>CAKJTW010000037.1:3239583-3887500 GCA_917880005.1 Nanger dama | reverse complement strand
GTGGTATTTATTTGGTCTTAGATTAGTTGGATAAGGGTTAGCATTCTGAAATTCAAACAAACAACAACAAAAAAAAAAACCTTCATACACAGGATCAAACACGTTGATTCCTACCTTCCCTCCCCCACCTCTCTCGGTTTTCGCATCTGAAAATGGTTAGTACGAAAAGAATAACTAGCTGGTGAGCCTTTCCAAATACCAAAAGACAGGACCCATATATTATATTTGGTTAACGCTCATGGACAGAAGTTTTCGTATTTTTTTCTTTAATCGCAAGAAGTTCTGTTCTATAGCGTCATTCCCCAAATTTTTGTAAAAGGTTAAGTTTCTGATCATTCCCAGTCCCACACAAAGCAGCTCAGCACAGTGCCTATAAGTGATAGCTCATCACCTGCAAAAACAAATGTCGCATCGTTTAGCTCCGCAAACAAGACCTGGAAGAGTCAAAAGATGAGATTTTTGAATACCTGGAGACAAGCTTTTCTTTCCTTAGGATGGACACTTACAAAGATACTCAAGCCTGGATCTAAACAGGAACATGCCTGTGCCCTTCACAACACACCGGCCTCAATTCGGGTCCAAGAGGGAAGAGACAATCCAGGAATTGCCCTTCTCAAGTCCCAGACACCGACCAGATCTGCCTGAGGCCACAGGAAGCAGGAGGGTGTGTGCCCGGAGTCTGCACGGTGGGGTGGTGGGGGTTGTATTTGCTATTATAACCCACCAAAACACTTTCCAGAGGGGGAGGGGGAAGAAATTAAACTCTTTTTTTCTCATGTAAATGGAGGACCCATCCACTCCAATTGGTATTCCACTAGTGCCATTTCTAAGATTTCAGTCTTTGATATATTTATTAATAAATAAATCAGCCCGCGATTTTCTTTCCTGCACAGTCCGCCTCTTTTCCATGCCTACTGGGAATCCGTATGCTTGTTGATTCGAGTGAATTAAAAATGGCACCAAGAAAAAGAGCAAGGGCTATTTAACAACGTATTTCCTTGTGTCTCAAGTCCGTGCAGTTGCACAGAACCTCGTTCCTTGTCACTCCGCTGTTAAGAACAGCAGGCCACAGCCATTCAGGCTGCCCCATCAACTGTGAGTTTTAATTTGAGCCACTTTCACATTAAAAAAGGAAAAAGAATCTTACTTTTTCCACCAACCCATCTTCACCCCGTGTTGCACCACCTAAAGCTTTCAGGCGATGCTCTACTCCGGATCAAGCCAAGCATATCAAGGGTGCCTGTAACACTCACAGGCTAATGAACAATGCACAAAAACAAAAGGAACAGCAAGGCTCCTATTATCTGATCTTCCGTAAAACACAAAAAACGGCCTGCTCTGGTGCAGAGGAAGTGCCAGGAAGCCTGCAGGTGTGAGCCGGTTAAAAGAAAAGGCTTGGGCTAAATAGATTCTTTGACTGTCACGGATTAGACTCATGGCCCGAGTGGTAACACACATCTTTTCCTTTAATTTACAAAATTTTCTCACGCGTCTGCAAGAGTTCACCCCATCAGGGGCTTTCGGAGGCCATTGAAACGTCTTAAGTTTTAATTAAGTTGGAGTTGTCAGAAGAAAGCCTTTTTGGCACAGAGTCAGGGTCATTAATTACTGCTATCTTTGTTTCTTTCTGTAAAGAGAATTCTGATGACTTGTTGGGTTCCTTACCCGGCCTACATTTTCCACCCTGCAGTTCCCATTCAGTTCCAAGTGGGACTTGATTAAGCAGTTTACCAATTACTTCCATCAGTGTTAGGTACAAAGCATTTACACAATCTTAAATCTTTAAAAAAGAAAAAAAAAGCATTTCTCATTAGTGGTTTAGGGAACAGTATTAATAACAAATTCATCTAGTAAGTGATCAACAGCTGGATTCTTGCATGAGTTTTTGCATTTAAATATAAATATTCTCACATTTTTCACATCATTATCTATTCAACTCTCCTATTCATATTCTCACAGCCTGTGACTTTGCCTTTTTAGGCAATGCTAATCAATTTTAAAATTATTTACTTTACCTCATAATACAGAACTCTAGCTGGAAACATCCAATTTTGCCTGCTGTCTTTTCAATCAGGCCAGTGTTTTTATTGTTTCTAGATAAAACTGACTGCTACTATCACTGATAATATTTTGTAGATGCAAAAAGCAGAAGTTTTAGATGGTTTGTTAGTATGCTTCATATACCTCTAAAATAAATTTGTAGGTATTTGGACCAAGTATCTACACCAATACAAATCTTTTAGAATTGATTGTCATGTAAAAAAATTTCAAAGTTTTAAAACACTACACAGACCTAAATACAGGTTATACATATCTAATTACATATATAAAAGTTAGGAAATAACTTTTAATAATTTAAAAAATCATGAATTTAAATCCTGATATTTATGGGAAACCATAATATTTTGAAATAATTTGCTTTGAAGACTCTCCTTTACAGGATATATTTTGTATGTGTCCCTTAGAAAGATTACAGGCTTCCCTGGTGGCTCAGATGGTAAAGAGTCTGCCTGCAATGCAGGAGCCTAGGGTTCAATCCCTGGGTCAGGAAGAGCACCTGCAGAAGGGAATGGCTACCCACTCCAGTATTCTTGCCTGGAGAATCCCATGGACTTGAGAAGCCTCCATGGCAGGTTACAGTCTATGTGGTGCAAAAGTCAGGCACAACTGAGCAATTAACACTTAGAAAGATTATGCATAATTTGTTATTCTTCCATTTCACAGAAAAAAAAATAGCAAAAGACATTAAGATTCAGAAGTGAGAATGACATTGAATAACTCATTCTCTCAGAAATCAGGAAACTATAAAATAGAGCAAATGTGAATCAAGAAAGATGTATTTCTATTCGCTGATATGGCTAGAATTAGTGTTTGAACTTAGCAACATCTATTTTAAAATCTGAATGAAATGGGTGGGAAAAGATTTACAAACCTGGGCAAATTCAATTACCAGAATCACCCAGTTCTTCTTGATGAACCTATGATACCACTTCATTTTTTTTTCCAGTAATCTCATCATCACCTGCCATGATTAACAATAACAGACGTGTTACCACCAAATATGTGCCATTTCAGACCCCGAGCTCTGAATGCCATAATAGCACTCATCACTATAATGAAAATAATAACTCATCATTATCTGATGATTCTCAGATGAGAAACTTCTGAGCCCAGAATTTGGACTAGGTTTCAGCATAGGGAAAGCCAAAACAACCAATGGTTTCATTCATTCGGGTCCAAAAATGGGTTGCTTTGGAAGGGATAGGAAAATTCCTGGTTTGACTGAATAGCTGATGCTGTCATGTCTTACAGATAAAACTATATATATTTTTGCCATTATACTCTTACTTATTAAGCCTGAAATGATGCACCTGGGGAAAAAAAAGAGGGGTATCATTTTCCTCTAGTCCTCAATAGAAGTTCTAAATGTCATTTCTAATCCATAGCAAAAGATATAAATTCAGAAGTATAGATGAAATAAATTAGATCATCAAATGTAACTACTTGGTTCATTTTTTAAAAATCCAAGTTTTCTAAAAAGTAGTGAAGTAATAGTCTTACATAGATAATTTCAAAGCCAAATATTAAAGTGAAATTCATCTTCCAGGGTTAAACAGTTACAGAATATAGAGAATATGAAGGCTCCATTCTCCCACTCATTGTTTACACATCTTTTGTTATCACCCCAGAGACCATGAGTTGTAAGACTATGTTTTTCGCCTTCAAACCACTTGTAAAAGTGTGAGAATTAAGTAAGCACTTAAGAATTGAGTCCATGTAAACAAAGATATATATGATAGATAAATCTTAAACTCAGAACTGAATTAACTTGCTAAATATAAGTATAGAAAGAGTTATTTTTTTACAGATTTAGATAATAATTCTGGGACATATAACCTCATCTAATAATGTTATGAACCAATTCAGCCCACCCCTGGTTTATCTGAATCTGGAGACCTGGGTTCAATCCTTGGGTCGGGGAAGACCCCATGGGGAAGGGACTAGCACCCCACTCCAGTACTCTTGCCTGGCAAATCCCATGGACAGAGGAGCCTGATGGGCTACAGTCCATGGGATTGCAAGGAGTCGGACACAACCGAGTGACTACACTTTCGTTCTTTCATCTGACTCTAGTCTGGATATAGTATTTCTAAATATGGCTCTTTCCTATATTAAACTTTTTCTGGGTTGTCTGAGTGAACGTGAAATGGTTAGTTATGTGGAGTTTGGAAAGTTAATGGGATTCACTTTTTAACCACGTTCAGTTCCCCCAAACACTGGGTGTGCACACCATGGCCAGCGTTGGACAAGGTATTAAGATGCAGAGGAGGCTCCGTATTTCCTTAGGAAGCTCATGGCCTCAGAGAAACAAAATGAACCAGCACAGTGTGGTACGGTAAGGTGTCTCTCTGGGGAGAAACAGATTTCACAGTAGGTGAAAAATGGCACTGGCAGGTCCACCCACGATTAGCCTTGTAGACAGCAGATGGAAGGGCAGCCGAGGCAGCTGGAGCAATATGTGTGTCATGCCTGGAGGTAACAGAAAATGAGGCACATTTGATGCACTTAAGGAAGTGTCCTGAGAGGTACATTTGGATAGAATATGAAGTACCTGGTATGGCAGGCTGAGACTGGACTCAGAACTGAATGACCTGGGGAGTTGCTGAAAGATGTTCAGTGGGAGCAAGATGGGCTTAGTCTTTTAGGCCATGCAGCATATCAGATCTTCCCCTCAAAGAGGGATAGAATCCCATGCCCCCTGCATTGGGAGCATGGAGTCTTAACTGCTGGATCACCAGGGAAATCTGAGATGGGCTTAGTCTTCATGCTTCTGAAAGACCAATGCAGCCTCAGCAGACGGGCTGAGCGTCTGGCTGTACGTCCCTTAAAACAGTGAGGAAGTAGTGACATGGCTCATCATGTTCCTCCACTTGGCCACTGGTTTTGCCTTAATTCTCCTGAGGTTTCTTCTCAGTCTCCCTTACCCAACATTAATGTATCTGTGCCTCCCAGAGTTTAGTACTCAAATTCAGGTGACTCCCGGATTTCAGTCACTAACCCAATCTCTTTTCTGGGATTTAAATTCATTTCATATGAATACCATCTTGGCATATCCCTTTGGATGTCTCACAACAACCAAAACTCAAAAACTACAATGCTAAATGGAGTCTCCATTTTAATTTGTCACCTACTCTTTCCCACACTAACTTCTATCAAGCCCTTTTTTATATACTATGTACCATTCTAGATCACTTATGTATGTCCTTTGATCCAATCCCCACAGTATGGCCTCCTACAGAGTAGGTGGGGCTTCCCAAGGTGGCTCAGTGGTAAAGAATCTGCCTGCCAATGCAGGAGACTCAAGAGACGTGGGTTCAGTCCCTGGGTCGGGAAGATCCCCTGCAGAAGGAAATGGCCAGCCACTCCAGTATTCTTGCCTGGAAAACTGCATCGACAGCAGAGCCTAGCAGACTGAAGTTCATAGGGTTGCAAACAGTCAGACATGACTGAGCACAGGGCACGCACAGAGTAGGTACTAATCTTATCCTACATTGTAGAGATGCAGAAATCAAGGCAAATAGAAGTTAATTGGTTTGCCCAAGGTCATCATTTGCCCAATGTTATAATGTCAGTGAGAGAGGCAGTCAGGCTGAACACCGGCACTCTTCACTATGACACCATCTTCCTTCCCCAACCATTTCTGTTAGTGGCACCTCACATTCACCCAGGGACTCATTCCAGAAATCTGGAAGTCATTTTGATGCTGCTTCTCCCTTACCACCTGCATCTCAGCACCTTCCTAAATATGCCTCCTATTTCTCCATCTATCAACTTTCCTGCCTGGTTCCATTTCAGGCCATCAACTCGTATCCCTTCTATTCAGTTCAGACAGTAACCACAGCACCTTGAAACAGCAATCTGATTCTGATTCATTCACTCAACAACTTATAAGATATCTTTGTTTTGTGTCATGCACTGTTCTAAGTGCTGCAGTTGCGGCAGTGAATAAAACAAGTCCCTGCCCTCACAGAGCCTAAAGTCGAGAATCTAAAAAGAAATAAAACAAACATGTAAATATATACATTCAGGTAATGACTGGATCTGTGAAGGAAAACAAAACAGGACAGAGTAGGCAGAGTGGGTAGGAATGGTGGAAGAAAATATTATTGGAGAAGCTAACCTGATAAATTCACACACCAAATTAACCTCCTTCGATAAAACCTAAAATCATTAACACGATTCTAAGGTGACCATATGGCAGGGCCTTCCCCTATCTCTTCCAATTTAACATCAATTGCCCCTTCATTTAAAAATATTTCAGCTTTGAGGATTAAGTACACGGTCCTTATACCAAAGGGCCTGGCACAGTTTGTCTTTAACCCAACTGGAGCTTTGGTTCATTCATCTTCCTTACTTGATCACTTTAGTCCAGCTATTCCAGTTTCAGATCTTGTAAGTAAGGCTCATTGAAAGAGTAAAGCTTCCAGAATTCCCACTACCTTCAATGCTTTTCTCCCCATTTTGTCTTACTCTCATTCATCCTCTAAGTCACAGCTTTTCAGTTTAAGGGCCTTTTCTTTTTCTTAAGAAACCTGCCTGTTTTTCTTTACCTCTTATACTCTGAATTTTTTCTTTGGAACATTTCTCCCATTGACAATTAAATAGTAATGTCATTGGTTAATACGTGTCTGTCTTCTCCACCAGATTGAAGCTTCTTGGTGGTATGGGATGATTCTTCCTTATGCATTGTTTGATTTCCAGTACCTTAACAATGCCTAGTACATAACCATATGCTAAGTAATATGGTCAGGAAGAACACTGAGGCAGAACTAGTGGCAGGCAAGAGAGAAGGACCCAACAAACTGAAGAGTTAATCAGGACAGAACATTGAACAGATCTTCTTGACTGAATGACTGAATACAGTGGAGGGCAGTAGAAAGAAGATTAAATGTAACTGCCTGCTTTCTCCCTAGTCTGGGCAAGTGAATGGAAGATGCTGCCATGGACAGAGATGGGAGATACAATATAATTACTAGTATGGTGAAAGAGTTATGCTATATTTTAGACTATGAGATGTTTAGAGAGAGATGATTAATTAGAGAAAGATGTGTTTTATAACAATGATATTTTAACAGAACCTGTCTCAACTCAGGTCCAAGAAATCTTCACAAGCTGTGAAAGTGCCAGCAATTGCCATTTTCCTGGCAGAAGGATAGTTTTTTAAATTCATAGTCTTTATTTTGCCTCTCCAGTTTCAATTTTGGGGAAGCAAGTGTCAGGTCACTGTATTGAGATAGCAGCAGGAGGCCAAGGTCCACACCCAAAGGTTTCTGACCTCACTTTTGATTCTACAAATGGATATGCTATTCAAAAGTAGTTTGTGAGGGGGGAAAAGCATAGAAGGCCTAATAAGAGGACAGAAGAAAGTGTAATCTGTGCAAAACATGAAACTTTGGGAGTTTATTTGGTGTTATTTAGTTATTTTTAAGATTTTGGCTCAAAGAGCTTTTAGTCAGTACACACTGGTATGTATGATAATGGGTATTTGCAAATACAATGACATTTCCAAAAACAATGACATCAAGAGACTCTTGACTCCGAAAGCAGAATCAAGCCAAATTGATTCAATGAAAAACTTTTCAAGTTCTATAATGATAGACAAAATGATAACCAGGTATATGAGATGATGTCACAAATATGAAAACAGTTTCATTCTCCATGTACAAAAGTGATCATGGATTTGGGAAGAGATCACTCTCATTATCCACCTCCCTGGGTTTCCTCACAGTGTTGGACATTGCTGGGTGCCTCTTCTTTCTTGATATCCCTTCTTTTGACTTCGTTGAAAAGCTCCCTAAGTTCTTATCCTTCTGTTTGCTTCTGTTTTGTCTTTTTGCTGTCTCTTCTTCTTTATCTTAATACAACAGAGATTTTTCACATGTGCTCTCTGTCTTTCAACAGCAAATATCTTCTGTTTTCTTTTGTTTTCTCTCATAGACTAATTTATCTTCTTGCTGCAGATCACTCACAAATTGAGATACCTAATGACTCCTTCTCCCTAAACACACACCATGCCCCTAGCAAGCCAAAATGCATCTCCTCCTAGGGTTTCTTCCTTTCCTTCAAACTCAACAGTCTACACATGAGTTCATCACTCTTCCTTTTAAACGTCCCTCTGCTCCTCCTTTGTGCCCTCTGTTTCCGATTATGATACACAAGAGAAACGTGGTATCATCTCAGACACCTTCTTTCCATTCCTGCCCAGGGCCTTGAGGAAGCTGGAAGTGCTTACCTGTTCTTATACCATCTTAATCCTTATCTTTCTCTCTGCTCCCACCATCCCTGCCAAAGCTATTTATTTCTCCCTGGAACTACTGTCAACATCCCTAAATATCCTGCTTGACCTACAATCACAAGATGAACACTGAGAGTATCACGGCTTGTGGGTGATTATTTATTACCATTAGTATTATTTCTATATCATCGTATGCCAATCCTATAATCAAAATCTATCAGTGGCATGCTCGTGTTTATCAGATTCCCAAATCCTTAACATATCATTCAAGATTTCACTCTCCTTTCCTGATGATTACATTCCTTGCCTTAATGTGCCAGAAAAACTGTTCACCTTTTAATTAAACACCTGCAAGCTACTTCCTTATCTATGTGCTGTTGTTCATATTCTTCCTACTTCCTACTCTTTCCATTTTGCTATATTTACATATCCAGATCCCACCCATTATTTAAAGTCCAATCCAAATGTTACCTCAACGATACAGCCACTATGGAGAACAGTATGGAAGTTCCTTAAAAGCTTAAAATAGAGTTAGCACTTGATCCAGCAATTCCACTCCTGGATATATATCCAGAGCAAACAATTAAGAAAGATACATGCACCTCCAAGTTCATAGAAGCACCATTTTCAATAGCCAAGACATGGAAGCAACCTAAATGTCCATCAACAGATGAATGGAAAAGAAGATGTGGACCATATATACAGTGGAATATTACTCAGCAGTAAAACAGAATGAAATATGCCACTTGCAGCAACACGGATGGACCTAGAGATTTTCATATCAGTGAAGCAAGTCAGACAGAGAAGGACAAATATCATATGATATCGTTTATACATGGAATCTAAACAAATGATATAAATGAACTTATCTACAAAACAGAAATAGATTAACAGGCACAGAAAACAAACTTATGATTACCAAAGTGGAAGGAGGGAGGGTTAAATTAGGAGTTTGGAATTAAAATATGCACACTTCTATATGTAAAATAGATAATCAACAGGATCTACTGTATAGCACAGAGAAACATAGTCAATATCTTACAATAACCTTTAATGGAAAAAATGCAAAGAAGAATATATATATATATATATATAAAACACTGAATCACTTTACTATACCCATGAAACTAACAGAACATTGTAAATCAACTATATTTCAATAAAAAATAAAAAACAAAACCAAGTCACCTCAACAAAAAGACTTTCTTCAAGCAGAAATATCCTTGTCCTCCTTTGAACCAAAAAGCATTCTCTCAGAATTCCTCCTCTGGTGTGTAACAGTTTTTGCTTTATTACACTTACTTACACACATACCTTATTTACTCCAACTGTGTGTTCTGCACAGGCTGTCCAGTCCATTTCTACAAAATGTGGTGCTGGGATTCATAATGACCCATGTGCTTCCATTTAGAAAAGTAGTTCACTTTTAACAGCAATATTGCATTTTGGAAGAACAAAGTTTTACGGAGAGTTCAGAGTTCAATTTTGCTCTACCTTTCCCTATCTGTTTTTAGAAGTTAATCCCTTGAAGGCTTTATTTCTTTTGTAAAGTGTGGATAATGTTATCAGTCTCACAAATTTTTAATAAGACTGAGTCAGGCAAACACACAAACCACTCTGTGAAGGTATCTAATAAATGTTGCCTTGCTTCCTCTTCCCAGTTTAAGGTCCTTCCCAAGAAGGCTTTGGTACCCATGAACAGTGATCTTAAAAAGCAACAAAGTGTGCTCAGGAACTTCCCTGGGTGGTCCAGTGGTTGAGAATACACCTTCCAATGCAGGGGACACGGGTCTGATTCCTTGCTGAGGAACTAAGATTCCACATGCCATGAGGCAACTAAACCTATCCAACACAACTACAGAGCCCGTGTGTTCCAGACCCCACGTGCCACAACTAGAGAGAAGACTGCTCACCACAACAAAGACCCAAACAGCCAGATTAAAAAATAAAAAAATGTGCTAAGAGAACAAGAGCATGTACGATTTGGCAATGAAGAAAGCCAGCCAACCAGGAGGACCCAAGCTGTGTTTCTTAGTCACTGGGACAAAATTGAGGAAAACACAAAGGTTTATAGAAAGAATTTATCTAACCCCAGATGCCAACATAATATAAGTGATAAATCCTAAAGGAAATCAATCCTGAATATTCATTGGAAGGACTGATGCTGAAGTTGAAGCTCCAATACTTTGGCCACCTAATGCAAATGGCCGACTCATTAGAAAAGATCCTGATGTTGGGAAAGATTGAAGGCAGGAGGAGAAGGGGACAACAGAGGACGAGATGATTGGATGGCATCACCAACTTGATGGACATGAGTTTGAGCAAGCTCCAGGAGTTGGTCATGAACAGGCAAGCCCAGTATACTGCAGTCCATGCGGTCATAAAGAGTTGGACACAACTGAGCAACTGAACTGAATAGAAGCGGTAGGGAAGGGATTGGAACTAAGTTACACTGACTGAATATAAGCTGCTGTAAGATGCTTTTATGTCAGCTCAGTTAATCCCCATTTTACTGCTATGGAAACTGAACTCCTATGAAATTAAGACGCTTCTGTCATCTATCAGTTTATAAAGTTGGGATGCAAGCTTAGGACATGCTGATACTGAACTCCCATCTTGTTCACACACACAGACACACACAGACACACAGACACACACACACACACACACACACAGACTCACTCCTTTATGAGAGAAACAGAGAGTAAAACAAGGGAACTCTAATTCTCTGAAAAGTCTGTCTTTCTGTTGGGTTTTGACTGGGAGTAACTGAGGATGCATAAGGAAAAGAAAACTACATTAGTAAAACAGCTGTGTTGGTCCAACAGACTGCTACAGACTCATTGTTGAGAAAGGAAAAGTTCCATTTTCTTGAGAGAATAAATTATTCCTTTCACTAGCAATCGAATAGCAGTCAAAACACCTTTTGGTACATTTGAAAAGAATTTCTAAAGAATTATTATAAAATGTTTCAATAAATCAATATTTAAATAAATTGCTCTTGAAATTTTCTCCTGAGCATTCTTTTATCTGCAAGCCTCCATTCTGTACCAAAAAGAAAAAAAGGGGAAAGATAATTAGAAATTTTGCTCTTATTTTAAATCCATAGATCCTTGTAAGGTCTACAAATTCCACGAAATATTCATTATTGATTACAAGTAATATACACATTCAATATTATCCACAGCCCCTGGCCACAGAATGACAAGTGTTCTTACTTTTCAGGCAATAACTGAAACTGGATATTTCCTCAAAGAAAGGTTATTCATATATTTAAGATGCATAGGAGATAAAAATTAAAACTGTGCCATTCTATATATCACTTTAAATATACAAGTTGCAGTAAGTGTTGAATAATTGTTAATTCATATGATGACCACACAAAAGTGTTGATTTGATTAAGCTCTCAGCAATCTCCCACCACAAAATCATATTAAAATTATAGAAAAGTAACACTAAAATATTTGTGAGAACCAGAATTAAGACATTAAAGGTGCTTCCTAACAAAAATCCGAATTACTTGAATAAAACTTTTGACATCAACTGGCCTAAATGATCTGTTTTCAACCTGTCCTTTTTAACAGTTGTTTCACAAGATTTCTAGAAAATATGGCAGGACTATTATCATGTAATGGATCATTTTTCAGAGTTCCATCTTATTTGTGTATAATACTTTTAACACTCTTTATGTTCTAACCATTTCTTCTATCACTAAGGGATATAAGAAACATCAGAAAGATTTCTGGATTCCTCTTGGCTCTTTAACTGTGGTCATGCCATATTTGTGTTATGATATGGATGAAAGCATGGTGCTTCATCTTAGGGTGCCGAAGATCAGCAGTATGATCTTAAGGCTTCCCAGGTGGCTCAGTGGTAAAGAATCCACCTCCCAAGGCAGGAGACTCAGGTTCACTTCCTGGGTTGGGAAAATCCCTTGGAGAAGGAACTGGCAAACCACTCTAGTATCTTGCCTGGGAAACCCCATGGACGGAGGGCCCAGGAGGGCTACACAGTCCATGGGAATTGAAAAGAGTTAGACATGACTTAGTGACTAAACAACAGTAACAATATGATCTTAAGTAAATTATTTAACCACTAAATCTCAGGTTTTTTCTTTTTATTAAGAACTATAATAACTGGCTCATGGGATGGTTTGGAAGATAAAATACCAGGTGTGTGGTACCTAACACTGTGCCTGACAATGCAGAAGGAACAGATAATCTGCTGTTGCATTTTTGTGGCAGTCTAACTTCTGGTATTTCAATTCCTTTTAACGACACAGATATTCAATAACAATATAGGAACACTGACATCATGCCACGTATCAAACTGTCAGCGAGTTTTGCTCCCATGTCACCTAGAAGTGATTTCTGCTGCGATTATGTTCTATGGTCGTTTATTAGAGAAGGTAAGTTCATTTCATTCAAGATATATGAGCCTATACATATAAAATATTAATATTTAAGTAAAACTACATTTCAACATGTATTACCCAAATTACTAAAATAGGAGCAGACACCAAACTATGTTCTGCAATGAATTCATTTTAAGAATTTTAGCACATCTAAAATTTTATATACTCAAAAAGTCTTCATATAGAAAAATGTGAGGTTTAGTTAACATTTATAATGACTTTTTAAACTGTAGTTTCTGGGAGAACTTTGTACAAGGATCTATTATTGCATTTAAGTAGTGTCTTAAGGTCTAATTTTTATGGTCTATTAAGCATAACTCTCAAGCACCTTAAACACAACTAAATGAGGTGGAATTACTGTTAACTTGTATTTTAGGTTACCAAGTGCCCAGGCAATTCCAACCAACTATATCCGGAATGGTATTTTATGACAGCTCATGACTTTCTATGTTGAGCTTCCTTGACTTAAAATTTTACGAGATTGAAAACTGGCCTCTGAGATGGTGACTAAAAGTTGGGTCATTAGTCCTCACCTTTTAAGAAATAATGTCTCAGCAGGCTGTATTTGAACCACTTGAGCTCAAGGAGGTGTTAACAGAGTTGTTAATTAACCCAGGTCTGGAACCTATTGTGAAGAATTCCAGAAAGCTGGAACAATAGTGACGTACTGCTTAACCCACAGTAGGGAAGAAATGACTTTTGCTTCAATAATACAGTCAAAAACTTTCATAATAAGGATATTAAGTCAAAAAAGAATGGCAACCTGAAACTAATGGTCAGAAATTAGGGCAAACTTACACTGCCTTCAAAAAAAAACCAGCTGGAGTAGAAATGGACAGAGCTGGACAGAGTATCAGTCTTTTTGGAACAATCTCCACCTCTACACATGAATATGAACGCACAGAGAGCAAAATGGCATCTCTTATACACTCAAACCTTTGATAAGATCAAGGCTTTGCTTAAATCATCCAAGATTTCAAGAATCCACAAGGATAGAGATTTCATGGCTTTTCTTGGTAAGCTTCTTCTAAAGCTTAATTATCCACTTAGTCGGAAGATCTTAAGGTGAAAATAATCTCTACGTGGTTTCACAATAAATCTCACTGGGCTATGGAATCAGAATACCGACTAGCATAAACAAACAGAAACAAGTAAATCAACAAAAAATCTCTCCACTTCTCAGAGTAAAGTTACTAAATACTCCTCAATTAGAGTTAGTCACTCAGTCCAGTCTGACTCTTTGCAGCCCCATGGATGGTAGCTCATCAGGCTCCTCTGTCCACGGAATTCTCCAGGCAAGAATACTGGAGTGGTTAGCCATTCCCTCTCAAGGCATCATCCCCTGAGATCTAACCATGTAATGAGAGAGATAAATGATGAAGATTACAAACATATGAATATAAAGTTAAGATGTTATAATAAAAACATGTAAAAATTAATGTGACTCATAGGCTAAGAGGAATCTTTAAATAAATCATGCTCATTAGCACTTTTAAACCAGAGAGTTTATAACATGCATTAATTATTGCACTTATCCATTGTACTTGGACATACATTTTAAGCAGTTTGAGTAAGTGCTTATAGTCAGTATTTCTTAGAACCAAGATAAATTTGATTTTTCTTTTTTATTTCCTCAATAATGGTCAACTATGATAGTTAAGAGTTTTTCCTAGAAACAAGCTTATTTACAAACCACCATAGGGTTGCAAAGAATTGGACATAACTGAAGCAACTTAGCATGCATGTACACATGTACCAATAGATCACTCTCAATTTCATTCATCAATGTTGATGGTTCTGCAAACACCTGTCACTCCCACCCAAAGTTCTCACTGTTGAAGAGTCTCAGGTACTAGAAGCTCTGAGCCAAAGGTTAGGAACTACCTAGTAATGGCAGGTGGGAACTACGTGAGGTGGAGTGGCAGAAGAGCTCCTGTATTTTTTCTTTTTGGCTGCATGTGGCATCTTATTTCCTGGACCATGAATCAAATCCTAGATCCTTGCATTGGAGGCATGGAGTCTTAATCACTGGACCACCAGAGAAGTTCCAAAGGGGACTCCCACATTAAAGGTAGGAAACCCTAGACCCTGGTAAGAGAAGATGGCACAGAAGGAAGAGGAAATAGAATGGCTGTCCATCTTCAACATCTGGATGTCTGCAGGGGACACAAACTGTGAGAAAAAGGGGTTTAATAAAGACAAGAAAGATAGAAAGGAGAGCCATGAGAAACCCTCTGGTCTAACACCCCTTAAGCAGAAAAGTTTCAAGGATAGATCTTGTGTAATATTATTTCCAGGAAAAGAATAATATCCCTTCGAAGAGTTTGGGATTAACATATACATACTAGTATATACAAAATAAATAACCAACAAGGACCTACTGTATAGGTAGGGAACTATATAGGTAGGTAGGGTCCAGGGAACTATCTTAATGTTCCATAATAACTATAAGGGAAAAGAATAGGAAAAAGAATTATATATATATATGAATCACTCTGCTGTATACCTGAAACTAATACAACATTGTAAACCAGCTATAATTAAAAAATACATTTTAAAAAATGAAGAAGACTATCCCTTTGCCTTTCAAACATCTCTCTCCTCAAGTTCATTACTACACAGATCTTATTTGGAAGTGGTAATTGCTTTAATTCTGTTGGAGAAGTAGAAGGCTTAAACTTGGATTTATTTGAGAAAATCAATAAACAGATGAAAATGTGTTTTTAGACACAGTATAAAAGATGACTAAAAACGGGTATCATCTTGGAGGAAGATTCTAGACTTTCTTGGAAGATAACAAAAAGATGAGACTAGGGATGGTAAATGTAAATTGACTCTATATTTATCTGCTGCTACTGCTAAGTCACTTCAGTCGTGTCCTACTCTGTGTGACCACATAGACGGCAGCCTACCAGGCTCCACCGTCCCTGGGATTCTCCAGGCAGGAACACTGGAGTGGGTTGCCATTTCCTTCTCCAATGCATGAAAGTGAAAGTGAAAATGAAGTTGCTCAGTTGTGTCCGAAAGTGAAAGTGAAAATGAAGTTGCTCAGTTGTGTCCGACTCTTAGCAACCCCATGGACTGCAGCCTACCAGGCTCCTCTGTCCATGGGATTTTCCAGGCAAGAGTACTGGAGTGGGGGTGCCATTGCCTTATTTATCTGAGCCTCTACAAATAAACAGTATAGGAATTGATGATTCAAAATTTGTTACTAAAGCATCCTTGAGAAAAACCAATATGTCTAGTTTTATCACAGGTTTCAGACTTGCTGGCTTGCACCTGATTAATTCCTATTAATACATTCTAGTATGGTCTATATTTGGAAGATTGTGAGCAAATCTTGTGTACAAGTTCCTTGCTTAGAACTTGCAGAATATTGTTTACATATTATCTCATTTGATGTTCACAAAAAGTCAATAGGAAAGTTAAGGAAGACATTAATTTCTTCTAATAAATTTGATTCTCTGGACTTTTACATGTATTCCTAATACTCCTAGTATCCTCAGCTGTATTCTGTAGTATTTGTTTTGTCAACTAGGCTTTCCTATATCTAATGCAGACTTAATTACTGTCCTCTAGGTAAAGCTGCTTCCTTTCTTCTGACTTCATACTTCCTATAATCTCCAGGAGGCTATCCCTATAAATACTAAGAATGTAATTGGGTGTTCTGGACCAGAAACTAGTCATACTTTCTTTGTAGCACTAGTGGGATGGTGTCTTACTCATTCATGATGGTATCTATTAAAACAAAGTACTCTTGTAAAGCATCTCAATGTGTTTTCATTGAACTACTGGCTGTCTTCCAGAGTAGACCCACTCCAAGAAAGCATTCTAAAAATCTTGATTTTATTTGTAAGTTTTCTCCAAATGACCTTTCAATTTTAGAGTATTCTATCCAGTGATATTAGTACTAAATAGCCCAAACAAGACAATCCAGTAAAAATATTCCCAAATGGTTTATTGTAGGATATTTCCCTTCATATCTTTCTGAGTACAGAGTCGAAGAGGTGACTTTCAAAATCAGGCTAGAAAGCAGTCAGAAAGGAGATATTTGCTGCTGAGTCTCATTTAAAAATCAAGGGGTTTTATCTGTGAAGCACTCTAAAATTAATTAATTTCAAATGATTTTTCAGCCTGGATATTAAAGCACTTTTGCTTCTATTTTTAAACACACGTATTGTTGAAAATAGTCATTTTCATCTCTTCAGATACAAGATTTTCTTTTATAATATCCTCCTTTGAAAAGTGAAAGTGTTAGTTGCTCAGTCATTTTCGATTCTTTGCCACCCATGGAGTGTAGCCTTTCCCAATCTGGAACCAGTCTGATGTTCCATGTCTGGTTCTAACTACTGCTTCTTGACCTGCACACAGATTTCTCAGAAGGCAGGTCTGTTGGTCTATGATCCAACAGATACTGGCAATTTGATATCTGATTCCTCTGATTTCCTAAATCCAGCTTGAACATCTGGAAGTTCTTGGCTCACGTACTCTTGAAGCCTAGCTTGGAGAACTTTGAGCATTACTTTGCTAGCATGTGAGATGAGTGCAACTGTGTGGTAGTATGAACAGTCTTTGGCCTTGCATTCTTTGGGATTGGAATGAAAACTGACCTTTTCCAATCCTGTGGCTACTGCTGAGTTCTCCAAATTTGTTGGCATATTGAGTGCAGCACTTTAACAGCATCATTTTGGGGACTTGAAATAGCTCAGCTGGAATTCCATCGCTGCCACTAGCTTTGTTTAGTGATGCTTCCTAAGGCCCACTTGACTTTGGACTCCAGTGTATCAGTCTCTAGGTGAATAATCACATCAACATGGTTATCTAGGTCATTAAGATCTTTTTGTATAGTTCTGTGTATTCTTGCCACCTCTTCTTAACAGAAGCAGAAGATATTAGGTCCATACAATTTCTGTCCTTTACTGTGATCATCTTTGCATGAGATGCTCCCTTGGTATCTCTAACTTTCTCAAAGAGATCTGTAGTCTTTCCTATGTTATTGTTTTCCTCTATTTCTTTCCATTGATCATTGAGAAAGGCTTTCTTATCTCTCCTTGCTCTTCTTTGGAACTCTGCATTCAAATGAGTTCTCTTTTGCCTTGCATGTCTCTTTTCTCAGATTTCTGAGAAATCTGTATGCGGGTCAAGAAGCAACAGTTAGAACTGGTCATGGAACAACGGACTGCTTCCAAACTGGGAAAGGAGTATGTCAAGGCTATATATTGTCACCCTGTTTATTTAACTTATATGTAGAGTATATCATGTGAAATGCTGGGCTGAATGAAGCACAAGCTGGAATCAAGATTGTTGGGAGAAATATCAATAACCTTAGGTATGTAGATGACACCACCGTTATGGCAGAAAGCGAAGAGGAACTGAACAGCCTCTTGATGAAAGTGAAAGAAGAGAGTGAAAAAGCTAAATTAAAAGTCAACATTCAAAAACTAAGATTGTGGCATCCAGTTCCATCATTTCATAGCAAATACATGCAGAATCAATGGAAACAGAGACAGACTTTATTTTCTTGGGCTCCAAAATCACTGCAGATGGTGACTGCAGCCATGAAATTAAAAGACACTTGCTCCTTGGAAGAAAAGCTATAACCAACCTGGACAGCATATTAAAAGCAGAGACTTTACTTTGCCAACAAAAGTCTGTCTAGTCAAAGCTATAGTTTTTCCAGTAGTCATGTATGGATGTGAGAGCTGGACTATAAAGAAAGCTGAGCACAGAGGGACTGATGCTTTTGAACTGTGGTATTGGAGAAAACTCTTGAAAAGTCCCTTGAACTGCAAGGAAATCAAACCTGTCAATCCTAAAGGAAATCAGTCCTGAATGTTCCTTGGAAGGACTGATGCTGAAGCTAAAGCTCCAATACTTTGACCACCTGATGTGAAGAACTGACTTATCTGAAAAGACCCTGATGCTGGGAAGGATTGAAGACAGGAGAAGGAAGGGACAACAGAGGATGAGACAGTTGGATGGCATGTCCATCGACTCGATGGACATGAGTTTGAGGAAGCTCTTGGAAGTGCTGATGAACATGGAAGCCTGGCATGCTACAGTCCATGGGGTTGCAAAGAGTTGGACACAACTGAGCTACTGAACAAAACTGAACTGGACTATAGCCCACCAGACTAGTCTGTCCATGGAATTTTCCAGGCAAAAACACTGGATTGGGTAGACGATCCCTTCTCCAGGGAAATCTTCCCAACACAAGGACTGAACCCAGGTCTCCCGCACTGCAGGCAGATTCTTTGACATTTGAGCCATCAGGGAAGCCCCTCCCCTTTATAATACAGAAATAAAATCACATGTAACGTTATCTATCTACACACAGGAATTAAACAAATGAATATAATGGCTTAAACATACAAGGAGAGAGAACACAGGAATGTAAAATAAAATAATACATATTTCACTTGGAGAATCTAAGGCATGGCCACATGTGTAGTGAAGGCATGTGCTTGCAGCCATATGTAGCATCACTGTGGACTGACAAGCACAAAGGCACCCTCTTATAAGTGCTTTGTATGGCCAACAATATTTCATGAGGAGGCTTATTAGTGACACAGATTGTCAAAATGGTAAAATGTACAGTGGCAACACCAGTTATAATAGACAAGCTTTGAAAAGTTGACTTTCAGCTCTCAGATATACAGCAGAATCTTTCCCATATTGTAGTGGTCCAGTGGACCTAACTCACACCTGTGAAATGTTTTCAGAAATCTATCACCATGATCATCAACATCTTCACAAATTTTCAAAACACCCCTGGGATAATACTATTGTGCTGCTTAGTCACTAAGTCTTTAGTCGCAGAGACTCAAAGAGGCATGTCCAACTCTTTGTGACTCCATGGACTGTAGCCTCCTGGCTCCTCTGTCCATAGAATTCTCCAGGCAATAACAGTGGAGTGGGTAGCCATCCCCTTCTCCATGGTATCTCACCGACCCAGGGATCAAATCTTTGTCTCCTGTTTGGCAGGTATTCTTTACCTGGAGCCACCTGGGAAGCCTGAACCCTTGCTTAACCCTCGGAACTCAACCCAGGCTTCCTACTGAAAGCCAGGCTTACTTTGAACTGCTCATGATCCTTTCTAAGTTAGAAAAGCCTCCCCTACCTCCCAGGACTCAGGGGATTAAAGTCCTCTCTTTACACACCTCTTTCACAGCACACTTCCCTGGTGGCTCAGATGGTAAAGCATCTGCCTGCAATATGGGAGACCCAGGTTCGATCCCTGGGTTGGGAAGATCTCCTGGAGAAGAAAATGGCAACCCACTCCACTAGTCTTGCCTGGAGAATCCCAGGGATGGAGGAGCCTGGTAGGCTACAGTCCATGGGGTTGCAAAGAGTCAGACATGACTGAGCAACTTCACTTCACTTCATACCACAGGCCTCAATTTATCAGATATGTGATTGAAAGTGCTGATCTCTACTTTCAAGCTGTAAGCTCCATGAAGGCAAGTCAGAATCCGTCTGTTTGACTCTGTAGCTATAGTGCCAAAACTGTTGTCAGCACACTGCAGGTGTTCAGTGACGAAGCAATGTTAAAGAAATGGATAAATGAATTTGCAACCACTCAAAAGTTTGAAGTCCTGACATATTGATTCACTGGGTAATGTGTTAAGATACTGATCTCTGAGTATGTTTATCTACATATTGGCTGAACTTTAGGTGCATCTTTAGAAATAATAAAAATAAGAAAGGGCTCTTAGGAGAAACTATAAAATACAGTCAAAATAAGGCAGTTGTTCCTTATGTGATGAACTCAATATGTATTGTAGAACACAGCCTAAAAACATACGATCTTTAGATTCTTATTAGTGAACTGGGTAATTGCTTGAATTACCAAAGAATTGCCAAAAGAATATTTTCAAGGTACTTAATGAATATTTATGGTTTCTGTAACTAAAAATATCTTAACAACACAACTTTTACATATCTTAATAAATAAAGATCACTTTGTCATGTTCTCACTTTAATACAATAGTTTCAAACTATCTTTCATGGAGAATATTTCTTTATTCAAATCCTATTTCATTTCTGAAGAGGTTTGAGGTCTATATTTTAAGTGACGCATTCCTATCCTTGGTAAAGACTGAATAAGTTCTTTTCACTTTTATCTAGGAATTGAATAAAATTTAACAAAATGAGAACCACAAATGGAGGCTGAAATATCTAAATGTTATAATGATGAGTTTAACTATCCAACGTCTTTCCAAACCAAAATTTAGCCAAATGTACAATCATCATTTCAGTTTTTCAAAATGGCTGCAGTTCCCTCTCTTAGAATAAGTGAGTGAGTGTGTGAAGTGGCTCAGTTGGGTTCGACTCTTTGTGACCCCATGGACTGTAGCCCACCAGGCTCCTCCATCCATGGAATTTTCTAGGCAAGAATACTGGAGTGGGTTGCCATTTCCTTCTCCAGGGGATCTTCCCGACCAGGGGATCGAACCAGGGTCTCCCACATTGCAGGCAGACAACTTACCCTCTGAGCCACCAGGGAATCCCTTAGAATAATGGAGTGCTCAAATCTTTGACAGTTAATTGTACAGGATTATAGTCTGGCAATCGACCAACTCCCTGGCCTGGGGGCACATCCTTTTATCTAATGGTTCATCACCAAGACCTTACTAGCACAAGGACAACACAGCTCACTGCAGAATCATGACAATAAAGTCACAGATCGAGTCAGCCCATCCCACCTGGGAGAAAGAGGTTTCACTTAATAAACTACCCACGTAAATGGTAACCAACATGAGTAGCTCTTAACACCAAGAGCAGATTAAGTAAAAGACCAAATGGGCAAATATTTTTTTCACCTTCACTAATAAACTTAATATATTACCCAGTTCAGCATTTCTCTAAAATACAGTAATTTGCCTTCAGAATATAGAAATAACATCTACAGTGGGGCAAAACACAATATCAGATGAAAAGGATAATGACAGTTGAGATCTGAGAGCTTCACATTTTCCATCAAAACTGAACTTTAAAATTTTCCGTACGTCAAAAACAGTAATTTTTGAAAAATGTTTTGTTTTGTGGAAAATATTTAACTCACAAGTCAGCACTGTACAACTGAAAATTTTATTATTAAATTTATCTTCAAAATATATGCCCAGTGTATTTCACATGGAAGCCTGGATGGCTCATGTGTGGGAGAAGCAGTTGTTTAAAAAAAAGGTACCACAGGCTTCATATCAAACTCTGTTGAGCTCAAAAGTTATAAAAATGATTAAAATGGCATTTACCTAAAAACAAACATGGATGAGAGGGACATACTTGTCCTTACGCTTGATATCAAGACAGTAAAAATCTCATTTGTCTCTTTTTAATTTACAAATCATTTAAGCATTTTGTACCATGTTTTCATAGCGCGGGCGGCTGCGACCAGCGCACATAGGGTGGTCGAGAGGAGCTACGATGAGTCCGAGGTCAGGGGCAGAAGCCGGAGGATCCCAGCCGGAGGGGCGGTGGCCAAGAGGAGTTACCCCACGTCCGAGGTCAGGAGCAGCAGCCGAGAGTGCCAGGCTGCAACGGCGCAGCAAAGGCCGAGAGGAGCTACCCGACCTCTGAGGTCAGGGGCAGCGGCTGGGAGGAGCTACCCCACGTGCAAGGAGCAGCGGGCTGTGCGGGCCCAGGAGGGCCTAGAGGAACTATTCCACGATCAAGAATAAGAGCGGGGCGGTGAGGAGATACCTCTCGTCCAAGGTAAGGAGCAGTGGCTGTGCTTTGCTGGAGCAGCTGTGAAGAGATACCTCACGTCCAAGGTAAGAGAAACCCAAGTAAGACGGTAGGTCTTGCAAGAGGGCATCAGAGGGGAGACACACTGAAACCATACTCACAAAAAACTAGTCAATCTAATCACACTAGGACCACAGCCTTGTCTAACTCAATGAAACTAAGCCATGCCTGTGGGGCCACCAAAGACAGGCGGGTCATGGCGGAGAGGTCTGACAGAATGTGGTCTACTGGAGAAGGAAATGGCAAACCACTTTAGTATTCTTGCCTTGAGAACCCCATGAACAGTATGAAAAGGCAAAATGAAAGGAAACTGAAAGAGGAACTCCCCAAGTCAGTAGGTGCCCAATATGCTACTGGAGATCAGCGCAGAAATAACTCCAGAAAGAATGAAGAGATGGAGCCAAAGCAAAAACAATAGCCAGTTGTGGATGTGACTGGTGATAGAAGCAAGGTCTGATGCTGTAAAGAGCAATATTGCATAGGAACCTGGAATGTCAGGTCCATGAATCAAGGCAAATTGGAAGTGCTCATACAAGAGATGGCAAGAGTGAACATCAACATTCCAGGAATCAGATAACTAAAATGGACTGGAATGGGTGAATTTAACTCAGATGACCACAATATCCACTACTGTAGACAGGAATCCCTCAGAAGAAATGGAGTAGCCATCATAGTCAACAAAAGAGTCCAAAATGCAGTACTTAAATGCAATCTCAAAAATGACAGAATGATCTCTGTTCCTTTCCAAGGCAAACCATTCAGGATCACAGTTATCCAAGTCTATGCCCCAGTAACACTGAAGAAGCTGAGGCTGAACGGTTCTATGAAGACCTACAAGACCTTTTAGAACTAACACCGAAAAAAGATGTCCTTTTCATTATAGGGCACTGGAATGCAAAAGTAGGAAGTCAAGAAACACCTGGAGTAACAGGCAAATTTGGCCTTGGAATACAAAGTGAATCAGGGCAAAGACTAATAGAGTTTGCCAAGAAAATGCACTGGTCATAGCAAACACCCTCTTCCAACAACACAAGAGAAGACTCTACACATGGACATCACCAGATGGTCAACACTGAAATCAGACTGATTATGTTCTTGGCACCCAAAGATGGAGAAGCTCTATTCAGTCAACAAAAACAAGACCAGGAGTTGACTGTGGCTCAGATCATGAACTCCTTATTGCCAAATTCAAACTTAAAAGTAGGGAAAACCGCTAGACCATTCAGGTATGACCTAAATCAAATCCTTTATGATTATACAGTGGAAATGAGAAATAGATTTAAGGGACTAGACCTGAGAGATAGAATGCCTGATAAACTATGGACTGAGGTTCGTGACATTGTACAGGAGACAGGGATCAACACGATCTCCATGGAAAATAAATGCAAAAAAGCAAAATGGCTGTCTGGGGAGGGCTTACAAATAGCTGTGAAAAGAAGAGACATGAAAAGCAAAGGAGAAAAGGAAAGATAAAAGCATCTGAATGCACAGTTCCAAAGAATAGCAAGAAGAGATAAGAAAGCCTTCCTCAGCAATCAATGCAAAGAAAGAGGTATACAACAGAATGGGAAAGACTAGAGATCTCTTCAAGAAAATTAGAGATACCAAGGGAACATTTCATGCAAAGATGGGCTCGATAAAGGACAGAAATGGTATGGACCTAACAGAAGCAGAAGATATTAAGAAGAGGTGGCAAGAATACACAGAACAACTGTACAAAAAGATCTTCACGATCAAGATAATCATGATGGTGTGATCACTCACCTAGAGCCAGACACCCTGGAATGTAAAGTCAAGAGGGCCTTAGAAAGCATCACTAAGAACAAAGCTAGTGGAGGTGATGGAATTCCAGTTGAGCTATTTGAAACCCTGAATGATGATGCTGTGAAAGTGCTACACTCAATATGCCAGCAAATGTGGAAAACTCAGCAGTGGCCACAGAACTGGAAAAAGTCAGTCTTCATTCCAATCCAAAAGAAAGGCAATGCCAACGAATGCTCGAACTACCACACAATTGCACTCATCTCACATGCTAGTAAAGTAATGCTCAAAATTTTCCAAGCCAGGCTTCAGCAATACATGAACTGTAAACTTCCAGATATTCAATCTGGTTTTAGAAAAGGCAGAGGAACCAGAGATCAAATTGCCAACATCCGCTGGATCATGGAAAAAGCAAGAGAGTTCCAGAAAAACATCTATTTCTGCTTTATTGACTATGCCAAAGCCTTTGACTGTGTGGATCACAATAAACTGTGGAAAATTCTGAAAGAGATGGGAACACCAGACCACGTGACCTGCCTCTTGAGAAACCTATATGCAGGTAGGAAGCAACAGTTAGTACTGGACATGGAACAGCAGACTGATTTCATATAGGAAAACGGGTACATCAAGGCTATATATTGTCACCCTGCTTATTTAACTTCTATGCAGAGTACATCATGAGAAACACTGGGCTGGAAGAAGCACAACCTGGAATCAAGATTGCCGGGAGAAATATCAATAACCTCAGATATGCAGATGACACCACCCTTATGGGAGAAAGTGAAGAGGAGCTAAAAAGCCTCTTGATGAAAGTGGAAAGTGAAAAAGTTGGCTTAAAGCTCAACATTCAGAAAACTAAGATCATGGCATACAGTCCCATCACTTCATGGCAAACAGATAGGGAAACAGTAGAGACAGACTTTAATTTTGGGGCTTCAAAATCTCTGCAGATGGTGACTGAAGCCATGAAATTAAAAGACACTTACTCCTTGGAAGAAAAGTTATGACCAACCTAGGTAGCATATTCAAAAGCAGAGACATTAGTTTCCCAACAAAGTCCATCTAGTCAAGGCTATCGTTTTTCTAGTGGTCATGTATGGATGTGAGAGTTGGACTGTGAAGAAAGCTGAGCACCAAAGAATTGATGCTTTTGAACTGTGGTATTGGAGAAGACTCTTGAGAGTCCCTTGAACTGCAAGGAGATCCAACCAGTCCATTCTGAAGTTGATCAGCCCTGGGATTTCTTTGGAAGAACTGATGCTAAAGCTGAAACTCCAGTACTTTGGCCATCTCATATGAAGAGTTGACTCACTGGAAAAGACTTTGATGCTGGGAGGGATTGGGGGCAGGAGGAGAAGGGGACGACAGAGGATGAGATGGCTGGATGGCATCATTGACCTGATGCACGTGAGTCTGAGTGAACTCCGGGAGTTGGTGATGCACAGGGAGGCCTGGCGTGCTGCGATTCATAGGGTCACAAAGAGTTGGACACGACTGAGTGACTGAACTGAGCTGAAATGAACCATGTTTTCCTAGCTTCCCTGGTGGCTCAGAGGGTAAAGCGTCTGCCTACAATGCCCAAGACCTGGGTTCAATCCCTGGGTGTGGAAGATCCCCTGAAGAAGGAAATGGCAACCCAGTCCTCTACTCTTGCCTGGAACACCCCAAGGACTGAGAAGCCTGGTAGGCTACAGTCCATGGAGTCGCAAAGAGTCAGACACGATTGAGCGACTTCACTTCCCTTTTCTACTTGGTAATTTCTCAGTCACATTTTAAAACTAAGACCCAAATGTGTCATCCCTCAAGTTCCTTTGAAGGCTCTGTGACCATCTCTGTACTCAGTGCTCCTAGAAAGCATTTTTCTTACCCATTATCTCCACTCCAATCATCATTTGAAATAGCTGCAGTTCCCGTGCTGTGCTGTCATTTACTCGTTTAAATGCCTGTTTCTTCATCACAACTCCATGAATGAAGGGACTACATTCCCTCCTTTGCATCTTCAGCATTCAAGATAGTTTCTGGCACATAACAAGGGCTGAATGTATTTGTTTTTAAATGAGTGATGTTTTACAGGCAAACTATGTCCCTTGACTATGATAGCAAACTTCATGAATGAAAATACTTGTGTCAGCATCTAAAATGAACTGATGTCTCTGACGCCAGTCAGAAGTCCCTGGTCGTTGTCATCTGCCCGCTCAGGGTGGTCCCTCTAGTGAACCCTCTGGCGACACAGACTCCTTTTGCCATGCACCTCAATGCTCCACCCCTGCGTCTCGTCTTTAATCTCACCTGTCTCCAGGGCTTCTCACATCCTGTCTGCTCCAATTAGAAGACACCGGCATCGTGCCTCTCCTGAGAATCAGATCTGTATTCTAAGCCAGGCTCTGGTCAATTATCTGTATGAGCTTCAGCTAAAATGTCCCTCTCTCAACCATCAGACAAGGAGGAGAGGTTAGGGCAGGGGAGGTCATGAGTGTAGAGTCAGACAGACATGGGCGCAAGCCTTTCATGCCTTTAAACACATCAAAGAGCCCTTAAGTTCATGTCCAATTTGTAAAATCACCATAACGATCTATTAATAGTTTCATCAGGTTGTGGTGAAGAGCAAATAAAACCATCACAGATTTAGAAACTCGGAAGTGCTTAAAGACCTCTGATCTTCTGTAGAGAGTCCACACATCAACCTAGTGACCACTGTCCCATAGCGATATTCCTCTGTCTTCTTCCTGAATGCAAATCTGACTCTATCAGCCCCCCAACACACACTTCCTCTTAAAAGCCTCCAATGGTTGCCCATCATGCTCAGAATAAAGCCCCCCATTAAACTCCTGGTGAATACATCTCCAGAGATTTGCCCTCTCAAATGATGTCTGACCAGCCTCAAGGAGCTAGTTCCAAGTCCCTAACTACCCCCTTCTCTCGTGGCTGCACATATACTAAGTCTTTTCCCTGACACCCACTCCCCAACCCCAGTACGTCTGCATACCTCTTTCATAGCTCTTGCCACGCTGTACTGCAATTTTTTTTTTGAGGGGAGGCTCTGGCTTCCACTTCAGACTGTGAGAACAGAGGTGGTTGTGTATGCTGTTGTATCGTTGGTGCCGACTGTTGCCTCTTGTGTGTAATGTCATTGAATAAGGTTTACAGGAGGGATAAATTACTGCCTGGAAACCCCTGCTTGACAGCTCTTCGTGTTCCTGAGTTAAGAGTTGGCCATAATGTGTATTGATTAAGTATGGTTATCTCATGGTAAATTCCTTCATCATTATTGAAAAAATAAGCCAAGCTGTGGTCAATTAAGTAAATGCAGAGGAAAATATGATATTAATTTGGGGATATATAATAGACATAATAACCTTTTTTTTAAAATTTGGCAATTTATACCCTGCCTCTTTTCATAAAGGATACAAGAAAGCGTATTTGTTGAGTGAAAAAAGAAAAGGAGATCAGAAATAAGCATGCAGTGAGGACCTATACAGTTGCTATAGCTGAACAGTAAATCTGAATCTGGGCTTCCTGGAAGCAAAACAACATTCATAGTAATATATACTCCAGTTTTGATGTGGTAAGTAAGAGGGTGGAGATAGCATAGAGGAATGGTTTGAAGTGCAAGCAATTTGACTGTTTAAAAAAATGTTAATAGCTGTTATAGTGATATGCATGCATGGAATTAAAATGAACACAGATTAAGAATAAATTTTTGTAAGGCACCTATTTTTAGAAATTTTATTAATAATCAACAAGAGCTACATTGTTGCATCTGCCATGTAGGAGCCTCTCTCTACCCACCCATCCATTCTAACTCCAATCTTGGCCCTTTCTGGTTTTTGCTCGTGAAATCAGATAAATAACCTAGTAATGAAAACGTGGATTGAGCAGAGGTGGAAATATGTGATGCTTTACATTTTGAGAAGTGAAATCATTCAAGAGTAGGGTGGGGGAGATACTATACAAATTACTCTATAATATAAAATAATAATTTATAATTTAAATGAAGAACATTAAATTCTCATGGATCTCAGGCTATTCATTAAGACAAATAAAATAAGTAAAAGAAGAAAATGACATGACATCCTTCCACATTGGCCTTCAAAGAAACAATGCCACGACTGCATATTAAGATAATCACACCTAAATGAACATACATCAAGAAAGTAAAATTCTTCTCTGAAATGATTTGATATTGATACACCTTCTAGCAGCCTAACTTAATCCTGATAATGACACCGAACTCATAAGAAGTAAACTGATGGAAATAACATTAGGGTGTGGCCTCTGAAGGCTGGAACAGTGCTGTGAGGTCAAGTGACAGAGAGAAGAGAATGAGCTGTGTCCCACCTGTTGTTGTTCAGTGACTAAGTCATGTCCAACTCTTTGCAACCCCATGGACTGCAATGTGGCAGGTTTCCCTGTCCTTCACCATCTCCTGGAGCTTGCTCAGATTTATGTCTATTGAGTTGGTGATGCTATCTAACCATCTCATCCTCTGCTGTCCCCTTCTTCTTTTGACTTCAGTCTTTCCCAGCATCAGGGTCTTTTCCACTACTAGCCCACAAAAGTGAGGTTATTAATAATGTTAAGCTTAACCTCAGACTCTCTAGGGTCCAGTTTATCTATGCAATAAATGACACTTGCTCAAAAACAGACTAAAGGTGCAATGGCTCTTTACTGATGATTAAAAGCAAACTTAACTAATAAAACGTAACAACAGACTATTTCTACATACTTTCCTTCAAGCAATTTGTATAATGCTTTGTGTTACTTAATAGAATGCTAAACAAATGCACAAATACTAGGTTTAACTTTCAATAAATAAGTTTTCATGTAATCCATTTTGTAACATGTACTGAGTATAATGTTTAACCAAGATTTTATATTCTCTATGGCAGTCTGCTCTTCTTTATAACCCATGTTAATGAAGATTTGACTGAAAGTCAAAAGGGGGAAAG
Source organism: Nanger dama (assembly GCA_917880005.1). Classification (NCBI taxonomy): domain Eukaryota; kingdom Metazoa; phylum Chordata; class Mammalia; order Artiodactyla; family Bovidae; genus Nanger; species Nanger dama. The sequence goes on along the minus strand of CAKJTW010000037.1, from coordinate 3,858,333 downwards.
CAATATGAGTTTCTCAGGAAAAGGAAAATACATCCTAATACTTAGATCTAAAAAGGTAGAAATGATTAAAGACTAATGATTCATATAGGTAACAACTAAAACACTCCTGCAAAAAAACACCCCATAATTAAATTACAAGCAAGCAAAAAAAAAAAAAAAACCTGGGAAAATATTTACAACATATACTATAAAGGGCTAGTATTCTTAATATACAAAGAGCTCTAAAACATCAATAAGGGAAAAAAACCCAACAAATCTGAACACCTAAATGAAAAAGTGTGCAAAGTATATCAGCATACAATTAACTAAAGAATATAAGGAAAATCTGACCTCACTACTATTAAAAGTAAAATAGCAATACTAAATTCATTTATTATTGGGAAATTTTAAAATAATAATAACCCACAACTGTTGGTTAGGGTATGAACATTCTCCAAAATTGCTTGTGCAATATTAATAGACCCAACTTACCTGAGGGCAATTTGGAAATATGTGTTTAAAAATGCATGCCATATAACGAAGCAGTTCTCATCCCAGAAGTTTATCATAAAATAATCAGGAAAGTATATAAAGAAATATAAACAAGTATATCCCTAAGACTAACTGTTCACACTTCCTAAATGCCTTAATCCTAATGGCATTTTACTGATGCAAAAATAAGTGACTTATGTAGGTGAAATAATTTTTCAAAGATACAATGAGCACAGCCAAAAATCAATAATATATCAAAAATTCAAAGCCTTAACCACCAACTTATAGCATGATGTTTTTACTTCTTTTTTTTTTTTACTAAAAATATGCTAGATAGAAACAGAAACTAGGACTGACTAGGGCAAAGAACTGAAGATCCAGAGACATAAAGAGGAACAGGGAACAAGACAGACAAAAACGAAGAAAGAGACCTGGAAAAGCAAAAACAGGTAGAAAGAGACAGGACATGACTGAGAGAAGCAACACATTTTGAGATTATTAATAGTGTATCTTATTTTTCTTTGGCTATCTGTTTCTTACTAGTTTTTGAAACAAGTATTACTAATGTAATACAAATATTTTTAAGAATAACTAAACTGCTAATGGAGGCAGGAACACAGAGTTCTTTAATTGGGTATATGCCTGGTAGCCCTGCTAAAGCAAATAGGTTAGGAGGTTTCATAAGGATGAGTCCTCCACCAAAGGCAGAGGGTAACATTCCAAACTGTAAACCAGGCAAGGGAAAACAAAAGAAAAGATAAAAGAAAATGTTAGTCTACCTTAATTCCAAAGAAGACCTCAAGTGTGGTTATTCTATGTTGTTAATCTGGGTACACACACATAGTTTATGTTAATACAGAAGGAAAAGACCAATATCATTCTTAATGGAATCTATAGCCCCTGTTTGCAACCCTAAAGAATGTACATGTGGGCGTGTAATCATTCACATGCACATGTGTGCATGCACACATACCACCCGAAAATGAAAATAAACCCAGAAACCTTTTCGAGGGCCTATGACAATGCTAAATGGAGAAGCACTACCAGTGGTAGATCAACTATGTTAATTTAGGATGCATAGAATTATATATGTTGCTGAAGAGGCTTTACTTTCTTAGATAACACTGCCTAAGGTTTGCAGCTAAAGTAAGGTAAAAAACTGTTTCTGCCAAAATTGTCTGAAACCACATATTTTTAAAGAGCAAAAGATGAAAAATATATGTACTCCTATACACAGTGTTTTCCATTCTTTTAAGTCATTGCCAAATTTTGTTTGAAACCATAATCTAGAGCCATACTAAATATGACTAAATATTTATGAATGAAACGACATCTTTTTTCAGTTGTCTTCATGAAGGTAATTGAAAATTCTGAATAACACTGTCAAAACTCTAAGCTTCACAGAAATTTCCCCAAATTGATTCTGAATGTCCAGAAAGGATTGCAGGGGAGGCTGGAATCAGTTTGAGCATCCTCTTCTTAAGAATTAGTTTCTCTCTAGGGACTTCCCTAGTGGTCCAGTGGTTAAGACTTGACCTTCCAATACAGGGGAAGTGGGTTCAAACCCTAACTGAGAGCTAAGACCCCACATGCCTCACTGCCAAAATGTCAAAACATAAATCAGAAGCAATAATGTAACAAAGTTAGTGAAAGTACTTTAGAAATGGTCCACATCAAAAAAAAAAAAAAAAAATCTTAAAGAAAAAAAAAGAATTAGTTTGTTTCTAGTAATAATAACCTGTTCTTATACCAGGGTGGTGTGTATGCATAATATCCATACTGTTAACAGCCACCTTAGGTTACCCAGCACTTGTAATGACCACTTCTGATGAACTCAGTTCTCTAAATGCTCATCATCAGAGATAGAGCAGTATGTTAGAAAAGCAAAAAAAAAGTTAAGACTTTATTTCCTAAGTCAATATTCTGACCTGCATGAAGCATAAAGAGAATAATATTATACATAAACACACAAAAACACCAAAGACACAAATTTATGGCCAAAGTGTTCACTTAACAGCAGGTGGGAAATTACAGTTTTATCTTGCCTTCTTTGCCACCTACTTCCCCTAAAATTAGTTCCTAAGGTTCTGCTAAAAGCCAGGTAAGAAAGCAGATAGTTTTCGTATGGTTTAACTGAACCTATACCAGAGACAGAAATAAAGATGGCAAATAGGTTTCAATCTACCTGCCCCTTCTAATCAAATGGTAAGCATTGCCAAGAACACTGTGTCAAGAAGGATTCTGGGTGGCTTTATTAATTACTGATGTCTTTTGTATAAACTCAAGGGAGATCGTGGAGAATACCATTTAATTCTATTCTTTTCTTTTATGTCTAATATATTATACTTCCACTCATAATTGGGCTTATTGTCAAACCTCATCCTATTTTCATGTAAATATAAAACAACTAGATAGGTCAGATTTTTTTGGCAAATATTAACATAGACATTAGTTAGGCTGAGATGTCCTCTCAGCAAGACGTGATAGACGGAAAGATTTAACAACATAGTGAACAGAGATAAGAATATACATTGCCTCCAATGCATGTGAGTCAGAGGAACAGATCTGCTGTGAATCCCAAGAGCCTCTAAGAAACATTGCAAAGAAGAAACCAGAAATTCCATATTTAAGCTTCATGTAGAAAATTGATGATATGGAGAAAAAGTGCACAGGCCTACAAATCAATACAAACTGGTTACCCCTTCTTGTTACAGTTTGGGTCTTATCAGCTTCTGTGCTATTCAAAAATTGTGAGAAAAATTATTTTAAAAGATCACAAACATTTCACTATCTGAAATACTATGTATTATTTTGTTATTTTTATCATTTATCTTCAAAATAATGTTTTGAAAGGTTTAGATGAGTGCTTATTGTAAAGGACTGAAAAGGCAACATTTAGATTCTGATTTGAACCTCAACTCTGCCACTGATTTTTCTCATTCACTACTTTTTATATTTGACAAAAACTTGTTAATTACTATATGTAATGGGAAAACACAACACATCAAAATAGTTCACAGAATTTGAGATAAGAAATAAAGCAGGAAATTTAAAAGTGGAAAAATATTACAAGGATGCATTTTAGAAGCAGAAAGACAAGAGTGAATACAGCTAGCAACTGAATTTCTTCATATATACTGTACATCATGCTTCTTTGCATAGTTATTTCAAGGCTACAAGATCACATAGAATTTCTTTTACTGTGAATACACTAATTTACTTCTTCTCCCATTAAGGCTGAAAAGAACAACAGTCTGGCATTTTAAGTCCAGGTTATGTCCCTTTGGTGTCAAATTTTTCATTTCAATCATCGAACGGCATTCTTAAGCATTCACAAAACAAATATGCCTTTACATAAAGTCAATATGGTTTTAGAACATCCCTCCTAGACATAAATGCAGAAATTCTCCTTGAACTGTAGACATCCTCAGGGAAAACTTTCTGATAACCACAAGCGTCCAAGACCCTAATCTTGGTTAATCACTAACAGGTTAGCATCTCTGAAAACAGCACAGCCTAAGAGCAGAAGAATGTGTGGTCTGGTTCTCATAGAATTTTAAACCTAGGACAAAACATAGGGATTTAGAAGGTTATTTTTTAAAATCTGAATTAATAACACATTATCAGTTTGGTACGAAAATATGAACAACAATTATCAAGCTTCCAGATATGCAATATAGCTCAGAAATAAGATGTGCTTGCTACTGATTCTGTAGAGAAAGCATATAGAATTTTTAGCACAAGCAACCTTTTGCAATACAATTAATAAACAATCTATCAAATCATCTTAAAACACTGCAAAATCTTACACTATTTTATTTGTGCTGAATTATCAATTAGCTCAATAAATCCTATTCTATCCTCAAAGTACCAATAATAAGATATACAACATGTATTGAGTAAAAATGGAAAATAATTGTATAGCACAACATATTTATATCATAATGCACTTTATTTCATTTATCTACATTAAAGGCGTTGTAAAAATTCAAAATCAGCTTCTCTCTGCTCTCAGCTCTAAGATTTTGGGCTGAAGAAATGACTAACCCAGGAATTTTTACCAAGTTCATAAAGAATCATGACTTTTCCATTCTCTTCATTATAGATGAATAGGTAGCTAGTCAACTAACCCAAAATTCTGGGCACAGAATGCCACCTAAAGCATCTCACCGAGAAAAATGGCCCTAAAGTAATGAGGACTGATAGATACCATTCTTTGAAGGAAACTTGAAGAGCTTTGGACCTTGGACAAGTCACTTGGTTCTACACAGACTGGTGCTACTCACCTAGAAATTGAGAAACAATCAACTAGGCAAGATCAGTTGAAGAAAAAACAAACTTTCTGCTAGACGACTGAGATCCGAAGACTTCAAACTAGCACTTTATGAAGTATCTACATTAAATTGAAGAAAATAAAAAGTAACAGAAAATGTCACAGCACATGCAGATGGTTAAAAGTCTAAACTGAATAGTCATGGGAGACAATAGTCCAGAATTGAATTGAGTAGACATGGCATCAATTTTAAAGAAAGCCTGAAACTCTTGAATTTAGCTGTTCAGTCCAAAGTCTTCCTTTAAGTACTGTTCATTTTGCTATGTTTTTCTCACCTAGATTATAATAGAAGACAGCAATCTGTCAAGTTTAACTCATAATACAGATGTGAAGTATTACTATTTTACTGATTAATAATTGATCATTCTAGTCAACATAAATTAATTTAGCTTTGGATTTCTAATCAAAAATGCTTACATGAATGAAGAAATAGATTAAAACTTTAAACAAGGTGGCAACAATTGTATAACGTAGGCAGGAGAAAAAAAGAAATAGTTAAGTTGAAAGACTGATTTGGAGGCTTTTAGTATGGTCTAAGTTTGAGGTAATAAGTAAATTAAACAAACAAACAAAAAGACAAGACATCACTAAGAAAAGATGCTAAGTACAAAATTGCAAAGTTTGGCAGTTGGTTGGGTGGAAACACATAACAGGAGTAAAAAGAAAATTTCAGAGTTCAGCAAGAGGAAGCATAGACATTCCACTAACAAAACATAAGACAATAGGAGTAGTTGGTTGAATAACAAAAACTAAAGAGTACGTGGACATCTGTAAGGAAATGTAACCTAGAATTCAAAAGCGTGCTTACATAACAGAGGATTTGTAGATTACAAACATCATGTGAATAGATAAGATGATAAAAAATTTAAAAATTACAGTAAGACCATTGATGGAATTTTGAGAAAATCTGATGTTTGAAAGTGATGGAAGGAATTTTATTCATTCTTTCAGTTTCTATTAGTGTGTTAAGTATCATCTAAATACTGAAAACTTAAAAACTAAGAAAGAGAGGCGTGATGGATATTTGAAGACCAAAAGAACCATGTTTTCCTTTGTAATACTTACAAGTAGATACTTTTCCTGTAAATATCTTTTTGAGAACCAACTCCTTGAAAGGAATTTACCAAATGCTAAAAAAACTGTTATTCTTGGTTTCAGAAGCTACCATAATATAGTAGTTACTTTTCCTTGGAAAATACAGTGAATTACAAAACAAATGAAAAGTCTACAAGTACTAAATTCAGTGCATGTGTGAAGTTCTGACAAGACTGTTAAAAAATAAAAGTCAAGGGTTTTGTTACATACCATGCCATAATTAGGTGAAATCACCATTGTTGTGCAAACAGAGTCCACTAACAGTTAACTGAAAGTCCATTATCAAGTCAGAGCCATTTAGTGAGATGACACTCAAGCAGTGAGAAAATCAGCTGGGGTGAAATGATTAAGGCAACAATTGCCTCTCTTTTTGACATTGAATTCTGCTAGTCTCTTGAATGGTTTTTAGTCTTCATTTCCCTCTCAAACTTTACATTATCACATTTTACAGTACAGATCCTTTCGTTTTCTAGCATGTGACTAGAAACTTATTCCTAGACATGTAAGAAAATAATTTTAAAAACTGGTATTTATTTTACATAGTTTGAACAGAAAAATACAGAGAATGTGTTATTCAAAACAGAACGGTCCAGAGCTTACTTTTTCTTTTTAAGCAAAAGTGAATGAAAACTTTCATATCAAAAGAATGAAATTTTGAAAATGATAATTAAGGGTGGATCCTGCTTTCATTTTCTGCTTAGAATTTCTATTGTAAAAGCAGAAAAAGAGGTCTACTTTTTAAAACAATTTATACATCAAATAACATTACTTAGATTGATTGCAGGCATGTTAAAAAATTCTGTGAGAAGTGACACCTTACAAAGACACGTTACCAGAAATTGCCACCTCACCTAAAGAAATAAGTTTAACACTGAATACTAGCAATGCTGTACTTTACCTATTATCAAAGGCTCCTACTCACTTTAACACTCAGATCAGCCCACTACATTAAATGAAACTTCCTTATTTTTTTTTAAATTGCCTTATATAATTCAATGTTCTTTGAGTACTATGTTATCCCAAAGCTGCAAAAAACTATTACTACTTTAATCATTAAGAAAACTTTCTCGTATCTATACACCATGCCTTTCACCAAAGTCATAAGCTTGTCCCTGCATATTACTGAAGTCTTATTATCAAATGTTCTAATTAACTCTAATGGTCTTTAACACTGACTCTGCTATGGACTCCAAAATGTACACTGAAGTTACCATCATTAGGGGAAAAAATTAAGATTTAAATGTATATCTATCTATCCCTTAGAATATTTTATGTACAAAATTCAGAAACTGACTTTTCAACCTTCCTTTTATTCCAGGGCCTCAAAAGGAGAAAAAAGAAAGAAATACAGCAGCCTACCCCACAAAATGCCACTATTCAGTATGTCAGTACAAATCTCCCATTTGTAATCAACCACCCAAGAAAAGAAAATAAAAACTATAGCTACACATTTCATTTTATGGATATTTGCATGTACATTTGCAAACTGTGGCCCTTACTATGAGCAAGGAGAGAAAAATCTTTCAACTAATGCTCATTTTTCCCAATCTCATCAAAAGTCAAGTGTTTCTAGGACTTCCCCAGGAGCCTAGTGTTTAAGAATCTGCCTTGCAATGCAGGGGGACACAGGTTCCATCCCTGGTAGGTGAACTAAGGTCCCGCATGTCCTGGAGCCGCTAAGCCTGTGCTGAACTACTGCAGCCCGAGAGCCACAGAGAAAGATCCTGAACAACGCGACAAACATCCTTCCACCCACAACACCCAAGGCAGCCAAACAAATAAGCAATTTCTTTTTTTTTTTTTTTAAGTGTTTCCAAGAAAGGAGAGTCACAGACCATTCCAATCTCTGCTGAAGGACCATGGGTCTGACTGTGGACTTGGTGCCCCAGCAGAGCTGACTTTACAGCTGAGCCTTAAATGATGAATATTATGTTTCTTAAGGAAAGATGAAAGAGCATTTCGGACTGAAGGGACAGTCTGTGTAGGAGCACCATGGCTGAAAGTCCACATCCTGATGTGGAAATGGCCCATACTCCAGAGTGGAGTGAGCAAGGATTCCTGGACTGACTTGGCATCAGAAAGAGAGTATTTTCCCCAAATCAGATTTCTAGGCTCTTATCTAGAAATAGGAACTCCACTGTGGAGCTTGAGCATCTAGATTTTAAAAACCCTTTAGAAAAGTACAGGACACAGAGTAAGTCATTCATCACTGGAGTAAGCCTTAGGTGGTATATACATCATTAGACATGACTACACACTTTCAGTAGATGCTTTGCCAACAGCAAAGAAACTTACAGAAAGTATGGCTTGAATTGTTTTTGCTGTCATCACCACTGTTTTTTAATGGCCAAGAAAAGCCAGAGGAAGGGCATGGGTACTCACATTTATACTCCTTAAACAGTGCAGGAGTTAAAATATATTCAGCCACCAAATTTTAATAAAAGGTCTGAGTCTTTCATTGAATCAACAGTAATGGGGTTTCACTTGATGGACTACAGGGCTCAACTGTCTATCTAACATTCCAGAATGACACTAATGCATCATAATAGGCTTGGCCTTTAGAAGACACTAAAATAATGAGGGACTTCCCTGGTGGCTCAGAGGAAAAGAATCTATATGCCAATGCAGAAAATGTGAGTTCAATCCTGGTTGGGAAGATCCTGCAGAGAAGGAAATGCAACCCCCTTCAGTATTCTCATCTGGAGAACCCCATGGACAGAGGATACAGCCTATGGCATTGCTCTTAAGAGTCCCTTGGACTGCAACAAGATCAAAACAGTCAATCCCAAGGAAATAAACCCTGAATATTCATTAGAAGGACTGCTGCTGAAGGTCCAATACTTTGGCTACCTGATGAGAAGAGCCAACTCCCTGGAAAAGACCCTGATGCTGGGAAAGAGTGAAGGTAAAAGGAGAAGGGGGTAGCAGAGGATGAGATGGTTAGATAGCAACAACTCAATGGACATGAGTTTGAGCAAACTCCATGAGACAGAGGAGGACAGAGGAGACTGGCATATAATAGTCCACGGCATTGCAAAGAGTTGGACACAACTAAGTGGCTAAAAAACAAGAAAATACTGAGTCTCTAGATTTATCAGTTCCTTAATACAACTGATCATTACTGAAAGTATTTGCATACAGCTATGTTGACAGTGTATTAATAGCCAATGACATATTTCTAATGCCTGCGGAGACTCCTTCTTCTTTAATATTTCTTACTCAGCACTATTTATTAAAGACATTCTAGATAAACAGTGAAGATGAACTATGACTTAAGTTCCTGCATCAGTTTTCATCTGATCTGCACAGATTCTTACCCCAGGATCCACAGTTGGGAATTTTCAAGCAGTTTAGAATTTCTGCATGAAACTATGAATTAATTTGGTTGGTCACCACTGAATGTTATGTGTTCCAAAATATATATTTGACTTAAAATGGGTTTCATAGGTGGCAGTCATGTTAATGCAAAGTAGAAACATCTTAGTGGACACCAGAGACAGACCAGGCTGACAGAGAAGTCTGTCTGGCCCAAGTCTGCCATGCAGTCTGCAGCCTGATGTTTGGACACGCAGCATAGATTTTTGTCATGGTAACTTATCAGGTTCTCCCTCTAGAAATTCAGAGAAGGATAGAACCCCATTATGGATGCAAAACACCACCCCATCTCCAAGATTCAATCTAAAAACCTAAAACCAGTGACCACTAGCAGCAAGGTCCATGTTTTATTTTCTTTCAACTTCCTCTCTGTCTTCTGCATCTCCTTTTGCCTATTTTGTGGCATTGCTTGTACAAGCAGGAAAAATAAAAGATGTAAACTGTTTAAATGGGAATAAGGTAAAAGATCAGAAAATGCAATTCTTACTTAAGTCTTTAAAGAAATACCCTTCTTTATAAAGGGTGCGCATGGGTATGTGCGTGTTGTCAGACACATGGAATGGGAAAAGGAAATGGCTCGTAAGATGTCAAGCGGTAATATGCCTCAGGAGGTCAAGCTGGGTTGCCTGACAAGGGCCTTTTGGTCACTGCCAGATCCGATTTATCAGGTCGCTATTGATGGCCACACCGAAGAGGCCTGAAGGAAGTGGAGACTATTAAATCACTTGTTTACCTCAAGTGAGCACCAGTGGTACTCAGTCAATGATTTTATTGATCCACAATACTGTTCAATTAAGTGTGTTTATTTTGATTCTGTGATTAACATGCATTTGCAGAAGGAATACTCACAGTGGAATAAAGTCTAAAATTATCCCTTCTGCTCCCTCACTTCTTCCTTGTGTCATTTTGAGTTAATGGTTTACACATTAAATGAACAGATATGATCATGTTTAAGGGTAGAGTTGAGGGCAGCTCTCAGACCTTCTGAGATTTCACTTCCTCAGTGTAGTCAGTGAAAAGAACAGAGCAGGAGTTAGAAATTAAGCTGAAGGGGTGGGTCCCTCCCAGACAACAGGTAAAGATCTGGTTGCATGGCTGTTGAGAAAAGAGACAAGGTCGATTTTGCTGCCAAAACATCATGATTCAAACAGCTAAATCAACAGGCTAAAGAAAGAAAAAATGAAAGCAGAGTATCTTTAGTCAAACCAGGGAGGAAAGCCGTAACTCCAAGAGTGTTGTGCTGAGAACTGGTGTGGCTTGTTCACATCACCCAGTGACCGTACTAATAACATCCAAATGCCTGCCTCTTTTTCTACCAGCTCCTCACACACACCATCTTCATTCTCTGCTTATTCCTCTCTTATATTCTGTTACCTCCTTGGGACAAATATTCTAGGCCTATTTATATGGAAGAAACTTGAACTATAATGCACTGTGCCTGACTTGATCAAGCATCCATTCTCACATAATACAACTGAAGAAGATAATATTTCTGAGATTCTATCAATAACTTTGATGTCACTGGAAGAAGGTTGGACACTATGACCAAAATACGAAGGCTGCAGTTTTTACAAACTATTCTGCTCTTGTCTTCATTAGAAGTGAAGCTGAGAACATGGTCATTTCTGAAATGAGAAATGAAATAAAGCCTTGCCTTCTCTTGTCCCCAAAATAAGTCCATCTGAAATAACTGCCTTTTAGAAAGAATGATATAAGGAACAGGAAGCTCTAGAAATAAAAACTTCTGATTAAAGTGTCTCCATTTCTATTTATACTGCAAAGCCCTTCCAGATTGCTTACACTGTCCAGAAGGCTACTGCCAGGGCACCTGTCATTGTCCTTAACCCCATATATGAACTTGCTTTGTTTTCTGCCACCAAGGACACACTTATACCTTCTGAATCTTGGGCCACAAAAGTACAGATTGAATAACTCATTTCAGTTGTCTGGTTCATGAGATTTTATATTTGGAAATACTGATGGAGAGTGGGTTTGCCAGGTGGTGCTTGTGATAAAGAACCCACCTGCCAATGAAGGAGATGTAAAAGACGTGAGTTCGATACCTGTCTCAGGTAGATCCTCTAGAGGAGGGCCTGGCAACCCACTCCAGTATTCCTGCCTGGAGAATCCCATGGACAGAGGAGCCTGGCAGGCTATGGTCCAGAGTGTCGCAAAAAGTAGGACATGACTGAAGCAACTTAGCACGTACGCATATAATGATGCAGAGTAAAAATATATTATAGAATCTGGACTTGACCTGGCTCTTGGCCACTGAAATGTGGTCTTCACACCTTTGCCTGAGTTGATATTGAGAAGTAGGGGTTTCAAGTTAGGATTTCTCTGTTTACTCTTATTTCTCCCCCAATGGAGCCACAGTTTTAAAGTCGGTGAATTTCACAGAATTTAAACACATAGATCTCATTCATGGAAACCCAGCCACCTCTCTCTGGCATCTCTTCATGGCCCAATTTCCCTAGAGGGTGATTTATATTCCACTTCTGGAATTCCATGCACGTTTGGTTTTACTGCATACTCCTCTCTTGGAAATTTCATCCACCCTCATTATTCTACCTATGAATTCAACGGATATGATTTTCAAATCTACACTGGCAATCCCTGATGTCTACTGTATTACTTCTTCTCCTTGATGTCCTATAAAAAGCTCAAACACAAGTGTATTAAAAATTGTACTCAGCACCCTTTTTCTTTCAAGTAATTCCCCCTCTTCTGTTATCAATTTCTGACACAAACGTCCTCTACCACTGTGTTTCAAAAACAGCTTAGTCACCTGTGAGTCTTCTACTTTCTTTATGTTTACCACTCTGCTAAGCAGCTTTCAAGTTCTGTCAATTCTATTTAGGAAAAAATCCTTTAAACACTTACTTCAAGATTCTACATTTATTTTACTCGAGTAAAAGTAATGATTTGTCTTATTTCCCTGGAGTAATAACGGTTTATGTCCTTGATATTTGGGCTTCCCAGGTGGCCCTAGTGGTAAAGAGCCTGCCTGAAAACGCAGGAGACATAAGAGACCCAGGTTTGATCCCTAAGTCAGGAAAATCCCCTGGAGGAGGACATGGCAACCCACTCCAGTATTCTTGCCTGGAGAATCCCATGGACAGCGGAGCATGGTGGGCTATAGTCCATGGAATCACGTAGAGTCAGACACGACTGAAGCAACTTACTTAGCACATGCACATGTCCTTGATACTAATATCTTCCCCAACCAATCCATCTGACACTGTTCCTTTCTTTCCTCTTTGCTCTCTGATTTCTTTCCCTCTTTCCTTTCTCCTTTTTAAAAGTATTATTTATTTATTTATTTAATTGTATTTAGCTGCACTTGACCTGCCTCTTGAGAAACTTATACACAGGGCAGGAAGCAAGAGTTAGAACTGGACATGGAACAACAGACTGATTCCAAATAGGAAAAGGAAAAATCAAGGCTGTATATTGTCATCCTGCTTATTTAACTTATATGCAGAGTATATCATGAGAAACATTGGGCTGGAAGAAGCACAACCTGGAATCAAGATTTCTGGGGGAACATCAATAACCTTAGATATGCAGATGACACCACCCTTATGGCAGAAAGTGAAGAGGAACGAAAAAGCCTCTTGATGAAAGTGAAAGAGGAGAGTGAAAAAGCTGGCTTAAAGCTCAACATTCAGAAAATGAAGATCATGGTATCTGGTCCCATCACTTCATGGGAAATAGATGGGGAAACAGTGGAAACAGTGTCAGACTTTATTTTGGGGGCTCCAAAATCACTGCAGATGGTGACTGCAGCCATGAAATTAAAAGACGCTTACTCCTTAGAAGGAAAGTTATGACCAACCTAGATAGCATATTCAAAAGCAGAGACATTACTTTTCCAACAAAGGTCCATCTAGTCAAGGCTATGGTTTTTCCAGTGGTCATGTATGGATGTGCAAGTTGGACTGAGAAGAAAGCTGAGCACCAAAGAATTGATGCTTTTGGTGTTGGAAAAGACTCTTGAGAGTCCCTTGGACTGCAAGGAGATCCAACCAGTCCATCTTGAAGGAGATCAGTCCTGAGTGTTCATAGGAACGACTGATGCTCAAGCTGAAACTCCAATACTTTGGCCACCTCATGCAAAGAGTTGACTCATTGGAAAAGACTATGATGTTCGGAGGGATTGGGGGCAGGAGGAGAAAGGGACGACAGAGGATGAGATGGCTGGATGGCATCACCAACTCGATGGGCATGAGTTTGAGTGAACTCTGGGAGTTAGTGATGGACAGGGAGGCCTGGCGTGCTGTGATTCATGGGGTCACAAAGAGTCGGACACGACTGACCGACTGAACTGAACTGAGCTGCACTGGGTCTTAGTTGGGCTTCCCAGGTGGCTCAGTGGTAAAGAACTGACCGGCCAATGCAGGAGATGTGAGTTCAATCTCTGGGTCAGGAAGATCCCCTAGAGTAGGAAATGACATCCCATTCCAGTACTCTTGCCTGGAAAATTCTATAAGCAGAGGAGCCTGGCAAGCTAAAGTCCACGGGGTCACAAAAGAAGAAGATATGACTTAGCGAGTAAACAACAATGGTGGTAATGCGGAGGCACACAAGATCTTTAGTGTGGCACGTGGGATCTAGTCCCCTGACCAGAGATCGAGCCCAGGCTCCCTGCATCAGGAGCAAGGAGTTAGCTCTTGGACCACCAGAAAAGTCCGTTTCTCTCTCCTTTTTACCTATTTTAGTTTCTCTAACATTAATATGCGTGTTCAATGTGCCAGACACAGGAATACAATGCCAAATAAAACAAACAGGATCCTTTGCCTCAGAGGCCTACTAGACGAAGCTCTCTTACTCACATACTCACCTTCCAGATAACTTTCTCCTATCCAAAACTAAGAGAAATCTCCCAAACAAATTCTGAAAAAAGGTCTAACTACTTACCTCAAATTCAGCAATTCACTTCCAGTACCATTACATTTCAAAATTAATCGAATCTTAACTAATTTTTGAGATTTAACTATTTCATTGTTGTAATACAAGTAGTTTTAGATTGAACCTTATAAATCCATTTGGTTTCAAAAGAGAAGGGAAAGAAAATCACATTTAATAATTTTAAAACCTGAATTTTTTCTCAAATAGAGGTCAGAAGCTATAAATACGAGACACTAAATTCATATCACTTATGAAAGATACTAAACTCAAAATATTAACTTTTAAATTGTATTGTTTTTCTCCTGAGAATTTCATTTAACCATGATTGGCAAGAATGTCTATAAGAAAATGAAATTACTATTGGTAGCTAGCATTCCTTTTCCTGGTTACCTCCATCTTGGCATGTGTCAATCCTATAAATTTTCTAGGGTTCAATTCAAAAATCATTTCCATAATGCCTTTCCAGATAACCTGAGTAGAAAGAATTCCCTGTTCTCTAGCTTTCCCCACTAAATTTCTCCATTTCAGTTATGTTATTATTGTATTTTTTAAAATCACAGACTTTTAGGCAAACTTAAGAATGGATACATTCAGTGGGTGCATTGAAAGAAAGTTTGTTTTTTGACTTTTAGGTAATATTCCAAAGTAACCATGAGGCTGTTATATTATGATCTCCTACAAGAAATGTTATCACAGTTTATAGTTCTTTTCTTGGTATTCCCAAGGCGCAAGATGAATAGAAAGAGACAAAAATCAATGCTGAAGGATAATAGTTTCTAAATTTTTGAAATTTAAGATGTACCTGAGGGGACTTCCCTGGTGGTCTAGTGGTAAAGAATCTGCCTTGCAATGTAGAGGATGTGGGTTCGATCCTTGTCCAAGAACTAAAATCCCACATGCCAGGGAGCAAATAAGCCTGTGTGCCATAGCTACTGTGCCTATGCAACACAACTAGAGAGACCAAGTGCCACAAGGAAAGATTCCACATGACACAAGGAAGATCCCACGTGTCACAACTACCATCCGATGCAGCAAAATTTAAAAAAAAAAAAAAATGGACCTGAAAAAAAGTATAATCAAATCTAACAGGACAGATCCTACTGCCTATGACAGAGTGATATATGCTCTTGAGAGCCTATACTTTAGTCTCTGCTGGTCTAAAGATTCAGACTGAGAAAGACCTTCTTAAATCATGATCTCTGTATGAACTGCCTTACATGGTTCTATAAGAATTTGGTTATAAGAGAAATAAATCTTGTTCTGCTGATCCCCTTGGATTTTTATTTAAGAAATATGGATAAACTGTGACTATTAGCAGTTAAGTCAATCAGTGGCTTTTGTTTAATTACTACATTTGGAAAGCATATTTCTGAACTTATAAAGATCCTTCAGATGGCCCCTGCAACTTCATCCCACTTAGACAATCCAAACTTGCTAAATGATCAGAAAACATTCAGAACTTCATCCATTCCCTGTCCTGTGTCTAAAAGCAAGTGAATGCATGTTACTTAGGGCTTGCCCCATGGCTCAGTGGTAAAGAACCTGCTTGCAATGTAGGGACTCAGGTTCAATCCCTGGGTCAGGAAGATCCTCTGGAAAAGGAAATGGCTATCCACCCCAGTATTCTTGCCTGGGAAATCCCATGGACAGAGGTGTCTAGCAGGCTGTAGTCCATGCGGTCCAAAAGAGTTGGACATGACTTAGCAACTAAACAACAACAACATAGATTACTTAGCTGATCTGGTTAGATCAGCATAACTATGGTGAGAGCCATCAGTAGACAGATCGGTAAACCTCCAGATCCTGGAAGGCAAACAGGGACCAGGGGCAAGGCTGGCTGGATGTTCTAAAACAATGTCTCTAGGAGGTGGTTTTTCTTTACCTATCCACAAGAAAAACCAAACTTCTGACAAATGTGACACAAAAATAATCTTAAGTGCCATTTTTGCAAAATGTTCCTTTCATTTGCAATGCCTTAGTTCATTAATTTGTAATACTGCAACATTATCTTTACATGTGACCAAATTGCTAAATTTTAAAAATATACAATATTTCATCTCTTCATCTAAGAAGCCATGCTAGATTGTCCTCTTTCAGAAGCATCTCTGTCCTGAATTTTAAGTGGAAATCTGTAAATTTTTATCTGATGCAACTTCATATGTAAAAATATGGATTTAATTTCATAGAGCATGGAAAAAATCAAATTGAAAAAAAAACAATGCCACTTGTAATTGGCTAACACCGATGATAACAAGTTACAGTGGGTTCTAGCAAATTCATGGTGGTTCTAAGAGCTTTTTAGAAACAGCCTGTACTCAACACAATTACAATTAGCCTGTTTCAATATAATAGCATAATAGGTAAATTCATGAAAATAATTACTATTTTTAGCATTCACTATGTTCCAGGCACTAGGCAAAGCAGATAACATTCAGTATTGTTTTTAATCCTCACAAAGCCTTATACTATAGGTACTATGAGAATCCTACATTATAAGTGAAGAAGCTGAAGGTCTGGAAAGGTTAAGTAAATTTCCCCATGTCACACAGCAAGTAAGTGACACAGCTGAGACTTGGATCCAGGTTTCTCTGACTCCAAATCTGTAATTGCTATACTATGTGACCTAATAAGCAAATAGGCAAAGCACAGCAAATCTCAAAAATGCTAAGTATCATGATAATATTAGTCCATGTAGTAATTGTTTATTTGGCTATTAGTAAAATTATCTGTTAGAATGAAATGTATTCTGGCCCTTTTTCACAATGAGATAACAAGAGTGAAAATGCACATGAATTTGTAATGCCTTATCATTTATGCTTATAGTCAGAATTTTTTAAAAAATAAGTATGACTGTCATAATCAAGAAGAGATAAAACTGCATTAAGTATCTGAGAAAAAATGTTTCCTTGTATTAATAGTAGTCAGGGAGATGTAGGTCCATAGACACAGATTTACTTTTGTTTAGTCATTCAGTCAGGTGCAGCTCTTTTGTGACCCAATGGGATCCTCAGTCCATGGGATTTCCATACTGGAGTCTGTTACCACTTCCCCCTGCAGGGGATCTTCCCAGTCCAGAGAACAAACCACATCTTCTGCAGTGGCAGCTGGATTCTTTACCACTGAGCACCAGGGAAGCGCACAGACTTACTACTTAGGGTGTAAAATGTGATTCTAGATGGGGGTGGGGGGAAACATTGCTGATGTTAGTTTCATCAGTAAGTCCATTTTTAGAATTCAGTAAACAAGTATTTAAACTCCAAGAGTGGTTTTGATCATAAAAGCAACTGTGTATTTGCTGGAAGTCATAAACTTCTGAGGAAAAAAAAGTCTATGTGATATGTACATGTTTGGTATTCCACGTTCCTTTTGTATTACTGCATCTGGGGGCCTGAGAGTAGGTTCAGGAGTACACCTACAATTAATCAAGGGGTTTTTAGCCTTCCTATTTTGAAAAACTTGGACAATTCACGGTCTGAAATTATCTGCATTTTTGGCAATACACGCAGCCATTAATCCATTACAATTTACTCTAAAATCAATTGTATATGGTAGACATTCAAGTTACATATCCAGAGATCTGGTAGACTTTTGTCTATAGACTGGAAACTACCTAGATGATGAAGTCACTGAGCCAAGCTAAGCAGACGGTTCTAACCCCATTCTTCCAGTAAAGCCTGAGACATATAAAGAGTCTTTGTTTCTGTTTTTCACACTATATTTCACTTTTTGATCTGCTTACCTAATATAGCTCTTATGTTTATTTGTCTAAGAAAATATGGCCCAGATTTTTATATCAATTTAATACTTCATCCTAATAAATGTTTTATTTGGAAGACATTCCTGTCCATACACTGAAATTCAAATCACAGAGGAAAAGTTTATTAAGAACAAAGTAAACTTGATCAGAAATCCACTAACTGATTTTATTAATAAAAACTCAATTTACTGACTTTTTAAAAATAAATGCAAAACAAAAGTTTATCATGTATATTTTTTCCAGAGCTGCTCTTTGCAACTTAGCCATTTATTTAACCCAAGTAATTCCAACTACACTTTTACATCAGACACACATGCCACTTCTCTTGATAGAAAAGTGTTGTTAGGTTAAAGTCATTTTTAAAAAAATTATATTCTAAGCCCTAAAGGATAAACATTTATCCACTAAGACAGAAGGATAAAGATTTTAATGGCATCTTGCTTTAGGATTCAAAATAAATAAGGCAAAGATGAGTTTCCATCTTCTTAAGACTAAATTACAGAGATTAAAATATATAAACACAAAATGAATGTGTTCCATTTGCATATTATATTTCGCTCTTAAAGTTGATTTTGAAGATTAAGGGTCAGCATTTAATCCTCACTATCCTAATCCCTAAAATTACAAAGACAGGCATAAGTGCATGTCTGCTGCACTAAATTACCTTGAAAGAAAGCAAATTCCGGATGAAAAGGGAAGCATATTTATATTATGGTGATTTAAAATCTGTCGCCTAAACACATCTTCTCCCCTCGATCCATTGACCTAAATTGCACACTAAAAGCTTGTTTGTCTGCAAATGGGCAGCTAACACTTTGAGACAATCCAGAGATTCTTCACTTATGCAGAATCATGCCAACAATTTTTCTGACTACAATAAACACTGTCTTGTTCATATTCCGCAGAAACAGGAATTGTGTTATAAAACAGAAGACTTTCTTTGCAGTGTTAAAACCATTTCCTGGATAGTTAATTATGAAAATTTAGAACTCTGGATGCAAGAAGTTGTGAATGCAAAACTATCTACCAAAAATTTCATTAAAATGTTTTTATATCTAACAAAATATTGCTAGTTCTATTGAATTTTAATGCTTTTTTTCATGAAGTGAGAAAAGATGGGTATTTTTGGCCCAAGGTTTAAAAAATACCTTCTAGAGAAGGATTTACTTCCTAAATATTCTTTATTACACTATCTAAAATCTGAAATCCAGTACAATGAATTTTTGGAGCAAAATAAATCTGATGAATCAATTCACCTAGTGGTTCAGAAACTCCCACAATTCTTATTTTCTTTCAAAACATTACATTCATATCAACATGGATGTGTACAACAAAATATCATAATGGTAAAGCAGGAACAGTATACATTTGCAAAGGATCAAATTTTTTCCTAGGATATATACCCTAATTTTGTCAGATATGCATTTATTTTAGAAGATAATTTCCTGAAATCACATTATGTACGTCAGTCAGATTTTAACACTGAAATAGATTTAGTTCCTCTATAAATCTGCTCCATCATTAATCCAGTGTCAATAGAGCACCATGTTCCTTCCTTTAAAATGTATTTCAAACAATTTCACATATCTCTAAAGAATGGAATCCCCACTGTTAAAATCTAGGCTATTTCTGTGCATCTGTAATAATTGGTATATATTAAGGAAATATTCTTGTAACATATTATATAACACTGAAGACTAAAATGTACCTCTCTCTGTGAATACATTTAAAAGACTACACTGGATAATGTTAAATTAGTACAATACTAACTTTACTACTATGTAAAGGTATATTCAGGAATATTTTCAAGTGCACTGAAATTTTTCATGGAGAAGCCTCATTTTATGGAGATGTAGAAGCTACAATGAAAAGGTCCAATCATCTTAAAAGGGAGACTAAACTGCAAATGATGCAGTGATACTCAGCGTTTCAGGGCTAAACCCCTGCTGTTCAACCACAGTAGTTACAAAAGCAGACTAATGAAAGCTGCAAAAATTATAATTAATTTTCATTCTAAAGAAATCATTCTGCTCTAATCAACTGCCTATCAAACGTCATTGCAAATTATGCTAAAGAAAAAATTATTAGGCCAGATTTCCAGGGTAAAATTTTCCATATACTGTATCAGAATAAAGACTGCCTGTGTGGGAATTACTTTTAATGAACAACAAATTACAATTACTAAACTAAATGAACCATCTGCCTTTTTGTTGTTGTTGTTTGTTTTCACGGCCTCACTGGTGCAGAATGCATTGTCAGCTTAATTCCCATTCAAAATGGCAGACTGCCTCATCACCAGGGTCTCTCGTCCATAACATTTTAACAGAAAATCTGTAACAGATGTTTTCAATTTTAAGAAGAGGACAAGTATGTTTTATAAATATGTTCTAAACATTAAAGGCTGGCGTTTAGAATAATAAGGTACATGCCTTTTTCAGACTGGAGAGCTTGGATGACTAAGTACTCCTAAACCCTAAATTAGCACATAAAGTATTCATAGACCAATACCAATAAAAACAAATCCTGATGTACTTTATTAAACATTTCATTCAAGTAAATGTGTTTTGTC
Organism: Nanger dama; assembly: GCA_917880005.1. Taxonomy (NCBI): domain Eukaryota; kingdom Metazoa; phylum Chordata; class Mammalia; order Artiodactyla; family Bovidae; genus Nanger; species Nanger dama. The sequence goes on along the minus strand of CAKJTW010000037.1, from coordinate 3,837,822 downwards.
TCTATCCTCTAATAGGTGATCATTTGTTTCCAAGGAGCATGCGTGAGGACATTCAATAATGACATCTATTATCAAACCTTTACTGAAAGGTTTAAAGTGGTTAGCTGGATACATCATCTGGCATCAGCAGAAAACATTAAAAATGGAAAAATCAGTCTCTTATTAGCATGTGTCTCATATTAGCTGGGCCTTTCCCTCCTGAGGTTTAGGGACCATGATACTGTAAAACACTTGGAAGACTGACTTTTAGGAAAAAGAAAATCTGATCTGGGCATGCTCTTAAAACAAGGGTACAGCATATGAATATATCTTAATACAGTGCAAAAGGAATATTTACTAAAATTAATGACTGGTTTTTTTCTTTTTACTTCTATTTAGGACACTGAAAAGTAGCATTGACTTGAAACTGCAATGAGGACATGTTTTAAAATAGTTCTTCAACATCCCTTATTTAAAATTTTTTTTCCTCCTTTAAGTGAAAGTGAATATCCTAACTGCCTATCATCCCCCCACCCTATCCCCACCCCTGGACTCTGGGCCTCCATTGATCATTTTGCAGGCACAGCACTGACTGAGGGACTGTGAGCCCCTCTGGACAACAGTATGTCTCAGCCCAGACCTGGGGAAGCAGCTCTGAGGAAGTCAAGAGAGCAGTTTTCATATATTCACCCAGTCCTTCCTTTCTCTGTGATGACAACCAAAAGGGGAAAAAAAAAAAAAGACTGGTAAAGCTATGAGAGCTTACTCCTCTCAAGAAAAATGAACTAGATCTCTTCCCTGGTCCTAACACTGCTTCACTTTCACTTTAATTGAAAGTTTGCTACACTGCTATTTTTTTCCCCTGGACTATCCCTGGACATCCAGATTCCTTTTGCAATTAAAAAAACAAAAGGCAAATTGTATTAGATTATTTCATGAGCTAGACATAGAGAAGGATATATGATTCCAGGCCTCTCCACAGACTGGATGAATCTCTGTCTAAATACTCTCTGCTTTGAGTGGATATTTAACTATCATGTGCTGCTTCAGAAAAGCGGCTTGCATGCCAGGGTCCATTCAGTGTAATGGGGTCTGCTTAGAAGATTATTTTAATCTCTCCCCACCCTTGTTCTTTAGGCGAGAATGAAGAAAATGACAGCTCCATTATTAGAAGTGTGGCCTCAGAAACGAGTGAATGGAGAAGTCTCCAAAGGGATACTGAGGCAAAATCACAGCTTGAAAAGCCTTTCCTTATTTCTGTAGTTGTGTTTCAGGAAAGCAAGTCATGACCGAAAAATACGGTTTTTCATATCTTCCTAGGCTTTATTTTGCATTTTGATCATGAAAATATACTAAGGCACTACCACTGTGTTTTATTTCTTTAGTTTTACAGTACAGTTATGGCCAACAGAGAGACGTTGGCTTTGCAAGAAATCCAAAGGAATGCTTAATTTTAGGTAAAAATCATTTTCACTCAAAATATACGTGACATTGATAATGGAGCAGTTTCATTCATTTTTAACAACTTTTTGAACTCATAAAACATTATGAATGTGAATAATTTATCAATGAATACTCCTTTAACACTGATACACTTAAATATCCCATAAAACAGCCTGCCCTTCTAAAAAAGTAAAACAGTTTTGAAAAAAGTTACTTTACCAGAAAATGCCTGTATTTATACTGATGACATCCAGGATAATACTTTGATAAAGGAATTCAACTCATGACAAAATATTCTTTTATGAAAAAACAGCACTTGAGAATTTATTAAGAACCATTATCATATATTTTAACTCATTAAAAATTTGATCATAAGTGTGGTACCTACAGTTATTACATTAAGTAAAAACTGATTCTCATAGTCCATTTGAAGGATGTTGGCTAAAATTAGTAACTCCTGTGTGACCAGCATTCATTCCTTTGATTTTCAGAAATATACATTGACACTAACTTTGTTATAGATTGAGAGAGCATTGTTCTACTTTACTGATCTTGAAAATATGAAACAACGGACTGACGGACTTTGGAAACTCGGCATTTTTTCAGTTATATTTGAAGCGAAATATCTGCTGACATCTACAGATCAGTGACTGAATGAGAGAGGAGTTACAGCAGCTTTAGTATTGATTCAAACCCATGGATTCCCTGGGCATGTACCACTGTTGCTGCTGCTAGGTCACTTCAGTCGTGTCCAACTCTGTGCGACCCCATAGTCGACAGCCCACCAGGCTCCCCCCGTCTCTGGGATTCTCCAGGCAAGAACACTGGAGTGGGTTGCCATTTCCTTCTCCAATGCATGAAAGTGAAAAGTGAAAGTGAAGTCGCTCAGTCGTGTCCAACTCAGCGACCCCATGGATTGCAGCCTACCAGGCTCCTCCGCCCATGGGATTTTCCAGGCAAGAGTACTGGAGTGGGATGCCATTGCGTTCTCCATGTACCACTGTTACTAGCATCTAAATCACAGTCTCCCATTACTAAGAAGGTAAATTATCTACACTGATACCAACTCAGTTGTAACTTAGGGAGGAAGCAAGCACCTCTTTCCTGACTCAGACAATGGGCTTCTTTCCCTTCTCCCTACCTCCAGACTCAACCACCACCTTTCCAAGTCCCATAAGGCTCCATCCAAACACTACGCAGTTAGCCATATTCTCCTGGACTCGTAAAAAGTCTGACCACCTTGGAGCTGTGTCCACTCTCTAGGATGCTTGCACTTAAATTTATAGGGTCAGAGAATCTTATAATGGGTATAGAAACACTCCTCAGTGGGAAAATGCAGATTTTTTTATACACCCAGAAGATTTACCCTCCACACCTTTCAAAAGCTCACTGATGGATGCCCAGTGGTCCCTGGACCTGACTGATAATGTCAGCCTGCAGAGAAGCTAAGCAGTGAAGAACAATGAGTAACAGCACAGTCTCTAGGCAGACAAGTCTGGGTTCACTCTTGCCTCCTCACCTTTTCTGTATGACCTTGGGTAAGAAACTTGACCTTGCTAAATCTCATCACCTCATCCCTACAATTGCAATAGCTTCCTGCCCCTTGTTGAGCTGTCAGGAAGACTAAACAATACAGTAGATACAAAATATCCCCTGGTACATAGAATCTTCACTATTCTGTGGTGACACAAAAGTAGGAACTTTAGATAGGGTGTGATCTAGTGAAAGTTACTCAGTTGTATCCCACTCTTTGTGACCCCATGGACTATACAGTCCATGGAATTCTCCAGGCCAGAATCCTGGAGTGGATAGCCGTTCTCTTCTCCAGGGGATCTCCCCAAGCCAGGGATTGAACCCAGGTCTCCCGCATTGCAAGAGGATTATTTAACAGGAGCCACAGGATGTAGTAGTTGTTTATGTGTATCTCTCACCATCTCCAAGTCACGGATCATGAGTTAACTAAGTCTGCACACCCCGGGGAATCTTAAAAAATGGCTTTGAAAGTATATACTATTAAGCAAAACTCTTTTGGAAAACTTAAGAATTTTTGCAACAGCGTATTATGTGAACAAAGTTTGCAGGATCAATGCATTTGCTTCACAGTTTTAAACTCTTCACTTATTATCTCTTTGTTCATGTGGTCACAAAGCATTCCATTGGCAGCAACTAAACCAGTTCTTTCTCTTTAAAAATAATACAGATGGACTTCCTTGGGAGATGGTTTTAATATTGCTTGTCTGCCAGGGAGGAGTCTCCTCAAGGTCTCCTTTGTCCTGTCGAATCTAAGATGAATTAGTTTTTCCAGAATCTTCTAACTCAATTATTCCAGAGGTAAATTACTTTTTATTAACAAATAGAAAAACAAACATCAAGTTCTCCTTTGTCACTCTGAAATGTGTTCACTCCCAGTGACACGGAAGGATTTCCAGTTCTTTCTGACACACAGTACAAAGATGCACATGGCCTAGCTTCACGTCTCTTTATTATTTCATAGACTCCAGTAAATTCTGCTCCTATTCTTCTCCTTCTGAGATTTATTAATACCAGCTTTTAGTCATCTGTAAACCCATCCATGCTGGCTGCAAGCATTCTTGTTACCCTGGTCTGGAGCTTTTCAATCTGTTATATGTCTTTTGGGGTGAAAGGTTCACGTCTATAATATTTCTGTTTTGTTCATGCTGATGCAATAGAATTTTATAACATACAACAAAGAACTGGAATCTCAGCAACAGCATATGTAAAAGCATGTCAGGAGAAAAGGGCAACTCCAAGAGACTGAGTCTAAGAGGCCCCATCCTTCAGTCATCCATCCCATGGGAGCACTTTTGCAATTAATTGGAATAATATGTCACCTAAATTGAACAACAGAAATCATCTTTTGCTCTTCAAGACCAGGAAAATTAGATATTTTGTATGAAAAGTAACTAAAATGGAAGATTGTTAATTAAAGATTTGCCAGAATCATTTCAAGTCACAACTCTCCATTTCACAGCATCTCTTTACTCTGTACCAAACAAAAACAAAATATTATCAGAGCAGGGCCATTGCTTCCGCCTTAATCTCACCCATTTACTCACGGATTTATTTTGAAGTTCTTACAAAAGCTAAGCTTCAAAGCACAAGGTACACACCATATTTCGCCTCTTGTAATCTTGACATTGGCTGTCATTACCATTGCAGGGTGGGGAATGTGGTAAAGAACAGAAAATGTTTCCAAAAATTCTTCATAGTTATCCTTTTATTGTGATTGCATTTGTTCTACTAAAATGTTTTAATAAAAACAAATGTTTGCTCTCATCAGACCCTTTAAGAACCACTAGCACAAGATATCTCAGGAAAGGAGGGGTATGGACCAAAGCTTTAGCGTGAAATTATCTCTGACCTTGAAATATGACCATAGGTGACTGAAGTCATAGTCATCATCACAACATTATTGAGCAGTCTCTCTCTCAAATAAAACAACGTTTTTCTAAGACCTGTGACGGAGAAGGCAATGGCACCTCACTCCAGTACTCTTGCCTGGAAAATCCCATGGATGGAGGAGCCTGGTGGGCTGCAGTCCATGGGGTCGGACAGAGTCGGACATGGCTGAGCAACTTCACTTTCACTTTGCACTTTCATGCACTGGAGAAGGAAATGGCAACCCACTCCAGTGTTCTTGCCTGGAGAATCCCAAGGACGAGGGAGCCTGGTGGGCTGCCCTCTATGGGGTCGCACAGAGTCGGACATGACTGAAGTGACTTAGCAGCAGCAGCAAGACCTGTGAACATGGTGGGGAATGTTCTAATCATCTACACCAAAATCACTTATTTCAATAATTAATAGAACTAGTTGAGAATATGAATTTTTAAAGCGTCAACACAGAAAGACCTAGATGATTCAGGGTAATTACTTTCATAACAATTGGTAAGAGGGCGGGGGCTCCCCTGGACTGTGTCCCTTGTCACGAATCACTCATTTCAAACTTGTGACTGTTTGAGGGCCTCATTTTGATGGCCTAATACTATCAGGAGCAAATTTCAATGTAAATTATTTAAAAACCATGATAAAGGCCAGCCTAGCCACCTGCGCTAAAAGAGTATGTGTCCTTCCTTTCATCTCTTGATTACCACGGGGCTGACTTACCAATTTAAGGATTATAACTATACCTTTTACTAGTTCTTTTCAACCCCTGATTTCCTGCCTCTTGGCCATTTCTTAGCTCATTTTCATATCACCCAGAGGAGAAGGAGAGAAAATTAAACACCAACCTATAGAATTTGTTCTAATGAAAAGGCAGAGATTGGAAACCACTTGGCTAAAATGAGGTTTGGGGATTTTCATACTTGCTGTGGTTCCAGTTAACCTAGACTACCAAGGGCCCACTTTCTACATTTACCCTTCACTTCCAAAGATGATTTTACCATGACCGTGGTGAGAAAGCTATTCCACAAACCCAGAACTTTCCATAAAGTTTCTGAAACAAAATTATATGCAAAAAGATAAAGTAACATAAAACTAGAAATATATATTTATGATGCAAAATTTTGGAAAATCCGTGTAGAACACGTATTGGTCCTCACTTTCAAATTATTACTATGCTTTGCTCAAGAAGTAAACTGTAATGGCTTCAAATGTATTAATGGGTTTCTGCTTATTGACTGCTTTTACTGATAGAGCATTCCAGCCCCAGTCCCCAAAAGGGTTAATGCTACTGGGTGAGCTGAATTCATGACCATAATCCTAAACAAGTGAGGTGAAGTTCTATCAGGTCTATTTCAGCGTATCAGGGATTACCGCTAGCTGTCTAATCCTGCTGAGCCTCAGGGAGGAACGTTCTATTGTATTTGAAATCCTGGCCAGGAAAGAACAGAAGGTTAAATGGGTGCCTTGCTCTGTAATCAAATATCACAGGCACTACTTATCTATTCAGTGAACAACTGACGTAGAAAATCAATTAGGAACCAAATGGCTTCTTAGGAATTTTTACCCAGAAACAAGCAAGAGTTTTTTTCCCCCAAAAGGAGTTTATCTGATATGTTTTATAGTAGAATATTACAAATTCTGGAGCTTCCAGAGTTTTTATCTGGTTCCTAAAATATATCTTACCCCATATTCTAGAGAGCTCCTGTACTAAATTACTTGCAAAACCGAGGGGGTGCTTCAGGGATGAAGAAAGCACGCTCCAGCATGGCTGCCTCATTTACCTAAAGGAAAAGCCGTGCAAAATCAATCCATATAAAGCAGTGTCAAATCTGAATCAAAGTTCTGAACAACACTTCAAATAAATATTAGTGTTTTTATGGAGCTGATTTTAATAATTTACCTCTTCTGAAACACATTCCTTCAACAGTGTATTGTGTGGGAAAATATGAGCACGAGGGTGGGTGGTAGGAGGAGGCACCCACACCCTCCCGGGCTCTTTGTTCCCAGCATGAAGAGGCTCCTTTCCGGGGCCTGAAGGTTAACACCCTGGTCTCCCCGCCCCCATCCTCTACCTGTCACTCTGAGTCGATGTCACACTTCCTGCACACAGACAAACAGGCTGCCCTGGCCCGTCTGCCTGACCTTGGACAGCCCTCAGATCAAATCTGGTTATTAATATTGGGGAGAGTCAAAATGCAATCTTCCAGACACTGGAGAATTGAGCTAGAAATTATGCAGTAGGCACTCCCTGTCAATAAGAAGCATCCAGATGCTAAGGCTTAAAGTGGTCACCTGGACCTGTGTGGGAGTTAAGAGAAACTTTTTTTTCCCCCAGTTCTATGAATGCTATGGAGAGAAGTTTGCTTAGGGTCTTTATATGCTTAGCTTATCTATCCTTACACTTACAATTATTTCTGGACTCTTTGCTTTATAAGAGTTCTTATACAGTAATCCATTTGCAGGCTAAAGCAGATATAACTGGAAAAATACTGCCCTTTCATAGTCATGGAAGATATTTTACAAATGGGATGAAATACTTTTAATACCCTCATTGTAGCTCAATGTGCATATAATTTTAACCAGGGGTTCTCATTCTTTGTAATTGTCTGTCCCTATAACTTTCTCTCAGAATATATCCATAATCTAGACTAAAAAGGGAGAAATATGAAAAATCATTTAAATGCCTAGACAAATACTAAATGTGCTACAGTAATAAATGCATTACTCCTTCAAATCACTACAAAAAGTAAAGCGGAAATTTAATCTTATGTTTCTTCCATAATTTACCCAGTCATTTCCATGTTCCCAGGTGAAGGGTCTCTTGATAAGAGAGTTATGTGCCTTTCATGATAGTATCAATATTAATGATTTGGTCAAAAATCCCTGTCACAGGAATCTCAATATTTCCTATAAAAATATATTTTGAAGACCATCATTAAGCTTTTTATTTAAGTAGAGACCCAAAATGATACTAAGGTAGAAAAGGCATTTTTTCTGGGGAAGAGGGGTGGGGAAGGGATGGACTGACAGTTTGGGGTTAACATATGCCAACTATTATTATTATACATAGATAAAAACAAGGTCCTACTGTATAGCACAGGGATATTATCTGTATTGATAATTATATATTTGATATTATATATATAATTATTAAATATATTGATATTGTATATTTATCAATGTTCTGTGATAAACCATAATATAAAAAGAATGTGTATACACATACATACACACATATATATACACATAACTGAATCACTTTGCTATATAGCAGAAATTAATATAGTATTATAAAATAACTATAATTTAAATATAAGAAAATGCACTTCAAATGCAGGGAAGAATTTTTGTCTGCAATACAGACTTTTTTTAAGTAGTAAAATTCTTTTCAGTAAACAAAGGGTATCTTCTTTTGATTTTTGCTGTCTTCTGGTCGCACATTTTTTTTTCTTTGAGGATGTATCCAGACTAATGCATCTTAATGATATATTTTTGCCTACTGAACTATTCATTTGCGCTGCCTGTGAAGGTATGTTCAGAGGCGTCATGCCACCCACCGGCATGGAGACTCCATGGTATGTAGAATTATGTTACAATCAACAACCTGACTCTTTCAGCCCCCTGGTATTTTATATCAGTTGCTTCCTCAAGCAACACAAATCCACTAATGCTTTAATTTGTGACACTGCTAACTGGTATTAACAGATTATGACTATGGAATGCCTTTGCATTCAAACTGGCATAGACCGATAATATGTCTGTCATCATAAACAAAATGCTCTAGGTCACACAGACATATAACACTGTCCTACATCTTTTACTCGAGCACAAACCTCCAAAGGTTTATGGCACACTTACGTATGCTCGCAGAACGTTACTCTTAGATAACCAAGTGCCCAGGGCTCAGTCCAGGCAGGGCAGGAAATTTCTATTCTGCACTGATCTACATGCATCAGCTGGACCCAAGTGACTGATCAAGCCAATCAAGTTATTAGCAAGATCTTGAAATAATCAGCTTGATTTTTTTAAGGGAATAACTCAAGTTATTTTATTAGCCTGCTCTTTCAGTTTATGAAAAGAGGGATTTTTTTTTTTTTTTTGAGGGACACAGGCTACATGGCCAGTGGAACTCAGATATGATTTGGTATTGGTATTTTACAGTAGATCAGGGGTCAGCACAGACTTGATTATTTCCTGTTGATCCACAAAAAAGGAACTTCTTTATGAAATAGGCAAAGACCTAGTCTTCAACGTGTAAGTGAAGTAACTTTTCCAGTTAGTTTCACTGATTTACTCCAGTTAATACAGTAACTTTTCCAGAGTTACATGTTCTGACAATGTAGTGTCTCTTGCTTATGAAACTGGGCACCATATTTATTTCCTTCTTTTGAGCAATGGTTATCATTGTAGTTGCCAGTGCATCTGTATTAGATGCCATACTGGGAGAAAAGAAAAGTACAGATATTAAAAGAAAACTGTCAAATTATACACCATACAAAATACGATCTCTCTCATAAACAAAATAAAGTGATATATATATATATATATATATCCATGGTGGCGCCAGGGGTAAAGAATCCACCTGCCACTGCAGGAGATGTAAGAGACGTGGGCTTGATCCCTCAGTTGGGAAGCTCCTTGGAGAAGGGCATGGCAACCCACTTCAGTATTCTTGCCTGGAGAATCCCACAGACAGAGGAGCCTGGTAGGCTACGGTTCATAGGGTCAGAAGGAGTCGGATACAACTAAACTGACTTGGCATGCACACATGTGTCCACAGGGTCACAAAAAGTTGGACACAACTGAAGGGACTTAGCATGCACACACATACATACTTACACACATCTATACCTACACACACACACATCCTTCACACATACTATGCACACATTTATTTATATTCACCTCTATGGAGAGAAAAAGAGGGAATTTGCTGGTAAGAAGTAAAACTATAAAAACAAACCTCAGAATCTGCCTTCCTAAAATAGCAAGAAAATGAGAAGTTGCAGAATCATTACAGTGAGCTACAAATGAACGTACAACCCAGCAGGCCTGTGGAAGCCAGCCCTCGAGAGACCTATAAGATTCCCGTTCAGCAAATAGACTATATATCTGCTGCCTGGGGATATCTTTGTGTACAAGGAGAGTGGATTTCTGCAACTGTGATGAGGCAAAGTGTTATTCCAAAACTTTACCAGCAAAGATATTCCTACCAAATTCAATCAAGGGGCCTTAGACTTTTTTTATTTTAACCGACATCTGGAGAGTGGTTTCTTGGCCCAACAGTTCACAAAAGTGCCAGACTTTCAACAAAAGAACAGCTGTTTTGTGAAGAAAGGTTTTCTTTATAAAGGTTTGCCATTTTTCCTACTGAAATTGAATTTTTTTTAATATCAAAACAGGTCAGATTCCTGTTCTTAGAAGCAAAACCAGGAGCAGGACAGAGAGCAATGCCTTCCAGGACTTGCTCAGACAGAGTATCCAGGATCAACAGACTCTAGCAGAGTCTCAGTGTGGGGATGGAGAGAACATAGGTGACTACACAGGACTGCTTCCTCTTCTGAACATGGAGGGACAGATGCTAACAGAGCTGAGGCTGGTCCAACCACCACAGTCACTGCTGTCTCAGGAATCTTCAGATCCCCAGTGACCTTCAAAGAACACTAGTTCAGTGATCCTCAAATCCAACTGACAATCAGCATCACCCATTCAAATGAAGAGATTTCTGGCTGCACCCCAGAGACGGTGGGCCTTGTTACCACTATGTTTTAAAAGTGGTAACAGTGAATCTCACATTCAACTTTAGTTGATTCAACTTGTACAGACATTCTGCACAAACCAGTCAACTGGATGTGTAGCTGTTTCTAGACTGTCTTTTCACAAAAACATTTCATGAGCCCCAGAAGTTTGAAAGCGCTTGCATTCTGATCAAATCTCACTGGTAAATAAATGACTTTTTCTACAGGACAGGCAATATCTAGTGAAGTCAATTCAGTTCAAGGACTTCCCAGGTGGTGCTAGTGAAAGAACTTGCCTGTCAGTGCAGGAGACATAAGAGGTGTGGGTTCAATCCCTGAGTCAGGAAGATCCCCTGGAGAAGGAAATGGCAAGTCACTCCAGTATTCTTGCCTGGAAAATCCCATGGACAGAGGAGCCTGGTGGGGTACAAGTCAACAGGGTTGCAAAGAGTCGGACATGACAGAAGCAACTTAGCATGCAAGTAATTCTGTTCAGCCCCGGCTACTTTCCTAACTGCCTCAATTCAGGCTCTCATTCAAATTCTTCACTTTCCTGTGGTACATATACACAATGGAGTATTACTCAGCCATAAAAAAGAATACATTGGAATCAGTTCTAATGAGGTGGATGAAACTGGAGCTTATTATACAGAGTGAAGTAAGCCAGAAAGAAAAACACCAATACAGTACACTAACACATACATATGGAATTTAGAAAGATGGTAAGGATAACCCTGTATGCGAGATAGCAAAAGAAACACAGATGTATAGTGTTTTGGACTCTGTGGGAGAGGGTGAGGGTGGGATGATTTGGGGAGAATGGCACTGAAACATGTATAATATCATATGTGAAAGGAACCGCCAGTCTAGGTTCGATGCATGATACAGGATGCTTGGGGCTGGTGCATTGGGATGACCCAGAGAGATGTTATGGGGAGGGAAGTGGGAGGAGGGTTCAGGATGGGGAACATGTGTACACCCGTGGCAGATTCATGTTGATGTATGGCAAAACCAATACAATATTGTAAAGTAATTAGCCTCCAATTAAAATAAATTTATATTTTAAAAAAATTCTTCACTTTCATCCAAGATTAGAGGAAGAGTTTGCTTTACACAAATACCTATGTACTAATGACAAAAATGCATATTCCAGATCAAAAACAACTGCTTATTTGTTTACAGTGGTAAATAATTATTTCTTTACATCATGTGTGAATATGTGTTTAATGTTTGTCTACTACTCTAAACTGTAAGTTCCACCAAGCAAGGCCTCTTTCTTGTTTGACACAACATCCTTACTTTCCAGCAAAGGGCCCAACAGAGTGGTCTCTCAAATGAATAACAGACATGATTAGTCAAATAAATAAATAAACCACAGGGCGTTCAGATATGTGATTCAGTTATTTCTCTATATACAATTACTGAGAAATATCAACAACCTCAGATATGCAGATAACACCACTCTAATGACAGAAAGTGAAGAGAAACTTGATGCAAGTGAAAGAGGAGAGTGAAAAAGCTGGCTTAAAACTCAATATTCAAAAACAAAAGAAGATCATGGCATCTAGTCCCATCACTTCATGGCAAATAGATGGGGAAAAAAATGGAAACAGTGACAGATTTTATTTTCTTGGGCTCCAAAATTACTTCAGATGGTGACTGCAGCTATGAAATTTAAAAAAGGCTTGTTCCTTGGAAGAAAAGCTATGATAAACCTAGACAGTGTATTTAAAAGCAGAGACATCACTTTGCCAACAAAAGCCTGTATAGTCAAAGCTATGGTTTTTCCAGTAGTCATGTATAGATGTGAAAGTTGGAAGAAATGATAGCCTAAGAACTGATGCTTTTGACCTTAATGCTCTTAAGACCCTTGAGATCCCTTGGATACCAAGGAGATCAAACCAGTCAATCCCAAAGGAAATCAACCCTGAATATTCATTGAAAGGACAGATACTGAAGTTGAAGCGCCAATACTTTGGCCACTTGATGCCAGAGCCGACTCATTAGAAAAGACCCTGATGCTGGGAAAGATTGAGGGCAGGAGGAGAAGGTGGTGACAGAAGATGAGATGGTTGGATGGCATCACTGACTCAATGGGCATGAGTTTAAGCAAACTCCAGGAGATGCTGAAGGACAGGGAAGCCTGGTGTACTGCAGTTCACAGGGTCACAAAGAGTCAGACACGACTGAGGGACTGAACAGCAGCAATAGTACAGTTACTGGGATTCCCAGGCGGCGCTGATGATAGAGAACCTGCCTGCCAATGTAGGAGACAGAAGAGGCACCAGTTCGATCCCTGGGTCAGGAAGATCCCTAGGAGGAGGGCATGGCAACCCATTCCAGTGTTCTTACCTGGAGAATCCCATGGACAGAGGAGCCTGGCAGCCTCCAGTCCACAGGTTGCCCGACTGAAGCAACTTAACAGGCATGCATGCATATGATTACTACACTACTTCAAGAAAAATTCAAGAAAAATTTGTAAATATATACCTGCTGATGGACCAAAACCATGGAAAATCTGAAACCAGATAAATATGTGTAAGTATCTCTGCAATTTAAGATGAAATACTCACTAAAGCTCAGGAAAATTCAGCTCTGAGAACCATGGACATGATTACCTGTAAATCAGATCTCAGTGATTTGTTAATGCCTACTTTCTAATCATCATGGTAACGCAGAGCCCATTTTATAGACTGAAAAATTGTGGTAGCAACCAAAAGACAGAAGTAAAATTAACACCAGACACAGAAGATTTAAGCTTTCAGTTTTCAGCTGTGTGAGCTCCACTTACTACTACTCATTTGCAAATTCACACTTGCCAGATTTGAAAAGTGGTATTTAAGAGTGTCATACACAGTTCCTTTTCTGTGGGCGAACTTCTAAGAAAGAATGGGTATTGAATTTAAAGCACATAAAAGGATATACAAATAGTTATTTTCTCGGAGCTATATTTACCCATTTTCAAGTGGATGAGTATAGCTACATTCTTCTTCAAACAAATTTCAATTGAAGGCCAACTGGAGAGAGAAAGTTAAGAACGGCTTTTCAGGAATGACAAGTCCTGGATATAACAGTGTAACTGAGTGCACTCACAGAAATTAAAAAGGAAAGTATCTTACCAATAATAAGAAAAGCAGAAGTTATCTCCAAGTACAAAAAGCAATGCCAATGGAGTAGATGTGCTGACAAGACATGAGTAATATTTTCCACATATAAGAAAAGCTTTCATCTCAGAATGCATTTTCAAAGCTATTTTTGTACCTTAATTAAGATCTCCAGAACTCACTGGAGTGTTTTTTTTTTCTCCATTTACTAATATATTAACTAAGGCACCAAAATGCTTGCCAAAAACCACATAAAGAGCAAAAAGTTAGCTGGACACTTGAAGACAGAAAATGCGTAACTCTTTAAACCTTTTCTTGAGTTATAGAAGACTACAGGGAGATAGCAGAAGATGCAAGAGACAGGAGTTCGATCCCTGGGTCTGGAAGATCTCCTGGAGGAGGGCATGGCAACCCACTCCAGTATTCTTGCTTGGAGAATCCAACACACTGGGAAGCCAGGTGGGCTACAATCTATAGGGTCACAGAAGAGTTGGACATGCACTTATGCACAGGGAGATAGATAGGCGTATCTTCTACCACCTTTCTCTGAAACATCACTCCACACCTCCCACCACACTCCATTCCCAATATACTAATAGTAGGAAGGGATCAAAAGTGATACCCACCTTGTCAAGGCTTATTAAGCTCATCAGTGTTCCTAGACATAAATGCCAAAACAGTCATCCAGTCTTTTTAGTCTCACTGTGTTTTAGACTCAAGAAAGTAGCTCCAGGGAATCTTTAAGCCTGAGATAACATGGGAGCTTATCATGCTTTCTTGCTTCATTTTTCTTTAAAGACTATTTTTTTTTTGGTCAGAGTAAAACAGAAAGAAGAAATTATGTAATGTTATGTTCTAACGGTAGGAACACTGGCAGCTCAAGCCCTGACCTCACCCTACCCATGTCAATAGGCTTTATGAAAAGCAGAAGGTCTCAGGAAATTGAAAACGCCAAGGTCAATTTCAAATGTTTAAATAAAATAGGGTGATGCTTGAAATAGCTACAGATAAAATACCAAGCATTTCCACTGATTAATTAGATTAGCTTTTAGAGACAAGTATATTTATGCTTTTACATCAAGAAAGAGAAAAAAAAATCCTTCTAGTTAGCAAAAAAAAAAAAAAGCCAAGTAATATTTCCTTTGTCCATATATTTACCACTCTGAAAATGTAAAATTCATGCTCATAAAACATCATATAAGTGGGGAGAGGGAGGCAAAGGGAGAGAAAATTTAAATTATACTGTTATTGTGCATTATTTTTCAACAATGGAACATCTTTTACTTGAGAAGAAACAAATAGCCACTTTATCACAGTTCTGCAAGGCAGGAATCTAATTTCTTCCCTAAATACCACAGGAAATCTAAATATTAACTTTCTGAATGACACAGAGGAGTAAACATTGCTAAAATGTGTTATACAGAGGACTAAAAATGTCCCTACAAACTTCTGGAATTCAGAAAAGCTGCTAACAGAGACAATTCACAAGGGAAAATAAAGCACAGATAAAAAGGGCTGTGTATTTTCTTCTAAAAAACCTGGAGAGTTTCTTGCAGACAGCAACGGCTTCAGATAGCCTCTGTCTGTTTAATTCATCACCACAGTGCAGCGGGGACAAGCAAGCTTTTGTGTATCACTAGAAGTTCAGTCTAGTCCTACTTCCCTGGTGGTGCTGATGGTCAAGAACCTGCCTGAGACCCGGTTCAGTGACTGGGCCAGGAAGATCCCCTGAAAAATGGAATGGCAACCCGTTCTAGCATTCTTGTTTGGAAAAGCCCATGGACAGAGAAGCCTGGCATGCTGCAGTCCACGGGGTCACCAAGAGTCAGACATGACTGAGCGATGGAACATCACCACAGAACATCAATCTAACAAAATGTGTTTCAGTAATTATCATAAAATACACCAGTTTTCACTCAGTATGGAGAATTCACCACCAAAGAACACTGTATCAACCAGATAAAGGTTTATATTCTGACATCGAAAAAAAGCCTACATATGGCTATCAGTGATTTTTCTAATTTGTCATCCCTCGCTGTCTCTTCCCCAAATCTCTAAATCTCTATCTCATCATTATTTCTTCTCCTCTCAAAGGCTGTCCTTCCCAAAGATCAACTGTCACAGTCACTCTTACATCCATGCCCTTCTGCCACAAACAAAGCCTTCTTATCCAGGCATTCTTCTCAAAGTATCTTCACTGTAACAGAGTGACTGCGGGTGCTGCAGCCAGTCGATCTGAGTATAAATCCTGACCCAGCTGGCACTGTTAACAGCTATGTAACCTTGGATCAATTAATTAAGTGTTCATTGCCTTAGTTTCCTCATCTTCAAAATGGGCATAATTATACAGGTTTACTGTTAGAATGAAAAGAGTTAATATATTTAAAGAACTTAGATTATCTGCCACCTAGTAAGTACTTAGTAGATGTTCAAGTTAATTTTCTCACTGGACTTTGATTGGCCATGGAGGAAAAGATGAATAAGGAAAAGTTTATCACTCTCAAGTGATAAACATTTGTACTATTCTTTAAAGAAAAGGGAAAAGGAGCTGATCAGATTCAAGAAAGAAGTGACCAGCAGTACCGGAGTCCACTTAATACCAGTGACTGTTGTTTCAGGAATTCCACTTGTAGGTATAAATCCAAGAGAAAAGAAAACACATATCCGCAATATCCATACAAAAACCTGTACACAAATGCTCAGTTTCATTAATCATAAGAGCCAAACAGTTGAAACAACTCAAATGCCCATAAACTGATAAAAGAGTAAATAAAATGTAGTCTATCCATACCATGGGAATTCCATAATAAAAAGGTATGAAATACTGACTCATACCACAATATAGATGAATCTTGAAAATATTACATTAAGTGAAAGAAGCCCGTCACAAAGAACAACATATAGTATGATTCTAGACTATACAGACAGAGTGTAATTAGCGGTTGCCAAGGGCCAGGGCTGGGGAAGTTGGGATTATCAGGTGGTGGGACGGGGTAGAGGTAAATAGCATAGGATTTCTTTTGGAGTATTGAAAATGTTCAAAAATCAATTGTGGTGATCGTTGCATAATTCTGTGACTATTCTAAAAAACAATTAATTGGATGCTTTAAATGGGTAAATGTTGTGATACATGAATTATACCTCAATAAAGCTGCTGAAAATAAAACATCACAGCAGCCAAGCAGAATACAACAGCCTCAACATTCACTGCCCTGTCCACATGGTAGGCTGGGCTTCCCTGGTGGCTCAGAGAGTAAAGCACCTTCTTGCAGTGTGGGAGACTCAGGTTCGATTCCTGGGTTAGGAAAATCCCCTGTAGAAGGAAATGGCAACCCATTCCAGTACCCTTGCCTGGAAAATTCCATGGATGGAGAAGCCTGGTAGGCTACAGTCCATGGGCTTGCAAAGAGTCGGACATGACTGAGCAACTTTACTTTCTTTCTTCTTTTCCATTAGTTTCTTCCTTCTCTATTTTATAACTGATTTCTTGAGACTTTTACTCACATTTTGCTAAATAATTTCAAGCTTAATTATTGAGATTGCTGTCTCATCCTATCATGTTACCCTATGGACATCTGAGCGTTCATCAATTTAAGAAGGTGTTTGTTCTGATTACCTAATTCCCAGAACTTCAAGGATCTTTTGAGTCTAAGTGTCTTGCTGTATCTGTTGTGACTTGAAGGCAAAGAAAAGAACAGAGTACTAATTAGACAGAGATTACTTTAAGAAATTCTTTGCATTAAAAGATGACTTTTCACAAGACTTGGTGCTCAAGCCTTTGTAAAAAGATACCTGCTCTAATAGTGGAACCAGGACCTCCCTTCTGTAAGGCCTTCTGAACCTGCATCCCACATCAATGGAGGCCATTAACTTTCTAGAGCAACTATCGCCTATCACTTTTACCAATTCACATCCTGTTCCCTGGGGCTTCCTAGGTGGCTCAGTGGGTAAAACAATCTGCCTGCAATGTAGGAGATGTGGTTCAGTCCCTGAGTCAGGAAGATTCCCTGGAGGAGGGCATGACAACCCACTCCGGTACTCTTGCTTGGAGAATCCCAAGAGCGAATGAAGTGACTGAGCACGCATGCATCCTATTCCTTGAAACTTTGATTAGTCATGTGTACATACAAGACTGATTTCAGGGCTTGCTGACGAATCTTGCACAACATCATCAAAGGTTTATTATCTCTAGGGACTGAGAACACTTACAATGGGCAGGAAGAGATTTCTGTGATCTACTTTAAAACAAAATAAGTGGGCATTAATGATTAACTCAAAATCTCCATCAGGTTTTAAAATAAGTCTTAGGATACTGTATTCTGACTCCTCTCTCACTGTCTCTCCACGCCCCTACCCCCACTCCACACACACACGTGTGCATGCAATTTGTTCCAGTGTTTGAGCAAAATAGGCATAAATAGGTCTCCTTGGATACATACTGAAAACATCATTGGAATACTGGCATTTTGCCTTTTTAATGACCAAGCACATGAGAACTGAAATATATCCACATTCTTCTATACTCACTGCTAAAGAATTAAATGGTTCACTTTTTAGAAAAGTGTTAACAGACTTGAAAAAAATCAGTTTCAATGTACTTCTGTATCAATGCTTTTACAATAAGTTACAAAGCCATTGCATTTAAAGGGGTAGCTATGGTTCTACTGGAGGAAATAGGATGACCTAGTACTTGCCACGGGAACTTGAAAGTAAATATTATACCTGAGAGTCTATTTTGAAATATGTGTGTGTTTGCACTAAGTCACTTCAGTTGTGTCTGACTTATTGTCAGCACAGTGAGTGCCCTCTGGACTGCAATCTGCCAGTCTCCTAGTCCATGGCATCTCCAGGCAGGGATACTGGAGCGGGTTACCATGCCCTCCTCCAGGGGATCTTCCTGACCCAGGCATCGAACCTGCATCTCTTATCTCTCCTGCATTGGCAAGCAGGTTCTTTACTACTACCACCACCTGGGAAGCCCTTTTGAAATATGCATCGAAGTAAATGTTGACACAATTAAGCAATAGGAAGAGATTTTTGCATTTATGACTTTAAAGATGGTAATTCTATTGCCAAGTTAAGAATGAATACTGCAAAAACTAAAGAATGTTTCATAAAACTCATCTTAGTTTTTCTAATATTTAAGGAATTAACAGAGTCAAAGTCTCTATTTTTCTGGGAAAAGAGTTATTTATGAATTCTCTTTGGATCTATTTTTAAGGAATTTGGTTATAAGCCTGGGGAGTAGCTTCTCAGGAAATATTCATCATGGAAAAACTTGGTACAATTGTTCCATCCAAATGTGTTTTTTTAATTACTTAATTTGCTAATAAAAATTACAATAAACCACAAACAAATAAATTAAACCAGAACTTGCTTTTATCCAAATTCTTTCTCAAAGGACATTGAGGGACCTCTGTTTACATAGTAGTGATAGCATCTCATACTAAGGAGGAGAGCGTTTTCTCTCTTCCAAGGTTTGTATAGTACCAGTTCACCAAATGAAATTCTGAGAGGTATATTCCACTGTTTATGTATGTCCCATTTTAGCATATTAATTTTATTTTTTAAAAGACAGAGAACAAACTTACGGACATAAAGAAGGAAAGCAAGAGTGGGATGAATTGGGAGATTCAGACTGACATACACTATTGATACTATGTGTAAAGTACATAACTAATGAGAACCTACTATACATAGCTCAGGAAACTCTACTCAGTGCTCTGTGTTGACCCTAAATGCAAAGGAAATCCAAAAAGAAGTTGTGTATGTAAACATATAGCTGATTCATTTTGTTGTACAGTAGAAACTAATACACCATTGTAAAGCAACTATACTCCAATTAAAAAAAAATAAATAAAAATAGAAAACAACAGCATTTATTTGGTGTAAACTGGGGAATCATTCTCCCCTTCCGTCGTGTCTCCTGTCCCTCACCCTGTTACTCAGTGGTAAGTGTTGAGTTTAAGGTATGATATGTTGAGTTTAAGGTGGCTCAGATGGTAAAGAACCTGCCTGACAATGCAGGAGTGATGGGTTCGGCTCCTAGGTCAGGAGATACCCTGAAAAAGGAATGGCACCCCACCCCAGTATTCTTGGTTGGAGAATTCCATGGACAGAGGAGCCTGGGGGACTACAGTCCATGGGGTTGCAACAGTTGACACAATTGATTGAGGAACACTTTCACATTTTCACTTTCACTTTAAAGGAGATACTTTGTAAACCAACCCTCTTTCAGAAGTGATGGCAATTAGACTTGTTATCAGATTCCCCACAACTGAACAATGAATGACTTCAGGCCCTAAGGACACATGCTAGTGTTCTTTGCAGGCCTGCCAAAGCAATAGTGAGAAATATTGGAAGTCTTTGAAAGGTACTGCCTACCATAATTATCAAAATGTCCTTACATCCTTTACATACACTGGCTACTGATATTGGTAGTCTCTCCTGCCAATAGCTCTGTCACTTCAACAACTGAAACTATTCTTACTTTTCATTAAAAGATTATTCATCACTGAATATACTCAACTACAGTGGTCTCAATGACTGAGAGTTTTTTTTGCAGGATTGGAAGTCAGATTCAGGAAGGCAAAGATTTCCTCAAGCATCTTTGGGTTCAGTTGCTCAGTCGTGTCCGACTCTTTGCGACCCCATGAATCGCAGCACACCAGGCCTCCCTGTCCATCACCAACTCCCGGAGTTCACTCAGATTCACGTCAATTGAGTCAGTGATGCCATCCAGCCATCTCATCCTCTGTTGTCCCCTTCTCCTCCTGCCCCCAATCCCTCCCAGCATCAGAGTCTTTTCCAATGAGTCAACTCTTTGCATGAGGTGGCCAAAGTATTGGAGTTTCAGCTTTAGCATCATTCCTTCCAAAGAACACCCAGGACTGATCTCCTTCCAGAATGGACTGGTTGGATCTCCTTGCAGTCCAAGACTCTCAAGAGTCTTCTCCAACACCACAGTTTAAAAGCATCAATTCTTTGGCGCTCAGTCTTCTTCACAGTCGAACTCTCACATCCATACATGACCACAGGAAAAACCATAGCCTTGACAAGATGGACCTTAGTCGGCAAAGTAATGTCTCTGCTTTTGAATATGCTATCTAAGTTGGTCATAACTTTTCTTCCAAGGAGTAAGCGTCTTTTAATTTCATGGCTGCAGTCACCATCTGCAGTGATTTTGGAGCCCTGAAAAATAAAGTCTGACACTGTTTCCACTGTTTCCCCATCTATTTTCCCATGAAGTGATGGAACCAGATGCCATGATCTTCATTTTCTGAATGTTGAGCTTTAAGCCAACTTTTCACTCTCCTCTTTCACTTTCATCAAAGAGGCTTTTAGTTCCTCTTCACTTTCTGCCATAAGGGTGGTGTCATCTACCTATCTGAGGTTATTGATATTTCTCCCAGAAATCTTGATTCCAGCTTGTGTTTCTTCCAGTCCAGCGTTTCTCATGATGTACTCTGCATAGAAGTTAAATAAGCAGGGTGACAATATACAGCCTTGATGTATTCCTTTTCCTATTTGGAACCAGTCTGCTGTTCCATGTCCAGTTCTAACTGTTGCTTCCTGACCTGCATACAGATTTCTCAAGAGGCAGGTCAGGTGGTCTGGTATTTCCATCTCTCTCAGAATTTTCCACAGTTTATTGTGATCCACACACTCAAAGGCTTTGGCGTAGTCAATAAAACAGAAATAGATGTTTTTCTGGAACTCTCTTGCTTTTTCCATGATCCAGCGGATGTTTAAGTTCATGTCAATGGTTCTAAAAAGATGTGGACCAGTTCTCTGGAATCATTAGCAAATTCTCAAGGAGAAGAAAGAGGAAGCGGGGAGTGCATTAGAAACCTACAGTGGTGGACTCCCCTGGTGTTCTAGTGATTAAGGATCCATCTGCCAATGCAGAAGACACAAGTTTGACCCCTAGTCCGGGAAGATCCCACATGTTGTGGAGCAACTAAGCCTGGGAGCCACAACTACTGAGCCTGCATGCTGCAACTACTGAAGTTTATGCACCCAGAGCCTGTGCTTAACAACAAGAGAAGCCACCAAAATGAGAAGCCCACGCACCACAACTAGAAAGTAGCCCCCACCCGCTACAACTAGCAAAGCCTGAGTGCAGCAACAAAGACCCAGTGCAGTCAAAATAAATAAATAAAAATAAAGGATAAAGAGATTTTAAAAAGAAAGAAAGAAACCTATGGTGGAAAGAAAATTCCTGGAAACTTGGAACGAAAGGGATCAAAGTAAGAAGTAAAAGATACAAGTTAAAAAAAAATTCAAAACAAGATTCTCTTTTAAAATGCTACGGGAACATCTCCATGGTGAGGAATGGAAATGCACTTTTAGGACAATGGAAAACTTGCCTTCAGTATTTTCACTTACACTGTTCTGCAATAAAAAATCTATTTTCTCAAAAAAAAATAAATAAAATGCTAGGTACATAGCAAATGAATAGGACTTCCTTCAGTAGTTATAAGGATGTTGGGAAAAGGGAAGAGAAGACTGGGGTCCTGGGTAGAGACTAGACTGTGCTTTTACTTGTTGCTGTGGAGGAAGTTAAATGCTTAGGGAGGCACATTCCCTCTTTCAGGTCAGCGGGGTACCATTTAGTACATTACTGCAAAGTACCCTGGTGACCTGAATGAATTAAGGCAGCTTCCGAAGGTGCTTAACTTGCAAGCACTGAGAGCTCAGGCACTCGAAGTGATAAATATTCTATGAGTCCTTTCTATTTAATATACCAAGCACCCCCAAAATGTCAGGAAAAAGAAGATTCTTTAAAGGGAAAGAATTCTGTTGTGACAGTAAACAGGTAACAATTTTAAACAGCTGTGTCTCCTTCCAGTTTGGAGATGCTCCCAAAAGCTGTAAGTTCATCATGCTGCTGCTGCTGCATCATGCTAGTTGACTGCTCTTCTGGGTATAAACCCTACTACTGAGCTCTTTTGTTACATCACAATTACTGCTGCTGCTAAGTTGCTTCGGTCATGTCCGACTCTGTGCAACACCATAGATGGCAGCCCACCAGGCTCCCCCATCCCTGGGATTCTCCAGGCAAGAACCCTGGAGTGGGTTGCCATTTCCTTCTCCAATTCATGAAAGTGAAAAGTGAAAGTGAAGTCGGTCAGTCCTGTCTGATTCTTCTCGACCCCATGGACTACAACCCACCAAGCTCCTCCATCCATGGGATTTTCCAGGCAAGAGTACTGGAGTGGGGTCCCATTGCCTTCTCTGTACATCACAATTACAGGATTTTAAAAATAATCTGTCACTTGAAGGGATAAAAGTGGACTCCCAAGTGAACTTTTTTTTAAAAGTCACTCAGTGTTGTCCGACTCTGTGTGACTCCGTGGAGTGTAGCCCACCAGCTCTTCTGTCCATGGAATTCTCCAGGCAAGAATACTGGAGTGGGTAGCTATTCCTTTCTCCAGGGGACCTTCCTGACTCAGGAAAAGAACCTGGGTCTCCTGCATTGCAGACAGATTCTTTACCGAAGGAGCTAGGAGGGAAGCCCAACAGCATGGAAGATTCAACCTGAAAGTGTTAGTAGCTCAGTCATGTCCAACTCTTTGCAACCCCATGGACTGTAGCCTACCAGGCTCCTCAGTCCATGGGATTCTCCAGGCAACAATACTGGAGAGGGTTGTCATGCCCTTCTCCAGGGGATCTTTCCAACCCAGGGACTGAACCCAAGTCTCTGGCATTGTAGGCAAATTCTTTACTGTTTGAGCCACGAGGGAAGCCCAAAGACAGACGAAGTGAAGTGAAGTGAAAGTTGCTCAGTCATATCTGATTCTTTGTGACCATATGGACTGTAGCCTGCCAGGCTCCTCTCTCCATAGAATTTTCCAGATAAGAATACTGGAATGCATAACTGTTCCCTTCTCCAGGAGATCTTCCCAACCTGGGAACTGAACCCAGGTCTCCCACGTTGCAGGTGGATTCTTTACTGTTTGAGCCATCAGGGAAGCCCATAGTATATTCTATGCTTCCAAATATTTCCAATGAAAGAAAGTCTTTAGAAAAATATGTATCAATAAAATAATAATATGATCTCAATACACATTTATATTTACATATACATATTTAATATATGTATTATATTCAAAGCTACAAAGTACTTTTCCTTTAAAGAAACCTAGAATATTAATAAAGTATTATAAAACTAAGTGAAATGGAATGTTAACCACATATAGTAGTTACTATCAGTGACAACAGAACTGTCATCACAATAATTTACCTTTAAGTAGAATTCTCATCAATAGCATTGTAAATGGAACTCACAGTCTCCAAGACTCT
Organism: Nanger dama; assembly: GCA_917880005.1. NCBI lineage: Eukaryota > Metazoa > Chordata > Mammalia > Artiodactyla > Bovidae > Nanger > Nanger dama. The sequence continues at coordinate 3,813,848 of CAKJTW010000037.1, read as the reverse complement.
AAGACTCTAAGTTACATCTTTGTTCTAAAACGGAATTGACTGAAGTTGTAATTTGACACATTTTGCATCTTTAGCAAATTGTTTTCTTCATTTTCTAGGAATTGCGTCATCCTCATGTTTAAAGAAGGATGTAGCACCAACCTCATGTTTAAAGAACAACATGCATCTTCCAACTAAAAGAGAAGCTCTAGTTCGCACTGAAATTCCCACCATAACCTTTGTCTGAAACTGACTCACAAAGTCTTACATTGCAAAAGAGCAATGAGTCAGCCAAGACATATTGTTCTACAGCTACTGATGACCCAGGAAAGCAATCACACCTAGCCTTTTGACCAAACATTGATGAATAAAAACACGAAAGCTTTTGAGGGCTAGTATATGATTGCTGTTGTTTAGTCGCTAAGTCCTGCTCGATTCTCTGAGAGCCCATGGGCTGCGGCATGCCATGCATTCCTGTCCTTCACTATCTCCCAGAGTTTGCTCAAATTTACATCCATTGAGTCTGTGATGCTATCTAACCATCTCATCCTCTGCCACCCCTTTCTCATTTTGCCTTCCATCTTTCCCAGCAACCCGGTCTTTTTCAATAAGCCAGCTCTTCACAGCAGGTGGCCAAAGTATTGGAGCTTCAGCTTCAGAATCGGTCCTTCCAATGAATATTCAGGGTTTATTTTCTTTAGGATTTAGTATACGGATTCAACCCTTAATTTGATTAAAGGCTCTGCCACATTGGACGAACAGAGTCATCTAGGAAGCATCACCTTAGAGAACATGGTTTGTATCCTTCCTCATTAATGGGGTTATCTCTATAAACAGAGACATTTAAAACCCATTCCAAAGTGCTCAGTGAATGTTTCTGTATTTATCAGCAGTAAGACTTGGGATGTCATTTGGGTATTCTGCAAACAGAGAACATCAATCATCATGTTCCTCCTTGGTTACACAATCTATGAAGATGTTTCCCAGCAGGTTCTTGGGGGCTGTACCTCCAACTGTTGCTCTTCTTTTGAATAAATCATATCACCATAAGGTCTCCGGAAATACCCTGATAATTCGGGGGTGAAAGAAGTGCCTTTTGAAGGCTTGAATTATCTGAGTAATGAACAAATCTCCACATCTAATTGAACTCAGCCTGAGCACAGGCTCAGACTTCAAGCAAACTTGGTAAAGCATTTCCAGTAGAACTCAGGCAGGCCAGATGTTTTGGAAGCAGAATCGCGGTCATTATGCACATGCCAGTCCCTCCTCGCTCCACCCGAGGCCAAGACCCTTTCAGCAGCGTGAGGCCTGCTTAACGTATGACTTTGGCCGCCTTACTGCATGGCATCCCAGCACCCACGCAAGCATTTCGGTGATTTTAAACAAGCTCCACTAACAAGGACGATTACATGGAAGCCAAAGAAACCAGTGGGGAGAGCACATTCATCATGAGATATAAACTCTGTCTGTATTTCCTAAAGTGATCTCAGGGTGGGAGATACATAGGGATTTACAACTCTAGGTTAAATGCAGGAGACATGGGTTCTATCCCTGGGTCAGGAAGATCCCCTGGAGAAGGAAATGGCAACCCACCTCAGTGTTCTTGACTGGAAATCCCATGGACAGAGGAGGCTAGTGCGCTACAGCCCATGGGGTCGCAGAGACAGACACTACTGAGTGACTAACACTTTCTACACTTCACATGAGACAATGAGCACAACTTATACAAACACTGTAACGTAAATCCCAAAGTATGAGTTGACATGGTCCTGGGGTAAATTAATGGTAGTGCCAGTTTTTACTACTTTTCTGAGGTGGAGGTTGGACGTGATATGTGATGTGTGTGTGTGGATGTTTAGAAGGAGGGAGATGAAGGAAGCTGTTAGGGTGAGCCACCGCCCTCCACATCCCCATACCTGCCGTAACAACTGGTTCCCCCTCATACATTAGAAATTCATCCAGATTAAGCGGTTCAGTTCAAACCAAATGCACGCTGGGAAAAACCTGAGAGCCACTGACACCTTTTAACGCACTACTCTGCTTTTACAGAAAGATGTCCTTCCCCGTTAATTAAAAGGATGCTCGTTTTCTTTGGGGGAATTAGATGGGTGATCTCTCAACACAGAGTATTTCCGTGAAGAGAAGATCTAGGTAGGAGAAAACAGTAAGGATTTCAGCAAAGAGAAAAGAGGATAATGGTGAGTGCCTGATTTGTGGGGATATGGCAGCACCAGTTAAGGAAAGACACGTCAAAAATAAAATCAGGGAGTCCCAGGGACACGATTTGCTTTCTTTAAATTTTGTTTGGGTTTGGTAACAGTTCCACACATGCAATATTGTTTTATCTCTTCTGACATGGATGTAATAAGTTGTGAATACCTGGCCTAAAGTCATCCTTCTATAGATTGGCATGTATCAATGTGTATCTATAGGTGTGTATATATATTTCTATATATACTCTATACATATATTTCTGTATCTATCTATATTAAAATATTAAAATAGATAGATACAGAAATATATAGAGAGAGTATGTATATTTGGATAAACATATTTTTTATCCTTTTTCCCTACTAGAATACAAAGAGTTCTCAACTCACACTGTAATATGTATTTCTTGCCTTGTGAATGCAGTGAGAACATCCATATTTGTGCTGGAGTAGCCATGTTCTAACACATGGTGTGCTTCAGTAAATGTCAAGCTTAAAAACAGAAGTAGACGAAGTAGTAGGTCTGGCCAATTACATTGTGATCTGAAAATACTAGTGATTTATTAGTTGCTATTAGCTAACCAGCTGATCTCTATTTGATCTGTGTATTTATTAGTTATAAGTATTAAGCCAGCATATATTGTTCTACTACAGGAACTTTTAAGCCTCTGCCTTGCTTTTTATATGAAAATACAATAAAATAATTTGAGTTGTGATTACTTAAAAAAAATAAATCCTGCAGCTGGAATTGAATTTCACACTGAAATTCAACCTTGAAAAGAACAGAAATAGGAAACTAATGCAAAAAGTGCAAAATTTTCCATATTCAGGTTAATGTTTAGCAACAGAAAAGAATAACTTTTGTTTATCTCTGAAAACAGCTTTCTTTATCTAAACAAATGACTAGAATAAGATTAAGAAAAACCTGTTTTGGTTTTTTAGATACACACACATATTCCAATTTCCTTTTACACAATGACTTTTATGCAAATAGGCACCACACAATCTCCTGACCTCTTTTACCATCACACCCGGACAATGACAGTTCAATAATTGAAATGGTACATATCGGGTATATTTGATTTTAAATTGCAAAGTTGGTCTCAGGCCTATTGAAATGAAAATGCTTATGATTCTTTGTTAATTCCAAACTGATCAGATTATTATATTTCCACCAGTTAAAAAAAAAAAAAGTAAAAGGCAGGTGAAGCTAATTATATCATTTTTTATTTCCTTGTCATATACATTGCCCAATGTGATTTTTTTTTTTTTTGCATTCTCTTCTGTGACCCTCCCCCACACCTTGATTTTAGTTCTTAACCTGGATTCTTTCATCCATAACATGGATAATGAGAAAACTCCAAAAATGTTCCTTGGGGGACTGTTACACTAAAAGTTACGTAGGACTAAATCCCACGTGTCTTCCTTTGCTCACCATGGAGACGGGAGATTCATTCACTGCCCTCAGCCAATTTGAAAGCCAAATATGAAAACAGCCTTATGGAATTCAGACAGATGATTCTCCTTCACAACTAGCAGATGCAAGAAAAAAAAAAAAAAAGACTAGTATAATTAAGCTTTAACTTTGATCCAGAGAAGCTGTGAACACCTCATTTAAAAATACATATAAAAGCAGCTGAAGCACAGGTGTGGCAAGCACATTTGCACACCCAGCACTGGATGGCAGTCAACCAATCAGCTGATCAGAAAAGTTTCAACCATTCTAAGGCAAGAATAAGGTAAACTGTGAATCTGAAATATTACCAGAGTCTTGTTTGTTCTCAGTTGGACTGTGGAGTGCTCAGTGGTTTTCACTACATCTTTCTACTGGACACTTTAGAAAAGGATTGGGATCACTTAAGGGGTAGACTAAATTGCAGTGCATTTTTTAATGAGGGTTGGAAGTAATTTCTTTAATACATTTCTCAATATATGCATTAGTCCATTATTCATCTTACAAATATTTATTGAGGACTCATTATGTGAATATCAATTGACAGAAATTTGTAGAGGATGCAAAGGCGTGAAATTAGAAAAATATAATCAAATCTAATAAAGTGGTTAGCTGAGAACACTGTTTTGGCATATACAGATATAGATACACACACACAGGGGCTTCCCTGGTAGCTCAGATGGTAAACAATCTGCCTGCAACGTAGAAGACCTGGGTTTGATTCCTGGGTTAGGAAGATCCTCCGAAGAGGGAATGGCCACCCACTCCAGTATTCTTGCCTGGAGAATTTCATGGACAGAGGAGCCTGGTGGGCTGCCATCCATGGGGTCACAAAGAGTTGAACACAAACGAGTGACTAACACTTTCACTTCATATATTCAGTACTTATTAACCTCACTTTAAATATACTTTCAGACATTAAAAGAGAAGATTAAGTGCAATCTGCAGTTTCAATTTATTGTTTAAATGTCTTTAAACATTTTTGTCTTAAACAGTTTTGCTTCATCAAATTTCTGGAGGAAAAATAAGATCAAAACTTGAATAGTGCCTAATGTTTCAGAGAAGTTTGCTTGAAGAAATGAGCAAGCTTTTCTTCACAATAACAAAATTCCTTTACAAAAAAATCCTAAGGAAAAGAATACTGCCAACAAAACGAATGCAGCTTTGTTTGTTTTTGCAGTCATCGTTAGCAATAGACATAAAGGTATTCTTTTTTTTTTTTTGGAGTCCATATGGAAAGATCATCAACACGTTCTGCCTCTGGGTTCTTTGCCAAAATACCATAACCCACAAGCCTTCTACCTTAAACATGAAAGGAAAGGTGTTGTTCTGGTCAAATAAAGAAATAATTTTTACTAGCATACGTCTAATGTTAAAGCTGCTTAAATCCTGCCAAATACATTAAAACAACATCTGTAAAACAGATTTTCATTAAATTGATCAGGTTAAAGTTAAGCAGCTAGGCAGATGATGCTTTTAAGCTACCCCTTAACCTTTAACCTCTAACCTCCTTAAACTGGAATAAGGACACACACTTCTTTGAGGTAAGACTGCTTCAGGTTGACCATGCAAGAGGTAAAGTGGCCCATTCAAACTGCCCTGACACACCCCACATTTGGGAGTGTTATGAATCAATATGCTGTCAATGAGAAGAACTGTTTTTCTCCCAGCCATGTATTTATCTGTCTTTTCACTGCTACTTGTCACTTTCCCTTAAAGTCTGAATAATTCACAATGCAAAATGATGTAAATTAAACTCCTAACGAAAATGAATTTTATATAAGCAATTATTGTCTAGTCATTAGCTCAGACACTGTTTTAAGTCCAATTTTAATATTTTCACCATATTATAAACCATCATTTTTTCCAGGCCTAGGCCAATTTGTTAGGGTCTCATTTAAAAGCAATTAATGTTACTTAGAGAGCAATTTTATTTTGCCTACACAGGCTGACCAAGCTTGCTAATATCCCCATTACTGCTCTTGAAAATCCTCTGGATCTGACACACAGTTTCTGTGAATCAGTTTAGAAACTGCCTTCTCAACACATTGCTACTCTGGAGGAATTTTTTCTAGTGACTGTTAGAATGAATAAATGCTCTTTGAAGGCTGATGCAAAATAATAGAGTCCAGCTGCCCAATACTGAGTTTCAGTGGCTCCAATATTTATCTCTTTAATCTTTTTAATTCAAGGTAAGTTTGTTCACAGTGTGTTTTATTTGTTTGCTGACCATTTGGAGACACTACCTCACAAGGATACTTAGGTATTTAAGAGATAAGTAAATATAGAAGATGGTGGGGAGAGTTAATTTGTGTATGACACAACATTTTGAAGGTAAGAGTATATATAACCGGGCTTCCCAGATTGCTCAGTGGTAAAGGATCTGCCTGAAAGTGCAAGAGACACAGGGTCAATCCTGATCCAGGAAGACCACATATAATGCAGAGCAACTAGGCCTGTGCACCTCAGCTACTGAGCCTGTGCTCTAGAGCCTGGGAGACACACTACTGAAGTCTCAGCACCCTGGAGCCTGTATTCCACAAGAGAAACCACGGCACCGAGAAGCCTGAGCACTGCAACTAGAGAGGAGCCCCCACTCACTGCAACTAGAAAAAAGCCCACACAGCAATGAAGATTCAGCACAGCCAAAAATGAAATAAATAAAAATTTAAAAAAGAGTACATATAGCCTTTGGTTCTGGTATCTCAAGCTCTCTCTGCTTTAAGGACTATTCACAAGCAAGTTCTATCTCATCTGGTTGTTATACAATCAAAGACAAAATCCAGCCCTCTCCGAAAGGAAACTGCAAGGGTAACCCTGGCACCTAGCAAATTGCTCTGCAGACCGTGAGGGTAGTCAGTCCATATTCATGGATAAACTTAACACACACATACACACATGTAAATAATTGTCCGGCAATGAGACTAAATAGCCTTTCCTGAGAAAATCAACAAGAATGCTCTACCTTTCTTTAGCTTCCCACATGAGATTAATAAAGCAGAAAATTTTGTATATTTATATCTTCTATTCACAACATGTTAATTTAAAGTGTTAGAGCTGTGTGAATATAAGCACAGTTCATGAATATTCCATATAGCTCCCAGGGTCGAGATCTATTATTTATACAAACTTAATGTGTTTTTTTTTTTTCTCCCAGGTATTCTAAAAGCTTTAATAGATAAGGTATCAACACAAGAAAAGTTGACAATTGAACAGCTGTCAGCTGTTGCTGTAAAAGCGATGAATTATAATCATTCTATTCTGTTTTCAATACCATCAACTTAGAAGTTTTCCATCTTATGTGAGGGCCTGCACTCCCCTCAAATTGTGTAACCCAAATCTAATGCTTTCATTATTGATCCACAGAGCACCAACATCACAGGCACAATGTTACAAATTCTCACACCACAACTTTAGGTTTTCATGCTCAGTACATCAATCCAGCATTTGAACTTCAAGAAACAGCCCAAACAAATAGTGGCAGGCCAACCCAAATAAATAATGCCTGCACCTGCCCCAGATAGCCACATTCTGCTCTTTTTGTGGTCTGTTTATAGAAGAGTCGCAAGTATCATAATCACTGGGTGACTCCTGATAGTATAGTTATCACTGATTTCTAGTATAAATCAATAGATAACACTTGCAAAATGGATTTTGCAATCATATTAGAGCTTGTTACAGTGACTAATGGTTTGCAGTATTTTCTGAATTTTAATATCCTCTGGACAAAAGAAGTTTTTAATAAGTTACCAAGTTATTCATCACAGAAATGAATCTGTTCCCACTGTACATGAACCAAGACAATCAGGCCAATCCAGTAAACAAACTGCAGAAAATAAATTATCCAGTAATTAGGGTTCAGAAGTCAAGTCAAGGTATGTGACAAATAAGATTCAACACTTGGACGTATTCATTACATCTGCAAAGCTTTTTCCCATATAAAAGTGTTATTTGCCATTTAATGAACACTTTTACCTGTGCCACACCCATAAGGGGACGGGATAAAAACATTACTAGCTTGGGAAGTCATGCAAAATAACAACAGAGTTAAGCAGAAGACTTTCAACTGATCCTAAGGGAGGGTATCTTTTTACTCAATACCACCAGAAACTTACAGGAACACACACACACACAAGGTTTGGATCATCCTTGTTTGTCACCAAACAAAAGATGATGCATTCACAAGGCAGTGCTGTTTTTGTCCTCTGCTCCCTGAGAGCATTCATACTTAGCCAAGAGTGGTGCTGTGTTGTTGTTTTTAATCAATCAATAAAAAGAGGTTTAAGAGTATTATTTTACAGGTGGAAACACTCAGAAAAGTGATGTTATTTCAGGGCAACCAGTAAAGTGATCAATCCCACAGAGACAAGTGTAAAAAGGACATACAGCAAATCCTTTAAATAAATTCTCCAATTCCATCTATTTCAATAGACTGCATTTAGTAACGTGAAGCAAAGACTGTGGCTCTTGCCCTTCTATTTTTTCCCCTCTCTCCTTTTTCCTTAACTTGCAGATCTGCGCTCCAAGCTCCGAAACAGTTAATTCCCTCCTCCACTCTGTGCCAAGAGAAATGGATGTCACTGCTTACCTTGTAGAGCTTCAGGGCCGCCTCGTGCCTGTGATTGGTGGTATGCAAGCGTAATTTGTCCACGCTGTTGGTGTAGTAGTCACAGGCATTGCACTTGAGGTGAACGGGGTTGCCAATGGCAATGCACTTCAGCCTCCATTCATTACTTTTGCCCCCTTCTTTAATGTGAGCCACCAGTTGATATTTCTGCATATGTTTATCAGTCTTGCAGTGAAGCTGGAAGTTGGCTTTGAGCTGAGTGTTGTAGTTACAGAGCTTGCACTGGTAGATATCTCCAATTACAGCCCTCCATTCCTCTTCAGGGAGAGAGCGCTCGCTGCTCACATGCACGCTTAGGGCCTCCAGGCTGTCAGAGGTGAATTTGTTGCAAACAGCACACTGGAATAGCTTCAGCGCTGGGTCACTGATATAAGGTGACAGCTCTCCTGCAGTAAGGAGGGACAGGTCATCACCTATTAGCTGACCACTGGCAAGCCGGATTTCAGGCGGCAGCTCATTATTTACTACAGGAAAAAAAAATTAAAAGGAAAAATAGAGACTGGAAAACACAGCGCGCACAAAGGAATCTGTAAAATAAAGTCTTGACAGGGAATGTGCTTTCTCTAGAGCTTAAACTATAAAAAGCCGTAATAGGATTGAATCAGGATCAATTACAATCATCCCTTTCAACTTCTAAATTCCCTCATCAGATAGCTTTAATTACTCCTACTGGGCATGATGTCATTCTGAAATTTGTATTTTCGAGGGCAGGAAAGTGGATCAATACCATAACAAAACAGTCACGTGCTTGCAATTTAAGCGCCCAGCTAAACTTACACAAGTGCTAATTGTTATTTCGCAATTTGTCGAAAAGCTTGATGAGATTTGGCTAATACTGTATGCGTGCCTGTAATCTACTGCCAAATGTCTGGGATAAGGTAATGGTATTACTGTTCCTTTAATTACCTTCAATCACAGACACGAAAATCTTTTTTCAAAAATATTTCATGAAAAATAATGGCATACCATTCAGAAGCTCAAGTTTGATATCTTAGGGCATAATTGACACTATAAACCTAGGAAGCTATAGCTCAGGATGCCAGGCAATTAATGCCAATTAGTATTTATTCATCAGCCTATTGCAGGCAGACAAAGTTTGCTAACTTCTTTCTGCTCTCCCGGATCCCTCAACTCCTTCCTCTCTCAAGTTAATTCAGGTTTGAAGCGAGACACAAATGGTTTGATTATCCAGCTGAAAGGGGAAGCCCCTTCCAGTAAACTGTCCCCAATTTGTCGGCACTCACCACTTTATCGGGGTGCATCACGTCAAATCAAAAATGTGCTGAGAAACTAACAGCAGTGCAGAAAAGCAGTAAATACTGACCAAGTCCCGGGGCCAGAGCGGCCGCCGTGGCAGGGTCCAGCTGAAATGGATTGAGCATCAGCTGCGGGTCGCCAGGGTTCTCCAGCTTCATCCCCGTCAGGCCTATGTTCTGGGCCAGGTAGTACTGATACAGCTCGGCCTCGGCAGGGGCGAGGCCCAGGTGCAGGTTATGCTGGATCTGCTTCATGTTCTGTTGCAGGAGCATCATGTTGTGCATGTGCTTCTCACTGGTCATGTGGATCCGCAGGTTCCGCGCCACGTTGGTCTCGTAATCACACACCTCGCAGCGCCAGGTGGGTTTCTGCTTAGGTTTGGATGGAGAGGGCGTCCCGCAGCCACCGAGGCTGCTGTTGGGGGTTGGGGCCGAGTGGCCAAACACCTGCTCCCCGGTGCCGTTTGGAGATTCTGCACGTTGTTCAGGTGCTTGTCCGACTGCATATGAATACTGAGGTTGCCTTTGGTAGTGGTAGAGTAATTACAAACCTCACAACGGAAGGGTTTATAGCCACATGTGTAGCTCTCGCCCCGGGCGAGCCTAGGGTGAGGCTGTCCAGTCTTACAATAAACACAGGAGCCTCCCGGCTCGGGGTGTTTCTCCTTCATGTGGGCTTCCAGGGTCTGCTGATACTTGTAGTGCCAGTTACATTTGGGACACTTGAGGGTTTTGCATGAGTTCCTTGAGTGCATCATAGTCATGTGACCCCCAAGAGACCGCGAGGACCCCAAAACCGTGTCGCACTTGGGACACTCGATGCCACTGCCTGGTGAGCCATCTCCCCAGGCCCGGGAGTACCCGGGGCACTCGGGGTGAAGCCATGCTGGTGAGCTGCAGCCGAGCTGTCTTCATCCCCCGGGCTGTCTCGCTCAGGTGAGTGGCCGTGGCACCCTCTCTACTTGCGCTGGCTTCTGCCAAGTCCTTGCCACTGATCCCATAGCTGCCTGACACACCCCCGCCAGCCCTGACGGCGGCAGCCTGTTTTTTTCTTTTCTGGGTCATCAGAGACAGTGGCCGAGGAGGACGAGGGGCCCTTTTCAATGAATTTTAGCACACTGGATGATAAAGGAGAAATGCTTTGGTTTAAGAGAGGGAAATCTTTGTTACCGATACTATCGGTGAGTTCCCCTAATACTTCCTCGTCGTCAAGTTCATTGGAGTATGCATCCTCTTCGTCCTCATCTCCTGCCTCGGTGGGTTCGCTCTTGACTGGGCACTCCCCGTTGGGGTGTAAAGCGTTGCTCTCTTTTGGCCTTTCACAGTTGTTCTCTTGGTCTTTGCTCTCTGACATCTTGCTAGACTCAGACGATGAGTGGCTGAGGGAGACGGAGGTAATTGGGGTGTTCACTACTAAACTAGACAGCCCCCCAGAGTCACTTCAGCCTTTGGCATTTGGGTGATCCCCAGCGGCTGCTCGGTGGAGCCGGGGGTACTCGGGCTCCCCCTTCAAGAAGGCAAAGCCAGCCGGCAAAGAGTCACCATTTTCAACATGAAAAGCGCTCCATAAACCGCGGAAGGTTGGGTCGGGTCCTATGAGGTTTGTAGTAGAAAAATGGGGATAAACAGAAGTGGATTTTTTTGGTTCCAGAAAGCTTATAAGAGGTTCTTTGTCTTTGCCAATCCCCTGTATTATGGCCGAGACGCATTTGTTACTAAGGAGTTTCTGCTCCTCCTCGTTAAGGGTCATCCGATGGTCATGCACAGCATGGGTTACAAATGACCTGATATAACCGAAAGACAACTTGCACAAGAAACACATTAAAACAGGTTTCCTTTTCCCATCGCTAACACAACCATCGAATTTGGACAAGTCCACATTATTGGGGACATCTTTGGACACACAGGAGTTTTTGGCTGAGCCATCACTGGTTAGATAGTCTTTCTCTCTCTTGTGTCGGAGATCGTAGACACGGAAACTGTGCAACACAGGACCAACTCCTGCTAGTGCTGAGGTATTTGGGAAAGCCTGATCGGCTGTAAATGGTTTCCCGAGGGATGAAGCGATATGAAAAGTGTTGATGATCTGTGGGTAGAACGACAGAGGCGCAGAAGCAGACTGATCACCCTTCTCTCCGGCAGACGCCAGGGAGTCCAGGAACATCGCTGTAGAAAAGAGTTTGCTGTTTGCTCCACTCTGTGCATTCTGCCCACTTTCTTTGGAGTCCTCGATTATATAAGCTGACCCATCAGGCTGGTAAACGATCTCCCCTGTGAGATTTTCCACGTCACTATCCTCTAACTCGCTGATCTCGCTCTCGTTGTCATCCTTCAGGACGGGAAGGCGGGCGTTTGGGCAGTGGTGTTCCATGTATTTTTGTAAACTGGGAAAAGAGGTGGCACATTCGTTGCACGGGATCTCCTTGGCTGAGGTGACCTGAGTGGCAGCTGCATTCTCGACACTGAAACCCAGCAAGACTTCACTTTTGCGCTCATCCGTTTTCAGGTTGTCATCTGTGGAGCTGTTTGCCCTGTCAGGCTCCATTCCTGCAACTTTCTCTGGCACCTCATTATCAAGTTGTGCCGTTCCACATAGCTTTGATGTGCTCTGCCCATTTTCCTGCCTTGAGATAGGAGGGGAGTCACAGGTTTCCATGGCAATTGCTACATGGGGATCTCATTTCATCCAGCCTGTCAGGGACCTGGATAAAAAATAAGGTGAGAGGAGCCATTTTTATTAAATAATGACACAGCTCACTAATAGCCCATCACTAATTTACAGCTGCTGTAAACTTGACTATCTAAAAAGGTGAGGGGGAAAACTTAAAACCAGTGTACCTATCTATCACAGACAGACTTTGTGTAAATGTAGCAAAATAATGTAGATAGCTATCACAGACATGCCTAGACATCGGAGTGTTTTTGAAATCACTCTGAGCATTCATCACAAATCTAAAATTCGTATCAGTAAGCTGTATATTTTTTTCATTCCTGTTTTCTGAAAATGGATATAATATATGTAAAAGCTTTAAAACCCCCTTTACTCTAATAGAAAAGTAAATGGCTTTCATAGACGACAGCAGGAATAAAAGACAACACAAATAACTTGTAATTTAAATTTTACCTTTTACTTTATCAGGCAGTGAGGAGAAGTGAGGGGTAAGGGGAAGTGGGGGGGTGGGCAAGGGTATAAGGGTGGGAGGGAGACCAACCATAAAGGAACCTTAAAATTAGAAATATTACAGTCACAGGCGGCACGGACCAAACTCTTCTCTGGTTTTCATTTTGCCAGTAAATCAGCTTACTACAAATCTTCCTTGTGTGAAAGCTCTCAGCAGGTATCTGGCTGGCCCTGATTAAGCACCAATCACAATTCTCTCCCACACTTCGGTCACCTCAATGGGCACCAGAACAGAAATTAATATTTACTGCAACCGTTCCTCCCATCCTAGGGGACAATTGTATTTACTCTGCTTTTTAATTTTTTTCCCCACTGCAATAAGTAATGAACACTGTTCCAGACACCATTTTGATGTTATCAATCCTGGTTGAGTCGCCCATCTTTCAACCACGGCCTCAATCAACATCTCCCTTGGCTTAACAAATCATATGCAAGCACATCTGATGAAAATATTTCCATCATTTTTTTTTAGTTTTTTTTTTTTTTCCAGGCAAGCATCTTAGACTGTAAACTCCCTTTGTTGAGACCAAGAAGCACTTGGTCTCATAAAAGCCATATCAATTTCGGGTAGCAGGGGAAGGTACCAGGAGAAAGGTAGGCAAACGTTGGTAAAACTGCATTCCCCTTCTGTGTGCGAGTGTGTATGTGTATGCGCATTTGTGTGTGTACCTGCAAACCTCAGCTACTGGCATAACAGCCTGATTAGGGCTGACATGTCTCTGAATCCCTGCACATCTCTCCATTTGCAGAATGATGGCACTGTACACAAGAGTTGAGTGGTCTGAAAGTTTAGTGCTTCTTTTCAGTATGTAGAATAGGCACTGTCTTGATTTATCAAAAAGGTAAGCCATCTTCTTTCAAATCTCAAAACTGAAGGGACCCAGAACTTCAAGGCAAATTGCCCTCTCACATAGATGTATTAATACTTTCAGGTATGCCAATGATTTCTGAAATGAGGAAGGTGGACATGACTATATGCATGCATGCATGATGAGTCACTTTGGTTGTGTCCAACTCTTTGTGACCCTATGGACTGTAGCCAGCCAGGCTCCTCTGACATGGCTATACTGCATTAGTTATTATACTGGGCAGGATGGACACACAGTGATTCACGATGGACTTCCCTCCCAACCCTATAGACTTCACAGGGGCAGAGAACTAAGAAGGAAACAAAACCCTGGGCTCACCAATATTACTAAACATTTTAGAAATTCCTTTTAAAAAGTTCTTCTAGAAGAAAGACATCATTGGAGGTCAGTGGCATATTAAGTATGAAGAATAACTTCTTAATACTCTCTTTACTGTAATCAAATTTCATCTTGCCAGCTAAATCAGAGAGGAAGTGATCAGTTTCAAATATATCAAAAGAGCTGCAGAGATTGAAAATGAAATCAAAATTCATTTTGGTATTTAAGATGGTTAAAATGACATTCTAATTGCACACGAATCAAACATCACAAAGCGTGGTGTGTAATTTTAATTATTGAGGTGCTCCAGGTTAATTATCTTCATGGCATGCATGCAGCTTTTAAAATCCTCTGAAATAATATGATAAATCACCATAAGCATGAAAACCTAATAATTCTCTAATTAGTCCACAAAGATTCATGTTTACCGTTGCGTTTACCAAATCTGCACCATGTGTAAACACTGAAGGTAGCCAAAATGTCTAAAATAAAGTCTCATGCCAGACTAAAAGAAATGAGGAAGGCAGGGAGAAACTGGAGGTTTGGAGGGGGAGCAAGGTGATAACACTAAACTAATGATCCTAGATAAAAATATCAAGTTCTAGGACTCAAAATAGCTTTTTTTTCTTTCTTTCCTATGATGACTTAGGCAGATATGTGGAAGATTATTCACCTTAATTACAAGAGTGAGAAAAGTTCTCAAACACTTTATAGCTTTATAAAGGAGTTTCTGAGTTATTCTTATTATGTAATTTCTGTTTTACCTACAACCTACCTACAGCAATTCTCAGCTGGCAAAAACACTAAAATCATGACACACATGCTAAGTGCACCTCAAATGAGTCGTATGTAACGCACAGTTAATAATTTTGTCCAGATGCCAAATGGACTCCACAATGTCTCATCAGTGTCTCTCTATATGAAGTATTAACAGATCCTACCTTTTTATTTTATCTTCATAGGATCAGGAGTAACTATCAAAAATGACTTTATTGATATGAGACAAAAATTATGAAAGCTATACTACAGAATCAATCACCGGACAAAGCCAGGTGGTAGGACATACTCTGTTACAGCACTCCCACATAACTTTACACAAAACTGCTTATCAAGTTCTCATAAACTACACATTAATCAGAAACTAGTAAGTCTTCTCTACAATCAAAATAGTAAATAGTCTCTACAAATTTACATTTCATTCCAAAATCAACAGTAACAAAACTATCTGAATTGATAGAGCTAGTAGTAGATGACCTGATTTTTACAGTTGTAGTTATATACTATGACCATGGTGGTGTTTACCAGCATATTTTGATGGAGTCACTTTAGTTTGTTCAGTTAAAAAGTTGTTCAGATCAATATGTACCAGGACACTAGAGATGATGCTAAGTGATTTCACTGTCACCAGCGTCAGACAAGATCTTTCTTTTAACAATGTGACCTATTTAGGAAATTTACACTAAAGTTTATAAGTCCCAGTTAAAAGACCACAAAGACAACCATCTAACTTATACCAGAGTATTCATTCCAAAATAACTTTATAACAAGTAGATGCACTATAAAAGTTGCTCCACCTGTTAACCTGTTATCTATTTAGTCTTCACCAATTACTATTCTCTACTACCAAACATTCTATTAAAAAAAAAAAAATCACCCAAGTCCTCAAGAAATCTCAAAGAGAGAACTTGATATAATTTTAATGCTAAATTCAGAACAATACATACTAGCTGGTCTGTAGAATACATGTACACAGTTTGGGGGTATTCTCAGCAATTCACAAGATCAGTGACTTTGATCATGTAAATCCGTTTTTGGAACTAATGGACAACATGCAGAAAGGAACTTGTATGGCTCATTCTGCCTTACTGTCGTCCTGCAATCACTTCTGCCTAAACTCTGCTCTGCTAAATGACCAAACCCACCTATGAGGAGCCTTGCTAATGAAAGAGGGTGCTTTCTGAACAATAGGCAAATTCCTTTGCATTCAGAAGGCAGGGCTCCCATTAGAACCCAAAATCAGAGAGGCCAGTTTTACCTCTGTTTTTTAATTGATTGTCCCAGCCCTCCTTGGTGACACAGTGAGACAGTGTTTGTGAAATGATTAAAAAGAACGTGATCTGATCAAGAGGACAGAATAATGGGAAAGGAATGCTAGGTTAGCCACTCGGCAAAGTGCTGGGAAAGAAGACAGACCACTGTGCCCTTTTGCCTATTGTTTTTATTCTCATCCGCTCTTTGCCATGTCGTGATACTTGGAGTCTTTATTTCTTTTGAACGGGTTAAAAGTTGGTCACGTAAAGGGAATTCGGTAACAAGTCACAAATCCTAAAAATGTATATATATATATATATATATAAAATAAATAAAAATCCTTGAATTATATCAAGTTTCCAAAAGGTCATCACTGTCTCTGCTGTGGCCTTTTCCCCATTCCAAATCCTCTATCAATATGTCATAGTGAGTTAGCCAAAGACAAAGAGAGGCGCAGTGTGAAAACGGCACATATATCTAATGCTGACAAAGCAATGAATAGACCTTCACAAGTATAATTATACTTGTTTATTTGTTGCCACGTACAGAGAGCTGATGAAAAAAATCCATCAAAGTGGTATTATGCAGACACCAAGAGCTTCTTTTCTTTGCTCGCTAAAGCCACATTGAAGCTTAAATTCCTTATTGTTAAATTCAGAAGAAAGAAAAAAAAAGATTTTTGGCTGGATTTTTTCTTTTTTGCATCATTTGCTGACAGATCTTTTGTGTCTTGGGCTGTATTAGCTCACACTGCTACCTCATTTTTACCCATGTTGGAATTCATAATTACAAACTACTGTACAGGAGCTTTTAGAAGGGTGTGGTGTGCTGACCAAGATGAGAGAGTAGTGAAATTGGCCTTTTCTCACAGTCTGGCTTTTGATATACCAAAAATACAGGTAAAGTACCTGTGTAGAAGCATCAGTTACATCAGAATGCATCTTTGATCTCAGTCTTTTAAGTCAGTTGCTGGTGCTTCTCTTTACTCAGCTTTCTCTGCAATTTGCTTATTTTTGGATCTGTTTAGTATTTCATAAAAGACTGCATAACTTCTTTCCCATTTCAGTATTAAGAACATTAGCAAGAAGGGAGGCAAATGCAAGGATGTCAAAGGATTGAAAATACTAAGTAAAAAGATTTCAAACCCAACTCTTAAGGGGCCATTATGTTCCAATAGACACTAAATCACATAACTTAACAAAAGCACATTTTTTAGAGGTGGGGGGAGGGGCAAATAAGCTGTTTTTGTTATTGTTTTTTCTTGCAGGATAGAAATATATCAAAGTAAAAGCAATCTGCATAGTTAATGTTTGTGAGCTTTACAATTTAAAACAGAAAAGCTGTAATTTTTCTTTGCTGGCAATCTGGAAACACTCTGGAGTTAATTACAGCTGATTCGGAGTGAACCACACAAACAAAGACCAGTCTATGTCCAGACAATTATACTGCATTAACCAGCTTAGAGCTTCCTGCTGATGTTTCAGGGCTCTTCTGTTACACACTTCTACCTTCCCAGCATGAGAGAAAATGCTTCTGCAAGAAGGAATTAATGAACAGAACTGCAAAAGAATGTGTGACGACCTCTCCTGACACGGCAAAAACTTTCCACCCATGTCACGACAAAGGGGAGAAGGTAATTAAGTTTGAATAGAAGGATGTAACCAAATATAGTAAGCACCTAAGCCAGGCAGAGTTTTAAAGAGGGAAAGTTGACAAAGACGAACATGAGTGTGTAAGTCAGCAAACTCCCCGTTTTCCTCTTTCTTCTCATTAAAACCTAAATCAGCTATTCAACACAGATTTATTTCCTTCTCATAAACAGGACTCTTCGAATTGATATTTCTGTCTCTTGTTTTTTCTTTCTCTTCCTATCTTCCCTGCCTCATCTTCCCTCATTCTCTCTCTCATCTCTAAACCTCTATGGACTTTCTATGACAATCACAAATCATTAAACACATGTGTTGGAGAACTAAAGAGGAGAAGTACCCCTTGCCAATGGTTCTGATAGTTCTTAATTTGATTAGTTGTGGGAAATAGGAATTTTCCTCAGTTTTCTTCATGACTTTAATCAAACTCCAGCTACTTTCCTTAGAGAGAAATCAATAATCTCTCCTTAACCAAATTACACCATTATATGACTCATTTTATTTGTTTGCTTCAGGAAAATTTCATAATCAGTGAGCAAGATGGACCTAATACTTTAGCTGTCCTCTGTAAACAAACTTTGGTCCTTTTAACCAATCTAGTTGATTTCTAATTTTCTTATTCATTCTAATTGAAAATGAATAGTCAGCATTGGTGTGAGACAAGGACATGAACTGTAATTATGTTCAGTGCCTCTTTCCGATTCTTCTTTGACGCTGTTTTGCTGGTATTCCAGCTGACATTGGGGCTATGTAGTGATTGCTTCATTAAAGGGTAAGGATGTCCTAATCAGCTAAAGCATCACTAGAAAGCTGTTGTTTGCCAATACTGTGAGAATATACTGACTTTTCTTTTTGCTTTCTTTATAGTAGAGAAAGATATCTCTGAATGCCATCACCCAGCCATATACTTAAGTATTAATCATCTTCCCTTTGTCTCATCTATGAAAAGTTGGATTAGAGTTAAATGACTCTATGAGCCTTTTAATTTTTCTTCCCTAAATAAATATTAATCTACAAATCAATCAATGAGTGTTCTATTAAAACACATATTAATATACTCTCTGGAAATACTAAAAGGTTATGTAAATTATAATCAGTTTTACAAAATATCTCAATAATGGACAGAATCATTTCCCCCTCTCAAGTCTCTCTTCCTCAATCCCAACTATAATTGAAATTTCAAGTAAATAAAACTTTGAAATGGAAAGTTTAAACATGGAACCGTTTAGTTTTCCTTGGGAAAACATGTACTGGCTCAATTAGTTTTAGAAATTTATAAATAATATTTGCCATGTTTTGTATATGTTTATATTTATAGTCTTTAAAATGTAATGGACTAATCTCTCTGGCATACACCCAATATAAGTGTTTAATTGATGATGCTTTTACGTTGTCACATAGGGACATTTAAAAATTTTATCTTAATTGGTTTCATTAAGGTAATTATAACTATAGAATATCTGACTTCAGATTTACCAGACTAGTGAAAGCAATTCCACAATATATTTTTCTCATATACAATGTGAAGATAATATATCCTTATATATACATGCATTTTTTTTCTTGTCTATTAAGATACAAAATTCATTATTAAATACAACTAAATATTTAAAGGAGAAAACAACTGCTCAGTTATTTGCATTTCATGATTCCCATCAATATGATCTCATAACCAACATAAAAGCAGAGTAGTAGTGTAAGCACAATCTTTTTTGAAAAATATCATTCCTTGCAGGCTAAACCTACCATAATTATCTTCATAAAATTAATCACAAGTCAGGTATTCCAGCAAACATTCCTATTCCCTGAGCAGTGATTTCAATGATTTCAAAATAGTTTTAATGAAGAAAGTTATACGCGTAATTTCTTAAATCACTACCAGTGCCTTTTACTATCCAAGACTCTTAATCTATCAAATACAAGTCTCTTTTAATATCCCATATAGATATTTTAAATCATGTTATATTAAAAACCACATTAGGGCTAACATAAGAGAACCTAAGTGGAATGCCAGGTTTCTTCTGGATGAAATATTGGCAAATTTACGTTTGATCACTCAGATTGGTTGGTTATTTTATTTCTATTATGAAGAGCCTTTTGTTTGCTTTCTGTGTATGTGTGTGGGGTGTTTTTCTTCTTTTTTGGCCTGAAAGTTAATTTGACTGCTGTCCATAAGTGAAGTGAGCAATTCAGTAATTAACTTTTGTGTTTTAAATGTATGAACTTTAATTAGATTTCATTATAAACAAACAAACGTCAGCCATAATTATAAGCTCCTTAGTTTACCCACATATTATCCCTTTTCAAACAAACTTGATGTCAGACAAATTAAAATCAAGCAGCCAGCAATTTTGAGTTGAATTTTACATGATCTGCTGGTAACCTGATTACTTTAACTTCAATATCATTACAGGAAAAGTATTTCAGGAAAAATAATGACAAGAATTCCAACAGGAGACAAGCTTAATTGTATTGATTCAAAAGATGCATGTTCATAGGAACCATGTTGAAGGAATAATGTTATCTCAAATCTACAGTTTCTATTAAGATGAAATTGTCCAGCATGAAAGAGGCAATTAAGATTAGTGTCTGCAGAACTAGAGATACTAAACTAACTAAATAATTATATAGGCCCAATTATCTTATACTTTTAGTAGCAAAATATCAGTATGGAACAACTACAAGGCATAAGGTTTGCAGGTTTATTTACTGACTGGTGTATCTATTAGGACCAAGAACAAGTGGCGCTGTCAGGACATAATGAAGGTAAATGATTAGTTAGCACCAAGCCTGAACTCTTCTCCAATGCAATAAGAGTTAATTAAAGTTTACCACCAAACATCAACCAAAGCAGGATGTTGATCAGGTTTCAGCATTAAGTGCAAACAGACAATAGTTGGCAGCAATTAGTGCAGCTATCAAATGACATGCAATGATAATTATACATTTAAAACTGCTAAAGAGCTGGGGGGAAAAAAATAATCAGCCTCTTTGATGACAAATACTCAAAGGGCAGGAAACAGGTATCAGATTATTTCACTTTAACACTGTAAATCAATAGAATTAAACAAGAAAGGATTGTATGGGTACATTATCTGAAAGAGAACAGTTCACTGGATCCAAAATGAAATAAATCTGCTAGTACTGGCCTATCAAAGATAAGAACTTCTGCAGCTAGAGAAAATCAGTTACTTTTCAATTAAAGTTTCAGAGTGAAGTCTGTGTAAAGAAAGTTTAGCCTCTAGGTTTTCTGTCTACCCTACAATGCAACAAGTATTTCACCATAATTACTGTTATTTAAATTATTAACTTTCACTCTTAAGGTACTGTCAAAACTACTTTATGCATGAATATTATCTTTAAATGTTAGGGTCAAAATTATTTAAATACAGCTAAATTTAAAACAAAAGCCAAGAGGGAGGGAGGCCCAAGCAGAAGGGAATATATATATATATATGTATAATTATGACTGATTCACATTTACAACAGAGATCACCACAACATTGTAAAACAATTACCTACCAATTTAAAAAAATGAAAAAAAAAGTCATATATACATATTTAGTGAACATTATGGCAGATCTTCCCTTGATGCCATTCAAATCTACCACTTCTATCTTGCTGGATTCAATGAGACTGCATACAACACATGCCTAAAAATACTTCTAATAAACCACCTCATTCTTTACCGTAGTTTCTGGCCTGCAGCCTAGAGCATGTCTCCAGAATTATGCCCATCCTCATGACCCCCCACCTCTCCATTTTCCCAACTAATTCTGTTATGCTAAGGATTTGTACACAGTGTTGGCTAATCCCAGTATTTCCCTGGAGCTAAATCTAAGCCATGGCCAACTCCCAGCACAAAAATGTCTTTCTCCCAAAGCCCTTTCGCCCTCTTCAGCACTCATACACTCATTGGTCCTGACATTTCACTTCAGCCATGACAAATGAGCTGATGACTCTGATGTGATTCCACGGGAGGAAGGCTTTATCTAAAGATATATCATTAACTCTCATCACCATCTCCTAATATGGCTCTTCTGGGTTAATGTGTTGTGAAAATTTGAGGAAATTTTTGTGTAAATATATGCACTTCAAGGAATAAGAGACCAACTTCATCAAAAGGAGGAAAAGGGAAGCCAGAGTGGACAGGATCAGGGAAGGGGAAAAAAAAAAAAGACTAGCATGTTGCTCTGAGGATTTAAGTAACCCGACTCAACTTCTGCCCTAGCAAACCAGCCAGTGGACTGTCTCTTATAGGCCCCTTCCCCTCCCATGGGCAGCTGGAGCATGATCTGTGAAGTGGCACAAAAAATAAATAAATAAATGAAGTTTCTCAGATAAAACGGGCTAATCAATCCACAAGCCCATTTCTTTGTTTCTATTCCCGTGTAGGGTGGATTTTACTCTCGAACCCTTAATTCCCTACGTTATTAAATCTCTCTAAATTCATTTTAATGGAGAAAGGGATTGTCAAAACCCATTTCCCTCCGAGGTCATTGTCTTCTTCAATTAGAAAGAAGCAATCTTTTTCTGACCATTATTCAATGTGAAACTCTTCAAGCTTTAAAAGAGGGGGAAAGGAAGCTTTTCCATTGAGCGTGAATGCCACAACCTTTAGGTTAAGTTAGAACCCAAGTTCCAGTTACACAAGTCTTGTTATGTATACTATGGCGTTTACAGAATCGATGCTTATTATAACCTCTTCTCTCAATTCAGTGGAAGACACACAGCCAATCAGAGTCGACTATGGTATAACAGACCTTGGGAAAGGAGGTCAGGCTTTGAGGTAAAGTGCTATTCACTATTGGACCATGCAAGGAGCTCTTTATTCCAGTGCTTATTGGCATCAGTCCCCCTTACTAGAGCAAGAACAAAGCCAAGTGCTCATGTGAGGTTTATGAATAAATCAGAGGTGAGCCACTTTAAGTGCTGCCCATGATTTCCTTGTTGACAGTGAGCACTTAAACAGGCTTCTAGGACCAGCAACTTCTGGCAAACCACAACGATTCCTAATCTGCACCCTGCCTCATTTCAAGAATGAAATGGCCCACCCCATTTTTCCTGCAACTTGTCACCTTTCAGGCAATTCTTGTCCTATCTCAAGCAGTTAAGCTTTCCAATCCCAGGGCGGTCAGGTGGCCCTGTGGTCATCACAGAAACTGGACCAACTGAAAATCTTCCTTTGGTTGGAAGAATTCCACAAATGAAAATATCTCCAGCATCACAAAAGTTATTCCTAATATTATAGAATCTCTGGATATGGGAGGACTTGAGCCAACAGAGGTAAAAATGTTCAACGATTTGTGAAAGGGAATGCACACACACTGACACACACTGGATTCTCACTGGCTGTGCCCTGTAGTTGTGTGATGGTTCCCAGAAACTTCTCTGAGCTGCAGTTTCATTGTGGGTTAAACAAGGGGGTTGTGCTGTATGCCTTCTGACTGCAACAATCTATGGTTCTAATATAAAAACCCATTTAGATTATGCTGAAAGATAGTTTTCCCTATGAAATTTTCCAAGACAGACCCAGATGGCTGCATTTAAGGTTGCATTTTTTTCCCCCAACAACTAGATTTCAAGAGGAGAGGTAGATTCCAGTAGTATAATAAACTGAAGTATTCTATTTATGTTTGTAATTAACACTCATCTATTTTTTCATGTATTACTGAAGATATTTACCAAGAATTTGCCAATAGTGTCCATTACTGTGAATACAGTGACTATACAGATATGGGTGCTGCCCTCATGAAGGCTGAAATTTGTTTGAGAAGAAGCTTAAACAAGCACATTCTGAAAAATGCTAAGATGCTAGTTACTTTCTTCCAATGAAATATAGCCTTGCTTTATCAGTATTCAATCAATGCTTAGCCTTAAATAAATGGGCTTCAAATGAACTGCCAAGTCCAGGGCCACTTATAAATAAGCAGAACACAGGCAAGGCACACACTTTTATTTTTAAGAAAAACTTGAGCAAAGATTGTTAACTATTTATAAATGTCAAGCAAATTTCAAACTCAAATCTGGAAAATTGTTATCCAAAATACACTTATATTTCCCATAAAAATATAAACAATAATTTAAGTGTGTATCTTACATGTATTACAGTGGGAAATTATTATGAATTTAAAAATAAAAAGAAAAACAATAAGAGAAATATATTTTAGTTGAGGGTGGAAAATTGTCTTTATAAATTTATTAAACCTTATCATGAATCTTATCATCTTTGAACATGGGTTGTCCTCCTCTGAGTAATTCATTCCTATGGAAAGATAAAGGACTGTGATCTTCTTCACAAGATAAGCCAAGAGAAGACTCATAACTTGGCTATAAAATCCCTACAAGAAAATTTAAGGGTTCAATAATATCCCTGGGTTATTAATAACTGGATCTTTTCTCTAGGTCGGTATAAATTTTGGTCAGCATGGTGCCAGGTAAACAGCATTTATTCTTCTTTCATGGCACATCAAAATATCATAACATCAAGTATATAGAAAGAAATTCTATGACACCTAATGTAGCTTTGGAAAAGCCTATAATTCAAAGACTTACAAACAGGAAGGGTCAACTTCAATTCTGAAATAAGCTTTGTAGTCTCTTCTATTATTGAATATAATGGACAGTCTGGAATCTTGAGTTCCTGCAGATAGACTAAGGTTTGAATTATTTAAATACTATTTCTATTCTAATTTGCTTCCTATAAAAAGACCCCAGAAATGCATTGAAAACATCTAGAAGCCCCTCATAACCAAAGCAACTTGTGACAAAGGAGGAGCAGATAATAAGGTGGAGGAACAGCCACCTAGATATCATCAAGGTATCTGCCAATGAGAAAACATAAGAAAGAGACTGCCCTTTGGCCCTACCCCTTAGGCATCCTCCTTGCTTAATTTCTATCTCCCTCCCTGTGGGGACACATGTATACCTATGGCTGATTCATGTTTATGTATGGTAAAAGCCATCACAATATTATAATTATCTTCCAATTAAAATAAATAAATCTTTTTAAACTAAAAAAAAAAAAAAGAGTGGCATCTCTACTCAAAAGGTCTATGTAGATTTGCTGTATCAAATGCCCTTCAGGAGAGCATATAGTAAAACCAACTACTGAAAATAATGAAAAAGGGATATATAAGGTATCAGCCCTGTATACATTCACTTCCTTTTATGTTCACAACACATTAATATCAGGTAAGCTCTCCAGCAACTCTGAAATACAAACGAGGTATCTGAGGCTCAAAAAGATTAAATAACTTAGATAAGGTCATCTATAACAAGAATTTAAACCAAGGGTCTTATAGATCTAAAAAGACCTCTATTGGTCACAGAGTTGTCAAAAAATGGAGTAGATTTTAAAATATCTAAGATTTAAGTTAAAATAAACAGTCTCATTTAAAAAGGAAAAAGGAATCCAAAGTAAACAATCAAAAGAATGTCTGGTTTTAAACTGTGTCATTTTTTTCTGTACACCATGCTGCCTCTAAAACATCACAGCACTGTCTTCATTTACTTTCCCTCCACAAAAGAGAAACCTCTTTCTTCTTCACACCGTGTTCATGGTTATTAAGAATACACTTTAAGTCACTGAGATCATCAGTATTTTTATGAATCATAGACTTACCCTGCCCATGCAAAGTACCTAGGCTAACCTCCTACATCATGCAAAAATATGCTTCCAGTCACACTGGTTAGAGGCCCTCCAGATTCTACTGGTCTCCTTTTCAGTAAGAGAGAATTCAGTCTCTTAGAGGAGACAGCATCCCTGTTGGATTACCATGGCCCATTTTCCTTTTCTTCTCTTCCCCATTTTCACCAGCTTTGCCTTCATTGACAGAACAAACCCCTTTTTAAGTAACCTATATAGTTGAGTGACCATTAGTCCTAGCGGGGGACTGCTGAGTTCTCCTGACATGTTCCTGCCTTGTCGGCTGACTCAACAATTACTTCTCCAGAGTTTAACATCTCATATTTTTAAATGAGCTGATTGAACTGAAGAATTCTAAGGCAGTTCCCAGGAATTAGCCCTTTGATAGTTTCCAGTTGTCTTATACCCTACCTGCTCTTTTCTGTTGCGATCCTCTTGGCCAGTCCTTAGAAAAATGAAAGAAATTTAGTCTACAGAGGGAAATGCTCAGGCTATGCCTATAAATACATCTAAAGAGGAAAGAGAGAAATTAACATGGAAAAGGGGCATAGACATGTGTGTATATGTGTGTGTGTGTGTGTGCGTGTGTGCATATAATGTCTATACTCCTAGTTTGTCAACCAAAAAGGATGACTTACTCTCGGTTCATTTCTGGGCCCAGGAAATTTTACGTATGAATTGCTTTATTCCTAAATGTATGAGAGAAAAGTACTATAAACTATACTATAGAAAATCTACATTAATAAAGCCTTCATTAATAAAACCTTCATTAAAAGGAAGGTACTTTGGGAAATGATTGGGCCTCTTCAATTTATCCTTCCAATCAGGCAAATTTTATGATTCTTTATAGGCTTTCTTCTTAGAAAGTTTTGTTTTGTTATTAACAATACAACCAGGTGGCATACACCAGCTCATATGTTTTTGCATTTTAACATTGTTGAAGCTATAGATTTCCTTTCTTCTTTACAGTGAAGGAAAAGAATTTTATGGACAGTTATAAAATGCATATTTTAACCCAAAAGTCAATTTTCCCTGGTTAAAATGATTTAGATCTGAGTAAATGCTTGCAGAATGCTTTCTGTTTTTACAGCTAGGACACAATGGAACCTATAAACTTCATCCTAGAGGTGCGTGCTATAATGCATACCATTCAAAAATTATCAACTGTGCACTGTCGCCTCCCCAGGACAAGCAAACATTAGAACTGATCAATCATCTAAATATATGATGATAGTGTGTGAACCCCTGGCCTGAATGACTAAAACACCTACTCAGGGCATTATGACATATTAACTAAGTCAAGCTGCCCAGATTCTTAAATTATATTTGTTTATTTTCTCAATCTCTACAATGTTAAAGTATCTAATTATATCAGAGATAAGCGGCTTGCCAAATATGACTTTAGTATCAGAGCCATTTTTAAGTTTTGTGCATATGTTCAAAAGTGCCTCCAAATGGCAAATATTTTATTTCACTTACAAGCCTTGAAAAATGTAAGGAGAAGTGGGAAGCGGCCATTCCTGAACTGAAGATTGTATGTCAAACATGAAACCATATCAAACTTTCAAGGCAACTTGTGAACCTCTGAAACTAGGGAATTAACAGAACATCAAATCCCCCAAGATCACAAGGGGGAACAATCCGTATGCAAGAAAATAATGCCATTGAGCCCTCATTAAAAGACCATTTTGTCCTTAGCCATCAAAGACTGAGAGTGCACTAAGATCCTGGTTATATCATCAGGATAACTAAAACAAGTGCCAAGAGAAATTGTGCACTTTTAGTTCTCACATGTGTCCATCTGTTCACATATAAACATATATTCTGCTTTCTGTCTGATTCCTAAAAATCTTGATATCAGAATACCCTGGGTTTTGCCCATTTCCTAAGAATGCAGACATCACATAAGCTACTATTAACCCATGTGTGATCCACTTCATGGTGACTGGAAAGCTGCCAGTTACAACACATGGTGCTTGGTTAACAATGTCTTAAAATATAAATGAATTTATTTTTTAAATTAACACATTTTTCTTATGGAAATACCTTAATAAGCCCTGCTGCATGTAAAAGAATAGCCTCCATGTGGATTTTTTGTTCTTTTAAGACTTTTTGCAAGCATATCCATAAAGCTAACCATAAAAAGTTTCTGAAACAATCCAGAATTTCTTGACAAATTTTTTAAAGGGGCCTAGTAAAGAATTTTGGTGACTTTATATAACAGAGATCAAACACTTTTCCCTTACAATGTTCTGTACTCAAGAGGGAACCCTTATACTTTAATTTACGTGAAAACACTTCTGATTTCCCAAGTTTCCATGTAACCATCTTAATAGTACCTCAGCAACTGAACCGTTAAGGTGATGAGGCAAACAGAAGTTCTACAATCTAGTAACAAAACAAGTTAGCTTAATATCTGGCTGAATCTTTCAATCCTACTCTGGGGCAGCCTTCAATAGGTCATTTGTGGTGACCCCAAAACCGGAAAGAGTTTGTATATAATGTATACATATAAATAATTATTGACACTGTAGTTGATTTGCATATGTACAAAAGAGCCAATTTCCACCTTTGCAAGTGTCTTAACACTTACGGTATTTTAACTGCCCTAATTATGGTTGAAGAAACATCATTAAGAGCCCTGATCACATTGTCAACTGATAACCAGTTACAGCCCTAACTAGTAACAAGGGAAAACCCTACTGCAAATATTTCCAAGAGTACTTAGACACATTAGAAAAGACTTACCTCAAAATGAAATACATGATACACCTACAAAGCAACATGAAGATGAATTAAATCCTAAGACAATAACTTTGTATCCTCTTCTACCAGCCCATCCCAGCCCCCCAAAGCTGACAGGCCACTTAAAACACAACACTGCCAAAAAATCAGAACACACAACTCTTTCCCCAAGTGAAGTGTTCTACCAGCTGAAACAACTATTTACAGCAGATAGGTGGAGGGAATGGGCAGAAGTAACTAAATGAGATATACACACCATACTGTTGGCCTCTTCTGAAATACCTTTTTGCCAGCAAAGTGCTGGGAATTCTTGATACCCAATAGTCAATATTTGGCTAGCCTAATATGTTTCTAGAAACTCTTCTATATACAAACCTCTGTTTATCATTCTCTAGTACACTATTGTCAGACATATTACTTCCCAGGGATGATGAAAACTCAGGGCATCTTATAAAGTTGCTGAAATCTGAGCCCCTGCTTGTTTTTTCTAGTCTTGGACAAACATAACTTTAGAGTGAGCAGAGCATAGGCATAAAGAAAGAGAAGCTTGCATTTTCATCTTCTTTTCATCTCGGTCATTCAGTCAGCCATTCAGAACCCTATTCAACAGAGCTTTTCATTATGCAAAAAATGCTAATCCTTTTCCGATGCTTTCACACTTGTATAAACCCCCATTCCTTCAACTGAAAAGCAATTATATCAGTTTACCTTTCTGTCAAAAACAGGATTAATATTCCAATAACAGAATTTCCTTTCTTTTCCTATCTTTTTGCTTTAGGAAACTAGAGATTATTAGTAGAGGCATTCTTAGAGTAAGAATACATTATTTTAAATATGATTATGTGAACCAATGAGCGGGAAAAGGGGAAGAATCACAAGAAAAAGTCCTTCAGTTACTGCAGAAACTCTTTTCTGTGACAGAACTGACCTTCCCATTGCAGATGCCCAAAGACACGGAGACTCACTCTGGTCTATTAATCAGAAACAAATTATGAAAGAATGGAGCTGGACTGGTTGACACTAGCCTGTCTTGGGAGACTCAGTCACAGCCTAGTAACAATGTCCTCTTCATGGGTAATGAACAGCCATGACAAATGGGGCAGAGAAACTATTTATTTGCATATGCAAATTCTCACACAAGGGAAACATGTACAAACAAGTGTCATTGTAAGGTGGATTAGGCAAACAACGCTTTCTTTTTAGGACATTCTGCAGCCCAGAACATTAGTCAGCACAATTAAACCAGTCTCCATGGAGACTAATGAAATTTCACCATGGTATGAGTTAAATTAGATAGCTAGTTATGTGTTTCCACAATCCAACTTGAAATCCATTATTGTTTCAGAACAATACAGCAATTGTGCCTAGCTGATCTTTGCCAGCTCAACAAGCTTCTAAGTTGACAATTTGCATATGTTAATATAATTAAGCACTAATTACATGAAACTTGTACATATTCACATGCACTTTCCCTAAGCGATTTTCAGTTTGAACCTTGGCCAAGTCTTTAACCCTTAGAAAGGTTTTAGAGGGGAAAAAAAAACCACAACTCTGCCTATGGGTACAGCCCCTAGGCAGACACAGAAAGGCTCCTCATTTATTAACACAAAGCTTAACCTGGCTTCTCATATTTCTAGCAACAATGACAGAAAATATTTTGTGAGTGTGCTAGGGACCAGGGATAAGGGAACAATGATTGAAGGGTTGAGGGGTGAGGACAGTGGATTCATCTTTAAAGACTCATAACTAGTATCTACTCATAGGTAAGTAATAACACTCATTTCAAGAAAAATGTGAAGGAAGCATTTACTGTCACTGACACTGTTGAACACTAGGAGATGAAAATGATTTGACAACAGCAAAAATAGCAAGTAGAAAAGGAAAAAGGAGCCAGCAGCACCTAATGAGCTTTACATAAATATATGCAGAGGCAATTAAGCAATGTTAATTACTATGACAGCAGTTAATTGAATATAATTAGATATTTTAAGCCACTGAATAAAGCATAGTTAAGATTAATTTTATTGAGATTAATTGTAAATAAGGATAGATTAACTCTGTGTTTTGACAGGCATAAAAGTAGTTCTGCAAATGAAGCAGGAGCGTGGCCACCAGTCCAAAAATCATATATTATTTTAATGTCACACCTCAGAATCATCTCCTCAATAAACATGACTTTTCAAACCCAAACAGACAGGAATCTTGAAGAAAAACAAACAGCTTGCAGAGATTAAAGAGCCTTTTGTCCTTTTTCATGTGCATTTCTTTTAACAGACTAAATTAAGCGAGTCTGGTGTACGTGTTTTAGGGAAGGAACATTTCACACTGAATGGAAAAAATGTTCTATCACATATGAAATTCTTGCAGCTGTGCGGAACTTGGTCCAGATGGTTTTAGACTATAAAACAGCACCAAATGATAGACAGTAGGCCTTCCCAAGATTATGTGATAAAGTCACAATCTTTTATTCTGACCTCCCAAATTTCTGCTTTGTATTATTTCTCATCAAATCACATATTTTCTTTTACAGTAGTGCTTCTCCAAGAGGGTTAAAAGAAACATCAAGCCAACTAAGTGTTAGGAACTAATATTAAGTGAATGGAAGAAGGCCTCTTTCAACAGATAGCAGCTAAATCTCAAAGTCCCAAAATGCAATGATAGCCACGACAACGATGCAGATGACAATACTTGGTTATTACTCTCACGACAATGGTTTCTAGAAATATTTCTTAGGGAAAATATTGCTAGATGAAAATCCCTCCCAAAGACCTTCACAACTAAGCTAATCCATGTACACTCTTAAGAAAATTAACACAGTCTTCAAGAATGCTGAACAAGTCACTAATAAGAAAGGAACTTCAACTGATTTTGAAATTAATCAATAGGTGATTAACATAACATTTTTAAAGCAGCAGAATGTATGTGTGCATATACACATATAGTACATAAATATATATATTATACTTCCAATACTTCTTAGCTCTTAATCAAACAAGGACTTTAGGCTACGGAGCCTGCCTCTACACTGCCTAGCAACTTATTTAGGATGCCCTTAGTCTTTATAACAAAATTCCTAAAATGGTCTAGTGAAACAAGACTACGACGACAAGCCATTCTGCAGTGAAAGATTTTAAATCATCCAGCCTCTTCTAATAGACTTGAGACTTATTGAGGTAGAAACCATAAAAAATGAAGAAGGGAAATTTAATCCCTGAAATATTGATTTGCACATTAATATCATATAGGCAGAGGGCAATTTGGCTTCGTGGAAATGACACATTGTCGACCCTTGGTGAAGTCAGAGCCAATCTAACTGCTGAACATGTCTGAATCTCAAGAGTTATTAAGGGCTTCCCTTCTTGCCTTTATGACTTTTCTTCAGCCTACCAATGCAATCTTAAATGTATTATCTTTAAGAAATAATTGTAAAACCTCAGGGGTTTTCCAGTTAATGGAAGGGAGGCCAAACCACATCAGATTCTGAAATGCAACATTAAACCCTTGCAATCAACAAAACCACCTCAATTCTCATCCATCCAGTGCAGGATCTAATATTGTTATTAGAGATAATCAAATTTCATTGTGTAAATTTAGGCTCATGGTCAGAATGGAAGCAGTAAATTCTGCAATATTAAACAGCGATTTTCTCAGCCTCCTTTATGTTTTCCTTTGCTGGTGCAGCATCTTTTAAAATAATCCAACTAGCTGAAAATTAATGAGCAGATCTGGACTCATCTGCTAAAAACTGCAAAAGATTACGATAAGGCTGAACATGTTTCCTTCATTTTTAACTTTAAGTGGCAACTTTCACTTCCTAGACTGAGAATCCACTCTCCCTGCTTACTCTACAATTGGTGCTATTGCTTTGACTTACACAGCTGGTTTACCTGACCTTTCTTTGTTCCTTAGGTACATTTCACTTTTCAGATTTATGGTATTTCCCCCATATTTCATTGACTCTATCTTCATTGCCATAAAAATGAAAACACTTAAATATGAGTTTACTTTTTAAATCCAAAAGCAACCAGCTACTGAATAAATACACAGTGATACTCTCTTCCCAGTTTATGCCATAAATATTAGAATCTTTTTTTTTTAAACTAACTTGTATAAACCTTATGATCCCCACACTGAAGCCAGGTGCAAGAGGTTAAAACAGCTGGCTAGCCATCTTTTATTTTTGTGTGCCTTCCTGCTGATTGAAACCGCAAACGTTGAAAACTATCAAATATTCCCTTAAGGATTTTTTTTTAAGAAGAGGAAGGAAAAAGAAAACCTTCCTTTTCTTTAACATGCTCCTCTGTAGAGAAGAAAAACTCTAAAACACAATCAGTCACAGAGATAGTGAAATAATCCCAATCTCTCCTTTCTGTTGTATTTAAAGCATCCTTTCCAACAACTTCTAGACCCAATTGTTTGTATTCTTCAGTTAGAAAAGAGAAAAGAGGCGGGGGGGAGAAAGAAAGAGAGAAAGTCTGAGCTTGCTGTCAGTTTTGCCAGTAAATATAAAGTAAAACAAGTGTTGATGGCACCGAGAGTGTTACATACCCGGGCTGTGTTTTTGCATTGCTCTCAATGGAAGCGATCGATGCCCGTGTCACTGTCGCGTCCCAATCGCAGCCAAGTCTCAGCCTTAATCTAAGCAACACCCGAAAAGGCAGCGGCAGCCGCAGCCTCTCCCTGACTCTTCCATCCATCCACCCAACTAAAAATATAATACTACATATGAGCTTTAACCACTCCACGTTTATAGGGATCAAGCCACTGAAAATCCAGGAGAACACAATAAAAAAAAAAAAAGCCCTCCTTCTGTCTCTTGTCTCTCTCTCCTCTCTCTTCCTCTCTCCCCTCTCTCTGTCTCTCCTTTTGCCATCTACATGATCCTTGATTAAACATGGAACAGAGTTAATAAAAAAAAGGGGGGAGGACTCAAGGAGAGGAAATGCAACTGTCAGAAACCGGGACCGCCAGATTTCCTGGTGAACCTGCCTCTGTCTGAGTCAGTGTCAATCCACCATCTTCCGCCAGTGAACTTGTCTTTGGGTTTTTGTTTGGTTTGGGGGGGCTGTTGTTGTTGTGTGTGTGTGCTTTTTGGAAGGGGGAGGGGAAAGGCGAGGTGGGGGCTGGAGGTGGGGGGAGTAGGGAGAATATGTGTGTCTGTGAGTGTGTGTTGAGTGTGAGTGTGTCTGTGTCTGTGTGTGTGCAGGGGTCGGGGTGTGTGGGGGGGGTGGGGTGGGGGGATCCGTGTTCGCGATCTGAACCTCTGGTACCTACAAGGAGGGTGTCTCACCGAACGGTAGCTAAGACCTCACCACAACCGCGCGGGAACGAGGAGTCGCGGCCAAAGGCGCCCGCCCGAGCCTCCGCTCTGGGCCGGACCCCAGCCCGAGCGGCCGAAAGAAGCCCCCCGCCCGGATCGCAGGTAACAAAAGAAATACAAACCAGTGCACTGTCCTCGGGGCTGGGGCGGGAGTGGCGGGGGGAGGGAGGGGGGGGACAGGGTGGGGATTCCTCTGGAACTTGGGCATCGGCAGAAAAACTTTATCCAATTCCAAGAGAAATTTTATTATTACTATTTTTCCGATCGAAAAGAGCGGAAAGCCTGGGAGGGAGGGGGGGAACGAGATAGAAACAGAAAGAAGGCGAGACCCGACGCATTCCAGCCCCTCTTCCCTTAGCTGCTCCGGGCCGGAAGGCGCACTTGATGCCCAGAGAGGCGAAGAAGGTGAAGTTCGTTTGTAGACCTGGAACCCCTTTCGGGGGGCGTGAGGGGCGGGGGTACCGGGGAATAAATCAGTTCTCACAACCGGCCACAGCTCTCCCAACCATAAACAGACACACACACACACACCCCTTTGCCAAAAAAAAAAAAAAAACCACCCAGATTCTTGACCCCCGGCCTCGGGCAGCTGTCCTCCGGTCTAAGGCACACCCGGCGGCGAAAGCGTCGGGAGAGAGCTGCGGCCGCCTCGAGGGTCCCCGGCCCCGAGGCCCGGCGATCCTGCCTCCTAACGGAACTGCCCGGCGTCCTCCAGCGCCCGGGTCCGCGCCGCCTCGCGCTCAGGCGGCCCGGCGTCTACCTGCAGCCCCGGCACGCGCCCCAGCCTCTCGGAACCCCCTGCCCTGGGGCGCACTGAGCACCGGGCCTCCGCACACCGAGCGCCCTTCGCGGAACTTGAGCCAGGGAACGGTGGATGAGGAGAGGAAGAGAAAATCGAGGCTGAACGGGAGGGTAGGGGAACGGCGAGAGATGGGCTCCGAGCCCCACCGACCACCTTCCAAACTTTCGGAGGAGGGGGTGCGAAGGAAGGGGGCATCCCGACCCGGGCGCGGGGTGCGCCCCCTCCACCCCGCCGGCAGTGTCCGCGCCGCCGCGGAGCTGACAGCTTCCCCGCGCCTCGAGAAAGCCCCGGGCTCGCGGTGGAGACAGAACCCGAAAAGACAGGCAAAAGGAGAGAAAACTGCTCGGCCAAACGTGGATGATCCGCCACTTAATCCAAAAGTTAAATCCCGAAAAACGCATCCCACCCCCACCCCCCGCAAGAAAGTGGAAAATCAGATCCTTCAGTGCCCCCTCCCTCCCTCCGCGGAGCAAATCCTAGAGCCAAAAAAAAGGGGGGAAGAGATAGCAAAGGGGGCAGAGCGGAAGAGATGGTCGGGCTGAGGGGATGTGAGCGAGAGCGAGCGGGAGCGAGCGAGCCGGGGGCAGAGAGGGAGAGAGGCGGAGAGGGAGAGAGAGGGAGCGAAATATCAAAGATTGTGCAAGATCAGGCTGGAAAGATAATCGATACTCGACCTAAATTTAACACAAACTACTCAATAAAAGTTAAAGAAAAACTTACTTTCCATTTCCCCTGCAGTTCCTACTGATCTTCGCCTCTTTTTTGTTTTGCTTTTATTTTACTTACAGCTGATCACATCCAAGTAAAACGAGAGGGTTCATTAAAAAAAAAATAAAATAAAAAATAATCCTCGAACTTTATTGGGTGAAAATCAAAACGCTGGAGCAGAAAGTGGGGGCATGGAGCGGTCCTCGGGGATCCGGGAGGAGTTAAAGCATGTGCCGACCGCGGTCTCGCTGTTTGGTTGTGAAGGGGGTTGGGAAAGGAGGAAAGGAAATGAAAATCCGATATGTCTTTATTCTGCTAATTATTATCGTTTTAGCCCTGTTTAAAAAAATGGCTGATTAAGTTGAGTGCGCATGTCTTTGTGTGTCTATTCCCGATATGCACTCTGGGAATGAGAGAGGAGAGCGAGGGAGAGGGAGAGGGAGCGGGGGTGGGGGGAGAGAGAGGTGTAATTAGTGAGGTGATCAACATTCCCCAGACTGCAAATGACGCGCAGCCCGGATTCGGAGCAGCCCCAGAGCCTCGCGGCTTCCGAAGCTCGGAGCGCTGTGGCGGGAGCCCGGGACGCGGCGACCACGGAGAGGGCAGGGACTGGGGACCTCTGGGGCTCGCACCCCACGCGCCCCTGTGCGCGCGACTCCCAAACTTCATTAGACACACACACACACACACACTCAGGAAGAAGGGGAGAAAATAAAACACAAATACTTCCCAAGCCGTGCCCTTTAAACACTCCGAAAAAAATTTTTTTCTCATTTTAATGAGGCAAAGTAATTATTATCGGACCAGAGATGTGTTTACTAGGGAGCTTTAAGCAGCAATAGGAGAGTGAGGGCACAGGAAAGGTTTTCTGCTGAGTTACTTCTGCTATGTCCAGAAAAGCACTTTAATGGCGAAATGCAGGATCCTGAGCAAATATGCAGATATATGTAAATAAAGGGTGCCTGGCTGTGTGCAAACACAGCTCTGCCCTGCCTAGTTCAAAGGCGGGATTGCACCCAGGATCCCGTAGACAATTTAAACACGTTATCTTTCACTGGCAACATGCAAGAGAGAAAACCCAGGGCATGGAAGATGGAAGGGGTTAGTTTAGTCAAAGTAAACTTTCAAATGAGGATAAGTGCTGGTTGCAAGGGTGTTCATGAGGGTCTTGATGCTGGCCTTTATGTAATATTTTTGAATATTTTATCAGAATTGCATAAGTTCAATGTAATAGCTTTAAGAAGACTTAGGAAGAAAACCTTTCATCTTGTGAGTCTGTTGAATTATCTTTCTTGAAGCACATTATGATGAATTTTAAAACCCCACTACAGATCTCATTAGAATGAAATATACTTGGTATTTTCTGGTGCAAAATTTAAGGTGGCTGATTCTCATTTGAAAATCTAATTATCTCTTTCCAATATTACAGATGTGAATATGAGTGACACTTTCATTAAAAGATAATTAACTAAAACTAGGAATAGACATACTTTTAAATACCCCTACTGAATATGGAATATGTATCTCTCTCTCTATATATATATATCAGTTGCTACTTAAAGATAGCATCTCGATACACCACCACATCACAGGTTACAAGTAGACACCATCTATGCAATATTTCAAAAATAGGGATTCTAGAGAGAAGGTGAGAGTAACAAATCAAACAAGCAAAGAACAGGAAATACTTGCAATGGCCAGCTTCCTGGACAGGTGAGGCATCAGCTCCTTTGGAGCTGACAGGCCTTTGAAGTTCTGGATGGCCAGGATCTGCTGCAAAACCTTGTCTTAGGCCTTAAGCACCAAATCTAGGAAATACCAACTGAAAGGTTTATTGCGCAAGCACTAGACACAGCAGAGCCTGCAAACATCAGCTTTCTGGGCCCGAAACCTTGTGTTATCAGGGAACATTTGGAAAATCCTAAGACTGATGCAAATAGGTTTTAAAAAACCAAACAAAACACCTGGGAGGATAAAAGCACAGGCGTCAAAAGAACAGACTCAGGCCCAGATCAGGAAAGCTGGTTGCCTACAGCAGCTGGTTAAGGTTACAATGAAAGTGCAGAGGCTTGGAGTGGAGACTAAACCCTAGATATGGTCTTTATTAAGAAAGAGAGAGAGAAAAAAAAATCTCCCACCTTAGGAATCTAGAGTTGGTACATGTACTAGTGTGTTAGAAACCAGGACTACTAAATGTTAACAGAAAGAAAACTATCTACTTCTCCAAAGACTTCCTTCCATTTCAAACTTGTTTCGGAAGAAATCTGCCCAGAGTGGATGGCTTCCTAAAATTTCGAAGTTACTTTGTTTACAGCCCCAGCTTTACATGGCAACTCTCCAGGAGTCTGCTAGTGGGTGTCTGATTGCGCCTCAGTGGGGTTTATCCATGTGCCTTAGGAAATATACATACTCAGGAGAATAAAATTTAAATTCCCTGCAACTTACAAGTGAAGAAGGTGTTTATGTAGCGTTACTGTTTATCGAAAAACACCCCAGAGAGCAAAAATTCTGGCTTTAAAAACTATTTGAGGTACGTGTATGAGGAAGAGGGTGGGGGATTTTAAAGAGGCTAAGGGGAAATGAAGGCAGGGAAACTTTCAGGTTCAAATCAGAAAAGATCAAGCCCTTCACGGGAGAGGGTTCCATGTACAAGCTCACTGATGGAAAAACCATTTCCTGAGATTTCAGACGGGTAAATGCCTATGATGAAGGAAACACCTGAGAACAATAAGTCTGTTTCAGGCTCAGGTGAAGAAAGGGGTCTATTTCTGGCATGGAAGAATAGGGAAATGATGATCATTTCAAGTTCTCCTTTATTTCTTTTGCCTACCCCACCTCCCCCGAAACACCATCAATAATATTAATGTCATTAATGTCAAAACACCAAACGTCAAATAAGGAAAACCATTTTTAAAAATTTGGTGGTTATTTTTCTTCTGTGCCCGCATCCCTTCTTCTCTTGAAAAATATAGCTGGTGTGTGTGTGCGCGTTGGTGGGGGGTGTACTGGTTATTGAATTCTAAGTAAGAAAACAAAAGGAAGAAGGATTTGTAAGAGGGGCGCCCACTTTTGCAATCTCTTCTGCTAGCGAGTATTCCCTCCTAGTGTGTGTGTGTGTGTGTGTGTGTGTGTGTGCGCGCGCGTGTGTGTGTTTCTTTTGAATCATCTCTTCCTGGTCCTCTTTCACCTCTTTCCTAAGAAGACAGGCTGGGGTGAGGGTCGGGGGTTAATGGTCTGAGGGGAAGGGGCAGAGAGGAACTAGTACAGAGTCAAGAGTTTCCTCCAGGGCTCGGCCTTGGAGCGCGGAGGGGAGCTGGGAGCCGCGGCTACAGGTCTGCGAGGAGTGGGCCCGGAGGCGCGGAGCGCGGCACCGCGGGCAGGGGCGCGGCAAGGCGGGCGAGCTCGAGCCCAGCCCGCGGGCTGCTCCGGGGCGCGGGCGCGTTCCGCCAGGCTCTACCCGGCTGGGCCGCTGCCCCCGGCGCCCTCGTCCTCGGCCTCTGGCTCCGGGAAACCCAGCTGCTCCGCTCGAGTCCCTGCGGACTCCTGGCCGTCCACCTTGACCCTGCACCCTCACCCCCACCCCCATCATCTCGCTGTCCCTAAACTCTGCGCGAACCCGCCGCCGTCCTCACAGAACGCTGGGCTACTTTTGATTCCAAAGTGAAACGAGCCGAGGTTTGCCTGCCGCACCCAGAACTTTGCCCAGACCCTCTTCTGCACTTTCCCCAGGGCTGCCCCCCGGCGAGCCCAGCCCCCCGGCTGAGCACTCGGACACTAACCCCGGGTGCCGAGCTGGGGGAGCACTCAAGAGAGCTACCAGGTGGTTGGGTGTGGAGTTTGGGCAGCAAGGAGTAATTAACATGGAGACAAAAGGTAATTTCCACTTCTAGACTTTTTCTCGGCGTATTTCCCAAATCTCTGCGGCGGACACTCTGGGCTTTCCCATCGGTTTGATGAGTCTTTAGCTGTCTATTCCCCACTTCCCCCGCCTTGCTCTGGCCAAGTCCCTAATAAATACCCCACCTCCCTCTCCCTTAAGTCTTCCAGTCCTAGACCAACCCCAGCCCAAGGGGAAAAGGTTCCCAGTCTTTTGACCGCGCTTCCGGGGTCTATAGATGAGCTCAGTTTGAAACGAGGTATTACAAGTGATTTCAGTGTTAGGAACTCTTTATATCACCACAGACACTTTCAGATCCTCAGCCCCCCTCCTCCTTCTCTCTTTTGTTGGGTCTTCTCCACCCGGGGGCTATTTAACAAAGGCAGTCTGTTAACTAACATTTTTGTTTAACTCAGCAACTTCTTTCCAAAACACACTTAAACCTGATACCAATGTCTGTCATTTTGTTTGAGGGAAGAGGTGTGTGTGTGTGTGTGGTGGGGGGTTATAGATGTAACGGGGAGATTGTGAAGTTGACAGTGAATCGGAAAGTGCAAGGGATATTGAGGAAAGTGTCACGAACATAATATTTCCAGTGGAGTAACTGAAGAAACTGTGTGGGAAAGCCACTTCTCATTACCATGAAAAAAGTATTTTTCCTTGAGAATTCACAAAAAGGAGGAAAGAGATTTAAAATATGAACTAACATCCAGAATGGACACTCTCTTTGATGGTGAGAGTGAACTAGATAAAATGACATTCAAAGAGGAAAGGCATTGTGAGTGTGTGTGTGAGAGTGTGTGTGTGTGTGTGAGAGAGAGTGTGTAGTATTTGTGGGCAGTTAAATCCTTCACTGATTCTCTCCCCTCCCCCAACCTGGTTCTTCTGTATAGCCTCCTTTTTTTTTTTTTAAACATAAAAATGACCCCTCCTACTCCTTGGTTCTATCTCTGTATTTCCATATTCCCATATATGTCTCCCTTTCTATACTTAAGTCCAGTTTTTGCTTTAACTTTGAAGTAAATCAGTTTTATCTCCCCACCCCCTGCCCCGAGGTTCTGACCTGGTTTTGTGTGTGTGTGTGTGTGCGTGCGCACGTGTACAGGATGGGGAGGCATTATGTTAGACACAGGTAAGGTAAGGTATGGGGAGGGGAGAGGGGTTATGGAGGGTCTGAGGGGAGAATTAAGCGAGGGGAGAAAGGAAAGAAAGAAGTCAGACGCCCTCTGGCCTTCCAGAGGTCAGGGCTCAGACGGTGTTGTGACCTCCTTTCCTCCTAGGCAACCAGCCCAGTGTTTATAAACAAAATCAGACAGGTCTGTTCCCAAACAATAGCACTTCACCAACTTCACAGGCACTTCTATAGCTCTTATGCAAATGAATGAGAACTCCTTATCACCACTGCCCCCTACATCCCCCACACTTGCACACTCACACCATCCAGGCTCACAAACACACCCTTCTCAAAATACAAGGAGATATTTCCAGCAAGAATAGCCAACGAAATTTTAAGTTCGGTCTGGGGAAGAGCTCTAACAGACAACGATGAAGATAGGAAAAGACAGAAAAGCGAGGGAAAAAAGAATAACTGTGATTTCACTGAATAGAAGATACAGTTGTGATCTCTTTAAACCTGAAACATCTATATTTAGTCAGTGAAATGCAGTATAGACAATATATTAACTGCAGCCACCAAACAGAATTATTTTAAAACAAGACATTACAGTCATCCAAACATCCACATTTCTAAGGCAAAAAAAAAAAAAAAGGGTCCAGATCTTTATAGCTGAAGAAAAGCCACCACCCTCCTCTGTATGAAATATCCCTAAATATTAGACAAAAGCACCATTAAATCCTACAGCAAACAAACAGCCCATCTGATCTAAGTTATAAAACGTATAATTAAATCCATCTTTAATTACAAAAGGCAGCTAGCAAATTAGATGAATCAAAGATTTTAAAACAAATGTTGTTTGTCAAGGTATAGAAATGATAACTTTACATTATATTGTAATCAAAATTCCACTTTAGGAATAAACTACAAGAAAGGAGGAAAAAAGGTAAAAGCAAAAAAAAAGCATTAAATGATTTCCAAGTTTTACTTTAAAATAATTATCAGTAGAAGTCTAACAGAAAAAGGTTAAAGAAAATATACCTCAGAGCAAAAAGATCATCTCCTTTTCTTCTTTGTCTATCAGTCCCCTGTTAAAGCATATGGAAAATGTTTTCAAAATGCCCAGATTTGGCACATTGTCATTGCAAAGAGAGGAGAGCAGTGATGCTGTTAGAGAAAATGGGAAATAAATTCAGGATTGGGTGCTGCCTCCTTCAATGCGGATTTATCTAAGTTTAATTTAATATTCCGCAATCACTGAATGATCGCATATAATTCACCAAGATTTTAAGGGGCTTTATTTAAATACCTTGAACAACAAGAGGTTGGAATTTAAACCATTTCGGCCATTGCTTGTATTTTTAAAATTTTCCTATTAGAAAAACTTTAAGTGGCAATTTCTGATAATAAAAGAAAAACGATAAAGGTTTGGGTTTTTAAAGGGTTTGTTAAAGGAGAACATTAGCTTTATTAAAATCATTCTGAACATAAAATCAAAAAGCACAAAATGGTTGTTTGTAAAACACTAAACCTTTAATCGATTTTATTGGCATTCCGATCGATTAGATAAACGGAAATCAATAGCAAACATCAAAGCATTTAAAACATTTTCTCTATCTCATTTATAAACAAAACTTTTCTTTTCAGCAGAAAAAAATGATTATCAAACGACTAACAGGAAATTCTCCAGATATCAAATTACGATAATAAAATTATTTCCACATGGAAAGGGATAATGACAATGATGATAGTAATTACAATAATGAATAATTCAACAACCCTTTGACATGTATGGAAGAACCTCGAGCAGAAACCACTCTTGGAGGGGGCTACTTTAAAATAAATACTTTCTTTATTTTAAAAGGAAATATTTTTAAGAGACAGCTCAAGGGGAGTAGTTTAGGTGTGGCTGTCGGACTGGCGTTAATCTCCCTGCAGTTGCAAAGGAATCGATTTCTTTACCGGCGTTTCCCTTCCAAATTGAGTTACTTTTATTAGCAAAGATTAATATGCAAATGTCAGTGAGCCCTACCAGATCTGGAAACTTGTGTCTGAACCTGTCTTCTACTCATACTAAAACGTGATTCCCAAACTATAGAGGAGGGTAGGGGGCGAGGACTGAATGCCCCAAACCTGAAGGTCATTACACACATCTGATCCTTTAAGTGAAGGAAAACAGTTCATTTAGAGCTAGAACTGCTGTCCGGAGTAATGCAACCATCAGAGCTTCTGGCATTCTGGCTGCAGCAAGAGGAAGTGTTGCTGTAACGGGCATTATGTTTATTTGTTAAAGAAAATCAATGAAAGTGGCTGTAAAGTAGTTAGTGAGACGTGGGTTTGGAACTCGCGGTGAATCGTGACTCCGGCATGCTGAGCGAGCAGCTCTTCTTGCCAGAGAAGTCCCCGCGTCGCCTCGAGCCGGGCGCTGGCGGCGCGGCACCTGGTCCCAGCTCGCGGGTGCTGCCCCGCGGTGCTCGCACCACCGCCCGACTCCCTGCAACTCTCTGTCCTTTCTGCCTCAGTCCCGGCGGTTGCTGCCTCTGGTTGGCAAGGCGGGGGCGGGGGGGGTTCCCTCGGGAGGGGGGCTTCCCTCGCCTCCCGCCGCTGCACACACCTTTTTCCGCCTGCTCTCTTATTGACTCTAGTAGTGCCTTTACGCTACAGGTCTGAACTTCTGCACTTCTTTTTCCTTCTCCTGGCATCTCTCTCTCTGCATCTCTTCGTCCCTCCGGTGAATCGCCGAATATTTCCTGCTTCCCCCGCCCCTCCTCCGTTTCTCTCTCCTGCTTTTTTAATTTAGCACCCGGGTCTTCTTACCCTCGCACTCCTATCCTCTCCTCCAGACATTCCAGAGAGTTCTCATCACACCAGAATGCACTCTCTTTCTCCTCCTCCTTCTCCCCTTGGGTTGGAGAGCCGCGGGGGGTGGGGGTGGGGCACGGGGTGTGGGGGGAGAAGCAGGGAAGATTGCAAGTTCAACTCCCAAGGGTTTTATTCTATTCTTTTAACAGCTTTACTTTCCCTTTTCTTCTTTGCGTAACCTTCACCTACCTCCTAATTTATAACAGAAGCGGGTTTTTTCCCTTTCATTTCCTAGTTTACAGTTCCCGTCTGGGGTGTGCGTCGCACACGCAACTCTCTGTATCCCACCTTTCACGCCAGCATCGTTCCCGCACCCTCCATCCCTGGGCTATTATTTTCTTTTACTTGGTTGCCGTCTAATTGCACTTTCTCTTCTCAGGATTAAGTTAGTTATCCTGATTTAAAGTTCTTCGGATAGCACCTCTTTATTTGTCAAATGACTCCATTTCCCAATTGAAGGGTGGGGGTTGAAGGGGGCAGTGTATCACCCACTTAAGTCCCTTTTAACACCCCAGTCCCACCATTACCCGCCCAGGTCATGTCTTGTGTGAATGATAACGAATTTTGGACGATTTTCCCCTCTCAACGCGTGCCAATTACTTAGAGGTTATTCCTGAGCCCGTCTCAAACCCCTCACTTGTATCCTCCGGCTTCGAGTGGTCATCTTTCCAACCTTCCCCATCCCCCACCCCACCCCCCCCACCTTCTCTCCTTCCGTCCCCGGCAGCCCTGGCTGCGGGCGGAGCGCAGTCTAAAGACCTCGTCCTCTCACTTCTTGTTTCTTGCTGCTGCAGCTGCCGCTGAAATTCGCTGTGGCCGCTGCCTCTTCCCGCTTTAATCCCAGACCTCCAGTCATTGGGCAGCTCCTCAGAGGCAAGAAGTCAACACCATGGCAACCCGACAAGCCTATCAAATCACCGGCTGGTGTGACAGCGGCAAGACTGCAGGCAGGAGTGGGTTGGGCAGAAGAGCAGAGTGGCCGCCACGCTCAGGTACACGGTCCGGGAGTGGACCGCAGCTGTCAGCCTCCAGG
The DNA here is from genome assembly GCA_917880005.1 of Nanger dama. Taxonomy (NCBI): domain Eukaryota; kingdom Metazoa; phylum Chordata; class Mammalia; order Artiodactyla; family Bovidae; genus Nanger; species Nanger dama. The sequence goes on along the minus strand of CAKJTW010000037.1, from coordinate 3,770,169 downwards.
GTCTGGCTACACAGATGTGCACCACCCAATTCAGACCCCTACCCTGTAGGTCTAGAAGAGGAGGGAAAGGAGGGGGCGGGGGAAGGGATGCGGTAAGATTGGAAGAGCTTCGCAAGAGAGTTTCAAGCTAAAAGTAATCAGAGCCCTAGATATTGTAAACTAAAGATGCCCTGTGTCACAGTGTTCCCTGAAACCCAATCACAATAGCCTCAGAATCAAATTTAAAGGGTTTGCACAAAGGTATGGGGTTTTTCTTCACCAGTTCTATCACTTGCTTGGGCAAAATTAATGAAACATTCTGGAGTTCCAAAAGGATATAGGAAACTGTGACCTTTTAAACTTTTACTGTCTGTGAAGTGTTGGATTCTGCAAAAACTCAACGTCACTTTCAGCTATGCTGATTGCCTTGGAAATGACCTACACTTCACCTGAAACTGCCCTTTCCTTGTTCTTTCCTAAAATGTGGACTGTGTGTAATGTATGTTCTAGATCTCAGTTCTCTAGAGAAAAAGCAGAGCCTTAACTAGGAAATTTGAGCGTTTCTCTTGGGCCTACCTAGCCTTTGTAATTTCCTCATTTTCCTTAAGACACTCCCAAGTAGGCAGACAGAATAAGATGGGAATTTTGCTAATATTTTAGAACAACTTGTTAATTAACATGAGATAGATTGAAAATACATTTTTCTTTTTTTTTTATTTTAAAAGCACAGAGTGTTCTTGAGAAACACAGCATACTTTTTTCCCATTATAATTCCACTGTGAAACCTTTAACAAATATTTGTATGGTATGTTATCATTAACCATGTAAGCCCCTCTATCATTGATCTCATCATTGATTTCAAAGTTTCAGAACACGCCTTTGTTGAAGTTGGATAGGACAGAAAGAGAAATCCATTTCATAATGAAGTTCCCATGCAATATTGAGGAAATCTTGTATGAATTCTAAAGTCTACCCTTAAGTCCACCTCACATAAACACAATTCATTAAATAAACAGTTTTTATATTGATCTAACATCTAAACTTTTTAGGCTCTAAAGTATGTAAGCATTTAAATTATCCTTGGCATGCATAAAATCCTAGAGGACTGGAAAGGTTTCTTAAAACAGCAATTGTAATATTAAGCAAAGTAGGACAGAGCCAATTTTTGTGGCTCTAGAGAGAAATTCAATGAAATCTTGAACTTCATTTCCTTACTTTTTCTATATTTCATTGTTGATGGATCCTAATATTAAAACAGTACATTTTCAGCATATAATTTATTACAGACTCAAAATGGGTATAATAACTGACACTGGAGAAGCAGGTCATGATATGCTAGAGAAAACTTTGGACATAATATGATTTCCCTGCAGTGAAACTCTAATGGCATTCTGGTAACATTTTCTTATTCTATGCCACTCTGCAGAGTTGTTCAATGAAAACCATCAAGCACACAGAACTGAAATTTGGTTATAGTTTAAATAGTTAACTCAGTGCCAAGTTATTGATATCCTTTAATATTTTTACAATTCACATTGCATTTGATAGGTACTGTTTACAGTGGGAAATGTATGAAGAAACATAATTCCATTATTTTAAATGAAAATGTATATATTTAATCTATAATCTTCCAGGAACAAACTTGTAAATTTAAAATGTTCGCAAAGAGAAGTTAAATGAAATGTGCAAAAACCTTTCAGTACATTTTTAGCTTCAGTATGAATAAATGGGTACAGGAAATATAACATTAAAATTTTGTTATTTCACTTAATGAAATAGTATACTTAGTGGAGAAGTTTATTTATCTTTTGGCAAGTTTAAATACCTTAGGTTCTATAAGACTATTTGTATTTGAACATGTGTAAGCTAGTCAAAGACATGGACAGATACTGTCATTCACATGTTTATTTGTAATATTTCTAATTTAAAAATTAAAATAAGGTGAAGTTCATAAATCAATAATTATATTTAAATGCAAACAAATATCTAAATATTAATTCCTTTTCATTTCCTAGAAATGGTAATTTTTTTCTTTATTATTTTTTCCTCTACCACATATAAATTATTTACAATTAAACAATTTTTTGCATATAATATAGAGATATTTATTTTGTCATCATAAATGAATTTAGTGTCTACCCTCAAATATACCCTCAGACTATACAGTATATGACCATCTGTTTCAATATAGATTTATGTACATGCCACACACATGTTGTTAGTCAGCTCTATATTCAAATCTTTACAATTAAAACTATTTTCTGTACACTTAGTGTTTTCACTGTGGATGCTGTTGGAAAGGGAGAATTTGTCTTTTTAGCTAATGAATAAAATGGTGGAATTAAATGTAGTTTAAGTGCTAAATTTAAAAAAATCAGTGCAAGACTGCCTTGCTCGTTTTCAGCAAAATGGATACCATCTCCATAGAGTTCATTCTTGAACTCACCTGAGTTAGTACTTTAACTTAAAACTATGAGATACACCTAGAGGGGTAAAACATTGAGCTTAATAGGAAGACAGTTAATAACCTTTTTCATCCTCATGCACTATCAATCATGGCTGTCACCAGTATGCTGAATCAAAGCAAAAGTGTTCTTCACAGATGACTGATTAGAAACGCAAAATCACAAGATCCATCTTCATGGTCACTTTTATTATAGTCATTTTTAAACTGACAGCAACCTGCTCAGTTTCAGCACACTGGGCATCACAAATAGTGTCACTCAGTGCAGCTAAGCATGAGAAGCGGTTGGTTGGATTATACTTAAAAATAATTAGGCCCTCAACCTTTTGTGGAGCCAAGAAAAGGTTTTTCTCCCTCCATTCCTTATATTCTCCCCCACCTCCATAACTTGCTTTGGTTCCACTGTATCATGAGTTTAATCATCTTGAAAGGAGGTGATTGGGGTATATATAGTTTTATCCTCCTTAATTATCTAGGAATTAGGAAATGGATATGTCCACTTGACAATTGCAGATAACTTTTGTCTACTGCTTTTTGTCAACCTCAGGACAAAGATCATTGCTACCCTTCTAGTTAAAGTGGGTTCTTTTTATATAAAAATGTGTTTTAAGACTAAAAGCCTGAGGAATCTACGTAGTCAGGTACTAGTGAATGATACCTGCTATGAGGGGCTCTTCTCTGTTGAAGGCATTTACTTGCATCACCTGGATGCTGTAGCATTGAAATTACTTGGATTATAACTATCTAAATGCATAATATTAAAGTGGCCAAGATAGTAACTATTAGGTCACTATGTAAATTCTCCTGTAATCCCCCGTATTATTTTCTTTTGGCCCTAGAATATTGAAACAATGACAATTTGAAAAATCAACAAGTAGATAGACATAAAACTCCTTAAACTAGGAGGTTTAAAATAGTCATAGTTGAATCAAATGATAAGAAACTTTCTCTTTCCTTGAAGTCTTGATCTTTATGCTACAAAGATGACCCTTTCAGGTTTATTTCATGCTATTTTTATACATTCCATAAGAATATCTTATAATATTATAGGGTATTAGTGATACAAATATATACATGGGAAAATTGTAATAGAAATATTTCAAAATAGGGTGTGATTCTCATGCCCATCTTATAAGCTGTTCATTTTCTATTTCAGGAAAGAAAACCCAACTGAATTTAAATTTAGTAATTTTAACCAGAATGCCCTATTTGAAATTTCTATACAGTTATCTTTTCCCTTCATCTCAAATGTTCATTTCCTTGTTAGCAGCCAAACACACACACACACACATATAGAAAAAGAGAGAAGAAAAATTATCAATGAGATTTTTGTATATAGTATAATGCCTTCATACTCATTTTCAGCCGTGTTAACATTCTACTTTAATAACTCTTTGTAAAGCTACCAATTCTTTTCCTCTGTTTCTACAAACATACCTACACCCCTTTATTGCTTTATTCTAGATTATGAAAATGCTTTCCTTCTCTACATAGAATACATCAACTGACAAGATATATATATATACAGTGATACCTCTGTATTTACACAGATGGCAAGAGATGCACAAATGTACTTTCTGTGTATAAGAAGGCTAATATTAATTTCCTTAAATATTGTACATTGTTAATACATATTTTCTATGAAATTAAGAGATTATAAAATATCTCAATTAGCTATTTAGTTTTTACATTCTTAGATAAATGAAATTATCTTAGAATTTTAATAGATACGTGTGTTAGTTGATATTTTAAAATATTTACACTTTATAAAAATCATTGACAGTACTTACCAATATGTTGTTAACTATGTAAAATTGTTTAAATAAAATGATTATATGTCTTAATAGCTACATAATTTCATACATGACAATGTAATAATCACTTTAATGGCTACATTTTCAGTTTACTTTAATGATAAAAATAATCTCTCCTGGCAAAATGTGTGTATGTGAGTGTGTGTGTATTTATATGCTTAGTTTGGATAAATTTATACTTTTAGAAAGGGGAGTATCCCATAGTATGCAATATTATTTTTTAAGTTAATTTTTGGTATAAAATATTCTCTGTGGCTAGGTTATACTAGTAAGAATATTTATGGAAAAATATTTATTTGAAATAAATGGACTAAATATAGCACTTATAATAGCTGCTACTAAAAATAATTCAGTGAAATGACATGCATGACTTTTACCATCATCTTGGTAGACTATACAGGTGGTCACTATAGATTTTAAATGTTTATCTTTAGTATGATTTATAAATATTATAGATCTGGAATCATGTTTTCCTCACCTACATGGGTCTTAATAGAAATAAAAAAACTTTCCTTTATATTTTGGAAATTTAATCAAAACTACTTTAAAATTAACTTCTTTTGAAAGTTACTATGGAGAATCATTGAGAATTTTGTTTTAATATAATTTGAAAACAATATTCACTTACATTAAAGCATTATAGTTAATTTAGAAAGATTTTTTTGAAAAATCTCAGCATCTTTATTTACTTGAAATGTTTGTCTATTTTGTTGCTATTTGTTTAAAAACACGTCAATATGTGCACATTGTTTGTGCTTATGTTTGTGTCATTGAGAATGTTCTTGTGTTTAAGTGAATACATAAAATATATAATTTTATTTAATTTTAGAATATCATGATATACCAACTAGCATGAAACTCATAATTTAGTTTGTAGAAATACATTTAATATATAAATACATATTCATCAGAGAATATTTTAAACTAAAGAAAGACTAGTGATGTTTGTTCATTTGGAACTGAAATTTATATTTGTATATTGCATGTAATACAGGATTCCTGCATACTTATGTATAATTATACCTAAATACTCTCAAATTTAGATTATTGACTTCTTTAAATTGTAAAACACTGTCACACACAATATTACAATTATCCTGCCACACTTGTATTTATGCAGCCTGAATATGCAGTTATGGCATCTTTCTTTTTCCTGGGGTATGATTTTCCCCTGATACTGGAATTGTTCTTTGTTGAATCTTTGTGATGAAAAAGAAAAGCTGTTATATGAGTGTCAGTTTTCAATAAATGTGTGAGAAGATGTACAGTCAGGATAGACTGACCAGCTTTTAGTGTGTCTTCTCTACCTGGGGTTCAGAGCTCCAGTTCCCTACCAGCAATATTTAAAGAGAAAATAAATGAAAGCAAAGGTCATACAAAAATCACCTTTAACATTTTACAGTAAAAATGGGAAAATTTAGAAATATTTACCATAATTTGTTATATGATTTTATTTTCTATATTAATTTTCAAAATATTATTATAACTAAGTCATTTCAAATTGTCATTCTGTTCAATTCTTTACTTACATAAAAGATATTCAGCCCTTTAAAAATCTCTAAAATTGAAATTATTGTTTTCTCTACCATTTGTTTTCTCCAAAGCTTCCTGCCACTCAGCTAAAGTAAAGCTTTAGGATGCATTTGGAACAGTAAAGCTAAAGGATGCATTTGATAACAAATAGACTGTTTTGATCAGCCTGTTCTATTCTTACCTTGAACTTCAATTTACAAAGCAGTATGCAAATAGATTTGATGACAACTTTTCAGAACACACCCCACGATGTTAGTGATGTTTTCAAGTAAAAATTTAGTATACTATGATACAAAGATCCCTTTTTGATAGCTAAAACTTTTATATGTAAACCTTCACTTATGTATTACACAAGCGCTAAAGAATTTTAATGCATTGCAGTTCATTTTGCAATATTTGCACAAACATTCAGAGTAGTATTATGTTGCTTAGTCATTTCATTATATTATATTTCACATTTAGATTTTCATTTGAATTTTCCCGTTTTCAACATTTGGATATCATCTCATTAGCTATCATAAACCAGTAGTTTAAGGAGGGGTAATTCTGAAATGTAAACACCCCTTCTAGAATTTTATAGCATTGCCATGGCAGCGTTACTTTCCCCCAAACATTTCCCTGTTATGATTATAAGAAAAGATCAGATGCTGTGGCAATTTTGTTCATATGTGATCTTTCTTTCGAATTATTTTCAAAGTCAACCGTCCTTAGACCTTATTTTCATCTCCACAAAGCATTAAGTTTTGCTTCTTTGTAAAATATTTCTTCATAACATATCTTAGTTTAATTCACTTTTAGCAAAAGAAACACCCAAGTGCAATCTGGAGACCTCTTTCCAATATAATTTAGCTGGACCTTTTCTTAGTAAGGTTTTTCTGGTTTTCATTTTCACTTCATATTCTCAAATAAAAGATCCTTTGTTGTCTACCATTTGATTGGACTTAATGAAAAACACTCCATTTTAACTTAACAGTATTTCCTTTTGAATTTATTATATTTAAGAACACTGTCAAAAATCAAACATTTAATCTCAGGTTTTTATATTTCACAATATATTACTATCACATGGCTCGGAGAGGTGATATAAAACATATACTGAAAAGATTTCAAAAAGAAAAGCAAAAGTGAAAAAAAAAGAAAACCCCCGTCTTCATTTTAATATGAAACTAAATACTATGGCTAATGTGGAGACTGGGTACAGCAGCTGACTGTAAAGTCAAACATGTGACAGGGTGCCAACAGCGGAATTGTGCAGTATTGACTAAATGAGGTTCACTGATTTGTATTGAGGCTAATATCTTCTTTAAACAATTCCGTGTAAATTGTGCGTATAAAGTCATTGGAAGCTATTTCTCAGGACAGCCTCGCTGGCTAGCTACCTGCTGGAGTGAGGAAGATAATCAATAGGAAGAAATAGAGCCGAGCATGAGCCTGGGAAGCTTCAGAGCAGTTAATGCTGATAAAAGTAGATGATGTCAATATTTGGGAATAGCACAACTCTAGGATAATAGACAAAAGAGAAGTGCATATGTTGTAGAGTGTTCAAACAGGGGCAAAATTAAAAGCCTAAGTGGCAGATGATGCCCAGGGCTGTAAAAGACATTATTTATTACAGGTATTGCTAAATTTCTCTTGAAATCCAAACAGAGGGAGACATTCTATGAAAAAGATACCTAACTTTTCTCAGAAGCTAAAATACCCATTTCCATTTCAATGGTCAGTCGGTTTCTGCTCCTGATTAGTCTTGGATAAAGTGTCCTCCAAACATTTGGCAGATATATATTTTTACATACATAATACTACATGTCTCAGGAATAAATAGTATTTTTTGGATTATCTAAGTTGCTCCCAAGATATAGCAAATAAAATAACTTATAAAAGATAAAATGAAAATAGGTTGTCAATCAAAGGGTGATACCAAAGAAATAAATGAACCTAATAGCTTTTGCATACATTTCTGATTATAGCAGACACCTTCTTTTTTAAAGGTAGTAGACTTATTGGAAGTGAGGTAATGGTATATTTTTACTAATTTAATACTGAAAATCAGTTTTCCTCTTGCTGTCAGGGTGATGAAATTTTGTTCTTCTGTGCTGATCTTTCTGCTGATGTATTATGACATAGTCTGTCAACATGAACAGATATGTGAAAGAAGATTGGGTGACTGAGACATACAACCTGCATAGAACTCTTCTTGAATTTTAAGCATGTTATCATGTTTGGGTACAACAAGTAAGATTGTGCTTGCTTTAAGAGGCTGTATTTTTATATAATTTAAGCCCAAGCAAAACAGGTGGACTGTGTGACAAGGCTTTCAACATCAGAGTGAGCTCAACCCAAAACACGTATTTCAGAATACCTTTAAAAATCCCTTTCACATAATAAGTTGATTCCTTTCAGAAAAACAAAAGACCATTTGCAAAATATAACTTTCTCGACGAAGAGGAGAAATCCATTCATGCACATGTGATTATCAAACATAGCTATTTTCTCCTAAATTAAACAATTCCACAACTGTTCCATGCTTTTATTGTCACAGATGTTTTTATTGTTTGGTGTTAGATATATATCAAGTACATGATTCTGAAGTTAGGTGAAATAGCTAAGCTTTAATAGTTTTCATTTAACATCAAAAAACTAGAAATGCTACTAGAAAAGTAAATGTATTTATCTGGGACCTAATATTTTAAACATTATTTTTACCCCAACATAAATAAATGAATTTTATCCCTGTAATTCATTTTATCCTTTTTATTTTAGGAATAACTATTTATTTTGAAAATAATTTTATTTTTATTTTGCTAAATCATACATTGGAGTTAATGTTTCAATGAAAATGATTTTATAATCCAAATATATAATCTTTGTAAGCTTTCCCACAAATACAATTTGCTTTAAAAATTGCTAGCATGTTGTCATACATCCTTTCTTTTCATCTTAAATACAGAGAAATAAAAGATCTTTGGTCATTCTTGAATTCTAAAGAAGGCTTCGTTTCAAATAAAGTATGAATTTTGATTTAGACACACAGAAAAAAAAAATCTTTTAAGATCTATACTTCAACTAATTTGTTAATCTTGTGCCACTTTTAGCATTTGTCACACATATAGACCAGGAAATTGGCTCCATCTCATTCTAGCTCTGTATTGAATTAAAAACCTCCACTGCAAAGAAGAGCATGATGTGGGGAAAGAATAAATTTAGTTCTTTCTTTAGTAATGCACATATATTTCCATACATTTCACATCCTAAGGGAGACTATGAATGCATTCAATAAATACAAAACTATAAACTGTAATTCCAGAAAGCGAAAGGTTTAAACATTTTTTTCTGACTTCAGTACACCATTTTAAGTTTGAAAACTGAAAATTAAATCATTTCTTTTTAGTAGACACCTTCAGTATTAGAAATAAATCTAAAATAATGGATCTTAGTTGTCTCTTCCTCTTGGTTAATATTAGCAGTTTTAGATCAAAGCAAATAAAACATCAGCAGTGACAAACTGAGAAAAATGTTTTATACCAGTTGAGTCTATGTTTGCGTTCAATCCACCAAAGTCCACCCAGCTAATTTAGTAGACATTGTATACAAACCATTTATGTACAGACATTAAAAAGGAGTGTCCATTCCTATTTCGTGTTGCTAGGCTGATAGAAAAAGGTAATTTTCCATCGAGTATGATAATAATGGATAGACCTGAAGCACGATGGGTGCATTTCTAGGAAGACTTGGTTAAAAATGAAACATGCACCACAGGTGAGGGAGATTACTAACTCTGATATAGACTCGCTGAAGGTGTAGTTCACTCTGTCGAGTATTTGAATCTGTGACTGGTCTGAGGAGACAGTGCACTGTGGCAGATTTATGATGGTCTCACGGAAACAGAGCTAGCAAAGATTATGGCATACTTGTTTAGAAAAACGGTGAACTGAAGGTTCCTGATTTATACTGACATATATCTCGATGAAACCAAGGTTTGCAAATTGCCTTGAGAAGTCACCTTTTTTAGGTGCTTGATAGGTTCCTAAATGTACATATCTATTTTAAAGCATCATCAAGAATGCTGATACAGTATTTGTAAGAATTTTCTCTTAGATCTTGAGGTTAAAAAATATTTTTATTTATCTATTTCTTAAATACCTTCAAAGCTGATATCGAGTAAAAATCATGTCAGTTAAAGAAACACACTCCAGAATAGTTAAAAACTAAAAAGGCCAGTATTAGGAAGAATTCTGCCTGCATATTAGTTAATAGATTCAAAATCTTTAAGGTTTTTTTTTTTTTTTTCACATTTCCATTTTTATTCAAGGATAAGGAAATAGCCTGAAAAGAAAAGGTTTGAGTTGGTCCACTTAAAATCCATCACTCCCTGGCTCCTTCCTGTTTAAGTGTTTAATCAACATGGTCTTCGTTTGAAGAATGTGGCTGTTTCTCTCTTATTTTGTGAGGCCAGTGAAGGTACTCCCTGAGTAAATTCAGGACTGAAATTGTGAGTTTATATGCTCACTGATTTTTTTTTTTTTGTATGGGAAGTCTTATCTGTGTGTGATTAGAATTGACAGAATGCATGACACAAACTTGTAATCATTCTGCTATGCATTTATAATTCCTGAGAATGTTATTCCTTCCTTGCCACCCCTTTTATTTTTATAATAGTCCACAGTGTTACTATTTATATTTAGGAGAAACATAAATTCTTTTCTCAGATCCCATGATACCAATTCAGATGCCCCTACTTAATCTGAGAAATTAATATTGGAAAAAACAAGAGGGTTATGCGATTAAAATAACACAGCTTTGAAATCTTTGAGATCACAGCCCCTTTAAAATCCTCATTCTATTGGTGCCATTATCCTTGTATTCTACAGCTTTAGGAGTTTGGATGCTTAATGCTGGTATTGTGTGAAGTGGGTGTTCCTGGAAGTCACACTTATGAATTATTGTGTGCCCCAACTGCTTCCAGGCATAAAATTTCTCTAACAGACAGCAGCTGACAGTCTGGGAGAATCTGGCTCCAAGTGTCAGATAACGTCTAACTATAATGTAAGTTTTGAACATATCTTTTGGGTCTCCTTTCTTAAGGATTTAGTAAAAATGAATGGAATATATAGGAAGCCTAGCCTCTTTAGCACAGCTCAGCATCTCAGGATACCAATTTTTTTATGGTAAAAAAAAAAAAAAAACACATAACGTGAGATGTACCCTCATCAAATTTTTTAAGTGTCCAGTATTAAACTATAGGCACAATATTTTACAGCCAATTTCTAGATTTTTTTAATCTTACATAACTGAAACTTTTTACCCAGCTCCTCATGTCCATGCTCCCGAAGCCTCTGCAATCATTTTACTCTGTTTTTATTAATTGGACCATGTAGATCTCCCACCTAAGTGGAATCATATGATATTTGTCTTTCTGTGACCACCTTACTTCACCTAGCGTGATGTCCACAAAAGGCATCAGGATACCTTTTGGGTTTAGCCTTATTCTCTCTTTCTTTGGAGGATCACAGAGAACTGGCTCAGCTGGAATGTTCCACATGAACTAGAACAGTCCACTTGCTAGGAGACAGTGGGGGGGGAGGGGTCAGAACGGAAAGACAGGAATTCTTAGAGCAAACATAGGTACCGTGAGACTCGTGGCCATCATTTTCGTCATTGCTGACAGCTGGGAAGCTAAGTGAATGTTAATTGAGTGTGCATTGTATGATAAGGGCTCCACTTACATTGTCACTTTCATCCATTCAGGTCCTCACTGAGGTAGACATAGTTATTATCCCCACTTCGTAGATGAGAGAAATTGAAGCAAAGGGGTGAAGTCACTTGGCCAAGTTGATAGAACACAGGAGTACTAGAGATGAGATTCAGTGTCCCCTTGGAATCATGTCGTGCTGCTTCTCTAGAAGTCCCTTAGTAAAACCTGGTCTTTTTTTGTTTAAATCAGACTAAGAATACAGTCTATCAGTGGAGGAGAAACAGCTCTTCCTTCTTTTCTTTCTCCTCGCTAAGAAATAAGGAAAAAGCATCCTTTGCCAAAGTCTGCTGGCTTTGTCTGACTATTTTGTTCTGAAGCAGGGTAAACACATCAGAGTTAGATATACATCCCAGGATACAGATAGCAGACTGTTCAATGTGGCAGCTTTAATCTCTGAGGCTTCTCCAGTGATACGGTGTCCAGATCCCAGCCGTGCTCAGTGGTATGAATTTACTGATGGGTTTGTAAAAGATGTACAAATTTAGTAAAATCCAACTATTCCATGTAAAAGGATCTGGTTTGAATTACATGTTTCTGCGACATTATCATGAGTTATGGATGGTGCTCTGCTTTCCACAACTGTATTCTCTGATTGTGGTTGCTGCATTTACATACTATTATATAAGATCAAGTATAAGTCTATGGTTCAGTGGGAGAATTTATTAGTTTTTACTCCTTAGATAGACAGAATTTCATGCTTAACTTTCTATGTTGTCATCAGTGATTGCTTTTATTAGTTCTGCTGCATTCAGTTTTGTTCAAAAAGACATTCGCTAAAAATTACTTGTTTTCTTTACTCATAAGAGTTGCAGGCGATGTGAAAATTGGTGATACCTATTACAGGTGTATACTCTGCTGAAGTAATATGAATAATTTACTTCCTTAAAAATTACAGTATTTATATGTATAGAGAATGCTTTGCCACTAGTAGGTGCTCAGTAAGTGTTAAACAAGAAAATGCATATTTGTTTTGATCAAAATTTGATTTAAAAGGACGGATCTCAACATTGGTTATTCAGTCAGATTTGTTAAAGATTATTTTGTTTTTACCCCTGTAGGCTGCCATGAAGATGGGGATCTAAGCAAACACAGTGTTCTATCACCTCTAATAATGGAAACAGACATGTCAGAGGTACACGATTATTATTCAGCAAACAATACAACAAAGTACATTAGAGTGGAAACACTGGAGTCAGTGAAAAGAGTGTTAGAACTCTAGCTCTAGTTAATATGGTGTTGAGATCCTAGACCAGTTATTAATCTCTTCAGACCAAGTTTGCCTTTTCTATAAGGTGGGTATTATAATAACAGGGAGGGATACCTTAAGAAATGGCTTTTAACTATTCTGTGGAATAGCACAGAGTCTGTCCTTGTGTAAATACTCAGTAAACTTTATGTGTCGCTATTAATTTGTAGGATGTTTTGATGGCTTTAAGTATATATAGGTTTTCTATTTGAAAAGTTATATTTTTAGTATGTTATACTAAGGATTCTCCTTAAGAATCAAAGCAGACTCCAAATCAAGAGGAAAATCTTTAAAAACAGAGATGTAATTCAGAATATTATGATTCTGTAAACTTGTTAACTTCCAAACATGAAACTTGAATAATTTGGTTTTATATGTGGTAGAAATAACCTATGAACAATATTTTAAATTAACTAAATTTTTCTTTCATAGTTGGCATCAGATTCAGATTTTTGAACTGGGATGTGGTTACAATGGTGAATGAGATATTGTATATTTTAAAATCTCATCACTCTATGGTATATTTAATGACCAAAATTATGATGTAAGACCATTCAGTTAAATATTAATTCCATGAGACTAATTTAAGAGCAAAAAGTTAGAATGTGATGTATATTGTGGGCTACCAAGAATGCCGTGTTTTTTCCAATGTTCTGAAGCTGTATATCTGTCACTGTTGTGTATGTATGCATGTATGTGGGTGCCTATGTGTTCATGAACTGAGAAAAACAAAATTTTTAAAAATCCTTATTTTATTTCATCTTTCATTGCCTTGCTTGTAGGAAAAGAAATAGCATTTTCTTCTCTCACCCTTAAGTGAAGAATCTATTTTCCTGAAGGGAAATTATATGCATGCATAAATGGGCAGACAGGGCTTATGTAACACAGTCATGTAAACTGTGAAGGTGTTATAAATAGCAAAATTTCTTCAGCAGAAGTAGTGATATTTATGATAAGTTTTCCACATTCCTTCATTTTTAAGTTTTCTACTTTGTTTCAAAGTCTTCTAGGCAATGTACATTTTTTTTTTTTTGGAGAAAAATGGTAAAGCTCTATCCTTTTATCACTGACAGGAATAACAAATATCCCATCTCTCCCTTGTCCTTTGACTTGGGTGACTTGTGCCCTCGTGTGTGACCAAAAAGCGCCCTTTCTGTTGACAGTTACAAGCAAAGTGGAGATGCTTTGTCGGACTGTATGCACAGTCCAAATAAACCAGGATGTTCAGAACGATTAGGGCAGCCAAAGTAGAGCTTCATGAAGTGCAGTATAGCCATCTTGCTGGACACTCAGACAGAACAGACAAAAAGATAGAGATGGAGCATTCCTAAATGTTCAACCATGTTTCATTCATAGATGAAATGAATTGGATGACTTAGGATTTTTCTAACTGCTAGAAACAAAAACATTTCTTGTATTAGATTGCTGGAATTAAGTCGAATTTTCAGGATCTAGAAGCTATATTTGGTAAATTTTCTCTTTCCAAGACAATATTAGGCATTATTTTCCATTCTGTGCTGTGCTGTGCTTAGTCACTCAGTCGAGTCTGACTCTTTGCGACCCCACGGACCTGCCAGGCACACCTGTCCATGGAGCTTCTCCAGTCAAGTATACTGGAGTGGATTGCCATGGCCTCCCCCAGGGGATCTTCCCAACCCAGGGACTGAACCCAGGTCTCTCACAATGTAGGAGGATTTTTACCATCTGAGCCACCAAGGAAGTCCAAATTTTCCATTCTAATTTGGTATTAACATTAAAAGCTTGTCTGAATGCCATCTGTTATCACAGGTATCATCAGATGGAAATCTCATTCTCGAGCTTAACTCATATTCTGTAAGCCAGGAAAAGTGGGAACCAAATAGTAATACATCTATAAGGCTGACTTCCTCACCCCAAATGGTTGCTCTGTAAATGTAACTTTATGATAGAATGAAGGGAGTATATTTTCCAAATCTTTTGGAAATTGTTTGTTCTTAACCAAAAAGCCCAAGATTAAGAGAATCTGCCTGCAGTGCAGGAGATGCTAGAGATGTGGGTTCAATCCCTGGATCAGGAAGATCCCTTGGAGCAGGAAGTGGCAACCCACTCCAGTATTCTTGCCTGGAGAATCCCATGGGCAGAGGAGCCTGGTGGCCTACAGTCCATAAGGTCTCAAAGAGTCAGACATGACTGAGAGACTGACCATATACACAAACCAAAAGCCCAAGATTAAAGAATGCCTAAATGCCAACAAGAGAAAGGAAACAACTAATGGAAGAAAAAGAGATAAAGAATGTGAGCAAAGTTTTGTTACTCTATTTAGTCTTTTCATTAGCAATTTACTCAATCATATAACTAATGTATCTTGGGTGCTCACAATGTGTTTGAAGAAGAGTCACTGTAGAACTAGAGATACAGAGCATAGACAAGACTGGAATTCCTACCTATTAAATAGGAGTGAGATGAACATTCACTTCTGGAACAATGTAATGCAGCAGGCAGAGTTTCTTAGCAGGGCTAAACTCAGCATTGCAAGTAGATAAATAGACATTATTTCCATCCTATTGTAGAATTGTTATTAATTTTATGGCTACATGTATTCTAACTCTTCATATTATTAAAGTTTTAGATGGATTCTGAACTTTTGCTGTTATAGACAGCATTATTGTTTTGAAACCTGAAGATTGCCTCAATGTCCTATAATAAAGACGTAAGGAAATAAGATGTGGCTTGGAGGTACGTGGCATGGAAGTATTAGGGCTTCTCTGCTAGCTCAGTTGGTAAGGGTCTGCCTGCAACCCAGGAGACCCTGGTTGGATTCCTGGGTTGGAAAGATCCCCTGGAGAAGAGAAAGGCTACTCACCCAGTATCCTGGGCTGGAGAATTTGCAGAGTAGGGCTCGACTAAGTGACTTTCAGTTTGGGCTTCCCTGGTACCTCAGATGGTAAAGCATGTGCCTGCAATGAGGGAGACCTGGGTTCAGTCTCTGGGTTGGGAAGATCCCCTGGAGAAGGAAATGGCAAACTCACTCCACTTATACTTTTTCATGGAAGTATAATAGAGGATTATGCAATACTAAAATGATTCTTGCCAACAGTCTTTAATAATTCTAAAATGAAAAAGAAAAGCAAAACTGACTTACATGTACACATAGATATATCAAGAGCTCAACTTCGTATATGTATGAAATTATCAAGGAAATTTTATGAAACAATTTTTATGGTTAATTTTGTATGTGGGGTTATAGGTAATTACTAATGCTTTTTGTTTTTATTCTTTGCTTTTTAAAAGTTTTTCTCTAAAAACTATGTATTTTTTTAGAATCAGAGAACACCCATATGCTTAAAGTTTCAAGTGATCTGATTTTCAATCAAAAGTAAATAAAGTTTTGAAAGGTATATCTGTTTTTTCTGGTTGATTTTTATCAACTTAAAAAGGCACCAAGAATATGAATAATACTAACATTAAGCCAAATAAACTTTTTTAAAATACCCTGCTTTAATAAGTAAAAATATCTCACTAATATTTTAGTTTGAATTTCTTTGGTTAGAATATATCATGATTATTTTTCTTTAATTTTTAATTTCTAAAAGATATTTGCTTTTGTCTGAATTACATACAATATCCTTTGTCTATATTTCTTATTTTTTCCCTTTATAAGAATGTTTTATATTATATTAACACTTGCTATAAATATTCCCTGTTCTCTGCATTTAAAAAAATTTAAATTGTTATTCTTCAGCAGTTTTAAATGGTCAAATTTGTTAATATAGTCCATTGTAATTTTATTTATAATATCACATTAAAAAATTTTGGCCCGCCAGAGTTTTATAAACATTAAATTATGTTTGGTAGTTTTGTAACTGCTTGACTAATTTCCTGTAGTTTTTAACTGAACATTTTAAGTTAGCATTTATAGAATATTGTTTGTTTTATTGGCCTACATTTTTTTCTGAATGGTGATAAATGATCCCAACGTTCTTATTTACATATTTAATTATACTTCCTATAATTATATATGTACATATTTATATTAACATGCATATAAATATATATAATATGTATATGAGCATGTATGTTAGTATTACTTAATTTTTTTAGTTTGTATATTGTATAGAAGTTTGTACACCTATCTCAGATGGAATTGTATTTTAATTAGCCTTGATTTAATCTTTTTAACATTCTAAAAATATTTTAAACCATGCTTTAGTCTTGATAAATGTAATGGTTTATATATTTGTATATACTTACTCCCTTTTTCATATATTTTAAAATATTCTTGCCTTTTTCTAGATTAATCTTGCTATCAATTTCCATCATGTTCTAAGAAAAAGATCTATTTGATGTTATTTAAGATTAAGAATTCTATTAAATGTACAAATTAATTTAGAAAATTAAATAACTTAAATAATTACGAACAATAGTTTATCTGAACTCAATTGAATTTTCTGACTCTTTCTGGACATGAGAGACTAATAATTTCTACAGAAGCATGAATGGAAGCACAATCTTCAAACTTCTGTTATCTTTGCCTTTTTCCTTAAAAGTTTCTAGGAAGCATTGTCCTCTACAAATAGAACAAAATTTATCTTCTTTGTGTTGTTAATGGTTACCTATGAAAGTTCCACAACTCATGGGAGTACTTCCTGAAAACATTAAAATACTTAACCAATTAAAGATTACTTAGATTAACAAACATCTTGAGGAGAAAGTATTAAACATAAAAGTCCTTATCTCATGAACAATTATGACATAGATTTTATAACACCTGAAGTTTCAAAATAAGGGTTTTTATAAAAAGGAACAGTAATGCTAGATCGCAGGTCAATTGTGGAAAAAACAAATCTAATTTGAATCATAAGTTTAGAAGTTTGACTATCAGAGGAGACCAGAGTGCCTATAGAGAGAGGTCTGAGAAGGGTTGTTAGCACATCTCATTTTTCTGTTGCAATTTTGTAGGAACACAAGTGTTTGTAGGATAGGTGCTTATATTTGAGCCATGATACTAGTTCATACCTGATTTCCAGGTTTTTTTAAAAATTCCAGTTAAGATCTCTGCTATTCACTGGCCTATATCTTAGATCCAACCCACCTTTTGAGACCATCTTATCAGATCCATAGTTATTAGCATCTTTCCCCTTATCTTTCATTATGCCCCCATATACTTTGCACCAGGTTGTATATATTATATGAAGAAAGTGAAAGTGTTAGTTGCTCAGTCGTGTCCAACTCTTTTGACCCCATGGACTGTAGCCCACCAGGCTCCTCTGTCCATGGAATTCTCCAGGCAAGAATACTGGAATGGGTTGCCGTTCCCTTCTCCAGGGGGTCTTCCTGACCCAGAGATGGAATCCAGGTCTCCTGCCTTGCAGACAGATTCTTCATCACTTGAGCCATTTTAATTACTCTCCCAAACAAATCTAAAGAGTACGTATTATTCTGGATTGTCACCTAATTTTTACTAGTACTATTTTTCCCCCATATCCCTAAGAACTTGCAGTTTTATTGTGCATAGACCACTTCCCAGATGACCCCTACAGCGCCCTGAAACTCTAGAATCTGCATTCTCTTATTTGAATTCCACCTGCTGGCATTGCCAACTGCCCGATTCACCGAGCTGTGACTGAACTGGCTGTTCTCTCCATGGTCAACACCTAGATCTCAGTCAGTTGTCTCTTAACCACCACCAGCCCTCCCCGCCCCCATCTGTTAATAGTCTGCTATCTTATCTTGTGTTGTCTGTCTATCCATTTGCCATCCTTTTTTATTTAATGTGTTGTCAAGGAGAGGCAGAAGAATTCTAATTTTAATGCTTTCAAAGACCCATAAGGAGGCAGTCCTTAGATTCAGGGTTGATAGTGAAAAATTTGACCCTTTACTAATGCTCATTAGTTATTCTTGGCCAAAATCACTATTAATCAGACACACACATGTTGTTTCTATATGCCTATGAACTTAGCTGGATACAGTTTCAATACATTACAATGGGCTGAAGGCCCTCAGTGGATAACCCCTGGTGGATGTTATCAAGGGCACGCCATTAAGGAGGAAGAAGAAAACTGAACAGCAGGGGAAAGAATACCAGACTTTGAGTAAGAAACTATGATTTAATTTTTGGCTATCTTATGTATTAGTTGAGTGCATGGAAAGTTTATTAAACATTCTGAGTCTTTGTTTCTTTATGTATAAAATATAGATTATGTTATCAACATAAAGTTCAACAGAACAGTATATAGAAAAAACTGAATTCTGGCACACAGTTGGAGATTTGATCTATCAGAAAATAATACAGCACATTCAATGAGACAATTGATGAGACTGACTAAAGAATTTATTTACAAATGAACAGGACAAACAGAAACTGAGAAGCAGGGAGCTGTTATTTAGCCAAAAAGAGCAAGGGGAGCCAGGAGTTACTGGAATGTGGAAAACGAGTTCTACCCACAGAAGGCTAGGTGTAAAGGATGTCTGGCTTGAGTAAATAAGCAGCAACTTCATGCTTATAGTAACACTAGTTAAATTAAGTGTTTTTTTTTTTTTTTTACCTTTACCAAATGTAGCTCTTTTGATGCAAACTAACTCTAGTGTCAAATTTAGAGATTAACTCAGTAAATCTTTCTAGAGAGGTATCAGGAAAAATGATTAGCATGAAGTACAACTACCAGAAAAAATGAGAGGTAGGCAGTGGGAGAATAGAAATATACTTTGAACAAAGGAAAGGACCTGAGAGACAGTTTCTGTCCATCTGATTAACAAAAGGTAACCTGCATAATTTTTACTGAGATATTTATTGTTGATGGAATTTTGAAAGTGGAAGTGTTAGTTGCTCAGTTGTGTCCGACTTGTTGTGACCCCGTAGACTGCAACTCTCCAGGCTTCTCTGTCCATGGAATTCTCCAGGCAAGAATACTGGAGTGGGTAGCCATTTCCTTCTCCAGGGGATCTTCCTGACCCAGGGATGGAAACTGGATCTCCTGCATTGCAGGCAGAGACTTTATCATCTGAGCCATCAAATTAAGGGTCATTTTGGCTTATCCTCAAGTCTCATCCTCACCATGTGGGTTTAAGTGTTTCAGTTGGATTGAGTCAACTGAAGCTCATATGAATATTTCCTAATAGGAGATCCACATGGATGTGTTGTAAGTTGTATAAAGTTCTGTGCAGATTTCAACATTATTGTATACACACGAAGAAAAATTAAAAACAAAAACATACAATCCAATGGTACAACTCCTACACTTAGTTTGGAATACTTACCCCTATCTAAGAGTAAATAGGATCATACTGGACTGATTTTACTGATTGCTTTAACCTGGAGGAACTGATCAATATCAGAAGAGGCCCTGTTTTTCTTGCCTTCAGACTTTTTCCTATTTTACTCATTTAAATTAACCCCAGTGTTGTGCTGTCAGTTGGGTGTGGGTGGAGTGAGGATGGTTTATTTGTTCTGAGAAGCAAAATAAGTGGTCACTGATGCTACTGAACAGCATCTCTGTGTGGATGGTGGGGATAATGATTTGACATATGAATGTGAACAAGTTTTTCCTTAATTGTCCATCCAGGTGGTACTCTCTGAATGTTTCCAGATTTTGTGTTTTTGATCACCTAAACCATGTAAAATGAAATGTCGTAAGAGAGGAATTGGACAGCAGTCAGTTGTTAATATGCTGGCTCCACAGTTTCAATATTTAGCCATACTTGTGAAGAGGGAAAAAGGAGAATAGAGAAACTGAGAGATTTCTTATAAGCTAATGGGCTTCCCTGGTGGCTCAGTGGTCATGAATCTGCCCACTAGTGCAGGCGATGAGGGTTCAGTCTCTGGGTCAGGAAGATCCCCTGGAGAAGGAAATGGCAACCCACTCCAGTATCTTTGCCTGCAAGATGGCATGGACAGGGGAGCATGGCGGGCTGTGGTCCATGGGGTCACAAAAGAGTTGGGTATGATTTATCAACTATCAACACTTGAAAGTAACAAGAACTGAATCTTGGACAAGGAGCTGAATAGGTAGTAGCAACTGAGTGACAATTGTCCCACCAACCAAAATGGGACAATTGCAATGAAAAGAAGAGAAAGAGAGCACAAAAGAAACATTAGTATAATAAGTACATTAACCTTAAAGGTGGTGGTGGAAGTACATGGGTTCTAAATATAATCTAAACAATGGCTCAAGATTTGAAAGGTTTTTTTGAGATTGAAGATTTGTATTTAATTTCTACTCTTCATGTGTTTGTTGTAATAAGACAATATTTACATTCTACCTAAAAAAATAAGCCAAATGTAGATACTGTTTTGTCTTATGCTCTTTGACTTTATTCACAGTGAAAAATGATAACATGATTTTTATGTGACTCATATGCAAAGTGAAATACTTTCATCTATGAGGTCGGCTGATGGGAAATAAAATCAGATATTTTACTTCTAACTCCATCAAGCAAAAGAAAAATCAGTGTGATTCCAAGAAGAGATGAACTCTTGGTAAGGAAATATTTATTTTACAATTTCTGAAAGAATTATCAAATAACATACTGTAAACAAGTCGAATGCCTAAGCATATTCTTTGTTTGTTTTAAATGAAACCATAAATGGTACATGAGGGAACACAGTAACATTTGAGGAAGAGGCAATTGCATAAATATTTAAATTTCTCCCTGTGTTCATAAAAAATAAAATTCAGGTGTCATGGAAAAACACCTCTCATCCTTTGAGCTTTACATTAGTAAGCTGTCAACTCCTTGAAGAAAAGAAAGATGGTTTAGCTTATGCTTTCATGTGTTTTTTGAACTTACTTGATCATGTTGGTTTTACATTCATATATAGATGGAGCCTTGGATCCTTTGTTGTTTATTTTAATTTCTAGATTTAAATTCTGTAATCTAAAAGTATGTGACAGCTTATAATGGTCTTTTTAAAGTAAATTTCAATTTTCCTGGTACAAGCATATTTTTGACAAGATGGCATTGAATCTGTATAAGTTTAATTGCCACAATTGTTTGGTCAAATATTTGATTTGGGGATTCGTCAGTGAGATAAAGAAGTCAGCCACAAGAACTTTATATGAAAACTGATTTTGTAGAAAGATGCTTCTTCCATTTGCTTCTTCTAGGGTGAAATCTTGTCTTTCAAGCACTGGGAGGCAAGATGAAAATATCAGTGCTGCTCTCTGAAATGTTAAATGGTTGCATGTTAGATATTGTAGATATAGCCTCTTTATATGTCCTTACAGAAAGGTTTACTTTGGATGGCAAGTCTGAAAACTCAACATCATTGCGTATAAGGTTAAAAAGTAAACCACACAGTGAGATTTAGAATTTCTGCATTTAATACTTTGGATGGATAATTGAAATCATTAACATAGAAGTTCCTTACATTTTCTTTGGGCTCAGAGGTTTTTGTAAACTGGTTTTCAAGAAAGAGGTAAGACCTGAAGAAGGAAAAATACATTATATTGTTTAGCATGCATGTTTGACACTCAAGTTTATTGATAGGTTCTGCCTTTTATAAGATGAATACTATGACAAATGACAGAGAAGAGATTGTGTGTCACTATCTCTGTTCTATCTATGTACTGCCAGTGGGCAAAGATTTCTCATTTCATACATCATTTACAACTTCCTACAGTAATTTTACACAGCTCATATCCTTGGTACAAGGCATAGCAATTATCTATACATATATATGCATACAGGCATACTGGAATATGAAAACCATGTGGTTTTCAAAAGAGTTCCAAAGTTCACACACTCCAACAAAGAAAAGTTGCTAAGAGCCTGTAAGTTGTTCAATTAAAAACCTTTTCTATTTTAACTTATGCTCCAGTGTTTACTTCTGAAACAGATTGGCTCAGGAGGTCTTCTTTTAAAGTACTGTTTGTAAGAGTGAAATATTTTCAGTTTTCCTAATTGCTTTTGTATTCCAAAAGTTAAAAAAATCATATTTTTTTTTCTATCTACTTTTGGTCTTTTGCCTCTAAGCAGAATGAGAAAAACAAAATATTGTGTTTTGAAATCAGTTTAAAAATCCCCTAAAATGTACAGGTTTACAGTATTAAATGTGAGTAAAGATAAAAGTTTGACAGTGTTTGGTTATTTTGGACTTTCTAAAATTATTTTATCACAGTTCTACTATTTCATCTAATACAGAACATGTAACTTTTAGAGATATTATGAATTGCTAAGTTGATATATAATTTATCATATTCATAAGTAATTCTGAGTGTCTTTCATGCATTATCAATAATCTGTAATCAGTTTTTATTTTTCAGTTTCTAATTTTTTTCAAATTTCATTGTGCTTCATATTCTGGCTTTCATTGTATGTTTAGAACAAAGAATGATAATTAGATAGCTCCTTTCAATGATTCAGATTCAGCAAATACAGTGAATCCCACTGTTTATCAATGAATAAAAAAGTCTGTCTCTTTTCAAAAATTATTCATTATATTGACACAATATTCTATTGCTCCACAACCATGATTTCTTAAGATACTTTTTACTTTTGGGAAATTATTTCTTAAGATTCTCTTGTATTAACATTTCCTGGTACTCAGAATGCATCTGAAAGCATAAATCTATATGTAGAAGTTAAGGTTTCTATATTTAGGTCCTTGTACTCTAAGAGAAGACAGGAACAACTAACTGGCATATTCTACTTCTGTAACTGTTTTAGTTACTAATTTTGATAAGTATATAAGAAATTAGAGGTCCTTGCTCATGGCAACCCACTACAGTATACTCGCCTAAAAAGTCCCATGGACAGAGGAGCCTGGCAGGCTACAGTCCATGGGATTGCAATGAGTCAGACATGACTTAGTGACTGAGTGTGTATACATACACACACACACACACACAAACACACACATGTTCTCATTCATTAGTTTTAGGAGAAGAAATTTCCAGTGCTGTTCTGTCAATCATCACTTTTGGTCTCTCCCTGAACTTCAATGTCTTTATCTACAAAATGATGCAAACTGGGTGATTTTAAATTTACTTAACCTAGGTGAGATTCTTTTGTATTTTTTTAGCCATGTTGTATGTCTGAAAGCAAAATAACCTGAAAAATTTAAGTGTACAAAACGAAGGCTTTTAAGTTCAGGATTGTTTTAAAGGCTATTGTATTTAACTTCATTTGCTATAATCCTAGTAACATTATGGTCAAATAGTAACTGTGGAAATGGTGCCATTTTATCTTAGTTTTACAGATAGTCACATTAAATGGCTGATTCTCGTTGATGTTTGACAGAAAGCAACAAAATTCTGTAAAGCAATTATCCTTCAATTAAAAAATAAATAGTTTAAAAATAAGCTAGCATTTTGATAGACACATCTACATATGTGTTTTTCATAGCTGGTTGGTGTTTGAAAACTTTTACTAGGCATTATAAAATGCCTGAATAACTAAGATAAAGTACATGCATTCAAGAGTGATTTAGAGGTTTTAAAAAGGAAAACATAGTCAAAAGCAGTTCTTTTAATGAACTTAAACACAGAAATGATTGTTAAAAAGGCAACAGATGAAATCTTTACAGCATTGATCCTGAAGTAACAAGAGGAACTATAATAGCATCATACATACCACATATGTAGAGAACTAACATTAGGGAAGGAAGGGGTAGGACTAACTGAGAAAGTAGCATTGACATATATACACTATCATGTGTAAAATAGATAACTAGTGGGAAGTTGCTAAATAACACGGGGAGGCCAGCCTGCTGCTCTGTGATGACCTAGAGTGGTGAGATGTGAGAAGGGAGGGAGGGGATATATATAATTATGACCGATTCTTATTATTGTACTGCAGAAGCCACCACAGCATTTTAAAGCAATTATCCACAAATTAAATAAAAAAAATTAAAATCACATGCAAAAAGAAAATATCTAGAGAAGTAACTTCTTTTCTAATCTTGAGATTCCAACCAAAGCTATTTTTGACTGTAACACTATCTCTACATACACATGAATAAAAGAATAAGTGAAATTGTCAGGCAATAAACTTTTTTAAAAGTTGCAATCATATTAATACATAATCATGTGTCACTTCTTCCTTGTTGATGTTATATAAAGATATTTTATCATTCTTTCATTTAACAGATATGTTGGAGTCCTCCTATTACATAAAAAGTAACTAAACCTTACTTAAACTTCTAAATTTAGTGTCAGAGACTTGTCATTATAAGGGTGACTATGTATGTTAATTTTTATTGTTGTGTAAGAAATTGCCTTAAAGTAGTGGCTTAAAACAATAGATATTTGTTACCTGAACATTTCTGTGAATCAGGAGTCTAAACGCAGATTAGCTGTGTT
The DNA here is from genome assembly GCA_917880005.1 of Nanger dama. Lineage (NCBI taxonomy): Eukaryota > Metazoa > Chordata > Mammalia > Artiodactyla > Bovidae > Nanger > Nanger dama. The sequence continues at coordinate 3,745,103 of CAKJTW010000037.1, read as the reverse complement.
CTCTAAAAACAAGGCTTTCAAGGTGGAGTTCTCATCTAAATATTTAACCAGGGAAGGGTCCATTTGCAAATTCACTTCTGTTTTGGTCACTGCCATAATTCATTTCCTGTGGTCGTAGGAGTGAGGGCCTCATTTTCCTGCTGGCTGTCAGTTGGATGTCCTTGCAGGTTATTGCTTGCAAGCTTCTCTCAATTCCTAGAAGCCACTCTCAATTTCTTACCACATGAGCCTTCCACCATGACTGCTTGTTTCATCAAAGCCAGAAAGACCAAGAGAGACTCCTGCAAAATGGGAGCTGTGAACTTATAAGCATAATCACATACGTGTGATTATGCATATTTCTTCACCTTTGTTATATTCTATCGATTAATAGCAAGTCACATCTTATCCATACTCAAGGAAAATGAGTCCCACAAGGCCATGGACATCAAGAGGTAGAGGTAATAGGGGGCTTCCCAGGTAGTACCAGTGGTAAAGAACATGCCTGCCATTGTAAGAGACACAGGTTCAATCCTTGGGTCAGGAAGATTTCATGGAGGAGGGCATGGCAGCCCACTCCAATACCAGATGCTTTGAGTCTGTCTGTCATACATAGCTTTACTATGTAAAGCTAACAATTTAGGTATGAGCAATTAATTTGCAGATAAATACATGAACAAAAATAAAAACAGTATGGTGTAGTTCATATATTGTGTTCATGGTCAGTTGTATCCAACTCTTTGCAGGGCCATGAATGATAGCCCACCAGACTCTTCTGCCTATGGAATTTTCCAGGCAACAATACTGGAACAGGTTGCCATTGCCTATTCCAGGGGATCTTCCCAATCCAGGGATTGAACCTCTTGCACTTCCTTCATTGATAGGTGGATTCTTTCCCACTAGTGCCACCTGGAAAGCCCATTCCAAATATTCTTGCCTGTAAATTAGGAAATTTGGCCTTATATGGCATTCAGTAACCTGTTATACCTCTCTGGACCCATAAGGGATTGAATTCACACATTAAAATGGAGGGGCTTGGACTGGAATTATTGATAAAATCCTTTTCAGTTCTAAACTTCTACAAGGTCTAGAATATTTGGCATACACAGCATTATTCAATGAACTAGATATAGTTTTCTTAATGGCTTATATCAAAAGGCCAAGTCTATTGAGATTTCAACTTAATTTTAATGCATTTTTGAATGTCTACTCTAAACAGGTCATGGGAAGTAGTAAAATCAATGATTAAGAAGGTAAGTTTAAAATTTAGATGCTTACGTTCAAATCCTTGGTTCTTCCTCTTTGGGGCAAAGTATTTAATCTCTCCTCATTGAACACATGAAATGATAATACTACCTAGCTTATAAGATTGTTGCCTCACAAATATTAATTATTATACATCATAAATATTAGCTGTTATAGATTTTATTATAATTACAATATGATGTGTCATTCATATTAGGTGAGGAAAATAAATGCCAGGTGAATAATAAAGCTTGTCTGCTTTGAAGGAATGCACAGAAATGGTGCTTTATCGAAATATTTTCTCTTCTAGGTAGAATTTTGCTGTTATTTAGTTGCTAAGTCCTGTCCAACTCTTTGCAACCCCATAGACTATAGCCCGCCAAGCTCCTCTGTCCATGAGTTTCTCAGTCTGGAGGAAATTGGAGTGGGTTGCTATTTCCTTCTCCAAGGAGATCTTCCTGACCCAGGGATCGAACCCGTGTCTCCTGCATTGACAGGTGGATTCTTTACCACTGAGCCACCAGGAAGCCCTGGTAGAATATGTCGTGGTAAAAATATTTTATTTCCTCGAGATTTATCAGAAAATAGTTAAAATTCTTAATATGATAAGTATGATTATATTAATAATTGAATAATATCTGTTGGATTTTATCCAACCTTCTCAGAAAGAATTAACTAGGGCAAGATTTTTTTTAGTATAAAAACACTATCTGCCTTATGAAATGTTCATTTTGATTCCATATATTCTGTTCTTTTGTGAGCAGGTTTCTAGGTACAGCACTTCATGGTTATTAATAAATGGGCCATACATAAATTATGCATTAAGAAAAAGTGAAAGGGAAAAGCACTGAGCATCCCTTTTGCTAGTTAGGGGAAACAGTTTTACTATCTGACATTGAAGACAAGACAGTCAGTGTAATTTATTAGAACTACAAGCAGCCAGATTCATACCCCACCTCATCTTTCAAACTCCTTTGTTCTCTACACAGAAAAAATCACATGGAATGAGAAATAACCATGAAGGGATAGCTATTTTGATCTGCAAGAGAATCCTTAACTACACACATTTTCTGGAAAGTATTTTTACCACCTGGTCTTGGGTTTTCAGTCTTTGAACTTCTCCTATGACATAGGGACAAACTCAAAAGACCAAAAACTGTAATTCAGATACTTAAAAACTCCAGTGAAAGTGATTATCTTTGCTATCTCATGAACACATTATCTGAATGGAATGAAGCAAGGCAAATATTGATGTGTTTTATGGATATGTGGATGCCTTTTGAGGGAATTGACTAATGAGGGATGGTTAAAAGGCAGATCTACTGATAAAGCGCTCTTTACCTTTTTTTTTTTTTTCTTTTGGCCATATAGCACAGCCTGTGAGGTCCTAGTTCCCCAAGCAGAAACTGGACTGGACCAAGGACTGAACTCTCCAGTGAAAAGTGCATAGTCCTAACCACTGGACCGCCAGGGAATTCCCTTTGTTTTAACTATAAGGAGAGAAAAGGAGATATCAAAGGAGTTGAGAAGAGAAATCCTAGTGAATAGCTGCATTCTCAGTTGGTAAAAATCATGCAAAGTCTTTTTGCATATGATCCACAATCTGAAATTGTCTTTTTCTTTGTTTATTTCCTTCTTTGTTTTATCTCCCTATTTAGAATATTGGATCCATGATGGCTAGGATCTTTTATGTTCTTTTCATCACTTGAATCCATTTCCTACAACTGTGTAAGACCATGGTAGGTACTCAATAAAAACTTGCTCAATGAATGCATGAGGAATCAATATTTGGAGTCTAGTTTTCCGTGCAACAAAGTAGTTGAGAGGCCTTACGATGATCATTTACCTCTTGCAGGATCAATTTCTTTACCTTTAAAATGATGAAGTAGACTGGATGGCTAATGTTTCTTTTGGCACTAATGGTCACTGATGGCATGCATGTTTCAAGGGTTTGTATTGAAAACCAAGTAATATTTTTACAGGAAACTTCACTTATGTAACAGATTGCATTTGACAGATCTTTTTTTTTTTTTATTCTAAAACTTTAATCCAAGATGAAATTATTTATGTGTTAGTTATCTGTGCTTTCATTAATGTCTGCTTTTATTTCTGATTAAGCAAGGTTATTTTGGTCTGATAAATTCATTTTTTTGTCATTTAGATACCCAAATAGGGTTTAAAAAAAAAAAAAAGATGCTTACAGTGAGGGTTCTCTTAAAAACTTTTTAAAGTTAATCTTTTAAAAAGTGAATTTCTAGAAAACTCTAAATACAGATCTATTTGAGGAAGAAAGAGAGAGTTGAGAGATATCTAGTTGTTTCCAGATTTTATAATGCTATGAACATCTTGAATAAGTAGACATTAAGAAATCTTCATTTGTCTCTTTTATTTTGTATGGTAAATATAAATTTAATATTATACTAAAGTCTTTTGAGTGGGTTTGCTAGCTGATCATAACTGCACTACATTGTCAGGAGATTGAATCCATAATGGTGGAAAGATATTGCTTGTAAAGAACATTTAGGTTCATTTTGCTTTTCATGAGGATGCTTTTTAATTGTCCATGTGTTTCTTTTTCATCAGTACCTAAGTGTGTTAAATAATTTAATAAGAATAATATTTAAAATTCCAAATACATTTCATTTCAAATATAAACTTACATGTAGTAGTACAAAGATACTTAATTTCACATTTATTAAACTGAAATTACTTTAAAAATTTTGATTTTGCTATTGTAATGTGAAAATGTGAAATGAATGTGAAAAATGAATAAGTGCTATGGGATAAATAATCCTACAGTATTCATGTTCAAAGAATACTATTATATTCCTGTCTGAAAGCTATGTTCTTTATTTAGATAAATTTACTTGCTAATTGAAACTCAAATCCTGTTGAAGCATTGTTTGCAGATTTCTAACTTCTGGCTTAATGCAGAGAAAATGTGGTCTTATAAAATTTGGAAAACATTTATGTTAATCATTTTTATTGACATGTCTTCCCTCTAGACCATTAGAAAGTAAAGTTAGTCAAAACTGAAGTTCCGAAGAGGAAAAATGAAACTAGTAAACTCTACTGACGTCTCACTTCCTAAGAATTTCAGCATACAATTTGCCCATACAAGTTCCATTAAAGTTAATGGGAGTCGTGTGACTAATTCTCTCTGTAGGGTACTAAAAAATGTACCCTGCAGTATTAAAAAGTCTGAACCTAATTTTTACTTTCTCTTAACCTTGATCATGTTACACTAAAGATAGATATTTTCATTATCACACACATATATTGTAATCTTTGTATAAAGATTTGAAAATAATCTGTTTGGGGGAGAGGCTGAGTTTATATGGGTCAGAGCCGAATTTTAATTAGTATTGCAAATATGAGTACTGGTTTCATTATAATGATAAAACAAGCATAAGTATCTGTAATTTACCCTCTAGCAATACAAATGAGAACTTAAACCTCAATGAATTCAATAAATGAAACATTTTCAGAACACTTACTTAAAATCAGGTCTACTTTTTAATCAGTCATGTTTTAAGTGAATGCTTATTAATAGAGCATTAATAAAACATGCTTATGGAATGAGATTTCAAGAAAGCGGTGAAATGAATAAAAGACAAAGAAAGTGAAAAGAGCTAATGGATAATTTTTAACTTTCAAAAAACAACTTAGTTTTAGTTACATATTTATTTCAAATTAAACAGTAGATTTTAAATCTTTTTTTACAGTTATATATAAAGAAAAAAACACTACAGATAATATTGCCTGTAAATTCATGACCCTTTTACACTGCCCAAGTTCCCTCTGCTTTTGACATTCAAACTAAAATATTAATCTCATTTTTTTCCTTTAAATAATTTCTGCCTGACTTCTATCACTACCTAGGGGGATGAAGCTATAAGGTTTTATTTTTAAAGAATGTAAAAAGGAAAGGAAAACTCTGTGTGTGAATAAATACCTCACCATCCATTTTTCACTGAAACCAGCAGCTATGCTGCAAAAAAGAGACATACACAAAATATTTCCTAAGCACAAAGGACACTAGGAAATGGCAGGTAAAATTACAGAACAATAAATATAGGAGAATGCTCTCCAAGGGTCCAGAATTTGGTTTGGATAACCTTCGGGAAGTCAGAATTCTTACCCAACACTGACATAAACTTCAATTAGCATGGATCATTTCATGTTATATACTTATTTTCTTTTCTGGATTTTTATTTCAATATTCTCTGTATCTAAATTCCAGTAGAATCCCATGAGTGTGGGTGGGGCTGAGGAGAATAGTCACTATTCAAGTCAATTCACAGTTTTCAATTTATCAAACTTGATGTCAGATATTTAGCTATTGAATTTGGTCAGATTTCTAGAGCACCTCTGGCTCAAGATCCCATTACTCAGAATTCCCTTTGAAGCTTGAAGCCTTTTCACTTTTTGCTGCAACTTGCTTTCTTGATCTGTAGGCTTACCACTGAAAAGCTGTAAGCATCCAAATCATGAGCTCTTTGGACCCACTGGGTTCTGGTTTTCCAGGCTGATGTGTGGCATTGACCCCAAAGTGCTTAACCTTCATTGCTCAGTTGCTCAGTTGTGTCTGACTCTGTTGGGGCCATGGATTGTAGCCTGCCCGGCTCTTCAATCCAGGCAAGAACACTGGAGTGGGTTACCATTTCCCACTCCATTAACCTTCATGCTTACAAGTTTATTCTTTGAAAGACAGTAAAAAAATTTAATGCAGCTCCTTGGGAGTGTGCCAGGTGGCGCTAGTGGTAAAGAACCCGCCTGCAGTGCAGGAGACATAAGAGATGTGGGTTCAGTCTCTGGGTTGGGAAGATCCCCTGGAGAAGAGCATGGCAATTCACTCTAGTATACTTGCTTAGAGAATCCTCATGGACAGAGGAGCCTGGCGGGCTACAGTCCATAGGTCGCAAAAGTTGGACATGACTAAAGCAACTTAGCACCCATGCATGCTTCCTAGTCTGGGTTGTAGAGTAACCAAGCCACATGGCTTTCATAGGTTTAGCACAGTTCTAACCTGAATTGTTCTTATCCTTGGGCTATCTTGAGAAGGCACCACTCTGCCTTCCCTTTGAAAGACATAATAGGGTGTTCTTGGATTATTAATAATTTTCCCATACAAATACCTGATTTTTAATTTTGAAAAGAATGGATATCATATTTAAGATTTTGCAATGCCCTTTGAGATATTAGAAATACCCTAGCATTTCTAGAGTATTTCTGGGATGATTCATTACTACTTAAAAAAAAAAAAGTGCTATTGATATACTTTGTGACTTGATAAGAAAAAGAGCAAGAGGAGTTGCAAAGATTGCAGCTCAGACTCTGGGTTAAGTACAAGGTACCAAGAATATGTGGAGAAGGAAATGGCAACCCACTCCAGCATTCTTGCCTGGGAAATCCCATGGACAGAGGAGCCTGATGGGCTGCAGTCCAGTGGAGATGGAAAGAGTCAGACATGACTGAAAGACTAAACAACCACCAAGAATATGCAGCAGACGGAAATGTTACAGCAAACAGCATGTGTTTTGGTGTTTAGCAGAAGGACAAATTCTCTCTCATTAGGAAGAACAGTGTGTCTACTGTGGAATCTGGGTCTGATACTCTTCCTTTCATCACTTGAAATCTGTGACTCCACTTCTGTTTCTCACTTTGATACACATCCACACAAGCCCGTCCTGATTCATGATTATCTGGCCCTTCCTTCATTTGTATCAGGCTGGAAAAAGTGCTCTTCAGTTTCTCCCGAAGCACTTTGATTATACTAAAATTATTTTAAGAGCCTGTCTTTTTCCTGAACATATAAGTACTCTAAGGATGGGGACCATATTTTGCCAAACGATTAGTCTGTCTTACAATGGCTGCTCAGATTTTACTAAGTGGAATAGCGTGGGACACGCATACGCGCTTTCAAAAGTTCTCAGTCTTTCTATGTATAATTGCTACATATTGAATTTAAAAAAAAAAACTTATTTTGTATTGGTGATTGTATAGCTGATTAACAATGTTATGGTAGTTTCAGGTGAACAGGGAAGGAACTCAGCCATACTCAGCATGTATCCATTCTCTCCCAAACTCCCCTCCCATCCAGTCTGCCACATGACATTGGGCAGAGTTCTGTGTGCTACAAAGTAGGTCCTTGTTGGTTATCCATTTAAAATATAGCAGTTACACATTGACTTTTTAAATAGAGAGACCTAATTTGCACGACAAAGCCTCTACCAAGGCTATTTCTTTCACTTTAGCTCTTTCTGCCCCAATTTGCTCTTCCATCATTATGCACTTGGCTTAAAGGTGAGGTTCCTTTTATGCCCCTGTTACATGGAAAGGTGCTTTGCTAAAAAGGCTTCTGCACAACATGTCCTACAAAATGCCAGCTGATAGTGATCAGCACTGGATTCCCCTACCTTTGATACATGTTCCAAACATGTTATGGGAGTGGAGGCCAGAGACCCTGGCACAAAGGACTGCCTTTACAGCCTTCCCTGTGGCAGGGACGGCTAGGTCTGCATCACCATGTGTTATGTGATGATTCACTTCACCCCAATTTGCCCTTTGGGAACTGCTGTGAAAACTTCTTTTGTACAGTAAATCATGACAGCATTTGGCCTTCATTTGGGGGTGAATGCATGGTTTATATATTAAAGTCATTTCTTTTTTCCCTTTAGAAATACCATGTGGCATCAATTTGTTTGTAAGCACAAATCAAATGGCAGTTTGGGATCCTCCAGATGATGTAGAATATACTGTTCTAAAATTTTAAAGGTTATCAGAGGAACAAAAACCTACCCTAACTGAGAAAAATTAAGAAACGACTTGCATCCCCAAGAATACCTTCCTGTAACCACAGAGTTCCTCAGATGCTTGGAGAAAATCTGCTCTGAAACTTTAAAATCAGGGCAATAATAATATGTCACTAATTGATATCCTATTTTAAAATATGCACATTTTCTGTGTGTGTGTGTGTGTATCTGCAGGATTGAAGTCTAATTTTTCAACCCAACAAAGGTATATTTCGATTGATTGATTGATTTGACTGCATTGGATCTTAGCTGTGGCACATGAGATCTTTGCTGTGTCATGAGGGATTTTTCGCTAGGGCACACAGAGTCTCTGGGTCCATGGACTCAGTGGTTGTGGAGCACAGACTTAATTGCTTCATGGCATGTGGGATCTTAGCTCCCCCACCAGTGATTGAACCCATGTCGCCTGCATTGCAAGGTGGATTCTTAACCCCTGGATCTCCAGGGAAATTCCTATACTACTGTACTGATCAACCACAGGGGAGTTAGGGTATAAAACAAGAAACAGTCATTATTGTAACTTCAACTTTTCAGATGTGTCAGAAATGGACAAATATGGTGATTCTCTGAGTAACAGTTCACTGATCTGCCTCCAGCCCCCCAGGGAAATTCCATGATGGGTTTCGAAATTCATCCATCCAGCCATACTTGCGGCACTTGTAGTTGGTCTGTGGCCTGAAGCTTAACTTGCCCAGCAGTTCTGTTTCCCAAAATAGGCTCAGGAAGTTTGTGACCATGTTGGTTTATTCCAAAGGGGCTGCCATATATTTAATGAGGTTGTGAACATACACTAAGATTTGTATATGGCTCATCAAATAAAATACATCTTCCACCCTTTTCACTTCAGTACGTGGTTTGGAGTGGGCTGTTTTACAAGCACATGTGTTTATCATATGACTTTACTTGGGGACAAACATCACTTGTTACATTGAGGATTCAGTTTCTGAGTAGCTGAACGCTCTGTCTCCTTCCTCTCTATTCAAGGAAAAAAATGTTAAGCTGGATAGTCCTTTCCTCTTACTCTTGGCAGCTTTCTTTGGATGCAGAGGTGTTTTATTTAATTCAAATATGCTCTTCTTGCATGGTAGGAGAAGAAAAAAAGCCCTGTGGCTTAAAATCCCCTTTCACGTAGAAAGGTGTATAATGAACGTCTTCCTGTGTGCAAGTGGGAAGAGGGAATCTCTTATCAATTACATGCATTGATGAGAGCAATGTGTTTCCCTGGTTTGTGTGCCAGACTAGGAGCTAGAGACCTTGATCTCCCTCTGCTGCTCAACCTCTCTAGGACATTAGGCAAATCATTTACCTTCTAGGTCACTGGCTTCTTGTATTTTTCTACAAAATATCTGTCCCTCGCATACTAAAAGGAAGAATTGTGACTAATATTGATAATGGCTAAAAATGCATTTTGCTTTTTCTGAGTCTCTATGATAACATATAGAGTAACAGAGGTGGTCCTGTACTAAATGAACCTTGACAAGCGGCTAAATGACTCACCCAGCATCTTCCGGTTTACTATATAATGTAATAAACCACATTCTATGAATAAGCCAAATAGATAAAACATCCTTCATTTGATGATTCAGACCCAATCCAATAAAGCAGAATATTTCACAGAGTTTATTTCCTGTAATTGCAGGAGGTAAAATTGATTTCCCCATTTTCCCCCTCACTTTTTTTTTCCTCCCAGCATTTGCTACAGTTACTGATTGTGAAAGAAGACTTGAAATAGAATTTGTAAAAATTAAATTTAAAACTTCACAAGCCTGATGGTGTTTCCTTTGGAAAAAATGTAGAGTTGCTAATCTGTATGAAATTGTGATGGAGACTCTCCTTTAGAAGTTTACAAGAAAAGGAGAAATATGTGAAAGGAGATTGCACAATCCTGTCGAAGCAGACGACTCATTTGGAAGCTCCTGGCATTCCTCAGTAAAATTCAAATGATATTGACAAGTTAATGTGGTCCCTTTGGTTTTTCCTTGATCTAGGTCAAGAATTCAGCCAGTGCAGCCACTGCGTTCAGGGGGTGGGGCCGAGGATTTGGCTGGTGTTGCTGACGGGGTGGGCAGGTGATTTATAGGAGCAAGGAAGTGTGCTGAAGATAATGAGAGCCAGGTACTATTCTTAATGCTTTTTTGTAAAATTGTATGTATTTCAAAATGAAAAGTAAAATAAAAGTTAATGTGATTAAGTATCTTAGTTTTACCAGAACAGCTTACCTTGCATTTATCTCATGTAGAACATTATATATATATATGTGTGTCTGTGTGTGTGTCTGTGTGTATATACATATATAATATATGTGTGTGTGTACTAGGTTACTTCAGTCTTGTCTGACTGTTTTTTGACTCCATGGACTGTAGGCTGCCAGGCTCCTCTGTCTGTAGGATTTTCCCAGGCAAGAATACTGGAGCAGGTTGCCATTTCCTCTTCCAGAGGATCTTCCCAACCCAGGGATCGAACCTGCATCTCCTATGTTTCCTGCATTTGAGACAGATTCTTCACCACCAAAGAAGCCCCAGGCAGGGCTTCCCTGGTGGCTCAGAGATTAAAGCGTCTGCCTGCAATGTGGGAGACCTGGGTTTGATCTCTTTGTTGGGAAGATCCTCTGGAGAAGGAAATGGCAACCCACTCCAGTATTCTTGCCTGGAAAATCCCATAGATGGAGGAGCCTGGTGGGCTACAGTCCAGGGGGTCCCAAAGAGTTGGACATGACTGGGCAACTTAACTAACTTAACTTCACCACTGAACCACCAGGTAAGCATATATGTATAGGCTATATATATATATATATACACACATGTCTGTAGATATATATGCTCTGTATTTCCTTTATGTACGTTAGATGTGCAAACATTCATGAGAATATTCTTACTGTTCCAATTACTCTAAGATTCTGATACATTTCAGAAAAAAGAAAATGCAAAGCACTTCAGCAAGACAATAAAAAGGAAGACTTTTGGATGTGTAAAAGATTTATTTCAAGTCTTAATAATTATGTTTGATTGAAATGAACTATCAAGATGGATCTGCGTACTAAATTAGGATTAAGTGAAAAGAGTTTGTTTTGATTTTTGAAATATCATTCAATTAAACCTTTCCCTAATAAATATGCATTATATACATCTGCCTAAGAAAACATCTGATTTGTTTCCTGGCTATTAATGAATGCTTTATGTGACTATTTGCTCTTCTATGAAATAAAAATAGGCATTCCCCCAGCAACCCCACCTGTAGATGTTGATATTTTTCTCGTTTTTCTGACTGAGGGTTTAGTGCACACTCTAGTTTTCTTTTAAGTGATTAGAAACAGATTTTGGAAACTTTATAGGGAATATATTTTGGTTCACATTTTCCCCTCAAATTGATTTCATCTATTTAGAAACATAGGTAAAGTACTGCATCTAAGCTAGTTTTCCTTCTTAAAATTCAATTTTAAATAAACAAAGTGGTACCTAGCAGGTTTCTGACGTGGTTCATGATACATGATACTCTTCACTTGGATTTAAAATAAAGTATTGCTGCCATTGGCTTGAAGCTTCTATTTTGAGAAAGAGGAAGGATGTTCTATTTTTAAAAATAGAATGATCCTTAAAAACAGCACAACCTGTTTTGGGGTTTTTTTGCAAGATGTAAGCTCTGAACTCGAGCATCTCATGAACACCGTGCTTAGCAGTCAGCAAAGATGCTACAGCTCTGCAAAACAATAAAACCCTTCTATATAAGGAATTTGAAAGAGTTTTTAAGGTACAGTTGTTTAAAGGGTTGTTTTTCTCTGATGGCAAATTAATGACATGGTGAAAGCGGTGTTAGTATGAAGTATACACTCCAAAATATTCACCTTGGCACGGCATTGTGAGCAAAAGCAACTCTTAAGGCAAAAACACCTTTTGAAAACCCACTCTACACCTTCCAACCTCATCTTCAAAGACAATGTGGTTGCTACAAAATAAAGGACTGTTATCTTCTCTTCATTCAGACCTATATAGCCACTGAACACCCAGCCCCGTAGCCCATCAAAGCCTAAAGTAGTTAGTAGATTCAGTGGGAGGGAAGGTAACAGGAGTGGCATAAAGATAACTGTAAACAAATTTTATCAGACTACCCAGAAATTTATTTTAAATCTGAAGACCAACTGAATTCTTTAGTTTGGATGCCAGACTAATTTATTTGTGCTTTTATAGTTTGAATAAAATAGGAATAGCTTTATTTCCCATATTACCTACCTACTTCATCCTTTTAAAAATCTTGCTATGGCTACCATCAAAAACTCTAAAAATAAGAAATGTTGGAGAGGATATGGAGAAAAGGGAGCCCTCTTACATGGTTGGTGGGAATGTATATTGGGGCAACCACTCTGGAGAACAGTATGGAATTTTCTCAAGAAACTAAGACAATATCTACCATGACCCAGGAATTCCACTCCCGAAAAAAAATGAAAACACTAATGTGAAAGGATACATGCATCCCAATGTTCATAGCAACACTATGTACAATAGCCAAGATATGAAAGTATCTGTCAAGAGATGAAAGGATAAAGACGTGATATACAATAGAATATTTACTCGGCCATAAAACAGAAAATGAAATTCTACCATTTGCAGCAATGAGGAAGGACCTACAGATTATTATACCTAGTGAAATGAGTCAGATAAAAACAAATATTATATGATACCACTTAAATGTGAAATCTAAAAAATGCAAACAAATGTGCATGCAAAATAGAAATAGTCTCACAGATACAGAAAATAAAATGTGGCTACCAATGAGGAGAGGGAACAGAGGAGCGGTAAGATAGGGGTATGTGATTAAGAGACACAAACTATTATGTATCAAATAGATAAACAACAAGGACATATTGAACAGCATAGGGAATAATAGCATTATCTTGTGATGACTTTCAATGGAGTATAATCTGTAAAATACTTAATCATTGGGCTGTGCACCTGAAACTAATACGACATTATAAATATGATATAATATAAACATGATATTATACTTAAGTAAAAATCTGCTCAATGGCAAAAAATTTAATAACAACATTTTTGGATTCAGAGCTATTAGAAAATTTCTTTTGCAGGGTAGTCTCTCTATAATAGTTCTATGTAAAAAGACACACACACACGCATATATATATGTATGAATGTAGTTCTGTATGTGTATATATAAAACAATATAAATTATAATACACTGTAATGCAAATAAAAATATGACCAGTTTATTATGAAATACTCTAATAGCAAGGAGTGATCAAATGATCTCTACCCTAAATGTGCTCCCATATACTATTTTGTCAATAGATTTGTTATTGTTACTATATACACGACTCTTATAAGTATTTATTGAATGTAACTCAAAGGATTTTATTAATTTTTTTTTGAAGACTAAAAGTTTTCATGCAGGATCTTCATACATGTCCAAGGTCATTAGTGGCGGCGTGAGGAGATACCCCATGTCCAAGGTAAGGAGAAGCTGCTGTGCTTTGCTGCAGCAGCCGTGAAGAGAGAGCCCATGTCCAAGGTAAGAGAAACCCAAGTGAGACCGTAGGCACTGAGAGAGGGCATCAGAGGGCAGACAGACTGAAACCACAATCACAGAAGACTAGCCAATCTGATCACATGGACCACAGCCTTGTCTAACTCAATGAAACTAGGCCAAGAGGGATGGGTCACGGTGGAGAGGTCTGACAGAATGTGGTCCACTGGAGAAGGGAAGGCAAACCACTTCAGTATTCTTGCCCTGAGAACCCCATGAACAATATGAAAAGGCAAAAAGATAGGTCACTGAACTGAACTGAAGAGTTTTCATACAGAGTCTTCATAATGCTATTCTTCAAGGCTCCCTCAAGGGATTAAGGTTTAGCTATTATTTCAGCTCACTCAAATCCCTAGTGAGATCAGGCTGCAGCATCACTTTTGTAGAAAATTCCACTCGATTGACCACCTACTTAGAAATTTCTGGAAAGAAATCCCATAGGATTTCTGTTAGGTTAGATTCCTTTACACAAAACATGGTCTTCCAGTGGAGAACTTGGCAGGGCAGTTGGAGAATGGAACTGGAATGGAGAATGGAAGCTTCCAGTCTGGAGAATGGAGAAAGAGGAGGAGGAAAGTGGCACTGCTTTTCCTCATGGTAATAATGGCTTCTGCTGCCTCGACTCAGTGCCAAAGAGCCACACAGATGCGGGAAGTCCCCTACGTGTGAATAAGCTCCATTCCCAGGGTGTTTCTAAGTCCATTTGCTCCTCAGTCCAACAAATTTAACCTAAGTACCCAGCTGACACAATCAGCTATGTAGTACAGTACAGTAACAAATGTGGGTTTGTTTCTTGGGTTGAGAAGATCCTTTGGAGAAGGAAATGACAACCTCTCCATTATTCTTGTCTGGAAAACCCAATGAACAGAGAAGCCTGGTGGCCTATATAGTTCATGGGATCATAAAAAGCTGGACACTACTCAACAACTAAACAGAAACAACCTAGCTGCTATTGAGATTTATCACGCACATTAATATATGAATGAAATTGAGAATGTTCTTTAAATTTGTCCTGCATATTCCAAACTTCTTTTACCACATAACCTTTTCTTTTTCTATAAAGAGGAGTTCCCAATAGGACCATAATATATTAGGCAGTACTGATATAAAATCATACAAAAAGCACTATATAACAAATACTAGGTGAATCCATAAAGCCTGAAGGGATAAAGTCTGAAGTAAGCAAATGATAAGAATGGCCTAAATTCCAATTTTTTGATTATATACTGTGTGTCAGGCATGATGAATATTTTTGTAAATAATAAATAACATATATTGAGCACTTACTATATGTCAGACATTGTTATAAGCAATTCATATTCATTCTTTGATTCATATATATTAATCCCTATGAGGTGCAGGCCATTAATATCTCCACATTCTGTATAAGAAAGCGGAACTTAAAGAGGATAAATAAGAAAATGAAGCTTGCTGCTGCTGCTAGGTCGCTTCAGTCATGTCAGGCTCTGTGCAACCCCACAGACGGCAGCCCACCAGGCTCCGCCATCCCTGGGATTCTCCAGGCAAGAACACTGGAGTGGGTTGCCGTTTCCTTCTCTAATGCATGAAAGTGAAAAAGTGAAAGTGAAGTCGCTCAGTTGTGTCCGACTCATAGCAGTCCCGTGGACTGCAGCCTACCAGGCTCCTCTGTCCATGGGATTTTCCAGGCAAGAGTACTGGAGTGGGTTGCCATTGCCTTCTCTGAAATGAACCTTAAGGAGGATAAATAGCATACACTTAGTGAAAAAATAGCAACTTGATCCCAATATATCAACCATATTTATAGCTAACAATTATATAAGGTGTTAAGACCAATAATAATATTATGAACAAAGATGAAAAAAAGTGAAGTTTTTCATTTCACTGATGGGAGGATTGTGTTACAGAGTTAGCAGGTATAATTATACACAATGGAGAAAGGATGACAGAAATACCATCGTATCTTCTGGAAGCAATTCACGGGAGAATTTGGGAAGATTGCTTCCTTATTCATTTGGGAATCAGGGAAGACTGGGAAGATTGTTATTATTCTTCAACTTGTAAGACAAACAAAACTAAACTAAGTGGCTTTTGCTCTTATCATCTGAAAAAATAGACTATATTCAAAATAACTATTGCCCAAACATGTCAAAATGATTGCATGCTTTTTTCAAATGTTGGCTCCTAATACAAAGATTGTAAGGATTCAGTCCATTGGGTGAGATGTTGTTTTTAGAAATGATCTGCCTCCTCTGTTCATTCATATCCAATTCGAGAAAGAGGAAATTATTCTGGAATCTTTTTTCTCATTATGGTCTTGATGTGAAATTCATTTCGTGGTTGCTAAGCATCTTTAAAATACAGTGGATGGTTGCAACTACATATTCTTCAGTGGTTTCACTACAACTGCTCAAATAACAAATGATAAAATGTTTTAGATTGCCTGTTATTTATTTTGCTCATCCTAATGTTGAATTTATTTAGAGTTTTCCAGCAGAAATTGTGTTTTTTAGAGTATGAAAATAGTATTCTAAGATATTATAAAATGTGGCTAATTCAGAAATAAAACATAATCTATTAAATTTATCAACATGGCTTGATGTATAATAATAAAAAGACATAAAACATTATTTTTATAATATCTTTCTCCTCTATTTAATCTTTTCTGTCTCTATTAAATAACATACCTTGAGGTAGGTAGAAATAAATTAACTATGTTTAGGTTACAATTTTAAAGAGGCCAGGACATGGTAGAAAATAATATTTGAGCAGGAAATAGAACTGTGACTTCCAGATTTTCATTTTGAGGCCTTAGAGGCTAGGAAGTAGCTAAAATTAATGATTAGAATAACAGTGATAAATCAAATCCATTCCAAAGAGAAGTTGATTTTTTTCTGATTTAAGCAGCATTTCTTCCAAAGTTTAAAGGATTTTAAAAGCTATTTTACTTGGAAAAATATTTTTATTAGATGGCAACAATTTTACTCATACTTTTATAGCTTTCCATATCCAAATTGTGATTCATCTTAAAGCAGAATTTAAAAGATAGGTCTTAGGGCATTATTTGCATTTTTATTGATATAAGAACATTTATAGAATAATTTACTTCAGGCTTGTCTAGCATTAGCTTGGGTCTAGAGATCAGAGGTAAGAAGGATGAGATGCTCCAGGTAAAGCTAGTCCTAAAAACATTGGATCCTGAAATATTTCTCCCTAGTTTTCAACTAAAACATGGTCCTGGGTAAATATATGCACTTTCAAACTCGTGGTAAGCTTATTGCTCCTCATACAGAAAATGTAACAATATTAGTAGCTGTCTGATAATGCAGTGACTTACATTCACACAGAAAGATTCTGGCAATATTGGACTGGAACATTATGGTGTATGCAAATTCTCCTGGCAAGATTTCAAGCTGCAGACTGCCCAGCCCTCACTTTATCATTGTTTAGTCTGTTCAACACAAACAGTGAAGGTGTGACTTTCCGATTTACAGATGACCCCAGATTGGGAGACACAAAGATAAAAACAGAGAGAGGGAGAATGAGAGTACACATGATAATGCTGTTGGAATGCTGAATCAGAACTAAAAAATATCACAACTATTTTCTGAGTTAAATATAAAGGCTTGAGTGGAAGTTTAAAAAGGAAGTGTACATTAGAAGGATGTAGGAAATTTACATAGAAGAGCATCATGGTAGAATGAATGAGGGGTTTTGTTGGCAGCAAATTCAATAAACCAGCAATAAAACAAGGGGATCCAGTTGCTTGTTTTTTCTGTTGCTGTTAATGTTTCATTTGTTTTGTTAATGCTGTTAATATCAATAGGAGTAGCATGCCAAGAGAAAAGAAGAGGATGATCTCTTGGGAAAACACATTTAGTGTGTGGTATGTGGTTCTTGTCAGCACATGTTTATAGCAAGAAGTACACACTGGAGTCTATCAGAGAGAGATTACTGGCTTGAGGGAGGGTTCTAGAATCAATATTCTGTCCGCTTAAAAAGGCCAGATTTTGTTTAAGAAAGCAAAAACTGGGACTTCCATAGCAGTCCAGTGGTTAGAAGACTGCCTTCCAGTGCAGGAGTTGCAGGCTCAGTTTCTGGTTGGGGAGCTAAGATCCTACATGCATCCCAACCCAAAAAACCCAAACAGAAACAATGTTGTAACATATACAATAAAGACTTTAAATGGCCCATATAAAATAATTTTTTAATACATAGACAAAACTGAAAAAGCAAAAACTGAAGATGTAACTGTCTCCAAATATATAAAAAGATTCTTCCTAGAGAAGAGGGTAAGCACATTTCTTATAGTGCTTTAAAAATCAGTAGGAATAATAGCCAACATTATAGAGAAGGACATTTGACATACTCCTTAGTTTTTCCCTGATTATCATTGCTAGTCATCAATGGAAGAGTTTGCCTTACAAGGAAGATACAGACTTTGTATTGCTAGACATATTCAATATAAACTTTATAATTTTGTTCCATTGTTTAAAAACTGAACTTCTGTCTAAGATGATGTAGTTTGAAAGAGGCTCCCCAGGTGACTCATTGGTAAAGTATCCACCTGCCAATGCAGGGGACTCAAGAGATGTAGATTTGATCCCTGAGTCAGGAGGATCCCCTGGAGTAGGAAATGACACTCCACTCCAGTATTCTTGGAAAATCCCATGGATAGAGGACCCTGGCAGGCTACAGTCCATAGGGTTGCAAACAGTCAGACACGATTGAGCACCCACACACTCATACACACAGTTTGAAAGTAGAGAGCCGCATATAACATAACAGAAGTAGGACTAAAGAGAGGCAGTCTACAGTGTTGCTCTGCTTTTCATTATGTGGATGTAACCACAGTCTTGAGGAGAGAGGAGAGATGCAACAGTCTAGTCTCAGGGAGGTTCTGCATGATGAAATGCCTACAGTTGGATTCTCTGCTTTGGTCAGACTTAATAAATCTTAATCATCTGGGAGGCTGCACCTGTTATCATAAACTGGGGAAGGCTATGTATCTCTCTCTCTAGGTAGAACTTTCTGTTATAAGTATCTGACATGGAAACTCTCTCAAGTATCATTATTGGCTGTATTTTTAAACTTTATCTTTGTTCTATTTTATAAAGTCTGTGGTCTTACTTTTAGTGAAAAAGCAGCTTTTGAAGGTTATCAGGAATATCTTATATTTACAACATTCCAAGACCATTACTGCTGCTAGATTTTCATACTCTTTGATTATTGCATCTTCCTTCATTTCATATTAGCTTGATGACTGTATTCTAAGTCTTCACAGTGATGTAAATTTTAGCAATAAATGCAATGTCTTATCTTACTGGATTTCACTAACGTTAGGTTGAAAAACCTGAGGAATTTTGTTTCAATCGTGTCATGTCTAATGATGACCTACTCAGCCTTTGAAAACATCATTCAATTACTCATTGCAGCATTGATTTTTCTCATGTTTCTCCTCATGGCATTTAAATGGTTCTCACATCTTTTCTTTTACTACTGCAGAGAAGTATTGTATGATGGCATAAATGTTTTGCTTCCCAGATTCATAATGCTACACTCTGCTTTAAATCTTTTTGGAAACAAATTAGGGTATCACTATATAAATGATGCCACATTTATTATTAATGGGAATTACTGTCTTTATAAAAATAGTATATGAAAAGAATTTTTGCTGAAAAATATTTCAAATGCCTTTGTACAATAAAAAGATTACCAGTGCTCTGATTCAAGAATAAAATATTCCTCAAACCACTTTTCTGCAGAAGTATTATGATTAACAGGAAAACAATAAATCCAAGTAATCTCAATCAGTTCAGTTCAGTTCAGTCGCTCAGTCGTGTCCAACTCTTCGCAACCTCATGAATTGCAGCACACCAGGCCTCCCTGTCCATCACCATCTCCTGAATTCACTCAGACTTGCGTCCATCGAGTCAGTGATGCCATCCAGCCATCTCATCCTCTGTCGTCCCCTTCTTCTCCTGCCCCTAATCCCTCCCAGCATCAGAGTCTTTTCCAATGAGTCAACTCTTCACATGAGGTGGCCAAAGTACTGGAGTTTCAGCTTCCAAAGAAATCCCAGGGCTGATCTCCTTCAGAATGGACTGGTTGGATCTCCTTGCAGTCCAAGGGACTCTCAAGAGTCTTCTCCAACACCACAGTTCAAAAGCATCAATTCTTTGGCGCTCAGCCTTCTTCACAGTCCAATTCTCACATCCATACATGACCACAGGAAAAACCATAGCCTTGACTAGACGGACCCTAGTTGGCAAAGTAATGTCTCTGCTTTTGAATATGCTATCTAGGTTGGTCATGACTTTTCTTCCAAGGAGTAAGCGTCTTTTAATTTCATGGCTGCAGTCATCATCTGCAGTGATTTTGGAGCCAAAATAAATAAATAAATAAAATAAAGTCTGACACTCTTTCCACTGTTTCCCCATCTATTTGCTATGAAGTGATGGGACCAGATGCCATGATCTTCGTTTTCTGAATGTTGAGCTTTAAGTCAACTTTTTCACTCTCCTCTTTCACTTTCATCAAGAGGTTTTTAGTTCCTCTTCACTTTCTGCCATAAGGGTGGTGTCATCTGCATATCTGAGGTTATTGATATTTCTCCCAGCAATCTTGATTCCAGCTTGTGTTTCTTCCAGTCCAGCGTTTCTCATGATGTACTCAATCTCAATATCTAACCTTAAAAATAGAAATGATGTATCAGTTTCTTAAGACTAAATTTTATTCATGCACACTGTATTTATTAAAGCCATTTTGGAATAAAATTCTTTGTAACTAAGAGCAAATTCATTTACTCACAACAACTACATATTTTTCACCTGAATGTTGTATTATACTCTTCTAAAATCTAGTTTTTCTTCACTTAAGTAGAGGCAAATCTGTCTTTTTCCCAGAGCACTATCAATTTTCTCCTACCCTCTTTAGCACACCTCCATTTTACATGAGACATGCACCTAAATATTTTCTGTTCTGCATTACAAAAACTTCCAGAAAGGGCATTTAAAAATTACACTGGCACATTTAACTTTGTTTCCACCAACTGTAAGAAAATACACAAAAAGTTGTAGCTGTTTCTCTGGAAAAAGGCAAAATACTTAACTCACTAGATCTGGTTTCATAAATATTAAAACCTTTTAAAAACACTTTAAAAATACTTTTAAAAACATTGCTAGAACATTTATTCCATCTCCTTTGTAACATATTTTTTCCCTTTCTAAACTAAGTTTTATATCATCTCATTTTTAATGTCTCAGTTGAAGGAGCTTTCATAAGACTTTAAAAGACATCCTGATTTGAATTACTCTTGCCCAGAAAATTATTTCTGATGTTTAACTTATATTCTCTTTTATTCAATTGTAGCTCTTCAGACTATTTTAGAAAATTAATTTTTCTCATAATTCCCCCTTAAATCATTCTAGGTAATCGCAATGTATCATCTTTCTTAACACCACACAGTGCTCTTTAAATTTGCAGACTATCTGAAGGTGACTATGATTTCCTTTAATTTTTCATTTTTGATGAAATGATACAGATGTTCTCATTTAACTTATATCTTAATCTCATAAAAAGGAAAGAAGAATCCCTGAGGACCTTTAGTATTTGTGAATTTCCTTGATTATTTAATGTTTCTATTTGGTGTCTAAAACATCTTAGAATATTGTGCTCAAAACAGAGTGGTGGATCTTCTCTAAGCTTGGATCCAAAGATAGAAAATCCAACAACACCCTTTAACCTTCCCCTTTTCTCCGCCACCTCACACTCTTATTCTCACATAAATCCTGGTGTTTGTAACTCCAAAATGTAATCTGAATCCAGTCATATCTTTTTCATCTTGACTGACACCACTGGTGCAGTCAACTGCTGATTCTTGTTTGAATTTTCACATTAGTTTCCTATCTGGTCTCATTGTATTCGTTCTCACACTTTCTAATTTATTTTTGTAACTCAGGGATCAGGTTATATCACTGCCCATGTTAAATTGCCCCAAGCCCTTCCCCTTTTCACCTAGAATAAAACCTGAATTGCTTGGTTTACCAGCTCATGCCTATCTTTCCAACCTCATTCAACACCACACTCACATTTTCCCCAGCATCCCTTTCCCCACAACTCATCCACCGAGAACAGTGTATAGTGTTCTTCTCCAGCCAAATACTTTCCACATCAATGTCTTTTTCTTTCTGATCTTCATGCCTAGAATTTTTTTCCTACAATCTTTGCACAGCTGACCTTTTTTCTTCTTTGGATCTCAGCTTAAAGGTACTTACTAGGGAGTCCTTCCTTATCCACCATAACAAAAGTTAACCTGTCTCTCTTATTATCATACCCTTATTTCATTATAGCACCTCTCACAATCTCGAATTATCTAGTGTAATTTCATTATCTCATATCTTTTTGACACTCTCGGTAGAATATGAGTTTCAGTGTCAAAACCAGCCATTTGTTAAAAATCACTGGCTCCTTTTAGTAGGAAATTATATTTAGAAACCAAGATCTGTGTGCTAGGTGTGCCCATTGTTATTGGAGTATCATTATTTCCAGTCCTTTTCAGGGGCTACAGCCATTGTATATATTCTTTGTTGGACTTTGCTGGTGGCTCAGATGGTAAAGAGTCTGCCTATAATGTGGGAGACCCAGATTGGATCCCTGTGTTGGAAAGATCCCCTGGAGAAGGAAATGGCAACCCGCTCCAGTGTCCTTGTCTGGAAAATCCCATGCACCAAGGAGCCTGGCAGGCTACAGTCCACCGGGTGTCAAAACAGTCAGACATGACTGAGCAAATAACACTTTCATTTTCACTTATTGTTAAAAACCGTGGCCAGTATTCTTCAAAAGTGTTAAGATTATCTATGACAAATAATGACTAAGGAAATATTCCAGGTTAAAGAAGATGAGATGAAAAAGACATTATTTCTAAAGGTAGTGTATTCTTTTAAAATGGATCCTGTACAAAAGCTTATAGTTTTCATACAAAGGTTTGTTTTTTCCCCCAGAATTGATACACTTTGAATGTGGACTGTGGATTAGATAACAATATTGTCAGTCAGTTCAGTTCAGTCACTCAGTCATGGCTGACTCTTTGTGACCGAATGGACTGCAGCACGCCAGGCTTCCCTGTCCTTCATCATCTCCCGGAGTTTACTCAGACTCATGTCCATTGAGTCAGTGATGCCATCCAACAATCTTATCCTCTGTTGTCCCCTTCTCCTCCTGCCTTCAATCTTTCCCAGCATCAAAGTCTTTTCCAATGAGTCAGTTCTTCGCATCAGGTGGCCAAAGTACTGGAGCTTCAGCTTCAAAATAAGTCCTTCCAATGAATATTCAGGACTGATTTCCTTTAGCCTGGACTGATTGGGTCTCCTTGCAGTCCAAGGGACTCTCAAGAGTCTTCTCTAACACCACAGTTCAAAATCATCAATTCTTTGGCGCTCAGTTTTCTTTATAGTCCAACTCTCAGATCCACACATGACATCCACACAAAACCATAGCTTTGACTACATGGACCTTTGTTGGTATACATGTTAAATATCTTGATTTTGTACGGTGGCTATGCCTAGAATGTCCGTGTTCTTGAGAAATACGTATGGAAACATTAGGGATAAACTATCATCACATCTGCTTCTCAAAGAAAATATGCCCACATCTCACTCCTCTTTCTTCCCCCTGCATCTCTCATTTATTAATTGAGAGAATTAGAGAAGGGGAATAAATTACTAACAAACAGGGAAAATTGTAAATAATTACATCTGAATAAAGGGTATATGAGAGCTCTTGGTTTTACCTCCTTTTGAATAAGTTTATATGAAAATAGGGCTTCCCAGGTGGTCCTAGTTGTAAAGAACCCACTTGCCAATGTAGGAGACATAAAAGACTTGGGTTCAATTCCTGGGTTGGGAAGAACCCCTGGAGGAGGCCATGGTAACCCACTCCAGTATCCTTGTCTGGAGGATCCCATGGACAGAGGAGCCTGGTGTGCTACAGTCTATACGGGCTCAAAGAGTCAGACATGACTGAAGCGACTTAGCATGTACACGTGAAAATAAAAATTTACAAAAAGTTTAAAAAATATTCCATATGGTTGCATATTTTTATTTTTTCTATTTACATTGCCTGGAATGACTGAGGTTTGAGACTGCATCTTTGTCCTTTATGAAGTAAAAGTTAATTCAGATAAATAGCAGCATGTACAACATGCAAAACTGAACTTTTCTCTGAGGACAGGTGAAAATAAGATTTGCTAATGCTATGTTTTAATAATTAAATGGATTTTATGAATGCTTTACTCAACTATTAGTAACTTATCAGGTACAAAACCACACAGAAGAATACTGGTGCTTAGTTTTATTTCTTTTCTTTTACAAAGAGAAAATCTTGCAAACAGCTTAAACTTGCCTAAAGCAATTTCAAGATGACCCAGCTCTCCCCAAGTGACTTCTCAAATTCTTAAGCTATTATCCTTTTGTTCAAACCCCTTTTCTAACTTTTCCCCAATTATAACAGCCATATAATTGCCAAGCTAAGATTCCTATAGACTATCTCTATCAAAGGATCAGGATAGGGAATGATAAACCTCTTAACAAAAACTTAATTCTGATTCTTTCCCCAGATTAAGGTTTCTTAGCAACCCATGAAACATTTTATCTGCTGATTCTATCATTTTGAGCACTTTGTTGAACCCTTGAATTGACCTTATACCTGTGTGTTTCCCCTCTTGTTGGTTTTGTTGGTCCAGGTTACATAAAATGAGGTTGGCAAACAAAAAGCAGTGTGACCACACATGTCTAAATGTATTTAGCCTTTAACACGACAATGGATTGTTTACAAACTTATGAACCAGAATCTTTATTTCTATTCTTTGTCTTCTGGGAATTACAGATCCAGCTCTGCTCAATGGGTGGCAGCGATGAGGAACAGAAGCCTGGTTTTAGCTAAAACAAGGATTTGAGATGAAAGAAGGGTCAAAGATGAATACAGCCTGATTTGCTCTAGCTGGGGCAGCCTGAGCAGTGAAGCATGCATTTCAGTTTAACTTTCAAGAGAATGTTCCTACGCCAAGATGAGAATGTTACACTATGCCAAGATCGGTGACTAATTCTCAGAGCATCCAACTTCTCTAAACAAATTCAATTCTGGATTTGAGTGCTGGGAATACTGACTGATGGCATCAAAGCAGCACTGCCAATGGTATTAAGAAATTGCTTGTGATACAAACAGCCTCATTCACATTACTTTCTTCCTATTGACTTTTATTTGTGAGTGAGTGTGGGAGTTTTGCATCGTCTTTCTCTTTCTCTCTTCTCATTCAAAGTGACTCCATCTACTCCTGTTGTCTTAAGTAGCCATCCATCCTCTGGTCAGTCTCTGTTTTGGTTGTTGTTTCTCTGTAGCCCAGACCTCTCCAGACTTGAATTCTAAACTCTGATGCAGAAAACTTCTCATAGTTTCCAGGTGGATGTATGTAAAATGCAAAACTCAGTATGTCTAAAACAAACTCCTGATTTCAACTCTGTTTCCTTTCACAGGTTCCCAGCTTTAGTAATGGGTAACTCCACTCTTCCTGCTACCCAGGACAAACTCATTCTTGATTTTCTTTTCCTTACATCCCACATGTAATACCATTGCAAACTGAATTCAACAATACAGTTGTAATTATCCTCGCCTTTGTGTGTTGCCTACCCAAGAGAGTAGGCCTTTAAAAATCTCTGTCCCTCCTATCCACCTTGTTGTGGAATGTGAACTTAGGATCTTTCTGCTCCATCATCTTGGCCACATCTCCCTAAATTAATTTTTTTTTAAATGCTCAACATCTGAAGAAAGTCTTTGTCAAAACCAATACTCCAAGACTAAATAGAGAGAAATAAAATAAAATGTAATGATCTGGCAGTAAACAGGTCTTGTTTCATTCTTATTTCAACTTGACTGGCTGTGCCACTTTGGGTAGGTTTCTTAACTTCTCTGATTTTTAATTTTCTTATCTCAAAGTGTGATTAAGAACGTTGTGTTTCTAATAGTGTTGTTTGGGTTAAATTAAAAACATATGTAGAATACTTAGCATACTCCTTGTCACTTCGTCAGTGTTCCATAAGTGTTAGCCACCATCACTAATAAAGTTTCCTCATTCAGAAACCTTTTTTCAATTTTAGAAGCTCAATAAAAATTTCAAAGTCCATCGAAAATTTAGCTTGAAAGACTTTGAAGAGTGTACTAAGGATATTTACCACCAATATTTTTTCTTCTGCCTATCATTTGCCAAACTGTCACTAAGATTTCTCAAAAATACACTTCAATGGTTTCTGTATTGAAGGCAATTTATTTGACTGGCAGCCTGATAGAGGAACTATTAGTAAAATACATTTTACCAATTTTACAACTCTCTCTGGTAGCATGATATCAAGATTTGATACTGTGATCTTAAATAACAGAGCCAACCTTTGGAAAACTGTAAATTAGAAATTGTTTAATTTACTTTCTTTTCACTAAATCCCTATTCCAGCCTTAGACAGAACTGCAGTCTTGTGGTTTTGGATATGATAGCCACTATCACATGTGGCTTATATAGGCTCAAATTAAAATTAATTAAAATAAAAAATTTTTTAATTAAAATTCAGTCACTCAGTTGGACTCACCACATTTCAAGTGCTGAAAAGTCATGGGACTAGTGGCTACAGTACTGGAGAATGTGCAAATAAAGCATTCCTATAACTGAAGAGTGTGCTATTGGCCAGTGCAGTCCAAAACTCAAATAACTTGTATCCTTCCTTGGACTGGCACTGTCAAAACTGCTTCGTATTCAATGTCATCACTCTAATGCCTTTTTTCTCTGAGATTTCTCTGTCCTTTGTCTTGTACTATCAGCTAATGGAAAGTCAGGTGCTGAAGTGCTAACAGGGAGAGAACTCTGGAATCATTTCCAGGTTAAGGACTGGCTAACCTTTCGTCTTCTGTTTTTCAGAGTGAGGTTCTAGGATAACTGCTATCATAATTAACTGGGATGACTAAATTTTGTATTCTTGAGCCCCTCATAAGATCTTCTGAATCTGCCTTTTCATCCAGCTTCCTCAGTCTCTATTATGAAATGTTGAAATTTGAGAACCTTTGCTGAGAAGAACAACCACTATTGGAATCCAGTTACCAAGAACCTCATAGCTAGATGGCAATCTGCATAAGTATAGGGAGCAAGGCCAAGTTCAAAGTATCAAGAGAGCTATTTTTGGAGAAGGATTGTTTTTGTTGCTCTTCAAACCATACAGTAAAAAGCCATCTGCACATAGGCTCATTGTGGACTTATTGACTGACATGACTCAGTGTAACAAAGCCCACTTAACTACTCAGAGCATTTTCAAAACATTGCTCTTGACATGAAACGTTTTCTTTATTAATGTTTTGCAATCATGTTTACTTTTTGCTTTCATTTTATTTTATCATTATTTTATTGTGATATAATTGATAAAATCATAACATTTAAAGTGGACAATGTAACCATGTGGTATATGTATATATTGTGAAAGGGGAAAACATGTTCACTTTTGTAATTTGGTTATATTTTGTTTTATAATTTAATTTTAAGTTATTTAAAAGTTTCCCCTTAGAAGGAGGGATTGCATTTATAAAAGAATTTTTAAAGTAAAATTAATGAAAATGGAAAAAACTGAGAAAAACAAACAAAAATAGACATTAAATAAAATTGAAAAGTGTTTTATTGACTAGACAAAAAGTCAAGATCAGAAGCAAAACTAAACAGTGGAAAATCTCTGGCAAGTCTCATCAAAGTAAAAAGAGTGTGTTATTAAATAATACTACAAATAAGAGGAAAAATATGTACGTGGATACAGACAATATTTAGATGACTAAAAATAAGACAATCTGGTGGAAAAATGAACAAAGTTTCATTTTACAAGTTATGTATAAAAATACCAAGCAGAGTTTTGGTTTAACAATTATGAAACTTATATGAAGTTATAAAAACAGTGCAATTTGCCGCAAATAGACTAGAAGAATTGAATAGATACCTTAGAAATAAGCCTTCAAAGATGAGAGAGCTTCCACTACGACAAAGGTGGTATTGCTAAGCATTAGAGAAAATATGGTGTGGAAACAGGTGACTATCTACCAGGAAAAATGTAACATGTGATCCCTAACTTGAACCATAATATGATTCCAGATGAACTAAAACCTTAAGTATGAAAAATCAAGTCGGTAAAACAAAAAAGAAACTAGAAGCTGTTAGAAGAACTACTGTATTTTCTCTTCACCAAATCTATCAATCGACTTGTCTACCTCTGAATCCTATATTCTGGCCGTGTGGATACAGTTTTCTTTCTTCAAAATCCAAGTTAATTGTTCACTGCATCCTCCCACCTCCTGCTACTCAAGGCTGGGTCTCCTTTTTCTTTCCTATCACACTAATTTCTCACCACTGTGATGAGATATAACACGCATGTTGCAGTCAGTGCGGTCACAGAGTAGGATGAGACTGAACAGCAAGAAAAAGAAAACTACCCTAGATCTCCTGCTCCCCTCCAGTTTTTTTTTTCTTCTTTATTTAAAGCAAAATCTATCAAACATTGTCTCCACTTACTCCCTTCCCATTCTCTCCCCAAACTCCCCACTCAGATAATTATTCCTGTTTCTTTGGAAGCTGCTCTTGACAAGATCACCAGAGACTTCCATCTTGTCTAGTTTAAGGGCACACAGACCCTTTTCTCTGTTCTCTCAGCAGGATTTCACATAAATGGATCACTTCTTACACTGTGTAATACTTCCTCCACCTGGCTCCAGAAGTGGATTTACCTTGGAAGAATAAAGCTTAGACTGTAAAGAACTATGCGTTTATAACTTTTTTTTAAAGAGTTAAACACACAAGTCAATAGATTTCTGATCATCCATGATTAAACAATAAGAAAAGGTAATTAAAATAATGAAAAATATAAAAATACATTGAAAATGCTAAATCTATATGTATTAAAACTGTCGCTACTGTAAGATAAAAGGAAAAATCCTTAATAAATGAAGTCATACCCCATTCTTAAAAGGTAAAATATAATTGTGTAGAAATGCTAATTCTTCTGAATGTTCAGTTCAGCTCAGTTCAGTCACTCAGTTGTGTCCAACTCTTTTCGACCTCACGAACCGCAGCACGCCAGGCCTCCCTGTCCATCACCAACTCCTGGAATTCACCCAGACTCACATCCATCGAGTCAGTGATGCCATCCAGCCATCTCATCCTTGGTCGTCCCCTTCTCCTCTGCCCCCAATCCCTCCCAGCATCAGAATCTTTTCCAGTGAGTCAACTCTTCACATGAGGTGGCCAAAGTACTGGAGTTTCAGCTTTAGCATCATTCCTTCCAAAGAAATACCAGGAATGATCTCCTTCAAAATGAACTGGCTGGATCTCCTTTTAGTCCAAGGGACTCTCAAGAGTCTTCTCCAATACCACAGTTCAAAAGCGTCAGTTCTTCGGCACTCAGCCTTCTTCACAGTCCAACGCTCACATCTATACACGACCACCCCATAAATTCTAACTAGTGAGTTGAGTCTCAGTTTATCTTGAAAAAAAGTCAAGAAAATTTTGTAATATAATAATAATGAAAAGAAATTTGCTTTGTCAGACATCAATATATATTCTAAGTAACAGTAATTAAAGGCAAAAGAGACCTAGAAACACATGTAATTCTACATGAAAATTCATGATCTAATAAAAGTGGTGCTTTGAATCAGTGGAAGGGAAAAATCTTTGCAAAAATAATATGATGATAATTAGCTATTTATTTGGGAACAGATAGAATTAGGATATTATGTTATATTACATGTTTTAAAAGTCTGTAAGAAATAAAATTACAAAAATATTTTAAAATTAGGGAATGAGAACTGTCTGAGTATAATGTCAGGAAAGCAGAAGAGAAAATAATATTGAGAAATTGTTAAAACTGCAAAGTATCCACTCTGCAAAATATTCTATAAATAAAATATAAAAGGAAATTACAAAAATTTGTCTTAGATGCATAAATATCCATATATCAATTTTTATGTTTATTTAAATATTTAATACATTTAATTTTAATATTTATAGGTTTGTAAAATAATGAGCTAGATAATATCAATTATAAATTTTAAGTTGATAAAGTATATTATAATATATTTGATAAATTGTTACTATCTCTTATATAGAAATTTTGTTAATCTACAGATTAACAAAATATATAAAGATGAAGAAAATACAATCAATTCACTACAGAGAGATAGTAAAGGTTGAAAAAATATGAAAAAACTTTTAACTCATTAATGACAGATATATGTTAATAAAACAATAGTAAGATAACTTTAATGGTTCAGAGGTTAAAGCGTCTACCTCCGATGCAGGAGACCCGGGTTTGATCCCCGGGTTGGGAAGATCCCCTGGAGAAGGAAATGGTAACCCACTCCAGTATTCTTGCCTAGAGAATCCCATGGACAGAGAAGCCTGGTAGGCTACAGTCCACGGGGTCACAAAGAGTCGGACACGACTGAGCGACTTCACTTCACTTCACTTCACTTTAATGTACATTAAATTGACAATAAATTAAAATACTTAAAATATAGAATGTTAAGAATAAAAGCATGTTTAATAATAAAGACCATTAAGAGACTCTCAAAACTACAACCATTTAAAGTACTCAATCCATTGGTATAATAATTTCACTTTTAGAAATCCTACAGGTAGAAATACACAATGCAACCATTCCTGCAAAGCAAAAAATAGAGACAATCTAAATGTTTATCAATAAGGGAATGGATAAATAAATAATTGTGGGTTCATCATGAAATACTGTATAGCTATGAAAAAGAATATACTATTATGAAAAGTCTCCATAGTGGTTGTTTGAAAAACCAATGTATAGAAAAAAAGAAAAGCATGGTGTAATCACATTTCCGTTATTAAAATTGAGCATAACAAAATGAAACACATCCCCCCACTCTACTTCAATATTTGGAGATTATCCTAGTGATCATCTTAGATACACTGGAAGTATGCAATTATTTATTTTGTGTCTATTTAAATCAGATTCAAGACCCATCCTATTTGTTTTCATAAAGAATTCAACTGCAGCTATGTTGATTAAGTCCATTCCATGCTCTCTGATTACTGTTTGATGTTGGGCAGAAGATCTAATCTTCAGTCCATCATCCTCAACACTGACCATTTATTTTCCAACTCAGGAATGAACATTTGAAATCTGATTTCTTCTGCTTCCATGGTGCATATAAGAAATTCTTATAGAATTATGAGTATGGAGCCCTTGTTTAAAGCCCTGCTTTCTTATGAAAGTCATGCAATTAAATTCAGAAACCTTGGCACTGAGGGTGGTGAATTTGAACACTAATAGTCTCCCTCTTCACTCTCACGAATTCCCCGATTTTCGTTCTTTAGTTTGGGGTAAAGTTGTTCTCTCTCCTTTAATGGACCTCAAAATATCTCCCTTTTCTCTAGCCGTTTTCAAAGGTACCGAGATAACCTATTTTCTTTCTTTTTTTTTAGCCACATCTTCTGACATGTGGGATCTAAAGTTCCCCTACCAGGGATCAAAGCATGGCCCCTGCATGGGAAGAGCAGAGTCTAAACTCCTACACTGCCAGGAAAGTCCCTATGTGTGTGTGTGCTGAGTTGCTCAGTCGTGTCCAATTCTTATGTGATCCCATGACAGTAGCCCAGCAGGCTCCTCTGTCCATGTGATTTTCCAGGCAAGAATACCAGAGCAGGTTGCCATTTCCTTTTCAGGGGTTATTCCCAACCCAGGGATCAAACCCAAGTCTTCTGCATCTCTTGCATCGGCAAGTGGATTCTTTACCACCGTACCATCTGAGAAGCCAAGGAAGTCCCTGTATAACCTTTATACGAGTTAAAATTACTATAAAGACTGAAGGAAATGGTTTTGGAGCCACTTCTGCTTTTATGTTTGCCCCTTCATGCTTAACAGAAAAGAAATCCTGAACAAAAAGCATGTAACATGTGCATCAGTCAGTTCAGTCACTGTCGTATCCAACTCTTTGTGACCCTACCTGCAGCATGCCAGGCTTCCCTGTCCATCACCAACTCCCAGAGCTTGGTCAAACTCATGTCCATCAAGTCGATGATGCCATCCAACCATCTCATCCTCTGTGGTCCCCTTCTCCTCCTGCTTTCAATCTTTCCCAGCATTAGGGTCTTTTCCAGTGAGTCAGTTCTTCCCATCAGAGGGCCAAAGTATTGAAGCTTCAGCGTCACTGTCAGTCCTTCCAATGAATATTCATGACTGATTTCTTTTAAGATTGTCTGGTTGGATCTCCTTGCAGTCGAAGGGACTCTCAAGAGCCTTCTCCAATACCACAGTTCGAAAGGTTCATTTCTTCAGTGCTCAGCTATCTTTATAGTCCAACTCTCACATCCATACATGACCACTGGAAAAACCATAGCTTTGACTAGATGGACCTTTGTTGGCAAAGTAATGTCTCCGCTTTTTAATATGCTGTCTAGGTTTGTCATACCTTTACTTCCAAGGAGCAAGTATCTTTTAATTTCATGGGTGCAGTCACCATCTGCAGTGATTTTGGAGACCCCCAAATAAAGTCTGACACTGTTTCCATTTTTTCCTCATCAATTTTCATGAAATGATGGGATCGTATGCCATGATCTTAGTTTTCTGAATGTTGAGTTTTAAGCCAGCTTTTTCACTTTCCTCTTTCACTTTCATCAAGAGGCTCTTTAGTTCTTCTTCACTTTCTGCCAGAAGGGTGGTATCATCTGCATACCTGAGGTTATTGATATTTCTCCTGGCAATCTTGAATCCAACTTGTGCTTCTTCCAGCACAGCGTTTCTCATGATGTATTCTGCATATAAGTTAAATAAGCAGGATGACAATATACAGCCTTGACATACTCCTTTTCCTATTTGAAACCAGTCTGTTGTTCCATTACCAGTTCTAAATGTTGCTTCCTGGCCTGCATACAGATTTCTCAGGAGGCAGATAGGGTGGCCTGGTATTCCCATCTCTTGAAGAATTTTCCACAGTTTGTTGTGGTCCATGCAGTTGAAGGCTTTGGTGTAGTTAATAAAGCAGAAGTAGATGTTTTTCTGGAACTCCCTTGCTTTTTCAATGACCCAACAGATGTTGGCAATTTGATCTCTGGTTCTTCTGCCTTTTCTGAAACCACTTTGAACATCTTGAAGTTCATGGTTCATGTACTGTTGAAGCCTGGCTTGGATAATTTTGAGCATTACTTTGCACGTGTGTGAGAAGAGTGCAGTTGTGCAGTAGTTTGAACATTCTTTGGCATCGCCTTTCTTTGGGACTGAAATGAAAATAGAACTTTTCCAATCCTGTGGCCACTGCTGAGTTTTCCAAATTTGCTGGCATACTGAGTGCAGCACTTTCACAGCATCATTTTCAGGATTTGCAATAGCTCAACTGGAATTCCATCACCTCCACTAGCTTTGTTCCTCGTAATGTTTCCTAAGGCCCACTTGGCTTCACATTCCAGGATGCCTGGCTCTAGGTGAATGATCACACCATGTGATTATCTGGGTCATGATCTTTTTGTACAGTTCTTCTATGTATTCTTGCCACCTGTTCTTAATATCTTCTCCTTCTGTTAGGTTCATACCATTTCTGTCCTTTATTGTGCCCATCTTTGCATGAAATGTTCCCTTAGGAACATTTAAGAAAATTAGATATCTCTAATTTTCTTAAAGAGATCACTAATCTTTCCCATTCTCTTGTTTTCCTCTATTTCTTTGCATTGATCCCTGAGGATGGCTTTATCTCTCCTTGCTATTCTTTGGAACTCTGCATTCAAATGGATATATCTTTCCTCTTCTCCTTTGCCTTTTGCTCAGCTATTTGTAAGTCCTCCTCAGACAACCATTTTGCCTTTTGCATTCCTTTTCCTTGGGGGTGGTCTTGATCACCACCTTCTGTACAATGTCATGAACTTCTGTCCATAGTTCTTCAGGCACTCTGTCTAGCAGATCTAATCCCTTAAATCTATTTGTCACTTTCACTGTATAATTGTTGACCATCTCGTGATGTCCATGTGTAGTCTTCTCTTGTGTTGTTGGAAGAGGGTGTTTGCTATGACCAGTGTGTTCTCTTGGCAGAACTCTATTAGTCTTTGCCTTGCTTCATTCTGCATTCCAAGGCCAAATTTGCCTGTTACTCCAGGTGTTTCATGACTTCCTACTTTTGCATTCTAGTCCCCTATAATGAAAAGGACATCTTTTTTGGGTGTTAGTTCTAGAAGGTCTTGTAGGTCTTCATAAAACTGTTCAACTTCAGCTTCTTCAGCTATACTGGTCAGGACAGAGACTTGTATTACCACGATATTGAATGGTTTGCCTTGGAAACGAAAAGAGATCATCCTGTCATTTTTGAGATTGCATCCAAGTACTGCATTTGGAACTCTTTTGTTGGCTATGATGGCTACTCCACTTTTAGGGGATTCCTGCCCACAGTAGTAGATATAATGGTCATCTGAGTTAAATTAACCCATTCCAGTCCATCTTAGTTCTCTGATTCCTAGAATATTGATGTTCACTCTTGCCATCTACTGTTTGACCACTTCCAATTTGCCTTGATTTTGGGCTTCCCTGATGGCTCAGAGGTTAAAGCATCTGCCTGGAATGCCGGAGACCCGTGTTTGATCCCTGGGTCAGGAAGATCCCCTGGAGAAGGAAATGGCAACCCACTCCAGTACTCTTGCCTGGAGAATCCCATGGAGGGAGGAGCCATGGGATCCTTACAGTCCATGTGGTCGCAAAGAGTCGGACACGACTGAGCGACTTCACTTCACTTCTTCACTTCATGGACCTAACATTCCAGGTTCCTATGCAATGTTGCTCTTTACAGCATTGGACCTTGCTTCTGTTACCAGTCCCATCCATAGCTGGGTATTGTTTTTGCTTTGGCTCCATCCCTTCATTCTTTCTGGAGTTATTTCTCCACTGATCTCCAGTAGCATATTGGGCACCTACCTGTTGAGTTCATCTTTCAGTGTCCTTTCTTTCTTTTCATGCTGTTCATGGGGTTCTCAAGGCAAGAATACTGAAGTGGTTTGCCATTCCCTTCTCCAGTGGACCACATCCTGTCAGACCTCTCCACCATGACCTGTCCATCTTGGGTGGCCCCACAGGCATGGCTTAGTTTCACTGAGTTAGACAAGGTTGTGGTCTGTGTGTTAAGATTGGCTAGCTGTCTGCGATTGTGGTTTCCCTCAGTCTGCCCTCTGATGCTGTCTCTCAGCGCCTACCATCTTTCTTGAGTTTCTCTTACCTTGGGCATGGGGTATCTCTTCTCGGCTGCTCCAGCAAAGCACAGCCTGCTCCTTACATCAGACGTGAGGTAGCTCTTCCTGGCTGCCGCCCCTGACCTCGGGGGTGGGGTAGTTCCTCCCGGCCGCCACCACGACCTTGGACGTTGGGTAGCTCCTCCTGGCCACTGCCCCTGATCTTGGACATGGAGTAGTTCCTCTTGGCCATGCTTCTGCACACTCCATTGCTGCAGCCAAGCCAGACATCCTGGAATGTGAAGTCAAGTGGGCCTTAGAAAGCATCACTACAAACAAAGCTAGTGGAGGTGATGGAATTCCAGTTGAGCTATTGCAAATCCTGAAGATGATGCTGTGAAAGTGCTGCATTTAATACAGCAGCAAATTTGGAAAACTCAGCAGTGGCCACAGGACTGGAAAAGATCAGTTTTCATTCCAGTCCCAAAGAAAGGCGATACCAAAGAATGCTCAACTACCACACAATTGCACTCATCTCACACATTAATAATGCTCAAAATTCTCCAAGCCAGGCTTCAGCAATACATGAACCATGAACTTCCAAATGTTCAAGCTGGTTTTAGAAAAGGCAAAAGAACCAGAGATCAAATTGCCAACATCTGCTGGATCATTGAAAAATCAAGAGAGTTCCAGAAAAATATCAATTTCTGCTTTATTAACTATGCTAAAGCCTTTGACTGTGTGGATCACAACAAACTGTGGAAAATTCTTCAAGAGATGGAATACCAGACCACCTCTTGAGAAACCTGTATGCAGGCCAGAAAGCAACAGTTAGAACTGGACATGGAACAACAGACTGGTTCCAAATAGGAAAAGGAGTATGTCAAGGCTGTATATTGTCACCCTGCTTATTTAACTTATATGCAGAGTATATTATGAGAAACGCTGGGCTGGAAGAAGTACAAGCTGGAATCAAGATTGCCAGGAGAAATATCAATAACTTCAGATATGCCAATGATACTACCCTTCTGGCAGAAAGTGAAGAAGAACTAAAGAGCCTCTTGATGAAAGTGAAAGAGGAGATTGAAAAATTGGGATTAAAGCTCAACATTCAGAAAACTAAGATCATGGCTTCCGGTCCCATCACTTCATTGCAAATAGATGGCGAAACAGTGGCTGACTTTATTTTTCTGGACTTCAAAATCACTGCAGACGGTGACTGCAGCCATGAAATTAAAAGATACTTGCTCCTTAGAAATAAAGGTATGACAAACCCAGACAGCATATTAAAAAGTGGAGACATTACTTTGTCAACAAAGGTCCTTCTAGTCAAGGCTATTATTTTTCCAGTGGTCATGTATGGATGTGAGAGTTGGACTATAGAGAAAGCTGAGCGCCAAAGAATTCATGCTTTTGAACTGTGATGTTTGAGAAAACTCTTGAAAGTCCCTTGGACTGCAAGGAGATCCAAACAGTCCATCCTAAAGCAGATCAGTCCTGGGTGTTCACTGGAAGGACTGATTTTGAAGCTGAAACTCCAATACTTTGGCCACCTGATGTGAAGAGCTGATCCATTTGAAAAGACCCCAATGCTGGGAAAGATT
Organism: Nanger dama; assembly: GCA_917880005.1. Taxonomy (NCBI): domain Eukaryota; kingdom Metazoa; phylum Chordata; class Mammalia; order Artiodactyla; family Bovidae; genus Nanger; species Nanger dama. The sequence continues at coordinate 3,708,702 of CAKJTW010000037.1, read as the reverse complement.
GAGGGCAGGAGGAAAAGGGGATGACAGAGGATGAGATGGTTGGATCATAGCACTGACTCAATGGACATGGGTTTGGGGGACTCTGGTTGTTGGTGATGGACAGGGAGGCCTGGTGTGCTGCAGTTCACGGGGTTGCAAAGAGTTAGATACAACTGAGCAACTAAACTGAACTGTATAATTGTAAGGAATTTGATTTAGGTCACACCTTAATAGTCTAGTGGTTTCCCATACCTTCTTCAATTTAAGTCTGAGTTTGGCAATAAAGAGTTCATAATCTGAGCCACAGTCAGCTCCTGTTCTTGTTTTTGCTGACTGAATAAAGCTTCTCCATCTTTGGCTGCAGAGACTATAATCAATCTGATTTTGGTATTGACCATCTGTTGATGGTCCATGTGTAGAGTCTTCTCTAGTGTTGTTGGAAGAGGGTGTTTGCTATGACCAGTGTGTTCTCTTGGCAAAATTCTGTTAGTCTTTGCCCTGCTTCGTTTTTTACTCCATGGACAAATTTGCCTGTTACTGTAGGTATCTCTTGACTTTCTACTTTTGCATTCCAGTCTCCTGTGATGAAAAGGACATTGTTTTTGGGTGTTAGTTCTAGAAGGTCCTATAGGTCTTCATGGAACCATTCAAGTTCTGCTTCTTCAGCATTACTGATCGGGGCATAGACTTGGATTACTGTGATATTGAATGGTTTGCCTTGGAAACGAACAGAGATCATTTTGTCATTTTGAGATTGCACCCATAAATTGCATTTTGGACTCTTTTGTTGACTAAGGTGGCTACTCCATATCTTCTAAAGTATTCCTGCCCACAGTAGTATATATAATGTTCATCTGAGTTAAATTCACCTATTCCATTCCATTTTAGTTCACTGATTCCTATAACATTGGTATTCACTCTTGCCATCTCCTGTTTGACCACTTTCAATATACCTTGATTCATGGACCTAACATTCTGGGTGCCTATGCAATGTTGTTCTTTATAGCATCGGGCTTTACTTCCACCAGTCACATTCACAACTGTGTATTGTTTTTGCTTTGACTCTGTCTCTTCATTCTTTCTGGAGTTATTTCTCCACTTGTTTTCAGTAGCATACTGAGCACCTACCAACTTGGGGAATTCATCTGTCAGTGTCCTTTCTTTTTGCCTTTCATATTCTTCATGGGTATGCATATGCATAACTGGCTGAATTTGTTGGCAAGTGATAGGAATAGGATATAAGAAGGACAAATAGGGAAAGATAAACACATTTGTAATGAACATATCCTTATATTCTGATTATGTGCACAGATAAAGATCTATAACGATACCAAGTAATTTTTAAAAGAGTTATGTCTGAGCTGTGAGATTGGTGGTGAGGAAAATGTCTCTACTTTTAACCTTATATATAACTGTGAAATATTTAGGAAGAATTTTCTGTTTTGTTAATTAGAAAAGAAAGATTAACTCAGTAAGCTAAATAGATCAAGCAAGAGTTTATATAAATTTTCAGTTTAGGAAACTTAGAGTTATCATTAAGTTAAAGACACTGCCTAAACTTTAAGATACTGTGCTCACTTGGGTAATGGAGAGATAGAACAAAAGTTTGGTTGTTTATTTAAAACAATTTTTTTATTATTGTTTGAGCTATTTGAAAACTAAAACTCCAGTTATGAAAAAGAGCAATATAAGGTCTCCCGCACTGCAGGCAGACGCTTTACCCTCTGAGCCGCCAGGAAGCCACCGTATGCTTCCAAAGTGTACATTTTTTTGGAGCTTTTGAAGATGTGGCATAGGGAAAAAAAACTCAGGCAAAGGTCTAGTTCGTCAACAACAAGAAATTAACATGCTTTAAGCTACTGAGAAACATATTGAGCCATCTGTATGCTGATTGTTAGTCTGGAGGCCATCAGAAACACAACCAGGCAGGATTCTGGCAAGCCAGCATTGGTTTAATTTAGAACAATTTCTTCTTGTGTAGTAGAATAACAGACTTAGAAGCTGAGAGCTGGATAGAAGGACACTTGTTTGCCTGTGAATCCCAAAGTTCTTTGTTCTAGGAAACAGGAGGGGTGAGAACCAAGTAATCAGAGACATTCCCATAGAAAGAGTTGCTCCAGTGGAGGGTAGAGATTTTACGGGTCTTAAACCAAGGAACTGGAACCTCCATGACACTTGGGAACCTGAATCTTAGAGATTTAGTTTGAGGAAAGACATTTTGTCTCTTACCCACAGGAAAGTTCTTGCTATCCAGTTGAACCATAAGAAGATAAAACTAAGAATTGAAACCTTTCTTTAAAAAGGTTTAAAAAGGATTCCACTAACAACTGTTAGTAGTTGAGCAACTGAGTCACCAGCAGCAACAAAGGAGAAAAGAGATACATGACTGTGCCTGCTAAGTCACCTCAGTCATGTCCGACTCTTTGTGACCCCCTGGACTGTAGCCTACCAAGTTCCTCTGTCCGTGGGATTCTCCAGGCAAGAATACTGGAGTGGGTTGCCATTTCCTCCTCCTGGGGATCTTCCCCACCCAAGGATTGAACCTGCATCTCTTATTTCTCCTGCACTGGCAGGCAGGTTCTTTACCAATAGCACCATCTAAGACCATGAGTTAACTCAAGTGAAGTACTGTCATCAAAATTACATCAGAGAATTTTATCATTTTAAAAGAAACAGAATAGTAGGATAGTGTAGTGATATTAACAATACTCTATCAGGTTCATGGTTTCCCAAATATCTCATTTACTCCCTAAACTAAACAAAATAAAATTTCTGGCTCTGGGCTCTGCCTCCCTGTCTGACCACATCCCTGCTGCGACTGTATCTTCCCCTGTTTGTTCTGTTCAAACCAGCTTGTCCTCCATGCTCTTCTTTGGACAAGTCACAATATACCTGTGAAATGTTTCTTATTAAAGCGGCATTAAAATTCAAGTGTCACCACGTATTTGGATGTTTGCATTTTGAAAATTATTTCATAATTAAAAAACCCCAATTTTCTGATCCTTTTTGTGAGCGTTAACACTAATTGAGCATGTCACTGTGCTAAGTCCTTTCTCACTCAACATCTCAAAAGGAAGATGCGATTTCTTTTGATGTGTACCATTTTTGCAGTCTTTATTGAATTTGTTATAATATTGCTTCTGTTGTGTGTTTTGGCTTTTTGGCCACACATTTGTGGGATCTTAGCTCTCTAACCAGGGATTAAATCCAGGACCCTGCACTGGAAGGTGAATTCTTAACCACTTTACCTCCAGCAAGGTCCCAAAGTGTGATTTTTAACCCTGTAATACAGATGAGAAAACTGAGGAAAGCTAGGAGAATGTCAGAGAAAACAGTAAAACTCTGTCTTTTTGAACAATGTTTTATATTAATTCCTTTGAGGTAATACAAGAGTTGGGCTGATATGTATATTTTTGAAGAACTTTTGAAAATGTATGTAATAAAAAAAACCTTTTAGGGTTTTCTTTCAGTGGTTGACATGAGATTTTGCTCATTCTCAATATAGAAAAATTCTTTGTCTATGTACACACACACACACACACACATGCACACACTGGAGTACTATCCATGTTTCCCCAAAGCTATAAAAAGGTTACTTGATCTAAAAAAAGATATTCAGCTTCACATCTTATGAGATCCTATATAGTTTTAATATCTGTCCTGCCCTGCAGCTATCTCCTAACAATAAACTATACATAGGAATTATAGTGTAAGGGAAAAATAAAGATATATAGTGACACCAATATGTGAAAGCAAAACACCTGGAAATTCAGTGAAAATATTAATAAACTCAGTGAAAATTGCAGTCAAACTTTTGCTATTATGTAGATAAGAAAGAAATGAAGAGTTAGTTCAGTTGAATAGATGTTTTGGTATTATTTGAAAGTAAAGTGACTTAAAATGTTTTCTCTCTTGTTTCCAGATCATTCTTTTGTGAGTCTGACCATTTAATTTTAGTCTTAGGTCAGTTCACAAATGCAAGTGAAAGTGTTAGTCACTCAGTTGTGTCTGACTCTTTGTGACCCCATGGACTGTAGCCTTCCAGGCTCCTCTGTCCATGGAATTATCCAGGCAAGAATACTGGAGTGGGTAGCCATTTCCTACTCCTGAGGATCTTCCTGACCCAGCGATTAAACTCTGGTCTCCTGCATCAAACTCTGGTCTCTTGCATTGCAGATAAATTCTTTACTGTCTGAGCCATAAATAAATGTTGAGGTTTTTGCTCAATGGATTGTATTCTTCTCAGAGAAACAATGAATTACCTCTATATTACCAAGGTTTTCATTCAAAGAAGTATATTTTAGAATACTGGTCTGGGAATGGTGTAATATTTGTAAGATATTCTTGTAGAGTGGTCAATAACTCAAATCACCTGATTATATTAAACAAGTAGATTGCTGTCAAGATACTTTCTTGTACTCCTATAGGTGAAATAGAACCAGCTCAGGAAAATTTGAGCATGTGGGCTCAAGGTAAAGAAGTTGGTCAGAGAAAGGAGGAGATCTCAGGGATAGATCCTGAGGATGGAAACGGTGGTGGCCTTGAAAAGAAGCAACTGAGGAGGTTTGTCTGGAAGATCCTGTGGACAGGGTGGGAAGTTCCCACTGAAAGGAAAGAAAAACATGTGCCTCCATTCTTTTTTTGATTTTGGTAAAATACACATAATATAAATTTACTATTTCAACCATTTTTAGGTATTCAATTCAGTGGCATTAAGTATATTCACATTATTGTGCAAACATCACCACTACCAGTCTCCAGAACTTCTTTATCATTTCATAACCAATCTCCATGTCTCAACAATAATCCCCATTCCTCTCTCCCCTTAGCCACTGGTTAATACTATTTTATTTTCTATGACTATGAATTTTCCAATGATAGGTACCTTATATACTATAGACTGGATTTTTGTGCCCCACCCTACATTAGTTTGTTGAGATTCTCTTCACCAATGTGATAATATTAAGAAGTGGGACTTTAGGTGATTAGGTCATGAGGGCAAAGTCTCATGGATTGGGTTACTGTCCTCATGAGAGTCCCTTGGACTGCAAAGAGATCCAACCAGTCCATTCTGATGGAGAACAACCATGGGATTTCTTTGGAAGGAATGATGCTAAAGCTGAAACTCCAGTACTTTGGCCACCTCATTCGAAGAGTTGACTCACTGGAAAAGACTTTGGTGCTGGGAGGGATTTGGGGCAGGAGGAGAAGGGGACGACCGAGGATGAGATGGCTGGATGGCATCATGGACTTGATGGATGTGAGTCTGAGTGAACTCCGGGAGATGGTGATGAACGGGGAGGCCTGGCGTGCTTCAATTCATGGAGTCGCAAAGAGTCAGACACGACTGAGCGACTGAACTGAACTGACTGAGGGATTCCTTGGTGGCTCAGACGGTAAAGCATCTGCCCTCAATGCCAGAAACCCAGGTCCGATCCCTGGGTCAGGAAAATCCCCTAGAGAAGGAAATGGCACCCCACTCCAGTACTCTTGCCTGGAAAATCCCATGGATGGAGGAGCCTGGTAGGCTGCAGCCCATGAGGTCGAAAAGAGTCGGACATGACTGAGTGACTTCACTTTCACTTTCACTATATACATTATCAGGTGTAAGTGAGATAGCTAGTAGGAAGTTGCTATATAACAGGGAGCTCAGACCGGTGCTCTGTGATGACCCAAAGGGGTGGGATAGGGGTGGGTGGGAGAGTGGCTCAAGAAGGAGGAGACATACCTGTACTTATAGCTGATTCACATTGTAGTATGGCAGAAACCAACACAACATTGTAAATAATTATCCTGCAATTAATATATATATATCTTTTTTTTTTTTTTTAAGGAGAGACTCCAGAGACCTCCCTTGTGCCTTCTGCCATTTGTAGACATAGCAGAAAGAAGACTGTCAATGATCATCAGACACTGGATCTTCCAGCACTTTGACATTGAACTTCCTAGCCTCTAGAAATGTAAGAAATTAATGATTGTTGTTTATAAGCCACAAAATCCATGGAATTTTGTTGTAGAAGTCAGAATTGACTAAAACAAAATAAAAATGGAAACATACATTCTTTTGCATCTGATATTTCACTTAGTGTAACATTTTCAAGTTTCTTCCTTGGTGTAGCATGTATCAGAACATTATTCCTTTTTAAGGGTGAATAATATTCCCTCTTATGGAAATACCACATTTGTTTTTCCATTAATCTGTTGATGTACATTTAAGTGTTTTCCATCTTTGGTTATTGTGAATAATGCTGATATAAACACAGGTTGTACTAAGATCTATTTGAATCCCTGCTTTGAACCCTTTTCAGTATATACTCAGAGTGGTGTTTTTAAATTTTAGAACTTTTAATTGAACTACAACAAATAGAATGGAGCAGGAATCATACGTGAACTATTTAATAAATTGTCCTTAAGCAAACACATCTGAGATCAGAAGGCAGATCAAAACACAGAACCTTACCAGAACCACAAATCTTACCTGTTTCCTTTCCCTCTCCAGGAGTGCCTAACCTCCTGACTTTTAACCCCTTAAATCAGTCTTGTCTAATTTGAACTTTATACAAATGGAATCATACAACATGTACTCACTGTTGTCACTCAACATTATGTTTGGGAGACTATGAATATTGTTTCTGAAGTTAGCAAGATCTCAAAAAAATCCATATTGCTACAATGTAGTTTTAGTTTGTCCATTCTCACTGATACATAATGTCCTATTATGTGAATATTGCACAATCTATATGCTCATCCACGGTCAGTGAAAATTATGCTTCCACTTAAAACTAAAACTCTTTGAGTCTCACAAAAAGCATAGGTGGTTGAAGTCCTTGAACAGGAATCTGCCTGCAATGCAGGAGACCCTGGTTCAATCCTTGGGTCTGGAAGATCCCCTGGAGGAGGAAATGGCAACCCATTGCAGTATTCTTGTCTGGAGAATCCCATGGACAGAGGAGCTGGGCAGGTTACAGTCCATGGGGTGGCAAAGAGTAGGACAAAACTGAGTAACTAACACACACACATTCTCACAAAAAGCATAGGTGGTTGAGAGTACCTGTAGAGGAACTCAGGAACTCAGGAGCTGCACCATCCTGCCATCTCATGTCCTGTAAGGGAACAAATTAAAAAGGCAACTATGTACTTTGTCTTGGAAAAAAGCCATCAATTAAACAATTTGACTTTCAATCCATATTTGGGGTTCTCTTTGATCTGTTGGTACTTCCATTCAGCTGAGGCTTCCTGATGACAAGAAAAATACTCTTCCCTTTTTTATCCTTTCCTTAGGGATACTAACCTAGACAATCTGGAAATTGTTCTTTCCCCTCAATATTAAAGGGTGATCCAACATTAGTCATTCCATATTTTAGTGTCAATATGGTTTAGAGGCTTTGCCCCTGAAGTCATATTCTAAGGAACGGAGGTAGGGTGGCAGTAAGATGTGGGAGGAAGAGTGAGCGTCCAGCCTGAGTGCTTGCTCATTCTGTCAGAGCCACAGGGTCTGCAATTCTTGGGACATTCAATGTGTTCCTTTTGACTCAACTCTCCCTTCAATCCTCCTCTCCATTCTACCAGCACCAGACCAGAACATTCCAGGGTGATTCCCCGCTTTTTCCTACACAGTCTCCTCAGAGATATTATAGTCTGTTACTCTAGTTTCTGCTGTCCCTTCTTCCTACCTCTACTCCTACTGCCATGACTATGTTGAAGAACTATTTTCAGACTCATGCTCCAAAATGTTTTCAGCCTTACATTATTTGTCTCTTAGAGGTATTCCTTTTGGGTGAGTAGCACATGACATGGACTTATTGTTTGCTTTGCTAAAAGTTATATTATGGAATATCAAGAAACTCTAGTAGTAGGAGATGGAATAAAGAGATAATGGCTAAAATGCCTCAAGCTTTAGGGCAAACAGGATCCAGATCTTCTTGCTTTTAAGGACTTTAGCAGTGCACTCTGTTCATGTTGGTTCATCTTGTGTTGAGGGCAGTAAGACCTAGCACAAAGAACATGAGCGCTATGGACTAAATTGTATCCCCCTCAAATTCATTTGTCAATGCCCTACACCCAGTGTGACTGTATTTGAAGATAAGGCTTTTAGGAGGCAATTAAAGTTAAGTACCACACAATTGCACTCATCTCACAGGCTAGTAAAGTAATGCTCAAAATTCTCCAAGCCAGGCTTCAGCAGTACGTGAACCATGAACTCCCTGATGTTCAAGCTGGTTTTAGAAAAGGCAGAGGAATAAGAGATCAAATTGCCAACATCCGCTGGATCATGGAAAAAGCAAGAGAGTTCCAGAAAAACATCTACTTCTGCTTTATTGACTATGCCAAAGACTTTGACTGTGTGGATCACAATAAACTGTGGAAAATTCTGAAAGAGATGGGAATGCCAGGCCACCTAACGTGCCTCTTGAGAAATCTGTATGCAGGTCAAGAAGCAACAGTTAGAACTGGACATGGAACAACAGACTGATTCCAAATAGGAAAAGGAGTATGTCAAGGCTGTATATTGTCACCCTGTTTATTTAACTTATATGCAGAGTACATCATGAGAAATGCTGAACTGGAAGAAACACAAGCTGGAGTCAAGATTGCCAGGAGAAATATCAATAACCTCAGATATGCAGATGACACCACCCTTACGGCAGAAAGTGAAGAAGAACTAAAGAGCCTCTTGATGAAAGTGAAAGAGGAAAGCAAAAAGTTGGCTTAAAGCTCAACATTCAGAAAACAAAGATTATGGCATCTGGTCCCAGCACTTCATGGGAAATAGATGGAGAAACAGTGGAAACAGTGTCAGACTTTATTTTTGGGGGCTCCAAAATTACTGCAGATGGTGACTGAAGCCATGAAATTAAAAGATGCTTAGTCCTTGGAAAAAATTATGACCAACCTAGACAGCATATTCAAAAGCAGAGACATTACTTTGCCGACTAAGATCTGTCTAGTCAAGGTTATGGTTTTTCCTGTGGTCATGTAAGGATGTGAGAGTTGGACTGTGAAGAAGGCTGATCACTGAAGAACTGATGCTTTTGAACTGTGGTGTTGAAGAAGGCTCTTGAGAGTCCCTTGGACTGCAAGGAGATCCAACCAGTCCATTCTGAAGGAGATCAGTCCTGGGATTTCTTTGGAAGCTGAAACTCCAGTACGTTGGCCACCTCATGTGAAGAGTTGACTCATTGGAAAAGACTGATGCTGGGAGGGATTGGGGGCAGGTGGAAAAGGGAATGATGAGATGGCTGGATGGCATCACGGACTCAATGGACGTGAGTCTGAGTGAACTCCGGGAGATGGTGATGGACAGGGAGGCCTGGTGTGCTGCGATTCGTGGGGTCGCGAAAAGTCGGGGCACGACTGAGCGACTGAACTGAACTGAACTGAATAATGCTTCCGTGGTGGTTCAGATGGTAAAGTATCCACCTACAATGCAGGAGACCTGGGTTTGATCCCTGGTTCAGGAAGATTCCCTGGAAAAGAGAATGGTTACCTACTCCAGTATAATTGCCTGGAGAAGTCCATGGACATAGGAACCTGGCAGGCTATATTCCGTGGGGTTGCAAAGAGTCAGATACAACTGAGTGACTAACACTTTCACTTTCACTAAGGTTAGATAAAATCATAAGATGATAAGAATGGGGCTTTAGTACTGGTGGCTTTATGAAAAGAGGAAGACAGAGATTCTTTTGTCACAACGGGAAGGCATAGCCAGAAAGGTAACGGTCCACAAGCCAAGAAGAAGGCTGTCACAGGAATCAAATGCAACAGCGCCTTAATCTTGGACTTCCCGGCCTCCAGAATGGTGACAAATAAGTTTTTGCGTTTCAGCCACCCAGTCTATGTCATTTTGTTTTGGCAGCTGGAAACAACAAATACAGTGTGTTTCAAAGCTAAGCTCTGTGTCTTTGAATGAGTCACTTAGGCCCTTTGAGTGGTTTTCTAATTTGTCAATAGACAAATAAATACTTATTTCCACACAAGTGGCTGGAGTATCAGTGAGATAGCACACCTAAAGTATGGTGAATGTAGAGTGACTTCTTAAAAGGTTACTTCCTTTTCCTCTTTCCATCATTTGTTTCCTATTACCTGATCACAACTGTAAACTGTGAAGGGGCCCATAATGCCACCACCACTTTCAGTCGGACATAATAAAAACAGCTAAAAAATATTAAGTACTTCATATAGATGAGACATTGTACCTGGCAGTTTATTTGCATTGCTGTTGTTCAGTCACTATGTTTGACTCTTTGTGACCCCGTGAACTACAACACGCCAGGCTTCCCTGTCCCTCATTATCTCCTGGAGTTTACTCAAACTCATGTCCATTGAGTCAGTGATGCCATTATCTTATTTAATTGTCTTATTTGCATTCTTCTTATTATTTGCATATTATTACACATGAACAATTTGAGATAAACATGGTTATTCCTCTTAATGGGTAAGGAAACTGAGGCTTGGAGGAGACAGGTAAATTCTCCAGACTACAGTTATTGTACAGTGGAGCTGAGATTCATATCCATGGCTGTCTGACTCCCTGGGCTGTGTTCTTAATCATTTTCTTATTCCCAAGTATATGATTATTGCTCATTCAACCCGAAGGGCACAGGAGATTCAATCACTGCTCTCATGCACCTCACTATCTAGCAGGAAAGGCAGAAGTGAAAATCAATAATTAGTAAGTAGTGTGATAAATGTTAAATTTGCACAGGATGTTACTCAGTACAGCAGAGAGCCAAGTGTCTGAGGAAGCGAAGGAATAGTTCCAGAATCAGTCCGCTGGAGTGACAAGGTTGAGAAGGACATTTCAGGGTGAGGGAATAAAAGCATAAGGGCAAGGCTCATTGAAGAGCCCCATGGAGCTCTGGGTGCCTGGAGTCAAGGACACACTCTAGGGAAGTGCAGTCAGTGAAGCAGGAGAGGTTTGTTGAGACCAGATTATGAAGAACATTTAGATGACATACAAAGACATTTAAACTCGCTGCTGCAGAACATAAGCCATTCTTGAATGTGTTTCCCCTGAGACAGTGTTTCTTCATAAAAAGGTCTGTGTCCCTTTTGTCTCTGAGTATCCAAAGCCTAGCAGGGGCAGTTAACCAATATCTGCTGAATGAAAAAGTGAATGAATAAGTAAAAGGAAAGCACATCACAATGTATAATTTGACTGCAGAGGTACAGGGTTAGAGTTTGCCAAGATGAAGGCAATAGATGACAGTGGAGTTGTGTAGCAAAGGTGTAATGAGGGGGATATTGAAAAGTCATCCAGGAGAGTGATTGTAATTAAACAATACAGAAAATTTAGTGGGTTAATTGAGGGCAGTGCAACTTGAGGTGGAGGAGGGGAGAAGCAGATTTGAAGAGCATGCAGTTGGGTTTTGGATATGTTGTGCGGGAATAGTTGGAATCTGCTAAGTTAAAATTTCTAGCTGCCACTAGGGTTTGAAAGTTCAAGCTAAGAGGGATTCTATTAAAACCATGGCAATACCTGTTGACTTTGAGAGACAGTATGTACAGCAAGACTAGAAGGAGTTGTGGAGTAAAACCTTAAGGATGAGAAAGTACTTTCCAGAAATTAAAACATGGTATGGAATCTTATTTTGTCATCAGGGATAGAGATAGAGGAGCCTACAATGTGAGCTTCAGAAGAGTAAGGAGTAAGCTGAATCTTGTGGCTTGAAATTAAACAAAAATTCAAAAGGGCATGTATTCAACAGGATTAAATTCTACAGAGAGAAAGAAGTAAATTTAGCACTACTTGCTATGTATTGTTTAGATTATATTTATTGGGGAAATTATATGCTATCTATGGAATTAATTCTAAAACAATTGGAGGGGCTGTTTGGCTTGGTACTATATTTTTTTCCATGACTTGGATGTATTTTATATTCAGCAGTAGAAACTGAGCATTTTAAAAAAGTAAATCATACCCATAGATGACATTTTCATGAAAAAAAGAAAGGTGTTAATATAGTGTAATACCAGGAGGATACAGTAAATGCAATTGCTTGTTTGCTCAAGACATCATTAAGTAAGCTCTTGGTAGGTGAATAAAATGAAACCCGAGTGGGAATTTCAGGGCAACCAGTATGATAACTTCTCTGGTGGAAAGCACTCTTCAGGATGACAAAGTGAATATAATATCTCTTGAGTATGTGGGAATAGTCTGAGAGGCTTTGGACAGAATGATGTTATTACAAATAGAAGCATAACTGAAGATTCAGCATAAAGATTCATTTGCAAAAATAAGAATTTTTTTCATGGTTGGGAAGGAGTTAAGACATTTTGTTGTTGTTCAGTCACTAAGCCATGTTCGACTCTTTCAGATCCCATGAACTGCAGCACAACAGGCTCCCCTGTCCTTCACTGTCTCCCAGAGTTTGCTCAAAGTCATGTCCACTGTGCTGATGATGCCATCCGACCGTCTCATCCTCTGTCAGTCCCTTCTCCTGCCCTCAATCTTTCCCAGCTCAGGGTCTTTCCAATGAGTTTGCTTTTCACATCAGGTGGTCAAAGTACTGGAGTTTCAGCTTCAGCAACAGTCCTTCCAATGAATATTCAGGGTTGATTTCCTTTAGGATTGACTGGTTGGATCTCCTTTCTGTCCAAGACTCTCAAGAGTCTTTCCGAGTGCAACAATTCAAAAGCATCAATTCTTTAGCACTCAGCTGCCTTTGTCTGAAAAACCAAAGCTTTGACTTATATGGACCTTTGTCAGCAAAGTGATTTCTGCTTTTTAATGTGCCATCTAGGTTTGTCATAGCTTTTCTTCCACGGAGCAACTGTCTTTTAATTTTGTGGCTGCAGTCACTGTCTGAAGTGACTTTAGAACCCAAGAAAATAAAATCTGTCACTGTTTCCACTTTCTCCCCAACTATTTGCCATGAAGAGATGGGACCACCTGCTATATCTTGGTTTTCTGAATGTTGACTTTTAAGCCAGCTTTTTCACTCTACTCTTTCAACCTCAAGAGGCTCTTTAGTTTCTCTTTGCTTTCTGCCATTAGAGTGCTATCATTTACATATATGAGGTTTTGGTATTTCTTCCGACAATCTTAATTACAGTTTATAATTTATCCAGGCCAGCATTTTGCATGATGTATTCTGCATATAAGTTAAATAAGCAGGATGATAATATACAGCCTCGATAAGCTCCTTTTTCAGTTTTGAACTAGTCCATTGTTCCATGTCTAGTTCTAACCTTTGCTTCTTGACCTGCATGCAGGTTTTTCAGGAGACGGATGGGTGGTCTGGTATTCCCATCTATTTAAGAATTTTCAACAGTTTGTTGTGATCCACACAGTCAAAGGTTTTAGTGTAGTTAATGAATCAGAAGTAGCTGTTTTTCTCTTGCTTTCTCTATGATCCAGTGGACATCGGCAATTTAATCTCTGTTTCCTCTGTCTTTTCTAAATCCAGCTTGTATGTCTGGAAGTTCTCAGTTCACAGATGGGGTTTCCACAAAGACTCAGTCTGTAAAGAATCTGCCTGCAATTCAGGAGACTTGGGTTCGATCCCTGTGTCAGGAAAACCCCCTGGATGGGGGTACAGCAACATACTTCAGTATTCTTGCTTGAAGAATTCCATGGACAGAGGAGCCTGGCAAGCTACAGTTCATGGGGTTGCAAAGAGTCAGACATGACCAAGTAACTAACTCTTTCACTAAAAGTTTTTAGTTTGTAATTATTTAGAAATTTATGTTATACTTCAGTTTTTAAATATTTGTTGAATCTATGGAATAAGTGTGCCTAGTCTATGTAAAATATCTGTTCTATGCAAAGGAAAAAGAAATCTATGTATCATTTAAAATTTTTTAACAGACGCATAATATGTATGGAAAAAGTGTAGATAAGTGTGCAACTCAATGATTTTTGGTGGGGGGGTGCTGTGTTGAGTCTTCTTTGCTGCTTGGGCTTTTCTCTAGTTGTGGCAAGTGGAGGCTACTCTCGAGTCGCAGTGTGTAGACTTCTCTGTATTGCAGTGGCTTCTCTTGTTTCTGAGTACAGGCTGTAGGATGAGCAGGCTTCAGAAGTGTGGCACTTGGGCTCAGCAGTTGTGGCTCCTGGGCTCTAGATCACAGGCTTGATAGTTGTAACACACAGGTTTACTTGCAACACAGCAAGTGGGATCTTTCCACTCCAGGGACTGAACACATGTTTCCTGCACTGGCAGGCAGATTCTTTACCGCTGAGTCACCCAGAAGCCCCAAATGAAGGATTTTTTCACAAACTGAATGCAACTGAGAAATCTACTCCCAGACCAAGAAACGTGACATCAGTAACAACCAAGACGTTTTCTCTAAGCCCCTCTCTGGTCATCTGCCTTCTACAACATAAAATCTTCAACTTTAAACACTAGATTCCATCAGATTCTGTACCATGTAAACAGATAACTGTTCCTTGAAGGTGAAGCATTTATTGATTCATTTATTTTCTTCTTTATTTTGGTTCTAGACTCATCCATGGCTGACTTTGTTGATGTTTACCTGAAGGTCTCATGTAGGGTTTGGAACATGGTAGGCTTTCAATAATTAGATTGACTAATAAGAATAGAAAGCAATGGAAGCAAAGAAAAGTGAGGACATGAGCCAGAAATTATTCTTTGTCATAAAGGGGTTTGGTCTTGGTGATACTGAAGTACCAACCTATAGCTGAGCCAATTTTCATTCTTAGCGCAACTCAGAATAGAGCAGAAAGAGAAGAGTAATTCCCTGGGGTTGCTTAGGTCTTCTATGATAGGATCTGAGAAAGGAGGGTGGATAACTTCACCATTTCTGATTCTGTTATGACACCAGAATGATTGTCTAATACAGTCTGACAAAATTCTGGCAGAGAATGTGTGCAAATGTTTCCCTTTCATTCCTTGGGAAAGTTAAAATAGTCACTTTCTGGAGACCACAAGGAAGTTACACTTGAAGGAAATGAATTTCACTAGTAGTATTTTATCATTGCTCTTCTTTCTGTGTATTAGAATTTTCTTCCAATCTATTTACTGATTAAAGATTAGAGACTTATAAAATGACTGCAAGAATAGTCAATGATATTTAATGCTGCATTTAGTTGTCTAAATATTGTCAATAACCTTGATTTTCTTAACCTTCCATTATCCAAATGGAATTTAAATCAATGATACTAATAAAAATTGAGATGAAGTAAATGCTTGTTACAAACCAACCCTGTCATTTAAATAAGTGAACTCATTAATGCCTCGGTTTTTCACACTTTACATTATATGTTATTCTCATTTTAAGAAAAGGAGGGTTACAGAAGATTAGCCACTGGTCAAAGCCACAGATCAAGGGGGTCTTTGACTAGAGGCTCAAATCCAGGACTATCTGGATTCAGAGCCTGGGCTTCTATCTGTTCTAAGATTCTCAGTATCACATCAATTTTGATACTTCGGGTTTTTTACCCACTATTAGATCCAAAATACTGGCTTCCCAGGTGATTCAGTGGTAAAGAATCTGCCTGCCAATGCAGGAGATCAAAGGTTTGATCCCTGGGTGGGGAAGATCCCCTGGAGAAGGAAATGGCAAACCTCCTCCGGTATTCTTGCCTGGGAAATCCCATGGGCAGAGGAGCCTGGCGGGCTACAGTCCACTGGGGCACAGAAGGGTATGACACAACTTAGCGACTCAATAGCAGCAGTTTACCTAAGGTCTCTTTAAAACTATGATCAAGCAGATACCCTTTTAACTAGAAAAAGAACGCCTATGTCTGTCTTTGCTCTATTTCCAAAACTACTAAAGTTCCATGAAACATGGCTTCAGTTGCTATAATCTACACCTCTCTTAGGTAACTAAATAACACAATCAGCTACATAGCAGTGTACCTTAAAAGGTTTGTGATACTTTTCACAGAAAAATACGTACAAAAGAAACAGAAGCAAAGAAAATATTTTTAGTCTGATAGTACAGTGCCTTGAAAAGTACAGTAGCACAGTACAGCAGCTGGCACACAGGAGCTGGCATCGAGTCAACAAGCAAGAAGAGCTACTGACTGGAGGAGGGAGTGGTGGTGGGAGATGGTAGAGCTGAAGGATTGTCAACAGTAAATGACGGAAAATAATTTCACTCATGCCTGATGTTGATGGAATACATGTTCATAGCTTTGTAAGTTCACAACTTGAAAGTCTGTATGTAGGGGACTTCCTGTAACTATCCTAGAAGACAGTTGAGAACTAAGATTAGGCTCTTCCATATAACACCTTTCCAGACTTCCGTTAGGTCAAGTCATCTTCTCTGGCTTGTCACATGGAGCCCTTGATGACCTGTTCTCCAGCTCTGTTTCACACTTTGCTCCCACTGTGAATTTTCCCACCTCTCTGAACTTCTTAATGTACCTTAGACATTTCTTCAAAGTCCTTGAGAACTATCTTGGAAACCAAAAACATGCATGCATCTATGTTTGCTAAATTTCCAAAATTACTGAAGTTCAATGAAACATGATTTCAACTGCTGTAATCTACAACTCTTGTACATGTAACTTTAAACACAGTAAGACACCACATCGGTGACAAGGAGAGAGGTAGCAATAAAAATAAAATAATGTTATTTTTGTCTTTTAAAAATGAATCACACAAATGAAGAAATAAATTTCTTTAAAACCTCGTAGATTCCTTTAGGCCACGTAAAGAGAGAAATGGAATGTGTCCAATTAAAAATGATTGAGAAACGTTATTCTTTACTTTGAAACAGCCATCACTTTAATTATAATTTTTTATTCTCAGCTCAAGAGTAAAAAGACAAATTTTATATAACTGGATAGCTATTATAAAGCTAACCAGATACCTTTGTCTTTCTTCTTGCTTTTATATTAAGCCCTATAGACTAAGAGCCTGGCTATAAATAAAACTATTGATGTTAAAAGGTCATGGCTGTGACCTTTCACATGTTTCTTTTCCACTGTATCTATATACACTGTATACTTTACCCAGAGAAGAGATTCTTTATTTAAGAGAGCTTAAACTGTTCAAATTTGTAATGTACTGGGGATTTTGGAATGTCTAGGGGACTTAGTGGATAAAGAACTGACCTTTCATCTCTGAACCCAGACACAGCCCAACCTCAGATAAGTGAAAAAGTTTTGTGTCAGTTGCCTGTATGATAAACTGGTACTATCCACTATCTTCCAACCCAATTAAGCATTTACTGGCAGATCTGGCCTCAAGAGGCACATGAAGTACAGAAATGGAATTACTTCTACCCCTAGAGTGGGTGTCTGAACCTTCAAGATAGGATTTCAAGGTTTTAAGTGGAAAGCTTTGACCAAAGTAGTATCTACAGCTGGAAAACCATAGACCCCTATGAAAACTGCCCCTCCTTCCCACAGTCACATGCAAATTTGAGATACTGGAATACTTTTCAATATTCATACTTTTGTTTGGTGTGTCATTAAACACAATTTGTAAGATTTTTAAAATTCTATTTCTTTACAGAAAAAAAAATAACTTGAATGTAGTAGGGAGGAACAGTTGTATGAAGTCATTAGGAGCATGCAATTCAATTTGCTGTTAATAAAGCCCCTTAACATTCACAGAATCATAGAAGAGTGTGGACTAGAATTTCTAAAATATTAAATAAAATACACATTTCTGCATTTTACTTCATAGTAGGTGATATGAAGTTTTGACATTTTCATTTTATTATTTAGATTTTACTTGGTTCCCTGGTATCTCAGATGCTTAAGAGTTTGCCTGCAATGCAGGACACCTGAGTTTAATCCCTGGGTCAGGAAGATCCCCTGGAGAAGGAAATGGCCACCCACTCCAGTATTATTGCCTGGAAAAATCCCATGGACAGAGGAGCCTGGTGGGTTACAGTCCATGGGACTGCAAAGACTAGGACATGACTGAGCGACTAATAAAATATTAAAATGATTTTTTTTATCAGTGAAATATTGTAAATAATTAAAGGATCATATAAGCTTCTTGAGGACATGATTGCTTTTTTTGCTTCTTTGAATTTTCAAGTATACAACCCAGTAATGGAGAGTAGATGTGCACTTTCTCCTTTACAACGAGTGAATGACCAGAGGTGTTATTCCATGTCAGGAGGTCATTGTAAGTTTTTTTTTTTTAAATGCTAAATGTTTCAGTTTTGCAGAAATAATGAGGAGGGGGGAGGTTGAGGAATTCCTACCAAAATATTCAAATACTTAAAAATTTCAGCAGTGAAAAGCATCAGGTTAAACTTGTAAAGGCTTTACTGTAATGGGAGGTAACAGAATGATTAGAGAGAAGACAATGGCCAATGTCATTTAATTTAAGTAAATTTTTATTTACATTCTACTAAGAACTTTGTAACATGCAATTCTACATCAACTATTTTAAAATTAACAAAAGAAAAACAAAGAATGTTTTTCCCAGTATATATGCCATATGATGATAGGGAAAATTAAAGTGGTAAAAACTATTAATTTGATCACTTTTGTTGGATTGCAGGTTATTTTCACTTTTTATATTTTTCCATATTTTGGCAACTATTAGGCAATAAACATTCATTATCTTTTTACCAGAAAAAATAACCTCTGAAATAAATACCCCTCCCTAAATTCAACCTCATTACACATTTCTCTTTAGTCATCACTCATGTTTGAAAAACTAAGTATAGTACTCACTCTGTAAATGTTGGATTTACACGGGAGAATACTTGAAAATTTTTCAGTTATGAATACTTTGACTTGAAAGTTGAGTGAAGGTGAACTCAGTTAAGGTGAAGGACTCACATTTAGGAGCAGAGGTAAGAATGGCTGGAATGGAGCGAAAATTTGAAAGTACTTAGAGGGTCTGTGAGCCTGTTTTTGTTTTGTAAATAAGTTCATTTGTAACATTTTTTAGATTCCACATATAAATGGTGTCATATGATATTTGTCTTTGTCAAAAACAAATTTATGGTTACCAAAGGGGAAAGGTGGAGTATGAATGTGAAAGTTGCTCAGTTGTGTCTGACTCTTTGCGACCCCATGGACTATATAGTCCATGGAATTCTCCAGGCCAGAATACTGGAGTGGGTAGCCTTTCCTTTCTTTAGGGGATCTTCCCAACCCAAGGATTGAACCCAAGTCTCTCTCATTGCATTGCAGGCAGATTCTCTACCAGTTGAGCCACAAGGGAAGCCCAAAGTGGAGTACGGCTAGGGATAAATTAGGAGTTTAGGGTTAACATACACACACTGCTGCTGCTGCTAAGGCGCTTCAGTCGTGTCCGACTCTCTGCGACCCCAGAGACGGCAGCCCACCAGGCTCCCCCCGTCCCTGGGATTCTCCAGGCAAGAACACTGGAGTGGGTTGCCATTGCCTTCTCCAGTGCGTGAAGGTGAAAAGTGAAAGTGATGTCTCTCAGTCGTGTCCGATGGACTGCAGCCTTCCAGGCTCCTCTGTCTATGGGATTTTCCAGGCAAGAGTACTGATATAAAATAGATAACCAACTGTATAATACAGGGAAACCTACTCAATATTCTTTAATAACCTATATGGGAAAAGACTTTGAAAAATAATAGATATATGTATATGTAAAACTGAATCGTTTTGCTTACACTTAAAACACATTGTAAATAAATTATACCTTAATATAAAATAAAAATTAAATTAAAAATAAAGGGAACTGGGTTGCGTGGTTCAAACAAAAAGCAAGCAAGCCTCTTTTGATCTATGTAGACAGATGATCTGTATACTTTATTGGGTTTCACCAAAGTTAATAAAATAAAACAAATCATTACCCAATTGTACTTTAGTGAAGGCATGAAAAATAAGTAGCAAAAATATTAGCTAAATAAATAGTAACAACATCAAGAAAAGAAGTAAAATCCAGAGGATAAAAGATTGAAAAGATAGGAAATACCCAGTTTGGGTAGTTTATTATCAAATTGAAGGCGAGAAAATGATGCTACACCCTGTCTACAAAGAGTAGATTAGAAATGTGGGTTGAATATCTGAGAAGGATTGGAGTAG
This sequence comes from Nanger dama, assembly GCA_917880005.1. Lineage (NCBI taxonomy): Eukaryota > Metazoa > Chordata > Mammalia > Artiodactyla > Bovidae > Nanger > Nanger dama. The sequence continues at coordinate 3,688,784 of CAKJTW010000037.1, read as the reverse complement.
ATTATTGATGTGCGGAAAAATCAAAAGTTAGAATTCAGGTTTTGTGACTAAGGATTTTTGGCTTGATATTTTAAGATGATCTATTTTCTCCATATGGCTTTTCAAAGGGAGAATGGATGTAATCAGTAAGAACCATTTAGAAATGGCTTATTCTGGAAATAATATCTTCTTTCACTCACTATTTTTCCTACCTAACAGAGAAACTAAATATGAAACCCAGAATTCTGACATCATCACACAAAGATTTCAGCCTTTCCAAATCTTTTGTTTAAAGTTTTTTTGTGTGTTTTTAGAAACTATAGAAATAAAGCTTTCAGTTACTTTGAAGAAAAAGTGAAAGTGTTAATCACTCAGTCGTGTTGGATTCTTTTCGACCCCATGGACTGTAGCTTGCCGGGCTCCTCTGTCCATGGAATTCTTCAAGCAAGAATAGTGAAGTGGGTAGCCATTTCCTTCTCCAGGGGATTTTCCTGACCCAGGGATAGAACACGGGTCTCCTGCATTGCAGGTAGATTCTTTACCACTGAGCATCCAGGGAACCCCTTCAATTGCATTACTTGGGGTAAATTATTGCATTCTCATGGCCAAACTATAAAACCACAAATGTCTGCAAACATCACCTTCACATGAATTCCATAGTTCCAGTTCTTTTCTATGCAACACCTTAGCAGCACGTATAACCATTGTAGTTGAAATAGCTACTTGCTTATTAATTTAACATAGGTGTATTTCACTAGACATAAGGACAAAATTATGTCTGTTTTTGCACTGTTGCATCTGAAGCGCCTGACTGCATGGTACATAGTAGGTGCTTAGTAACCTTTGAATTGAATCAATGAATAAATAAAGCACTTTTTCGAACTTTCATTTTGACTTAACTCACATGAAAGGAAAGAGATACCTGGAACTAAATGACTTCCTATTGTTCTGAAATGATTTTTTTCACTATTTTGAAGGAAAAATAATACTTTTAAATTTCATTGATTTGGAAATCAGTATTTTTCTTGAAAATAAGCAATAAGCGCATATATGATACCAAATTCCACAAAATATTTAATGAACAAAATAACAGTTTAACTAATAAAATGTAAGTCACTGATGATCCTTATTCATTTTTCTTTAAAATTTATGTTTCTCATCCATAAAGGGTTGTTTACAGAGGTCATAAATTATCACTTAAAACCATGTCCACTTCTTCAAAGTTTGCAAATACTCAATGCATAGTAAAAGCCAAGAGAAGACCACTTGCTTTAAAGATGATAATACTTTTGGAATGTTAATAGTGTAAAACTTTCTACAGGAAAATTATTTCTTTACTGAACTGGGAAATAGTCAGTTTGGCTTAGTCCATTTTGCACCTTTGTGCTGGGGTATCTCTAGGTTTAAATGACAGCAGCTTCAGTCTTTTCAATCCCTTAATCCTTAAGGAGCATAGGTTTCAGTTCAAGACAGCTTCACACAGAACATAAGAAAAGACCCTGTGAGCCTACCTCACATACGATGATCTGTTTTTCAGCTGTGATTTTTCACTTGCATCCCATAGTAAAAAATGACTTTGAGGCAAACCAGTGTCAAATAATTAATGCATTTTCAATGGAGGACTGCTTTTTTTTTTTTTTTCCACTTTGCTATAATGCAATGCATGGAAAGCCATAAATGCTTTCATGTAAGCCACTGGTACCTGTGGTTTTCATCACTGTTTCACTGGGATCCTTCCCATTAGAGAAATTTTGTGAGGTATCTGAGCTGAAATGGAACAAAAAACTGGCCTGGGAGGGTTTACATCTGGTAGCCTACCCCATTACTTAAACAGGCTACATCTTAAAAAAGAAAAAGTTATACAGGTTGAATTGGGGCAATTATATTCTGATCTAAGACATATATTTGTTGATTATTTCCAGGTGTTTTTTAAAAAGCATGTTTTCTTGATCTATAATTAATATTTTGCTAATAGAGCTCTAGAAAAATGCTGCAAAACCACTCATGATTTTTCCATGCCATAAATGATAAGAACTAATAGCAACCATATTAAATTCGTGGGTTTTTAAGCATTATCCTAGTTTGTGTCATAACTATTATTTAAAATTATAATATCCAGGTGCTGTATGTGGTATTTGATCAAAGGGAATGGAAATGTAATGAGTTATAAGTTTTCTCCCTGAGGACTCAAACTGTACATAATGGGAGAGGGTGTGATTTATTTTCTGAGTCATTCTGGAAACAGTTATGAAAACCTTTAGTTAAATGCTGGTAACCGGGGTTATTGAATCTGCTGCTATTTACCACTTATGGGGGGCAGTATATGAGTGCATTTTTGGAGGGGAAACCAAACTAAAATGTCTTTTAAAAACTCTATATATCAGTGAGCATTACTATCACCTGCTAATTTTTAATGAATATTTCCAGACTCCCTTTGACATGTCCATGGAATAAAAAAAAAAAAAAATCAAGACTTCAAAATTGACCTTTACAGATAACAAAAAATGACACTTGATTTTTTTTTTTTTTTGATGGTGATGAATGCATCATCTAAATTACAATGAGCAGGAGAGCTGTAATTTTATGGGAACATTTCTAATTTTTCCCACATTAACCTTGTGTTAAGAAATGCTGACAACTTTGAATTACAGGACGAGATCCACTTCCCATTCTTTGCCGTCAGTGAAAATGATCAGTCCTTCCCCTTTAAGCAAATGCAATAAGGAAGCAGCAGTAGAGGGCTGAACACTTTCTTTCTTTCTTTTTTTTTGATCTTCCTCAAATATTGTTTGACCTTAATCACTGTCTTCCAACAAGCTTAATGTGACATCACCTTGAAACAAAAACACACAGCCTCTCAAGTCTGGCTCGGGAATGAAAAAGCCCTGATTATTAGTCCTCTGTGTGATCTTTTCAGATTGCACTGATGAGATGAAGTTTAATCTCGTTTCTCTCCTCTCCAGTACCACAAACCACAGGCAGTTTAAGGCAGCCTGAAAATCTCTTACATCTGGAAGAGCAATAATTCATGGGATTTTGCCTGACAGCCATGACAGGCAGCGGGGCAGCCAGAAACAACGTCTCTTATGTTGTGCTATTTGCAAAAAATCAGAAGAGGAGGAGCCGGCACAGGATCACATCCTTTAGCATATGTTCGTGGAGAAAACCCTTTTATTTCCTGCCAGATGCCTCATGAATAGGTCCTAAATATTACATAGACAGTAGCTATCACTTCCAAACAGAATTCCTGGGTGTCTGCTAAGCTGCAAGGCATATGAAGGCCTATTGTCTGGGCAAAGGGTCATGGTTAAATTTGCACAGATTTTTTAAAATAGATATTTCAGATTCTACATGTGATTTATAGGCATTTGCACACCCTGCTGTGCATGAATATGATACCATCTTCTGAGTAGGATTATTTCGTGAAATGTATATGGGATTTAGCTACAGTAACTTTTACTGGGCAGCTTAGAATGGCCAGCCAAAGTACGAGAATTTACTGCGGCACAGCTTGCGCTGTCAGGATTGGGGTTGGTGTTTATGATTTCTGCAGAAGCAGAAATAAACAACTTCTCCTTAATGGCCTTCTTTATGTGGAGGCAGCAGTGGTCCTACGTGGTCTCACAACAGTAGCTGGTGCAGCCGTCTGTCCTGTTTCTTGTGGAACCAGTGTCTGAAAATTTGCATTTCTGCTTTTGAGTTTTCTACGACAGTAGCCAGAAATGGAGGAAGAGGGGGAGCCTGCAAACATTTGAATGAGTTAGCATTTCCACTCTACTGTTTTCAGCACTATAAATATATTGTGGATAGAATGACTCAATTTTAAGACTCCGATGGAGAGACGAGAAGGAAACGGCCAGATTCATTTTCAGGTTGTACACCGTCAGTATATCTTGTAAAAATACTCATCAAAGAAAATTTAAATGACTTCTATGAGAGGATTGTATTTCCAAAGAATGCTATATAGTTCAATCACCATTCAATATGCATTTCAAGGTATATTTTAGCCATGTTCAGTATTATATGAAGCATAAGTACAAGTGTATGAAGGTGTTAAATATATTTTTTCCTATTTAGGAAAAACTAAAAAAAAATAATTATCTAAAACTTTCCTGATGTAACAACCGTTTGTAAAGTTCCAGGGAATGTTGACATACGGTGTATATAGGAGCAGGCAGAAAATACATTTTTTAAAAACGAGACAACCGTTTCATGCCAAAGAAAAACAATTCCTTTGCCAAACTACACATTGTTAACTTAAAATGTGTTCCATGTGGAAATAGGAAGACTGATTTTAAGGAAAGGCTAGTGATCTGAAGTCAGCTGGCTTTGTGCCTGTCAACTACACATTTTGGCTTCTAGTTTTACAGCTAGAATTGGAAATATTTATTTCCCCTGTTTAAGACTAGTTCTTTTCCTTTGCCTAGTAAACCAATGCATTTGCCTGTAAACATGCATATAGAAAAAAAAAATTTCCAAGTGATACGCAAGGGAAGAATAATTTAAAATCTCTTGTAGGCAGCATATTATAGCTTGGAAAGACTGTATTTACCTATCACCGCTATTTAGAATTACCAACATCAACAAGCCTTCATATAGCCTGTTCTTGGTTTCTTTGATTTCTGGTCATAACATCATGGTCTTAGGCAGGTTACAGATAAATTCTGAAAGGTAGCATGAATATACAGTGATGAGCAGTCATTGGAAAGACCTTACAAAGGGAAAGAATCTTGATTTTTTAAGTCTAAAATTCATTTGATAGTCATATCAAACTTACATTGGATCACCTAATGTATCATACCTTTTCCAGCATTTGGTCTTTGGAATAAGGAATCTAGGAAAAAATGATTCCTTTCAAAGCATTCTTAGGTTGTTTTATGTAATAGGAAGTAGTGGGAATTGGAACTTCAAAAATATGTGGCGTTGTAGCATTGATTTCAGTATCACTCTCTAAAAGACAAATCCAGAGGCTTTTGGTAGTCAGATTTTAGTAAGTCTGAGTGGGCAAGAGCTATTTATTGCAATTCTGAGAGCGTAAAGCTCCTCCTTTTCACATATATCCCTTTGCCGGAATACCCAAGTTTTATTTATGATTTTGGATTTTATTTCACAGCATTCCAGTTTAGTTTAGCATGATGTATTTAATAACCATGTCGACTGTCTTAATTACCCTATAAAGCAGGGTTCCATTGCCATTTGACCCTCCACGGCATTCCAGAAAAACTGCGGGACCATGATAATTACCAACCGCCTGTGAGAAAATTAAACAAAAAGGCCCAACTTTTAAACCACCATTTTAAATGACCTATTACGTCTCAGGAATAAATCATTGATGAAATAGCCTGCTTAACAGGAAAATAGCTATTCCATAGCAAAGAATTTCCCCTTGCATGATCATGAAGAGAATCTCAAGTATTCTTCAGCTCCAAAGGTTAGATTTTATGTCTGTCCAATGCCTTTTAATGACACATTTTTGTGTAATTTTACTGTAATCAAAGCCTTTTCCAATAGAGGTTACAGGCTGTGGCTGTTTTGTCAGTCTGAAACATTTTACTATCCATAAAGTATTAAATGCACTTAGATCTGGCCAGAGAAAAGAAAAATCTGTTTATAATTGGAGAGAATTCAAATTAAAAGAAGATCTATGAATAGTTTTATTTCCTTTGATTAGACAGTCATTTGCTATACATTTTGTGAAAAGTGCTAATCAATCACTCTGTGGGATAAGATTGATTTATTAATTGCTGCTGTAGTCCAAAAAATAGTGACCCGCTTTGAAGGTCTAAATGTCTGGATTAATTTGAGAGTGGTGCCAATCTGTCATAACTAATCATGATATATTGTTATGTTTATTTCTACGTAATAGTTCTATCAGTCTGAAGTTCAACAAATATAAAGCTTAAATTCTCTCCTCCCCACCCCTTGCTCCTCATGGATAAATATTTGTTTTGAGAAAATTGATATTTTACATACGTTTCCTATTATGGTTCCCAGTGTTAAGTTGGAGATATGCTAGATAATTCTTTTCTGATCACAATATAAGCCAGTGATTAAAATCATCACTTAAAAAATTTGTTTTTTTGAGTACAGCCCAAGTGAGAACATAGGAAAATTGCAAGCTTTTGTTCTTGCAATAATTTTGACTTTTTCTCAGCACAAAGCAAGATAAGCACATGTGTTTTGAGGTCACATAAGGTCCATTCCCAGGTTTCTAACACTGGTCTTTTTTTTTTTTTTTTCCCCTATTGGCAAATTGCCTGGCATCCAGGGAAGCTGGCCAATGGGTACTAGAAATAATTGGGTGAACAAGTGTGCTTTTCTGGCAAGACTCTGCAAGAGAAAAGACAAGTACTAGATTTGTTAGGAGGCATTCCTTACTCATTCTGTTGCTCGCCAGCTGTGTGATCTTCAATAAATTACTTGCCTTCTCTGAGCTGCAGTTTTCTCACTTGGAAATAATGGTAGCTATTTCATAAGGTTTGAGGGAGGATTAAATAAGATAATATATATAAGATGTCTTCTGTAAGGTTTGACTCATAATAGTTTGTGTTGGATTTGATTTTTTGGCTCTGTCTCCAACTGAGTTCACAGTAGTCTGACTAATGCTTTACTAAATGTTTTCTTATTGAAATCCACTCGAAAGCTCCAAGGTTTAACACTGAAAAGAGATCGCCAATTAGCAAGGAGTGGCTGATCGAGGAGCCTTAATCTATTTCCTGAACCAATTATGACACATAAATTATGAAGGCTGCCAGTGCCAGTTTTCAATGCCTCATTCCTCACTACTCTTCAAAAGTTTTGTCCCATCAGAGATAATTCCCTTGGTTGTTTTAAGCATAGCCGGAGAAGCCTGAAGTCTTAAAATAGTTTTCAAATACTCTGAATGAAAGAAAAGATAAATAGGCAAAAAATTTAAAAGTCATTAGCTTCTTGAAGTAAAGATTTTGACTCATCATAGTTAGCGCTCACAAGGTCTGTCTGGTGCTAGATGTAAACCTAAGGACTTTTCAAAGCATGATTTTCTGCAGATGCATGCCCAGGAGTGGGACTGCTGGACCATATGGCAAGACTATTTTTAGTTTTTAAGGAGCCTCCAGACTGTTCTCTGTAGTGGCTGTAGCAATTTACATTCCCACTCACAGTGTAAGAGCGTTCCCTTTTCTCCACACCTTCTTCAGTATTTATTGTTTGTAGACATTTTGATGATGATCAGATGGCCATTCTGATTCCTGCGAGATGATACTTCATTGCAGTTTTGATTTGCACTTCTAGATAACTAACAAAGTTGAGCATCTTTGCATGTGCCTTTCGACCATCTGGATGTCTTCTTTAGAGAAATATCTGTTTAGATCTTCTGCCTATTTTTGATCGAGTTTTTTTTTTTTAAATTTTATATTGAGCTTTATGAGCTGTTTGTATATTTTGGAATTAATCCTTAAATATTTTCTCCCATTCAATAGGTTGTCCTTCGTTTTGTTTATGGCTTCTTTTGCCATGAAAAAGAGATTATCATAGTAAATGAAGGAAGTCAGACAGAGAAAGACAAATATAAACATGATATCACTTATATGTGGAATTAAAAAAAATGATTCAAATGAACTTATTTCCAAAACAAAATAGACTCACAGGTCTAGAAAACAAATTTATGGTTACCAAAATGGAAAATGGGGACAGGGAGGGATAAATTAGGAGTTTGGGACTAAAACATACAGACTACTATGTATAAAATAAGCAACCAACAAGGACTTATTGTGCAACACAAGGAACTATACTCAATATCTTGCAATAACCTATATTGGAGAAGAATCTAAAAAATAATATATGTGTGTGTGTGTGTGTGTGTGTATTTATAACTGAATCACTTTGCAGTACACCTGAAACTAACACAACATTATAAATCAGCTATACTGCAATAAAAATTTACAAAAATAATCTTATGGACTTTGTTCATGTGTCTCTGGTCTGTGTTTCCACACTCTTGGTTGGCCATTGAAACATGGAGAATGTCTCATCTTCCACTGGAAAATAACTGTTCTTTTAATACATTAAGCTCTGGTATTCAGGCTTAGTGCTGAATACCAGAGCTGAGGGTTAGCTTAGTGCTGAGCTGAGCCACCCACTTAGGAATTTTCAACTCAAATCAAAGTGTAGGTGTGAAAAACAACCTCTTCTCAATAGAGTGACATCACAAACTATCTCACTTTTCAGGTGAGACACACAGGGAATAACTAGGTCAGTGAAAGCAACCAGCCCAATGTAATTCCCCAATTGCAGTTACTATAACATTACTGAGACTGCATTTCTTATGAAAACAAATCTCAGCATGGGCCCTGGTATAAAATTATCCAGGTGAAGATGGATAACCCTGATCCCGTAGCTCCTAAAATCCTCTCTTAATTAAGGTTCTCTCAAACTATTGCCTCACTCACCCTCTAGTGTGGGAGCTTCAGTGATTCTGAATAGGATTTAGAGGGAGTGATAACTTGGGTGGGAAAATTATCACTTTTTCACTAACTCCAAACTAAAATTTTTAATTTTGTTCAAATCTGAATGCAGACAATAAATCACACATAATATTAGCATAATAAATCACAGATATTTTCATATTTATATGAAGTGGTAGTTAGATCTGTTACTATATATTATTATTTAATGTATTCATAATGAAGCATATGTATTACTTATCATAAATTGTTTTTAAAATATTTCAATAACTGCATTTAAATATCATAGCTTTCTTTTCCTATATGATAAATTTTATGGTGTAAATGCACTCTTCTTAGATAGAGTTTTTAGACTTCTCCAGACTTCCAGTGAAGTCTATGACTCAAGAAGTTTGAGAAATGATGCTGTCGACTCCATCTTTTCACAGCAATCTGCTCTGCTTCTGATATTAGACTATGCTTTTAAGAGAGAAAAAAGTGAGTCAAGCTGGTCAAAAATTTTTGCCCAGATTTTCAGACTAGAAATGACAATAAAATGTCCTTCTTTTTAATTTAAAAAAATTTCAATTTATTCTTATTTTTGTTGAAGTATAGTTAATTTACAATGTTGGGTTAGTTTCTGTTATACAACAAAGTGATTCAGTTATATATATATATATATATATATATATACACATTTACATACACATATACACATATATATGTATATACATATATATTCTTTTTCATGTTCTTTTCCATTAAGGTTTATTTTTCAAGATACTGAATATAGTTCCCTGTGTTATACAATAGAATCTTATTGCTTAATTGTCTTATATGTAGCAGTTTGTGTCTGCTAATCACAAATTCCTAAATTATCCCTCCTCCACCTCCCTTTCCCCTTTGGTAACTCCTTTGGTTTGTTTTCTAGATCTATGAGTTTGTTTCTGTTTTGTAAACAATTCTATTTGTATCATATTTTAGATTCCATGTATAAGTGATATCAAGACATTTGTCTTTCTCTTACTTCACTTAGTATGATAATTTCCATGTCCATTCATATTGCTACAAATGGCATTATTTCATTCTTTTTTATGACTGAGCAATATTCCATTGTGTGTGTGTGTGTGTGTGTGTGTGTGTGTGTGTGCTATTGTTGTTCAGTTGCTAAGTTTTGTCTGATTCTTTGTGACCCCATGGACTATAACCCACCAAGCTCCTCTGTTCTTGGGACTTCCAGGCAAGAATACTGGAGTGGGTTGCCATTTCCTCCTCCAGGGTATCTTCCCTACCCAGAGACTGAACCCTCATCTTCTACATTGGCAGGCAGATTCTTTACCACTGAACCAGCAGGAAAGTTATGAACATAAGAGTGCATGTATCTTTTTGAATTAGAGTTTACATCTTTTTCAGATATATGCCTAGGAGTGGGATGGTGAGATTTCTGAATAATATGATAACTCTACTTTTAGTTTTTAAGGAAACTGCAGACCATTCTTTGTAGTGGCTACAACAATTTACATTCCCAAAAACTGTAGGAAGGTCCCCGTTTCCCTCTTGCTAGCATTTGTCTTTTGTAGACTTTTTAATGATGGCCATCCTGACCAGGGTGAGATGACATCTTATTTTAGTTTTGATTAGTAAAATGCCTTTTTCTTTTTGATGAAACTGTGCAGCAATGGATCCAGGGAACCATGTTTACCGTTAGGTGAAAAAGTTCAGTGGTAGAATGAAGTAAAACCAACAGGTAAGATAAGGGAAAGAGGTGAAGAGTAGAAAGTCCTGATATGTGTTCTTATCTCTAGATCCAGTCTCTGAGACCAGCCCCAGTCTTCCATGTATGATTTACATAAGGCAATGGATTTCCTTTTTAACTTAGTGTGTGATGGATTTCTGGATCTTCTAACCACTATGATGACAACAAAAACATCTCAGCTAATACAGAGAACTATCTTGACCTCTCATCTCTGACTCAGTCAAAATCTCTTCCCTTAGAACACCAGTATTATGGATGTCTATTCCTTCTATTCAGAATCCTCCCCTCTTCATTCATACAGTGTTAGTCTCTCAGTTGTGTCTGATTCTTTGTGACTCCATGGACTTAACTCAGCAGGCTCCTCTGTCCATGGGATTCCCCCAAGCAAGAATACCGGGTGGGTAGCTATGCCTTTCTCCAGAGGATCTTCCTGACCCAGGGATCAAATCTGGGTTTCCCATATAAAAGTAACCCATTTTTCCTTGGGATACTGCCTCTCCCTATTCTCAATCTTCTCCATACTGTGGATGAGGTTGACATATCTTAAGTGGAAAGAGTAAGGACGTAATGCAGGACTCAGCCACTCAGTGTGTTTCCTGATCTTGGCCAGGTTCAACATAGGTATAATTTGGAACATTGGGAGTCAAGTGCTTTTATGAAACTTGAGAAAAGACATAGCTCTTTCCACTGGGACTGCTGACAGCAAGAAGTGATGCTGGAGGTACCAGATCTCTCTCTCTGGAATGCTGAGCAGAGACTTTGAAATGGACCAGATCCTAGTGACATCATTTGAGCCCCTACAACCAGTCATACCAATGATCAATTCTTATGCACTCAGCAGTCTTCAAAACAATAAATAGCCTTCACATTTTTATCATCTTAAGTCACTTTGAGTTTGGCTTGTGTCTTGAAGCCAAAAGAATCCTGAATAATACACCCTTAGTACCCAAGCCAGATCAAAGTCCTCTAAAATCTTTTTTTTTTTTTGGCTAAATGTTGCCATTTGGAGTCCAGTTGTGTGGCTAGGGTTTCATCCTTCTCCAGGAACACGTGTGATGTCAGTAGTCACTAGATCAATAAACTGCCTTTTCTCAAAAAGGAGGTTTGTGAATACCTTTTAATGCTTTGTTTGAATTAAAACCTTGCATGTTTCAAGGTATACTGTACAGCAGTGATCCCCGATTTTTGGTGGCCAGACCTTGGACTTTACGGTTGTAATGTCACTGACTCCATACCATCTTAGAGAAGTGAAAGATGCAGTCCAGGCCATTAAGAGTTAAGCCCCATGCTTTTATGAAAACTGAGAAGAGATATACCTCTTTCCACAAGAATGCTTATGTCTAGGAGAAGTGACATGGGAGGCACTGGGGAGAGGTGAAGAGACAAGCCCAAACAGTCACATTTGTCCAAAACTAGAAACTGTTCATGTTTCTGTCTTGCTATGGGACAGAGTCCTCTGAATGACACAGCTCAATATCCTGATCCTCTCCCTTCGGTATTTTCAAAGTTATACCTCTTCTCTCTTCTCCCATTTTGAATGAATGAATGAATGAGTGACTGAATAAATCAGCCCGTTTTGAATTTGGCCTGAGTGTGGAACTGACCTGCCATATCTGGGCCATCTGCTGCCTCACCTGTTGGCGTTTGTTAATTCTACTTTTCTTATCACTTCTTGAACCTGTGCTCAGCAATTTTGGCTCCTAATATAGTTTGAGGCCAGGTTTGTAACACAAGAGTATAAACCTCAACCCCCAGATAAAGGATGAAGATGTCAAATAGGAAAGTATGAAAATAGAAGTAAGCTTAGGGAAAGTAGTAAAAATAAAAATGCCTCAGCTTCCACAGTCCTCAATAGCTTGCTTGATCGTTTGTGGAGCACGCAGCATTTATCCAAATTATCAACACCTTCCATCCCAGTTGCTGACATTTTCTATTTTGATTTCCTAATTCTTGGTCTGTCTTTGAACAAAGGATACGGTCTTATAGACCAATGACGGTTTCCAACATTTTTGGCACCAGGGATCAGTTTCATGGAAGACAATTTTTCCGTGGACTGGGAGTTTGGGGGGGATTGCTGGTTTGGGGATTATTTGAGCATATTACATTTATTATGCTGCTGATCTGACAGGAGGTGGAGCTCAGGTATAATGCAAGTGCTGGAAAGTGGCTGTAAATACAGATGAAACTTCCTCACCTGCTGTGCAGCCCAGTTCCAGAGGCTGGGGACCCCTGTCATAGACCGCTCTACAAAACATCTCAGTTCCTTTAAGATCAAGACCAAGAGAGTCATATTTCCACAGACCCCACTTGCTCTTTACCTTCTCAGGTCTTATATTTTATCAGAGAAGCTCTTCTTATCCAGCTTATTGTCAGCATGAAAAACCTCAATTGTAGGTACCTTTTATACCTTCAAAGACTGTGTGCAACCAAGATAGTCCAGGTCTCTTCAGTCTGTGGGTAAAAAAAAATAATACATATGGTTATTAATGCCAACATTTCAATTCCAGTTACATATAAATATGTATCAAGCACTTCTCAAGGGCTGGGCACGATGCCATGTGCTGAGGTTACAACGAGTTAAATGAGACAACACTGTTACTATCTGCACATCATTACCCACCAAAAGAGGAAGGCTGGCTTCAGACAAATCATTAAAATATGCAGAATATTAAAAGGTTATAGTGGGATCTAAGCTAATCTTGGAGGTCGGGAAAGGCTCATCAGATGATGTAACATTGAAGGATGAGTACTTAGTTAAACAAAGAAGCAAGAGAAAGCTTCCCTGACTCAACAAAGGGAATATCCAAAAGGGACAAGACATGAGGATCAAAGGTATCAGAGAAAATAGCAAAGCGAGGGGAGCACAGTGCTAGGGGAGAGCAGGGAGGTGGGAAGGAGCCAATTCTGGAGAGCCTAGTAAGCCACGTTAAGAATGTTTTTAATTAAAGTAGACTTGAAGAAAACTAAACAGATTTGGAACAGATGCTGGGAAATGGGAAAGAGCTGTCGAGAGAGGAGCAGAGGGATTGCTAGTGTTTGCGAAGGCCTGGCTGAGGTTGGGACATCATGACAATGTAATGAAAGCAATCAGTACAGCTATTTAATTTTCTCCAACAACACTTAGCAGCCTGGAAAGAAGCATGATGAAAATAGGCAACTTGTTTGCCTCAGAATTAGGGATTGGCTTGGTATATGCAAAAGTATAAAAGGAAAGGAAATGAAGGACGTTGGTTTGAGCGGTGGCACTAAGATTGGTCATGAGACCCATGTCATGCAAGTAAAGGGTATTTAATTTGGCGGAGGGTGCACTGGGCCTTCATAGTGTGCACGGGCTCTTCATTAGGATGTGTGAGGGCCTCTCTGGTTGCCCTGCAGCATGTGGGAATCTTAGTTCCCTAACCAAGGATCAAACCCGTGTCCCTTGAATTGCAAAGTGGATTCTTAACCATTGGACCACCAGGGAAATTCCAAGGAGGTAGCATATAGAAAAGACATACAGCAGGATGAATACCCAACACAACCTTGGGAGTACTGATCACCTAATTCATTTCCAGGTTCCACCAGGCTCTGTGAACTTGAGGAAGTTTCTACAAATGTTTGAGCTAAAAAAGCAGAGTTCGCTAATTTCTTACCTCTTAATTTTAGGGGAGGAAAAAAAACAGAAGGTGTTTCGCCCAGGGTTAAGCACACAGTAGACACTCAACACACGCTATTTTATAAGGAAAAGGGAAAAGTAGATGAGTGCAGAGCCTAAGAGATGTGGAGAAGGACCAGTGCAGGACAGTAAGTGCTGGAGGAGTTGAAGCTCCAGCATTGCAGGACTGAGGATGGAACAGAGGTAAAAGCATCTTAGAAAGTTAGAGGCTGACTCACTAAATAGTGAGAATGAAAGCCATTCAAGTAGTGGAAATCCAAACACCATGAAAGCAGCATTTTATAGATCATCAACTTGTGACCCATGATGATGACAAAGGAAAACTGCGGTCCAGGGACCCAAAGCCTTAATAAAATGTCTGGTAGAAGGCATGATGTAGAATCAACTATGGACATTCCAAGGGAACAAGATGTTCAATTTAAGATTTTCACACCCTTAATTATTCCTGTTTCCTTCCTGAGTCTTCAGGTTCTCCTACTCTTCCGATTCTTTCCCTGAACTGACTGTTATATTTCTGCTCTTGTGATTCAAACTCTGGTCCTTGTCTTTTTGCCTGTGAGCCTCATTGGCCCTCTGCTCAGAACCAAGGTCTGATACACACATTCTCCAGCAGCTTCCTTCTTTCTCCATTGCCTGACCACATTTTAAACTGGGACATCATCCAGATTCTTGGAGCAAAGCCTGGATTCTCAAAACTGCCTGTTGTTGTTTTTCAGTCATTAAGTCACGTCCGACTCTTGGCAACCCCAAAATGGACTGCTCTTCACTAAATGCCGTGCCCTTAATCATAGCCTGCAGTAATTTTACCACAAACACTTTGTGTACCTGTCCCAGTCGGGGCTTGTGGCAGGGGCTGGGTCGGCGTCACTGTCATTGACTCTGTAGCTTGAAACACTGGGCTTCCTCCCTTTTGATGACGCTGCCCTTTGTGACTCTAAGCTGTAGAATTTAGCCCACTTCTCATCAACACTACGTCCTTTAGTCCTGATTGTCCTCAACGAGTTTCTACGGAGTTCACAAGCTTAATGCACTGTCTGTGGTTCCCTGCTTCCCTCTTTATACTCTTACCTGAGAGATTTCTCTTAAATCCAATTTACTTAACTATCACTCTGCTACAGATGACTCTCAAAGTGACAGTCCATTTCTGACCTGACCCCCAAGCTACAAGACCGTGTTCCCGATAACTCACCAAAGTGAAAATTAAAATAATAATAGAGACTAGTATTTGTTCAGTGCCATAGAGTTTACAAATTACTCTTGTATAACTTTCCTTAAGGGCACGATGGGATTTATTTGTATACCCAGTGATTTACATGTCCCTCCTGCCCTCTGTTGAGGTTCTAGAAGAAGAGGTTCTATTCTTTTCTCCTTTGTGATGTGCTGTTTCCTTTCAGTTTATTCTTGGTACAGTTCCCTCTTACCTCACATGGGAAATGTTTGCCATCAATTATCTCTCTTCTCTCCTGGGTCTTCAATCTCAATATTCCTTCTGCCAACAAAAGTGTTCACCACACCCAACCTCTCCTTTCTCCAGATGACCTCTCTTCAACCTTGACTCCCTTGACAAGATGGCCTCTTCCTTGAACTTGCTTTCTTCACTTCATTACACTCAATTTTCTCCTCATTACTATGAAGCGTCCACACCCACCACACTCCTGAAGCTTGGCTCTTAAAAGTTATGGAGCTTCAAGGCAGTGCTTGCAAATGTGGATTTACCCTTTCAAAACTGAACTATTCCTTCCAAATAAAACACTGGGAGAGGACAACCTCTTCATCTCCACTCTAATCCCCTTTCAAACCAGGCCTTGGCCTCTTCTAATCTGGAAGAAAAGACACTACAGCCCAAATTCAAAGAGAAAAGGAACAAAATTTAACTCTTTGCTGTGGAGTTTCCAGAGCCCAACTCCTCAAGATATAAGGGTAATTTCAGAGATTCCCTAGGGTAATTCTGATATGAGCTTATCACCCCAGGTACAGATTTGAGAACTTCTCTAGGGCAATGTTCTACAGTAATGTATCTCTTAATTGTAAACATAAATAATCTTCTCAAAATTTAACCTTATTTACCTCTCTGCAGCAGTCCACACATGAGTGCACTTTTATAACATCTTTTTGCTTAGTACATTAAACATTACTTTTTATGTTTCATTTCTACCTCTCTAACCATTCTTATGAAGTTTATTTTACTCCATTTTTCTTCTTTCATTTTTCCCTTAAAAATGAGTTTCTCCAGATTTTTATCTTCAACCCCTTACTTACTGGATGCAGTCTCTCAGGAGGCCCCATCTTGTCCATAAACCCATCCTGAACCCCCGGTCTATATATTCCATTGCCTAGCAGGCATTTCCATCTGCATGTACCAGAGATATCTTTAACAAATTTATCCAAATTTCAACATCTTGACTTTGTTCTTCCTCCAGTTCCAAAGTGGAATTTAAATGCAAGCTCTGATATAAAAGTAGTAGTAGAGTTCTCTGTCCTTTCTCATATAACAAAGTCACCTTCTCACAGTCACTCAAGTCAAAAATCTCAGTCATTTTTGACTCATTTATAACATTTCACGACCTATATTTCAGACTTCTTGGATATCTCAAAATCTTGTTTCTACATCTTTTTATTTGATCTATTATACTTCTTTCTACTCATCCTGTCTTATCCATCTCAGGCAAATTTATTTTATTGTAAAGACCTTCCAAACACCAGTTTTCCTTCAGTTCATGTTACATGGTCATCACAGGACACCTTTGGTTCTTAACTCTGGGACTGATTTCTGATATTGAGGCCCTGGAGGAAGAAAGAGAGAAGAATTATGTTACAGGCTTTTAAAAGTTTTGCACAGAAGGGGTTAATGTTCTTTTTGCTTACATTTCATTGGCTGAAGACAATCATAAGGTCCAGCTTATGTTAATGAATCAGGCATTATAATTTTCTCTCAGGGACAGACCCAGAAGGAATACATTGGGTAGACACACAACCAGTAGGAAAGGGCAGTGAATATTTTGAACAAATATTACAATATACTTTATACTTTGAAACGATTCTAATGATTCTGTTCTTATTTACTTGTAATTCTATCTACCATTTAAGGTGATCTCATCCACACCTGTGTCTTCAAAAATCACTTACACATTGAAGGGCAGTCAAGTCTATATCTCTAGGCCAGATACCTCATCCAAGTTTTGGACTTCTATCCAAATACTATCAGCAAGGTCTGTGTAGGTTTGCCATAGGCAATTCAGTCTCAGCAAATCTCCACGTATACATTCTTTCTTCCAATCTGTTTTACATTTGTTCTTACATTTCTTATTTTGATCAACATTATATTAAAGCCCAAATCATATGATAGTTTAATTGTGTTGTTTATTAAACTATTTTCCCCCAGCTCACCCCCACCTCCTAAGATAGTGAGCTCCTGGAGGTTAGGGACTGTATTTTGCACTTCCCAGGTGGCCCTAGTGGTAAAGAACCTGTCTGCTAATGCAGAAGACATAAGAGATATGGATTTGATCCCTGGGTTGGGAAGATCCCCTGGAGAAGGGCATGGCAACCTACTCCAGTGTTCTTGCCTGGAGAAGCCCATGGACAGAGGAGCCTGGCGGGCTGCAGTCCTTGGGGTCACAAAGAGACACAACCGAAACAAATTAGCACTTCACCCCAGTACCCGACTTTATGTCTGATTCCTAACAAACACTTGGTAAATACTGCCTTTTTGAATAAAGATGAATAAACGCCTTGTTAAATGGTGTTTCTAGTTGCCCTCCCTCAGTTCATTCTCTACAATGTCACTGTATTTCTTTTCTGAAATTCAGAACACATTTAATGCTTCCTATTAAATGGTGAAGGGAAGACTCCTCAGCGTGGCAAATGGTGCTCACAGCTAGGCACCTTGGGCTTCCACCTTTGGGCCTCATTTTCAATCACTTTTCTCCTCGACCCCAGCCCCCTATCCACCCAATGGTATTTCCCGGTACACTATTTCTCTGCACCTTCCTACTGCCTATATCCAAAATGACTGGACCTCATCTTTCCTCATCATCTTGGTTTTTCCTTCCTGCTCAAATTCTAAGTACCTTCAGAGTCAAATGTCAAGTCACTTAAGAAAAAAATTCTTCCTGCCAGGTTTTTTTATGGCCCTAACAAAATTAATTTTAGTTTCTTGTTCTCATTTTATTATATGGTTATACCTATTTTTAAGATTTGTTACATAGTATCACACTTATTTAATTGCTAGTGTCTCTCAACACAGAATATATATATATATATATATATATACACACACACACACACACACACACACACACACACACACTTTTTTTTTCCTCCTGTAAGTCTCAGCGTTTTCAAATATCATCAGTACTAAATGAACAAAGTGTAACAAGTTGCCAAATTGACACTCAGGATTTCTGGGAAATACACCCACCAGTCAATATGTGGTATCTGAGTAATTTTACTGTGTTCCAGTTAAGCACGTCCAGTAGCAGTTGCAAATGCGCAGCGTGGCTCCGTGTTGAAGCCGTGGGGTGGGGAGGGGGTCTGCAGGCTGCGCACTCTGCCCTCGGGGCCCATTCATGTTCAGGTCTTCAGGGAGGCCAGTGCTCGGAGTTCTTCCTCACTCAAGGCAGATTTTCAGAAGCCCTTAGCTATGGCGATTCCACTCCCTGATTTCCAGCAAGATCTGAGCCTCGGTCCGTGAGAACGCGTTTGCTGCTTTTGACCAGCAGCGACCCAGAGTCACCTCTGATCACTAACATCTCCTCCATCCTCTCCAGCCTGAAGTTCTTCTCAGTCATGTCTGACTCTTTGCAACCCCATGGACTGCAGCACTCCAGGCTTCCCTGTCATTCACCATCTCCTGAAGCTTGCTCAGGCTCATGTCCACTGAGTCGGTGATGCCATCCAAACATCTTGTCCTCTGTCATCCCCTTCTCCTCCTGCCTTCGAGCTTTCCCATCACCAGGGTCTTTTCCAATGAGTCGGCTAAAGTGTACTAAAAGACCTCAACTGATCAGTTAAAATTAAGTGTGAATTTAGGAGAAGGAATTACAAAAGTCCCAATCCCATGGTTCTGGACATTTTCAGTAATGCACTTCTGGCTGAACACAGATTAAAGAAATTAGATGGTAGTGATCAAGGTTTTGGCATTGGTAAAGTATGCATACCTGAGAACTAGTAAATCAAAGCTGGAGCTCAAAAGAGCATTCAAGATAAGCCATGTACAGGACTTCTCTTGTGGTCCAGTGGTTAAGACTCTGCTCTTTCAATGCAGGGGGCCTGGGTTCCCTCCTTGGTCAGGGAACTAAGATTCCAAATACCAGGGAGTAACTAAGTCTATACCGCTGCAGCAAAGACCCCACCACAGCCAAATAAATAAATACTTAAATATTAAAAAAAAAAGATGAGCCATGTGTCAACAGAATCAGGTGTGTCTTTCTGAAAGCCAATTGTGAGACTATGTCTAAAACTTTCCCTTCCAAATAGACTGTATTAATATGAAGTAAATCAGACCTGAGCATCATGACTGATATTCATTTGTAAAAGTCTCATTCATGCCAATAGGCACCAGGTCGTCTTTTTCCATATCTTCATATAAATGTGTCTGAGTATAGAATTATACCATTTTGATCCCTGAGGCAAACAAACCTTTGAAGTTTGCTTAAAATAATTTCTGTTATTGCTATAATTGTCCTTTTAATTCACATTCAGTAACTTATTTGCATATAAAAATTGCAGATGTCTGACAACAATCACAGAGACTGTAATAAAGAAAATCAATTTTAGATTTAAAAACAATCTAAATTTTGTGAATAGATTTGGGTAGCAATTATAATGTGAAATAGCATCAATTAAAATACTTAGCGTTGGTTAATAATCAATATGTATTATAATATGAAAATGCTGTAATTTCCCAGAGCAGCACTGGCATTCAGATACAAGGCTAGTCTATTAAAGCAATGATAATAAACACCATGGGGCTTCAGATAATTCTATTATTGAATAAAATTTGTATACTGAGTACAGTGTTTGAAGTTATACCTGCTGCTGCTGCTAAGTCGCTTCAGTCATGTCTGACACTGTGCGACCCCATAGACGTCAGCCCACCAGGCCCCGCTGTCTCTGGGATTCTCCAGGCAAGAACACTGGAGTGAGTTGCCATTTCCTTCTCCAATGCATGAAAGTGAAAAGTGAAAGTGAAGTCGCTCAGTCGTATCCGACTCTTTGTGACCCCATGGACTGCAGCCCACCAGGCTCCTCTGTCCATGGGATTCTCCAGGCAAGAGTACTGGAGTGGGGGTGCCATTGCCTTCTCCGTGAAATTATACCTAGATTATAGTAATAGGAAACAAAATAATGGTGGATCCCAGATTCCCTGATATGACCTAGAAAACTAAAACAAACAAAACAAAGCAGGACACACCTAGAATTTAATAGGATAAATGACAAAATTCTTACATAATGTGGTATATATAATTTGGGAATGTATTTTGGGGGAGAGTTTTCTGGTGCTGTGATGAGGAAGGGAGAAAGGGTGATTATTTCAGATAAGTTAGTACAGGGAAGGTAGTCAGAAGTAGAGGTGATTGGTGTCATAGCCACTTACGCACCATATGTTCAGCCCATCTCAAGTCTCCTTTCTCTAAATCCTGATTCTTTTGAACTTACGGTTGCCAGGAGGGGAGGAGAGGGGTGGGGGGCAGGGATAGTTAGGGAGCTTGGGATTGACATGTACACACTGTTATATTTAAAACGGATAACCAACAAGGACGTACTGTATAGCACAGGGAACTCTGCTCAATATTATATGGCAGCCTGGATGGGAGGGGAGTTTGGGGAGGATGGATTCATGTATATGTATGGCTGAGCCCTTTTGCTGTCCACCTGAAACTGTCACAACACTGTTAACCAACTATTCTCCAACATTAAACAGAAAGTTAAAAAAAAAAAACCCTTCCTTCATTCTGCCCAATACAAAGGAAGGGCACAACTTTGGAGCATCAGTTATTTTCATAAAAAGGAGTTAATATTATATGACAAATAATACTTGTGCATTTGAATGGGATATGGCAGAGATTTTGACCTAACTAGCTTAAAGAAGTATTAAAATTATGCTCACATTTTATCTGATAATAGGTTACTTCATATAAAGATTCTTGCAGATTCACTTAATTTTTCTTTTTTCTTTTTCTACACCTTTATTCTCAAAAAGATTATAAATTAAGAGGTCATATCAGATGAAGCTAAACTTGATAAGCCAGGTAAAACCTAAGGCTCTTGAAATTTAAAAAAGTTATGAAATGATAAGTTTTTGTTAGTCTTGTATTAAAAACAACTTATAATTTGGAAAAATATAAACAAACAATTTATGAATGAACTAATTTTCTGCTATTTGATATGGTCAGTCATCAGGCAGAGGAGAAAGACACTTTACATATAAATGGATACATAGATCTAACTGCACATTCTTTTTCATTTTGATTTCAGCTAATGTTCTTTTCCTGATTTTTATAGTTTTTTTTTTTTTTTTTTTACTTGACATGAGCCTTCTGCTTTCAGGTTAAGGAAATATTTCTAAAAGTTTATGAATCAGCCCTCTGTCATGAGCATTTATAGGGAGATTAAGAAACATTCATGGCATAGGCTTATACTCATCAATTGAAAACTTAGACTCTTTCAACAAATTTTGAGAAACCTGGTGAAAATTAGCGTATTGAATGTGGTGTTATTTCAAGTCAGCAGGCCAGAGTGCTGGAGCAAATGGATACGAAATGGATAATGGCTCAGCTGCAGTGAACTAATACACTATCTTTCACAGAGCAGTGGCCACTGGGGCTCTTCTCTGCATGGTGAACCAAGGCTGGCTCTTTCCTCTGAGCCTCTGCCATCACTTGAATTTCTGTCTCCATCTGCTTCCTGCTAGAGGCAGGAGAAAGAGCGTGTGGAAGCCAGACCTACTTGTTCTACACTGTTCAGTAGTAGGATGCAGCCCTGGATGGCATCACCAACTCAATGGACATGAGTTTGAGCAAACTCTAGAAGACAGTGAAGGACGGGGAGCCTGGCGTGCTGCAGTCCATGGGGTTGCAAAGAGTCAGACATGACTGAGCGACTGAACAACATTTATTTTCCAGTGGCTAGAAATAAGTCATATAAAATTGCTTTGCTGCGTGGGGGCTTGAGGACTGTAGTCCTTGGTGAGGAAGCCGCTTTTCAGCCACAAGTGTTCATGTCCTGTGGATGGAAGAACAGATTTGGGGGAACAGTTAGCATCCTGCTCTAAGTACTTACCTCTGCACTAAGCTTCTGAACTTAAAATGTACTGATCTTACTTTGGCAAACTGTTTAATCTCAGTGCTTAAATTTCTATGGGTAAGTTATACTTTCATCATTTGCAAATCTTCCATGCTTATAGTGGATGTGCTCCACAATAAATAACAAGTTGATTTGATACAGTTAATGACCACAATTCATTTCAATAAGTGATTACTTAATTTCTTCTTGGAGACAAAGTAGTGATTTAGATTTTATATATTTTATAAAAATATATATATTGGATATCTTATAAAATAAATTTATATTTAACACTTTTCTGGACATTGATATACAGTAGCAAATAAGACATAAAACTTATATTCTGGTGGAGAGACCAACAATGAAACACATATGAAAATAAGGAAATATAAAGAAGCAATATACCCAGATAGTGATAATTGTCATGAAAAAGAGAGTGAATGGTTAAGGCAAGTAACATTAGGGAGTTGGTTAGAGAGATCCCCTGAAAAATGTGGCAGTTACATGATGATGTGCATGATGAGAAGGTTTCAGCCACACAAATGTCCAAGTGGAAATTTTCCAGGTAATGAGGATGGCAACTGTAAGGAAGGCAATAGTGTTGAGCTGGGAGCATTTATCACAGGTGCCAAAGAACAGTGAATTGAAGCACAGTGATCCATGGGTAAGAGAGGCTGACAGAAGGACTATTTAGTGCCCTTCTGAATAAATTCCATTTATTCTGTTTGGAATAAGAAACCACTGAAAGGCTTTAAGCAAGAGAGTGGTATACTCTGATAAAACTTTAAGTTGTTGCCACTTACAGACTTACAGGGAGATGTGAGATTAGATGTAACTGGAAGAATACATGGAGCTGTTGGAATGTACATCTAATCCATACTTGAGAAAGACTTGCTGGAGGAGGTAATATATTAGTTTGAGTTTTGAAGAATTCACTATTATTGGACAACTAAGATGGGTAAAGCGTCTGCCCGCAATGCAGGAGACCTGGGTTCAATCCTTGGGTTGGGAAGATCTCCTGGAGAAGGAAACGGCAACCCACTCTAGCACTCTTGCCTGGAGAATCCCACGGACGAAGGAGCCTGGTAGGCTACAGTCCATGGGGTCGGCAAAGAGTTGGACCTGACTGAGTGACTTCACTTTCACTTTCAAAGTGGGTAAACTGGTTGAAGAAGCAGACCAGGAGAACAGCAGAGAGAACGTAAAAATTATAAATCATTCTAGGGCAGAAGGTGAGGTCCAGGGGTGTAGCCAGAAGGACGATCATGAAGAGCTTTTGTATTACTCAAAAGTACTTGGACTTTATCTTCAAAACAATAGAATGTTGGGAGGATTCAAGCAGAAGTGTAGATAATTAAATTTTCCTTTTAATTTACTTCTTAAAATTAAAGCAAGTTGATTTATAATGTTGTTAGTTTCTATGGTACAGCAAACTGATTCGGATATATATGTATACCTCTATATCTATATTCTTTTTATGATTCTTTTCCATGATAATTTGTTATAAGATATTAAATATAATTCCCTGTGCTATACAATAGGTCATTGTTGGTTTTCTATTTTATATATAGTAGTTTGTATTTGTTAATCCTAAAGTCCTATCAGTTTGCCTTTTAGAATGAGCCCTCCTGATAGCCTGGGGAGTGTGTTTGGCACAGAGAGTGTTGTTGTTCAGTGGCTAAGTCGTGTCCAACTCTCTGCAATCCATGGACTGCAGCCTGCCAGGCTTCCCTGTCCTTCACTGTCTCCCCAGAGTTTGCTCAAACTCATGTCCATTAAGTTGGTGATGCTATCCAACCCATCTCATTTTCTTTCATCTCCTTCTCTTCCTGCCCTCAATCTTTCCCAAAATCAGAGTCTTTTTCAGTGAGTAGGCTCTTCTCATTAGGTGTCCAAAGTATCGGAACTTCAGCTTTAGCAAGAGTCCATCCAATGGATATTCAGGGTTGATTTCCTTTAGGGTTGACTAGTTTGATCTCCTTGCAGTCCAGGGGACTCTCAAGAATCTTCTCCAGCACCAGCACCACAATTTGAAAGCATCAGTTCTTTGGTATTCAGCTTTCTTTATGGTCCAAATCTCATATTTACACATGATTACTGGAAAAACCATAGCTTTGACTATATGGGCCTTGGTTGGCAAAGTGATGTAAAGAGATAAGCTAAGATCATGATTGTAGAGATGGAAATATTAAACACACATTATCTCATTTCTTGTCTTTTTCAGTGGAGAGAAAAGGAGATGTCTAGAATATTTTCCAGTATTGGGGTGGTTGTTGGCATTTTCTAAGACAGAGAATACATGAAGAGAAGCAAACATGAGTTAGATCAAGAAAGAGGCTATAAAAGGGAAAAAGTCTTACAGTATACAAGAGAAATCTCATTAGTATAAACATTTGATTTCTAAGAGTAAATAATATTGTGATAGTTGGAAAGTCATGCACAATAAAAGATATTCAGTGTTTCTATCAACTTGAAATCTAAGTAAATAGTACAGTGTCAGGTACTTAAACTTATTGTCTTTATTAAAAATCAATTATATCTCATTAGCAACATTTACAGAGCTGTATATGAGGATATTATAATCCATTAACTAGTTGGCAAATATTATACCTATTTGTTCAATATTATATTATCAACTTATTTATGATCATATAGAAAATAGCTAATATTTACTGAGCACATTATATTAAAATCCAAGTGAACATTTTGGCTAACCCACTATTACCCTCATTTATCATATAATGAAGCCGAAGTTCAGAGAGGTTCTGTAATTTGCTCTTGATCACCAGCTAGTAAGTGGCAAGGGCGGGAATCCTACCCTTCTTGTGAACTAGAGCACAACACAGCTTCTATCACTTTTTTTTTTTTTTCTTGTAGCATGATGATTCATTGAGCTGTCTTCTTGGGGGCTCTTACTGTATGACAGGATGATTTAAGGCAAGCTATTAGCTTTGGAGTTAGAAAAGAGTAAACTTGCTTTTTCATTTTAAGCAAACTTGACACTGTTTTCGTTAAAGACCCTAACGAAAGCAAAAGTCATCAGGGCTGGTTTCTCTGGTGGAAAAGACAAGAGTTTTGGAGTCTGTTGGTCTGAATTCAAATCCAGGCCAGCTCTTATGGACTATTTTATCTCAAGCAAGTTTCCTTTCCTCTCAGAATTCACATCTGCAAAATCAGGGCTCTATCCCATGTCAGTGCTGGTCACAGAGTAGGCATTTAATAAACATTGTCAAATGCTGTTACATATTAAGTGCATTAACCATTGAGTTGGAAGCAGAAATATTCAATTAACACTTTTTTCATCAAAAATGAATCTAGCATGCTGGTTGCAGAATTTTTCCTTTCCTCTCTGTCTAAATCAAGATAAAGCATTGTCTCTTTCCTGGTCTTGGTAAATTTGCCAGCCTTTTCCTTGGCCCTCCCTTCACCCTGTGATAAAAACTAAATTAATTCAGAGATGATGAGCCCACACCTTGAGAATCTTGGGGTGCCAGTGGCAGGGACTGGAATCCACCACGTGAGTGTGTTCATGCCCTGCTCCTTCTCACTTTTCACTTGGCTTTTTGCCCTTCTTTTCCATATGTTGGCTGTTCTTCTCATTTCGAGATCAGAGTTGACCTTTTTGTAAGGTTAAAAAAAGCGTTAAAAGCCTCTGCCTTTTTACTGTCATACATTATTAGCTTTCTCATCCCATCAAATAAAAAGCTGCATTCTCCTTCACCCAGTTCTTGTGACTAATGTATTTAAAGAAGGGATTTTTTTTTCCTCCTCCATTTTCCTATAGTTTACAAAAAAAATAAAAAATAAAAAGAAAGAAACAAAACTAACATCGTGAATTAATTTAACAAATGTAGTGAAATAGCTCTCTATTTCCATATAGAGCCCCCACCCACCCACTACAATTAAAATTTAATACTGAGTTGGCTTTGAGTCAATTACCCTAAAAATGCCAACATAAACACAAGATTAGAGTAGGATCTCTTTCATTGTCAAGTACATATAATTTAAATACTTCAGTGTATCTCAATGCATTAAGCAACATACAGATGGCAAAAAAGAATTACCGTTGGATAACACATACTTTTAAACTTTTTATTATGGAATAACTGTTGATTCACATGCAGTTTTGAGAAATAATACAGAGAGATCCCATATACCCTTTATCTAATTTTCCACAAATATTTTCAAACAAAGTCATTTTATTTGTGTGTGTCACTGCATGGTACTTTGATAGGTCCCATGTACTTGCTTTTGTTTGCAGTTTGAAAAGAATTTCTTCAGTGTCAATACAGTTTTTGCTTTCTCAGCAATCAGCTGCTCATAAATATTAGTTTCTTTGTTCTTAGAGAATATTCTTGGAAAAAGAATATTAATAACTCTTAATATCAAGACATTTAAAGTATTTACTATAAATAGAATATTTAAATATTCTAATAAGGTACTTTGCCTGCTCTAAAATATCCCTGTTACTTATTATGCAAAGCATACAGAAAGTTCTCAAATATCGCTGTATTACCATTGATTCTTGCACCGTAGCTTATTGTATGCATGTGCTTACTTGCATGTGTGTGGGTGTGTGTATTTGGTTACTTTAATTTGTAGATTGTAAATTGGGTGTGTATTTAATGTGGTTGTCTCCATTACTTTTATTGTGACATTTATTTTATTGAATTTTCTATAGGCTTAGAACTCTCTCCAAAGATTCAGACCTTTTGAGACCAACAGACTGAATGACACCTTTTTCAAAATAAAAGGGTTAAAAATCTCTTCAGAATTCTACAGTGTTTTCTATGATTTAATCATAAAACTAAATTATCATGATGACAGCTTTCCATATCTGGTTCCTCTGAGTCTCTTTAAATTAATTCAACACCATTACAATTCTGGGAAGCTAGAGGCTGTGGCTTAAGAGTCCAATTAAAAACATAAAATAATTTAACTGTTGATAAAAAGATAATCTTAGGAAGTTCATTTTCATGGGAATTATTAAAAACTTGATATATTCCACATGGGAATAACAATTTTATCTTACCTCAGGTAAGGAAACTAAATGGAAATAAATTAAATTGTAAGTACAACTAAAAAAAATGCCACCAAAAATATAATTTTGGATACTTAGACCAGTGTTAGAGTAGGTGATGCCATCCAGCCATCTCATCCTCTGTCGTCCCCTTCTCCTCCTGTCCCCAATCCCTCCCAGCATCAGAGTCTTTTCCAGTGAGTCAACTCTTCACATGAGGTGGCCAAAGTACCGGAGTTTCAGCATAACTTTAGCCTTGAAATGGCAGCCCACTCCGGTGTTCTTGCCTGGAGAATTCCAGGGATGGGGGAGCCTGGTGGGCTGCTGTCTATGGGGTCGCACAGAGTCGGACACGAATGAAGCGACTTAGCAGCAACAGCAGCAGCAAAGCTAAACCAAAACCAAAACCACTGAACAGAAACCTCTCAAACTGGAAAAGTCTTCTAGATCAGTGAAAAAGTAAAGATGAATTTATAGACCACTGGAGTTCTTAGTTATATTAATAGTTTAATAGTATGCATAATAATTTGGTCTAAGTATTACAAATGACAGCGTCACTAACTGTTGTTGCTTTAGGTGCTCGGTCACTTCAGATACTTTGGGGCTGCCATGGGCTGTAGCTCGCCAGGCTCCTCTCTCTGTCCATGGGATTTCCCAGACAAGAACACTGCAGTGGGTTGCCATTTCCTTCTCCAGGTTATCTTCCCAACTCAGAGACTGAACCCATGTCCTCTGCATTAGCAGGTGAACTCTTTACCACTGAGCCACCAGGGAAACCTAACTGAATTAATTAGATAGACAATAACCCACTTTCAGTTACAACCTTAGTGAAGCAACAGTTTCTAATCTTCTTTATTAACTATTTGATAAATTCTTAACTAGTGGGGTTACAAATTTTTGTATTTTGACAGTAGATGTTGTCAGGAAATTGAAACTCTGCTTGACATAGAAAGAGCCAACTGTCCTCTGGCTTGTGGCCTGAATACAGAGAAATGGAGAAAAGGAGAAAACAGTCATGAAAAGACTCCCTGGGCTGAAGGGGAGAACTGTGCCAATGTTTCTTCTATTTAAGAAATCTAACTTTTGAATATTTCATGAAGAAATCCAAAAATAATGTGTAAACAAAAATAATGAGTTGTTCAACATTCACAGTTTAACTTAGACATTGGCAATGACCAAGTTTCTCATTGTGATCAGGAAAAAAAGGGTTTGATAAGCAAATGAATTGTGCCAGCACCTGAAATAAGGTGTGTCTGAGTGACAGTTGCTCAGTCATGCCTGACTCTTTGAATTCCCATGAACTGTAGCCTGCAAGGTTCCTCTGTTCATGGAATTCTCCAGACAAGATTACTGGAGTGAGTTGCGATTTCTTTCTCCAGGGGAACTTCCAGACCCAGGGATCCTGCACTGCAGGAGAAGCTTTACCATCTGAGTCACCAGGGTATTAAAAGTCACCTACTATTAAAAGACACTTCTAAGTATAAAGACAGGTCAACTTAAAAAGTATCAGCAGATACATGCTTGACTTCATCTTATAATCTATAAACAATACATTCAGTTCAGTTCAGTTGCTCAGTCGTGTCCAACTCTTTGTGACCCCATGAATTGCAGGACGACAGGCCTCCCTGTACATGACCAACTCCCGGAGTTCACTCACTCGCATCCATCGAGTCAGTGATGCCATCCAGCCATCTCATACTCTGTCGTCCCCAAATCCTCCTGCCCCCAATCCCTCCCAGCATCAAAGTCTTTTCCAATGAGTCAACTCTTTGCATGAGGCGGCCAACGTACTGGAGTTTCAGCTTTAGCATCATTCCTTCCAAAGAAATCCCAGGGCTGATCTCCTTCAGAATGGACTGGTTGGATCTCCTTGCAGTCCAAGGGACTCTCAAGAGTCTTCACCAACACCACAGTTCAAAAGCATCAATTCTTTGGCGTTCAGCCTTCCTCACAGTCCAACTCTCACATCTATACATGGCCACTGGAAAAAGCACAGCCTTGACTGGACGGACCTTAGTCGGCAAAGCAATGTCTCTGCTTTTCAATATACTATCTAGGTTGCTCATAACTTTTCTTCCAAAGAGTAAGCATCTTTTAATTTCATGGCTGCAATCACCATCTGTAGTGATTTTGGAGCCCCCAAAATAAAGTCTGACACTGTTTCCATTGTTTCCCCATCTATTTCCCATGAAGTGATGGGACCAGATGCCATGATTTTCGTTTTCTGAATGTTGAGCTTTAGGCCAACTTTTCCACTCTTCTCTTTTACTTTCATCAAGAGGGTTTTTGTTCCTCTTCACTTTCTGCCATAAGGGTGGTGTCATCTGCATATCTGAGGTGATTGATATTCCTCCCAGCAATCTTGATTCCAGCTTGTGTTTTTTCCAGTCCAGCGTTTTTCATGATGTACTCTGCATGTAAGTTAAATAAGCAGGGTGACAATATACAGCCTTGACACACTCCTTTTCCTATTTGGAACCAGTCTGTTGTTCCATGTCCAGTTCTAACTGTTCTTTCTTGACCTGCATTCAGATTTCTCAAGAGGCAGGTCAGCTGGTCTGGTATTCCCATCTCTTTCAGAATTTTCCACAGTTCATTATGATCCACACAGTCAAAGGCTTTGGCATAGTCAATAAAGCAGAAATAGATGTTTTTCTGGAACTCTCTTGCTTTTTCCATGATCCAGCGGATGTTGGCAATTTGATCTCTGGTTCCTCTGCCTTTACTCAAACCAGCTTGAACATCAGGGAGTTCATGGTTCACGTATTGCTGAAGCCTGGCTTGGAGAATTTTGAGCACTACTTTACTAGCCTGTGAGATGAGTGCAATTGTGAGGTAGTTTGGGCATTCTTTGGCATTGCCTTTCTTTGTGATTGGAATGAAAACTGACCTTTTCCAGTCCCGTGGCCACTGCTGAGTTTTCCAAATTTGCTGGCATATTGAGTGCAGCACTTTCACAGCATCATCTTTCAGAATTTGAAGTAACTCTATTGGAATTCCATCACCTCCACTAGCTTTGTTCGTAGTGATGCTTTCTAAGGCCCACTTGACTTCACATTCCAGGATGTCTGGCTCTAGGTGAGTGATCACACCATAGTGATAATCTGGGTCATGAAGATCTTTTTGTACAGTTCTCCATGTATTCTTGACATCTCTTCTTAATATCTTCTGCTTCTGTTAGGTCCAGACCATTTCTGTCCTTTATCGAGCCCATCTTTGCACGAAATGTTCCCTTGGTATCTCTAATTTTCTTGAAGAGATCTCTAGTCTTTCCCATTCTGTTCTTTTCCTCTCTTTCTTTGCATTGATTGCCGAAGAAGGCTTTCTTATCTCTCTTGCTATTCTCTGGAACTCTGCATTCAGATGCTTATGTCTTTCCTTTTCTCCTTGGCTTTTTGCCTCTCTTGTTTTCACAGCTATTTGTAAGGCCTCCCCAGACAGCCATTTTGCTTTTTTGCATTTCTTTTCCATGGGGATGGTCTTGATCCCTGTCTCCTGTACAATGTCACGAACCTCAGTCCATAGTTCATCGGGCACTCTATCTATCAAATCTAAGCCCTTAAATCTATTTCTCACTTCCACTGTATAATCATAAGGGATTTGATTTAGGTCATACCTGAATGGTCTAGCAGTTTTCCCTACTTTCTTCAATTTGAGTCTGAATTTGGTAGTAAGGAGTTCATGATCTGAGCCACAGTCAGCTCCTGGTCTTGTTTTTGTTGACTGTATAGAGCTTCTCCATCTTTGGCTGCAAAGAATATAATCAGTCTGATTTTGGTGTTGACCATGTGTAGAGTCTTCTCTTGTGTGGAAGAGGGTGTTTGTTATGACCAGTGCATTTTCTTGGCAAAAGTCTATTTGTCTTTGCCCTGCTTCATTCGGCATTCCAAGGCCAAATTTGCCTGTTATTCCAGGTGTTTCTTGACTTCCTACTTTTGCATCCCAGTCCCCTGTAATGAAAAGGACATCTTTTTGGGTGTTAATTCTGAAAGGTCTTGTAGGTCTTCATAACCATCAACTTCAGCTTCTTTAGCATTACTGTTTGGGGCATAGACTTGGATTACTGTGATATTGAATGGTTTACCTTGGAGATGAACAGAGATCATTCTGTCATTTTTAGACTGCATCCAAGTACTGCATTTTGGACTCTTTTGTTGACCGTGATGGCTATTCCATTTCTTCTGATGGATTCCTGCCTGCAGTAGTAGATAGAATGGTCATCTGAGTTAAATTACCCATTCCAGTAAATTTTAGTTAGCTGACTCCTAGAATGTTGACGTTCACTCTTGCCATCTCCTGTTTGACCACTTCCAATTTGCCTTGATTCTTGGACCTGACATTCCAGGTTCCTATGCAATATTGCTCTTTACAGCATCAGACCTTGCTTCCGTCACCAGTCACATGCACAGCTGGGTATTGTTTTTGCTTTGGCTCCATCCTTTCATTCTTTCTGGATTTATTTCTCCACTGATCTCCAGTAGCATATTGGGCACCTACTGACCTGGGGCATACCTCTTTCAGTATCCTACCATTATGTAATTAATCCATACTCCTTTTTCAAAAGAATACCCAAGACAGAAGTAGCAATAAAGTTACAAATGAGAGTCATCAATCAGATGAAATAATTTAGATGAAGCTTTTCTCTCTCGTAGAGAAGGGGTCTGGACAATTGTTCAGGAAGGAAATACAATGTTCTTTTAACTCTGTATGAAAAATAATGTTCAGTTCCACATTGTTGAACATAGTTCTGTTTTTGCCAATTAAATCCTCTACTTCAAGCTACTGTCCAAATGCTTTATTAAAACTGTGCTTCTGGCCTTTGTTTGGAATCTGCTACTTTTGTTACACCTCCTGATCGCTGTCCTCTGAGGCTTATACTTCTTTCCTGCTGTACCCAACATCTCGATTGCCCTCGTGCTCTCCCCTAAAGCCTTGATTGCCTTTCTGCTGTCCTCGGAAGTTGTGATATCCTTCCTATGGACCTTCTATCTCTGCTCCTTGGCCACAGAAAGCTGCCAGTGCTGTCAATCATGCCACTTTTCCTGTACTTCTGTTACTGATGCAGTAGGGATATCAAAGCAAACACCCTGCTTTCCTTTGAGAAAGACCATTCCCTTCACTTTGGAATCAATATCCTCACCCAGCTGCTCTTTAAGTTCTTTCCAAGCATAACTAGTGTTTGGCATTTCAATTGTGCACCACAAGATCATGGTCACAAAGCTCACTTCTGAGTTGATCAAGGAGTGCTGGTCTACTGATGTGGCACCAGAAATGTGGGTGGTGCCAGGGCTTCCACAGCTCCCTTCTCCTCAGTCAGCTTCTCTGCTGATTGCTTGAAGTGACTGATCGCAGTGGGAGGCACAGAGTCCAAGAGCCTGATGGCATCTTTGCTGGAAGCTTTTATTATCTCTGTTGCAAAAGGAACACCTATTCATTTAAATTTAATTCCCGCTTTTTGTTCCACTTGGACTAACTGATATTCTTCTTTGTGCTGGTAAAAGCAGATGCAAACTCCGGTTCTCCCAGCTCTACCTGTTTGCCCAGAATGATGAATTCATCATCCTTTGGTGGAGAACTTTGAACAACCAGATCAACCTCAGGGATGTCTAACCCATGTGCAGCAACACTGGTTCAACCAAAACTCCAAAATCACCATTTCTAAAACCTTTCAGGATGATTTCCCTTTGCTTCTGTGGAATGTCTCCGTGTAACTGGCAACATGTCTCCTAGTAACTAGATGTGTCTAGCAACATATATTTCCAAATATTCATTTTAAGCCTCTCCTCATTTTTTACTTTGGCTGTACTGCACTTGAGCACCATCACCCTGATTCACCTCCCATCTTCCTTTTTAATTGTTATCTCCAAGGCAGCCTGAGTATTGAAGAAACTTATCTAGATTCTGAGGCCTCTTTGAGAGTTCAGGCTGGTGGCACAAGGGTGATGCCCTCAGGTTAACAAAGTTACTGGACTTGATCAGACAGTCTGTAACAGATGGTTGTAGAACAGTGGTCAACAACCTGTTTTGGCACCAGGGACGGGTTCATGGAAGACAATTTTTCCATGGACCAGAGTGGCAGGGATGGTTTCAAGATGATTTAAGAGCATTACATTTATAGTGCATTTTATTTCTATTATTACATTGTGTTATACAATGAAGTAATTATACAACTGGCCATAATGCAAAATCAGATCATCAGATATTAGATTCTCATAAGGAGTGTACAACCTAGATCCCTCACACTTTTAGTTCATAGTAGGATTCACAGTCTTATGAGAATTTAATTCCACTACTGATCTGACAGGAGGAGGACTTCAGGCTGTAAATACAGATGAAGCTTCATTAGCTTGACCACCACTCACCTTCTACTGTGCAATCTGGTTCCTAACAGGCAGTGGACCTCTACCAGTCCATGTCTGAGGATTGGGAACCCTGATTGTAGAAGGAAGTTCTAACAGAAACACAACAAGAAGCCCAGACAGGTAAGCAGTTAGCAGGAGAGAAAGTCACAAACAGTGAAGGGAGAGTCTAAACACTGGTCTAGGGTAGAGGCAGGGTTCCCATAGGTGAACTGGAGTTTCACAAGAATAAAGCTGTATCATTCAGGACCTAGACAGACAGTTGCAATCAAACTTTCAGTACTAAAGATGGATGCAGAAGCCTATCAAGTTATATGAGATAAGAATCTCTTATCCCAATGGTGCACCTTAGGATGAATACCTTAGGAAATACCCTAGAAGTCTGGAATGTTACTCTAGATGTCTGGAATGTTACTCTAGAAGTCTGGAATGTTACTCTAGAAGTCTGGAATGTTGCTCTAGAGGGTTTTTTTCTGTTGATTTCAGGGTAAGGTCAGTGGGTAAAGAAGCTGAAACAATAAAGAACTTTCTACCTCAAAATAGGATTGATCTAGAAAGTGGTGCAGAACATCTACCCTTGAGGGGAAACAGATTTTTGCATGGAACACAGGATTTGGAAGACAGTGATATTTATGCGGGTGGGAGGAGAGTGAGATGAGAGCTGAGGTTTGGGGTTTGCTATGGAGCAGCTGTGAAGAAATACCCCACGCCCAAGGTAAGAGAAACCCAAGTAAGATGGTAGGTGTTGCAAGAGGGCATCAGGGAACAGACACACTGAACCCATACTCACAGAAAACTAGTCAATCTAATCACACTAAGACCATAGCCTTGTCTAACTCAATGAAACCAAGCCATGCCCACAGGGCAACCCAAGATGGCAGGTCATGGTGGAGAGATCTGACAGAACATGGTCCACTGGAGAAGGGAATGGCACGCCACTTCAATAGTCTTGCCTCGAGAACCCCATGAACAATATGAAAAGGCAAAATGATAGGATACTGAAAGAGGAACTCTGCAGGTCCATAGGTGCCCAATATGCTACTGGAGATCAGTGGAGAAATAAATCCAGAAAGAATGAAAGGATGGAGCCAAAGCAAAAGCAATACCCACCTGTGCATGTGACTGGTGACAGAAGCAAGGTCCGATGCTGTAAAGAGCAATATTGCATAGGAACCTGGAATGTCAGGTCTATGAATCAAGGCAAATTGGAAGTGGTCAAACAGGAGATGGCAAGAGTGAACGTCAACATTCTAGGAATCAGCTAACTAAAATGGACTGGAATGGGTGAATTTAACTCAGATGACCATTCTATCTACTACTGCAGGCAGGAATCCATCAGAAGAAATGGAATAGTCATCATGGTCAACAAAAAGAGTCCAAAATGCAGTACTTGGATGCAATCTCAAAAACGACAGAATGATCTCTGTTTCTCTCCAAGGCAAACCATTCAATATCACAGTAATCCAAGTCTATGCCCCAACCAGTAATGCTGAAGAAGCTGAAGTTGAACGGTTTTATGAAGACCTACAAGACCTTTTAGAACTAACACCCAAAAAAGATGTCCTTTTCATTATAGGAGACTGGAATGCTAAAGTAGGAAGTCATGAAACACCTGGAATAACAGGCAAATTTGGCCTTGGAATGCCGAATGAAGCAGGGCAAAGGCTAATAGAGTTTTGAAAGAAAATGCACTGGCCATAGCAAACACCCTCTTCCAACAACACAAGAGAAGACTCTACACATGGACATCACCAGATGGTCAACACCGAAATCAGACTGATTACATTCTTTGCAGCCAAAGATGGAGAAGCTCTATACAGTCAGCAAAAACAAGACCAGGAGCTGACTGTGGCTCAGATCATGAACTCCTTATTTCCAAATTCAGACTCAAATTGAAGAAAGTAGGAAAAACCGCTGAGACCATTCAGGTATGACCTAAATCAAATCCCTTATGATTATACAGTGGAAGTGAGAAATAGATTTAAGGGCTTAGATTTGATAGATAGAGTGCCCGATGAACTATGGACTGAGGTTCGTGACATTGTACAGGAGACAGGGATCAAGACCATCCCCATGGAAAAGAAATGCAAAAAGCAAAATGGCTGTCTGGGGAGGCCTTACAAATAGCTGTGAAAACAAGAGAGGCAAAAAGCCAAGGAGAAAAGGAAAGACATAAGCATCTGAATGCAGAGTTCCAGAGAATAGCAAGAGAGATAAGAAAGCCTTCTTCGGCAATCAATGCAAAGAAAGAGAGGAAAAGAACAGAATGGGAAAGACTAGAGATCTCTTCAAGAAAATTAGAGATACCAAGGGAACATTTCGTGCAAAGATGGGCTCGATAAAGGACAGAAATGGTCTGGACCTAACAGAAGCAGAAGATATTAAGAAGAGATGGCAAGAATACACAGAAGAACTGTACAAAGAAGATCTTCACGACCCAGATAATCATGATGGTGTGATCACTCATCTAGAGCCAGACATCCTGGAATGTGAAGTCAAGTGGGCCTTAGAAAGCATCACTACGAACAAAGCTAGTGGAGGTGATGGAATTCCAATAGAGTTATTTCAAATCCTGAAAGATGATGCTGTGAAAGTGCTGCACTCAATATGCCAGCAAATTTGGAAAACTCAGCAGTGGCCACGGGACTGGAAAAGGTCAGTTTTCATTCCAATCACAAAGAAAGGCAATGCCAAAGAATGCCCAAACTACCTCACAATTGCACTCATCTCACAGGCTAGTAAAGTAGTGCTCAAAATTCTCCAAGCCAGGCTTCAGCAATACGTGAACCATGAACTTCCTGATGTTCAAGCTGGTTTAAGAAAAGGCAGAGGAACCAGAGATCAAATTGCCAATATCTGCTGGATCATGGAAAAAGCAAGAGAGTTCCAGAAAAACATCTATTTCTGCTTTATTGACTATGTCAAAGCCTTTGACTGTGTGGATCACAATAAACTGTGGAAAATTCTGAAAGAGATGGGAATACCAGACCAGCTGACCTGCCTCTTGAGAAATCTGTATGCAGGTCAGGAAGCAGCAGTTAGAACTGGACATGGAACAACAGACTGGTTCCCAATAGGAAAAGGAGTGTGTCAAGGCTGTATATTGTCACCTTGCTTATTTAACTTCTATGCAGAGTACATCATGAGAAACACTGGACTGGAAGAAACACAAGCTGGAATCAAGATGCCAGGAGAAATATCAATCCCCTCAGATATGCAGATGACACCACCCTTATGGCAGCAAGTGAAGAGGAACTAAAAAGCCTCTTGATGAAAGTGAAAGAGCAGAGTGAAAAAGTTGGTCTAAAGCTCAACATTCAGAAAACGAAGATCATGGCATCTGGTCCCATCACTTCATGGGAAATAGATGGGGAAACAATGGAAACAGTGTCAGACTTTATTTTGGGTGCTCCAAAAGTACTGCAGATGGTGATTGCAGCCATGAAATTAAAAGATGCTTACTCCTTGGAAGAAAAGTTATGACTAACCTAGACAGTATATTCAAAAGCAGAGACATTACTTTGCCAACAAAGGTCTGTCTAGTCAAGGCTATTGTTTTTCCAGTGGTCATGTATGTATGTGAGAGTTGGACTGTGAGAAAGGCTGAGCACTGAAGAATTGATGCTTTTGAACTGTGGTGTTGGAGAAGACTCTTGAGAGTCCCTTGGACTGCAAGGAGATCCAACCAGTCCATTCTGAAGGAGATCAGCCCTGGGATTTCTTTGGAAGTAATGATGCTAAAGCTGAAACTCCAGTACTTTGGCCACCTCATACGAAGAGTTGACTCATTGGAAAAGACTCTGATGCTGGGAGGGATTGGGGGCAGGAGGAGAAGGGGACGACAGAGTATGAGATGGCTGGATGGCATCACTGACTCGATGGACGCGAGTCTGAGTGAACTCCGGGAGTTGGTGATGGACAGGGAGGCCTGGCGTGCTGCTCTTCATGGGATCACAAAGAGTCGGACATACTGAGCGACTGAACTGAACTGATGGGAATCCAATACGGTAGTATTTTAGAGTGCTTTTTGAATTATAAATAATCATTGTAATGAGCATATATTAATACCAATGCCCTATTTGGGCTTCCCTGGTGGCTCAGCTGGTAAAGAATCTGCTGCAGTGCTGGAGACCTGGGTTCAGTCCTTGGGTTGGGAAGATCCTCTGGAGAAGGGAAAGTCTATCCACTCCAATATTCTGGCCTGCAGTATTCCATGTACTATATCGTCCATGGGGTTGCAAGGAGTTTGACGTGCCCTAATACTTCAACTAACCCTAGTTCCTTAAAGCAATAATTCTAATACACAAAGATGCTCATATATTTTTGTGAAAGGTACACAAATGATGTCAGTTTAACTTTGTCTCATCCTTTCCCCTCTTCACATACTAAATAGTAAATGCCTTTACACCTTGTTGAAGCTTATGATATATGAGTTTTCTGCAGTGCCTCAATATTTATTGTAGTGTTTTGCTAATCTTTCTGGAGATTCCCAACACTGCTTTTAATTCTTAGTGCTATTTTTATTTTTTCATGATGTTCTTTGATTGATGGGACTTCCCTGGTTGTTTAGAAGATAAAGAATCTTCCTACAATGCAGGAGACCAGGGTTTTATCCCTGGGTCAGAAAGATCCCTTGAAGAAAGAAATGGCAACCCACTCCAGTATTCTTGCCTGGAGAATTCCATGGACAGCGGAGCCTGGCAGTCTACAGTCCATGGGTGCGCAAAGAGCCTTACACGACTGAGTGACTAACACTTTCACTTGGATTTGTACCTTTCATAATGCTTCTCTTCCAAAGTTTGTCTTTTCTGATTCTCTCCCTGCTCCTGCTGCTGTAAAGATTTTGAATCTTTGCCTGTATATTCCTCTCACTTCCTGCTCTCTCTCTGACCCCTTCTTCAGCTCTCACCTTAAAAGCAAACCCCATCCTCTCGCTTTTAACAGTGTGTCTTTCACCTCCTCTAGCACTACTTCCTGATCCCAGATAAAACCACAACCTTTTGTAGAGAATGGTTCTGAAATTCCTTTCCAATAATTGCATGGTTCAGAGAGTTACTTCTCTTTTCTGCAAGCAGGGATATAGTAGAGAGAAAGCTAGGGTTATTGTGATATTTTGAGTTCCAGAATTCTTTGGGATCTATTTAAAATTGTAATGAATCCTCATACTGGGGTGGGTTGCCATTCCCTTCTCCAGGGAATCTTCCTGACCCCGGAATCAAACCTGGGTATCCTGCATTGCAGGCAGATTCTTAACTGTCTGAGCATTCAGTAAAGCCCCTATAAGAAAGAAAGTACATATACATACATACTATTTTTTCATGTAATTTTAGGTGGTGTACCCCTTAAGCCGTGTACGAATCTATTACTTTTGCCCAAGGGCATTTCTACCTTAGGTTAAGAATTTTCTTATACAAAAGAAAAAATACTGTGGGCTTTGTAGGTACACCAAGTACAAGTCTTAATTTTGACTGAGTGCCTCTAAAATAAACATTTCACTGGACTGAAGTTTCTTATTCTGTAAAATAAGATGAACAATATGTATTTTCTGAGGTGTTGAGAATTAGAGATAATTCAGTAATATGATGACATCAAGAAATCCTTCCATAAACATTATATCATTATTTAAAAAAAAATTATCCCAACACTTTTTGTGGGACTTTCTTGCTTCACATCAAGATAACAGTATTGAGTGTATAGTTAACTAAATTAATATTATATACAAGAAACTGTTCTGCTGGCACCTTTTTCTTTAGGTTTGTGCTGTGTGCTTTTGCTAACTTTTACTCCTCACTGCATCAATCATCAGTGCTCGTGTGTGTTGGTTATGTAAATAATAAGCAACGTTGACTACAGTTTGTGAAAAAGTCTTAAGATCTTTCTTGCAAAAATGAAGGAGGATTTCTTAACTGAGTCTAAACAGAGAATTTATGCATCTAAACTGTTCTTTTCACTCTTTTTTTTTTTTAAGAATATTTCTTTGGCTACGTCAGGTCTTAGTTGCAATATGTGAACTTCTCTCTAGTTGCAGTGCAAAGGCTTAGCTGCCCCATATGGCATGTGGGATCTTAGTTCTCTGACCAGGGATCAAATCTGTGTACCCTGCATTGGAAAGCAGATTCTTAACCACTGGACAACCAGGGAAGTCCCTAGGCTTTTACGTCTTAATGAAGATGTGGAGCATGACTTTTGACCTTTGTTTAATGGAAGGTCATAATAGTTAAGCACACAGGTTTATTCTCTGACAGACCTATGTTAATATTCTGTCTTGGAAACTTATCGTTATGCACACTTAGCCAAATCACCAAACCCCTCAGAGGCTCAATGTCCTTAGCTGTAAAGTGTGGGGATCATCTCTAAATTGCAAGATTGTTGTAGGATTTAAGTAGAGGTACTAACTTATGCAGCATGCTTAGCCAAATGCCTGGCACATACTAGTTGCTCACTAAATGATGATTATAATTATCGTATCTACATCACCTTAACTCCAATAACTGACATAGTTTCACAGTGATGTAGGTTGCAGGGTTTTATTTTATTGCTAAATGAGTAGCTCAGGTATGGGTTACCCTGCATCTATTAATTGATAAATTAAGCAAACTAATTATGTCAATTAAATGATCAGTTGCTAACAAAGGATCTCATCAGGCATGTTTTCCAGATATTTTCTGACAGTAATCTAGGGCTGAAGCATTTCAACTAGAAGGATTCATTCTTTTTTCAAGTCCTATATCAAGAATAGGTACTACACAGAGAAAACTCAAAATTAATTTAAAATGAATTCTTCACAAGTGTTTCATTATAATAAGCTCTAGAGCAAACCTAAAAGTCTATAGGAACTAAAAAGCCTCTTGATGAAAGTGAAAGAGGAGAGTGAAAAAGTTGACTTAAAGCTCAACATTCAGAAAACGAAGATCATGGCATCTGGTCCCATCACTTCATGGCAAATAGATGGGGAAACAGTGGAAACAGTGGCAGACATTATTTTGGGGGCTCCAAAATCACTGCAGATGGTGACTGCAGCCATGAGGTTAAAAGGCACTTACTGCTTGGAAGGAAAGTTATGAGCAATCTAAATAGCATATTCAAAAGCAGAGACATTACTTTGCCAACAAAGGTCTGTCTAGTCAAGGCTATGGTTTTTCCAGTGGTCATGTATGGATGTGAGAGTTGGACTGTGAAGAAAGCTGAGCACTGGAGAATTGATGCTTTTGAACGGTGGTGTTGGAGAAGACTCTTGAGAGTCCCTTGGACTGCAAGGAGATCCAACCAGTCCATTCTGAAGGAGATCAGTCCTGGGTGTTCATTTGAAGGACTGATGCTGAAGCTGAAACTCCAGTACTCTGGCCACCTCATGCGAAGAGTTGACTCACTGGAAAAGACCCTGATGCTGGGAGGGATTGGGGGCAGGAGGAGAAGGGGACGACAGAGGATGAGATGGCTGGCTGGCATCACTGACTCGATGGACATGAGTTTGGGTAAACTCTGGGAGTTGGTGATGGACAGAGAGGCCTGGCATGCTGCAATTCATGGGGTTGCAAATAGTTGGACACGACTGAGCGACTGAGCAGAACGAACTGAACTGAAAGCAAATCTACAGTCAGCATTTTATTTGTATAATGCATCCAACAGTTTCTGTTTCACAAAATTAATGATTTATGCTTTATATAGATATACATGGGAGAAGGAAATGGCAACCCACTCCAGCATTCTTGACTGGGCAATCCCATGGACAGAGGAGCCTGATGGGCTACAGTCCTCAGTTCGCAAAGAGTCAGACACCACTGAAGTGACTTAGCAAGCACCCATGCACATACATGCATACACATATACGTAAGTATTTATTTATTAATCAAGTGCTAAAAAAATCTCAAAAATGTCTTATTAAGAAGTATATCATTTTCTCATCTAGACATTACACAGCTATGGGGGAACTGCATAATGTCTGCAAGTTTTTTTCTCACTATAGACTTTCTAATTATGATGAATGAACACAAAATAGTCCAAAACTCAATTTGAAACTTCTGTTACCTGTCAGGAGTAATAGATTCAAAATGAAAACTTCTGATTTCACCAAATTGTTATTAAAAATAATTGTCTTATTTTCTGCTCTATTATTTTAATCAAACAATGTTATAAAATATTGCTCCATGGCTCAAGGTGCATTATATAAAAATATGTAAAATTTTAGTGACCAATTCTCTGTTTAAATATTAATGTATGTGCACTTTGATATGATTCCTTGTCCAATAAACTCAAGTTCTGGAGTGCATTTATGGACACAATTCCACTTTTATATATGCAATGTGATTTGTCAAAAATGTATTGTTATAAAACCACAGTGCTTTGCCTTCTTCTGCTGTCGACTCTAAACTTATTAGTAAGTCTTTGAATATTTCCATGACACCTGACAAATATGTTTATTTCCATAATGTCTATTGGAGTGAGATCTAGGTGCTCTGGAAGAAGTATTAGACAGAAACTGTGGTGAGTGAAGGGGAGAGCAAAGCTCATTTGTTTCCACAACTCTGTTGGAGCTGTTAAAGTAGTTGAGTTAGAAAAAACTGTATGGGGTCAGTGCTTTAGGTGATAATTGCTATTTGGCTAAAAAGCAAGAGTGCTGCTACTTCACTGTTTTGGTTCTAGAACTTAGAAAGCGTTTTCACATTTGTGAATATTTTAATCAGTAGTTTAAAATTTGATTTTTTAATTTCAGAAAGTTCCAACATTATCTCATTCCCAGGTCTACATTATGATACATGGGGTTTGCTATTAGAATTATGGTGATGAAGGTATGATTCATAATTAAAATAAAATTATGTTAATGAAGAAAGTTTAATAAACTCGGATTGTTTAGCTTAGGCCTACAGACAATAAAAATTTAAAAAACCAAAAATAGTAGTTAAGCATATGAATATTTATTCATTAAAAATTGTTCCCAGGTGGTGCTAGAGGCAAATAACCCTCCTGCCAATGCAGGAGATGCAAGAGATGCAGTTGCCATCCCTGGTTAAGGAAGATCCCCTGGCGTAGGAAATCACACCCCGATTCAGTATTCTTGTCTGGAGAATCCCATGGACAAAGGAGCCTCCTGGCCTATAGTCCTTAGGGTCTCCAATAGTCAAACACATTGAAGTGACTCAGCAAGAATGCAGGCATGCTTAAGCTACACTTGAGTTTGTCTAAGCCCACTCTGCAGCAGGCTCACCATGGTATGACAGAGGGAAAAATCAAGTAAAATTGGACTTACAGTTGACATCAGCAAGAGGAAGCTGAGTTTGATATAAAACAGAACTTCCAATTATGAAGTTTATTAAGAATTTAAAAGTCTTGGCAAAGGATATGAGAAAGTTCTGGGCTCAGCAGGTAGGAACTTAGTGTTCAAGACTGGGAAGAGAAAGAGCTGGTGAAGGAGACCAAAGAATTGCTTATGAGGGTGGTAAAAACCAGGAGTTTGGGGGGCTTATGGGAGCCAAGAGAAGAAAGTATTTTTAAATGAGGGAAAAGTCAGTTTAGTCAGATGGAATAAGATGAGAACCAATAAGTTATTGGATCTGACAATTTGAAAGTGTTGGAATATTTTGATAAATATCATTTCAGTGAAGATACAGTAAGCAAAAATAGATAAGATATAGATAAGGCAAGATAATAGATGAGGCACACAAGTTAGACAGATACAATACATAAGAAAAGAAAGAAGAGAAAATGGGAGGAAAAGAAATGGAGACATTATATTTAGCTGAATACCTCCAGAAATTTTCATGAAGAGAGCAATGATACACTTGAACATTGGCTGGAAAGCAATATGGTGTTAAGGGGATGTTGATTTTTAAAGGAAAATCCTAAAGCATGGTGGCATATGGATGTGAATCCAGTAGAAATGGAGAAAGTTGTAATAACTGCATGATCAAAATTATAAATAAGGCTAATGGGCATGAGCTTGAGTAAACTCCAGGAGTTGGTGATGGACAGGGAGGCCTGGCATGTTGCCGTCCATGGGGTCGCAAAGAGTCAGACACAACTGAGTGACTGAGCTGAGCTGCTGAATTTGCAGCAACATGGGAAGAAGGCATGGCAACCTACTCCAGTATTCTTGCCTGAAGAATCCCATGAAAAAGGAGCCTGGTGGGACACAGTCCCTAGGGTTACAAAGAGTTGGACAAGACTGAAGCAACTTAGCATGCACACACACTACAACGTGAGTGAACCTTAAGACTATCATACTGAGTGAATTAAGTGAGACAGAAACAAATAAACATTGATATGATAGCCCTTATGTGAGGAATCTAAAAAGAAATGACACAAATGAACTTATTTACAAAACAGAAATAGATTCACAGCCTTAAAGAACAAACTTTGGCTTCAAGGGGGAAGGGTGGGAGGAAGGGATAGTTACAGAGTTTGGGATGGTCATGTACACACTGCTATGTTTAAAATGGAAAACCAACAAGAACCTACTGTACAGCACAAGAACTCTTGCTTAAGGTCACGTGACAGCCTGGATGGGAGGGGAGTTTGGGGAAGAATGGATACATGTATATGTTTGGCTGAGTCATTCTGCTATCCAGCTGAAACCATCACAACCTTGTTAACTGGTTGTACTTCAATATAATATAAAAAAGACAGATGAAAAATTATGAATAAGGCTAAAGGGTTAATCAGAAAGATACAGAGTACAGATGAACACTGGTTTGTAGCTTTGATGCAGGAGAGTGAGGGATTTGGAGTTGCTTCTATTTTCTCAAAGAAATATGAGATGATGTCAGTAGTTAATATGGGGGGGTGTATGAATTCATGTGAGGTTGAGGAAAAAACAGATCAAGTATGAGAGAATCATTGCTGCTGCTACTGCTGCTAAGTCGCTTCAGGAATCATTATGGGGAGTTTAAAAACTAGCCACATAGAGAAACCCAATATGACTGTGTAGAAGAACTGAGCACCCCATTGATGATAATGAATCTACAGTAAATAGCCAGTTTGGGTGTTATTCCAAAGACATTCAATACTCTGTTGCCAGCTCTCAGAAAAAGGGTAGGGTTCCTCTAGTGTTGGGGTCTGTGCAAGGGGGAACAAAGTGAGGGGGAAAGGAGTTGAAGATATTTTAAGGGGGAGCTTCCTCTTGTTCCAGTGGTTAAGACTTTTCCCTTTCAATGCACAGGGGTGTGGGTTCAAGTCCCTGGTTGGGGAGCTAGGACCCCACATGGCTTGTGGCCAAAACACCAAAACATAAAGCAGAAACAATATTGTAACAAATTCACTAAGGACTCTAAAAATGGTTCACACAGAAAAATTATTTTTAAAAAAAGATGTTTTGAGGGAATGATTAAATGACAGAGCATGAAATCTATATCAATGAGGAGAGTAA
The DNA here is from genome assembly GCA_917880005.1 of Nanger dama. NCBI lineage: Eukaryota > Metazoa > Chordata > Mammalia > Artiodactyla > Bovidae > Nanger > Nanger dama. The sequence continues at coordinate 3,643,944 of CAKJTW010000037.1, read as the reverse complement.
AGACTAATGTGGATTTCTAGGTGAACTAGAGCTAGGATAAACAAGTTGGAGTTAAAAATTAAAACACTAGGGTCTTCAGAATACGTTAATGTGTGATTATATGTAGCCACAGATTGAAACTTTTGATAGTGAGGTTCCAACAGAGTGATGATTTCCAGTGATGATAACACCTAAATGGGACCATGGCAGTGAGTGACTGTGATGGGGGAGAAAATTGTCACTGGCATTGAGGAGGTCAAGAACTTCCATGCCAGAATAGAAGGATGGCTACTCTGTGGCTCAGATGGTAAAGTGTCTGCCTGCAATGCAGGAGACCCGGGTCCGGTTCTTGGGTTGGAAGATCCCCTGGAGAAGGAAATGGCAATCCACTCCAGCACTCTTGCCTGGAAAATCCCATGGATGGAGGAGCCTGATAGGCTACAGTCCATGGGGTCGCAAAGAGTCAGACACGACTGAACAACTTAACTTCAGGTAGCATGGAGGTTAGGATGTTGGGTCAACGCTGTGTTGTGATTGCTCTTCCTGAATGCTCATGTGATCTTGTTTAGTCACTAAATCATGTCTCACTCTTTTTGACCCCTTGGGCTCTAGACCATCAGGCTCCCCTGTCCATGGGATTTCCTAGGCAAGCACAGTTGAGTGGGTTGCCATTTCCTTCTCCAAGTGATCTTTCCTGACCCAGGAATTGAACCTGTGGCTCCTGCATCACAGGCAGATTGTTTACTGCAGAGCCACTGTTCAGTTCAGTTCAATTCAGTCGCTCAGTCGTGTCCGACTCTTTGCGACTCTATGAATCACAGCATGCCAGGCCTCCCTGTCCATCACCAACTCCCAGAGTTTACCCAGACTCATGTCCATCGAGTTGGTGATGCCATCCAGCCATCTCATCCTCTGTCGTCCCCTTCTCCTCCTGCCCCCAATCCCTCCCAGCATCAGGGTCTTTTCCAATGAGTCAACTCTTCACATGAGGTGGCCAAAGTATTGGAGTTTCAGCTTCAGCATCAATTCTTCCAGTGAACACCCAGGACTGATCTCCTTTAGGATGGACTGGTTGGATCTCCTTGCAGTCCAAGGGACTCTCAAGAGTCTTCTCCAACACCACAGTTCAAAAGCATCAATTCTTTGGCACTCAGCTTTCTTCACAGTCCAACTCTCACATCCATACATGACCACTGGAAAAGCCATAGCCTTGACTAGACGGACCTTTGTTGGCAAAGTAATGTCTCTGCTTTTGAATATGCTGTCTAGGTTGGTCATAATGCATTAATGAAGGTATAGTGAACAGAAGAAGGGAAGTGATAGCTACGGTCTGTGGAGCACTGTGAGCTTTTACTTTAGTATTATATTCAATTCTGTGTGCCACACTTTAAAATAGATAATGCCAAACAGGGGAAGAATCCACGGCAAAAGAAAAGAACAGTGAAAAAAATGTACCATAAGGGGAAAAGCTGAAAAGTTTGGGGACATTTAGACTGGAAAAGAAAAAAACCTGAGGAAAAACATGTGAGTCTTTTTCAAACATTTAAAGTACTATCAGGTGAGGAAAAAACATAGATTCATTCTTCATTGTTTAGAGGAAGAACCAATCAAAGACTGGATGTTACAGGAAGGTATATTTCTGCACAATGTAAAAAAATAAAAATAAAAAGAACTTTCTTAAAATTAGAAATTTCCAAAGGGAAAAATGTTTTCTTGGAATACAATGAAGTCATCTCTTTAGATGTTTGCTTTGGTTGGCATATTGGCAAGGAGCTTCAGGAATCAGAGATTGATGTTCTTTTATTTGTCCATAGTCTATAAGGGCATCAAATTCTAGGATATGCTAGCATTCAGAAATTACAACTGTAAATATGGTAATGAATTCTTCCTGGTTTATGTATTTGGTTTTATGATAGCCTTTTGCTTTTTAAATTTCACTCTTTGAAATATCAGTAACAAAGTGATTGTGGTAGCGTCTAAAATGATCAAACCTACAATTCAAAGTGCTATATTCAAACTCCAGCTATTCTGTTTATTAACTGGTTAATTTCACTTAGAGGCTTCCTTGGTGGCTCAAATGGGAAAGAATCTACCTGTAATAAGGAGACCTGGCTTCAGCTCTTATGTCAGGAAGATTCCTTGGAGAAAGGAATGACAAGCCACTCCAGTATTTTTGCCTGGAGAATCCCATGGACAGAGAAGCCTGGCAGGCTACAGTCCATGGGGTCACAAAGAGTTGGACAGAACTGAGCAACTTTCACTTTTAATTTCACTTAACTTTACTTTTACACACTAACATGAAAGTAGCTGCTTGGTTAAGGAGGCTATGAAAATATTTTTTTGAGGGAAGCAAGCTAAAAAATGTTTTTAAGGCCCAGAGAAAGTTATTAAGGTTTATACAGATTAATGAATTCTCAAAAACTGGTTGGTGCATACCAGATTTTCAGGATGGCATATTGAGGTTCTAGAAGCATGTAAAAGTACTCCAGGTTTTTCTGATATTCCAACTGGTAAAGATAAAAGATGAAAAAAAAGTTTGTAGCCAAATAACCCTATCCTCCAACTTTTAAGTAATTGATTCTTTTAATATTCCCAGTATCTGTCATAATTAGTAGTGAACTCAAAAGTTCTAGCCTGAAAATGTATTGGTTTTATGAAAATTTGCAAGATATGAAGCATTAAAGCTAGAGCAAGAGCATGGTTACATTTTCAGATTCAGAGTCACAAGGGAGCTTTAAATATATGGAAAATGGTAGAACACTAATAGTCAGCCATTACCACCCTGGAGATTTTTATAGTAATATGCAACTTTCTATAACAGTGTTTTATACTTTTTGACTTTATCTCTATTAGAATCATTTTTTACAGGTCTTGAGAAAACAGATTCAAAGAATTAAATTCACTTTATCAGTGATCCAAACTAACTAAGATAAAGGATGTTTTGCATGATTTTGTTTCAGATATGTAACACTGACAGTTTGCCTGGACAGTGCTTTGCGATGAAGAGCCTTTGACTTGGAGTTAGAAAGCTTGAGTCTGAGTCCTTGTCTGTTGGCATCTTTGGATAAACCCTTTCGTGTTCTTGAGTCCTGTTCTCTAGCCTGTGGTAATAATTCCAGTTTCACCCACCTCATGGTTTTGTTCTGAGGATCAACATAGAAGAGGCTACACATAGTGGAGGGGACTACAGGTAGATGTCTACACATATGGCATTTCTTTTTATTCCTCAGATATTCTTCAAGGGAATTATTAATTTGCACTCCCCCACCAGAATAAATGCTGAGGTTCAGAAATCTAAATAACTTATCAAAGGTCACAAGCAATAACACACTCAACTTTGAATGCTACTTTATTAATCTCAAGTGTCAAGACTTTCCCACAGCTCCAAAATGAAGCAATGTGTACCAGAGGTTGCAAATAGTGTTAATCACTCAGTGATGTCCAGCTCTTAGAGACCCCACAGAATGTAGCCCACCAGGCTCCTCTATCCATGGAATTTTCCAGGCAAGAATGCTGGAGTGAACTGCCATTCCCTTCTCCAAAGGCTCTTCCCCATCCAGGGATTGAATCCAGGTCTCACAAATTGCAGGTGATTCTTTACACTCTGAGCGCCATGGTTTTTGCAAATAGCAAAGTATTTATTTATTCCAGGAAAAGCAAAATGTTATCCTAGAAAGGAGACTTATTCATAGTATAATACTTGGCTCTGAAGTAAATGAAATTGATATAATTATAATAATGAAAACCCTTGCTACTTATTTAACTAAAAATGGGTGTATCTGGAGGATGGGATTTTAGAGGATAATGACCAAAATGAATAAACCAAGAAGCAATAGTAGTAACATATAATTTAAAATTCATAGTTAGTTCTTTTTGAAAAAATATTTTTAAAGTGTTTATTGAATTTGTTACAATGTTGCTTCTGTATTATGTTTTGTTTTTTTGGCCATGAAGAATGTAGGGTCTCAGCTTCCCAACCAGGGACCAAACCCACAACCACTGCAGTGGGGTGCAAAGTCTTAACCACTGGATCACCAGGGAAATTCCATAGTTAATGCTTCAAAGAATCAGCTAAAACTGGAAAATGGAAGTAAGCATCTATAATAGGAGTGGAGAGCGAAGGAACAGGTACTATTGGTTTCTATTTTAAGTCTATTAGTGCTCCATAGTTTTTAAATTGTGCTCATGTGTTACACAGATAAGCAAACAAGATGAAAAACAGAGTAAACATTGAAGAATTTAATAAGGCCACTTTGCAGGTATGCTGCAATTTATGTGAGGGTTTTGGGAGCTTTATGAATTGCTCTTGCTCTTGATGTTTTCATATTATGACAGTTTTTAATATTTGGTATCTATTAGTTTTTTTTTTTTTTTTAAAGTGAGGAGTTATGTCCCAGAGTAGAGTATGCTTATGTTTGCTAAAAAGTTTAAAAACCTGAATTCTTGAGTCCTTGGCCAGTGTTTAATTGTTGAGTATCATTAAAAAAAAAAAAGCATGCTGTATTTGCTGCTACAGAGTTTGGGGTTAAGGTAAAAAGTCAGAGCAGGATGAATGTGGAAACCTAGAGTAGGGCTGCAAGAAACTTTGGGTTATGATATATCTGGAAATATTCCCATAATCTTACTTCTTTCAATTAAGGTTCCCAACTTCACTGGGTATTCCTGGAGTTTAGGTACAACTAATGATAAAATGATAAGTGAATTCCTTAAGGGCTGAAGTTATATGACCAGGAAAAGACAAGCCTTTCCTGAATCATGATATGAATGTGACAGGTAATGTACCAGGTCTTATGCCTGACCATACTTACAAAGCACAGGGAAAAAAGGTATCTTTAGCTAAAGGCATCTCTCTATTTTTAGTTGACAGATTGATAAAATGAAAATATGTGACAATGAAGTTTATATTTCCTAACTTTTACAGAGGTTTTCCTCCATTTATAAGTGTACCTATATATAATCATGCCCATACATATGTATGATATATTTATATATACACTTACATTTAAAAAGGAATATGTAAAAAATTATAGCTGATTTTTTAAGCTAACATACTAAAGTTGTGTGTCTAACTACACATTGCCCTTTGGAAGGATAGTTTCTTAGAAAGCTTTATACTTGTCTTAATATTCTCCATAAATTTAGAAGTCAATTTTTTTCAAAAAATTTCTCCTTTGATTATACCTTTTACCAAGCACCATTAAAGACAGATTTTGGAGAATCAGTGTTTCCTGGGAACAGCCCAAAGAATGTGGAATGAAGTCTTAGGAAGGTGAGTGAGTAACCTGAGTCACAGGGTTATGAGTTTGATGATCAAAGGTAAGATTACATTTCTTGTTGGTCAAGCTAAAAATCCCCTAAGGAAATCCAGAAGCCTTCAAAAATGTTTGCATCATTAGGGGATGTCTTGAGTCTTGAAAGTTGATCTTCTTCAGTTGCAAATTGTAATTTTGCTAAGCACAGCATTAAAAAAATCATTTTATAGTCATACCCTACACATGAATTCAGAAATATTGGCAAGAAATAAATGTTACCAATATGAAAGATGAGTTAAAGAGAGAAATAGATAAGTTAGGAGACAGGCAGAAAGGGAAAATTAGGCTGACAGCATGCAGTGAGCCCTTCTGGACCCTTTTGCCAACAGCTCTGGAGGACCTTCTAAGAAATCAAGATGACACAGAGTTAAGAGAGGGTGAAAGGGCCTGCTTGAAGACCTTGTCTGCCTTCTTTGATTCACCTATTTCTGAAGAGACAGATCCCTGGATTTTACAATTGGGTGAGCCCACTAATGCACATTTTTGTATGATAATGATGGTGACTGGTGGTCATAGCAGAGGAAGAGGACAAGGAGAGAGAAAGCAAGGAGGATTAGGATAAATAAGAATAAATGAAAAGCCAGTGTCTGGGTTTCCCTGGTGGTTCAGTGGTTAGGAATCCCCCCGCAGCGCGGGGATGCTGGTTTGCTCTCTATTCAGTCCCTGTTCTGGGAGGACCCCACATGCCTTGGGGCGGCTGCAACTGCTGAGCCCTCACACCTAGAGCCAGTGCTGCACAACCAGAGGAGCCACCACAGTGAGAAGCCTGTGCACCCCAGCTGGAGGGCAGCACCTGTTCTCTACAACTAGGGAGAGCCCAGTGCAGCAACAAAGACAGCACAGCCAAGAAATGAAAAGAAAAGGCAGAATCTACCCAAGGGAAAGTATTGATACCTTTGAGAAGGATGAGAAAGTTGGGAAAGCCAAGTCTGAGGAATTGGAGAAATGATTTATCCAATGTTTTCAAAGGTTTCATTTTAAGAGGAAGGATTTTTTTTTCAAAGAGCTTGCATTGGTTACTTATGCTTCTGCTTCCAGTGTTACCTGAATTCAAAAAGTTGCAAACTGACTCAGTTCAGTTCAGTTCAGTCGCTCAGTCTTGTCTGACTCTGCGACCCCATGAATCGCAGCACGCCAGGCCTCCCTGTCCATCACCAACTCCTGGAGTTCACTCAGACTTACATCCATCGAGTCAGTGATGCCATTCAGCCATCTCATCCTCTGTCGTCCCCTTCTCCTCCTGCCCCCAATCCCTCCCAGCATCAGGGTCTTTTCCAATGAGTCAACTCTTCACATGAGGTGGCCAAAGTACTGAAGTTTCAGCTTCACCATCAAACTAGTCTCTGCCTTAAAGAAGTTTGCTGTTTAACATCAAACATATTTTACATTTCCACACTCCTTTAAAAATGCACATTCTTATTAAGTTTCGTTTTCTAGATGGGAAATCTGAGGATGAGTGAATCTAAACTTGCTCAGTCAGTTCCATAGGTAGGATATGACCCTATTCTTCTTGATTTCAGAATTTAAATCCTGAACAATGGTTACAAGTATAGTTTCCAGATTTCTTGTTTTGTTGTTTTTAAAATGTAAGCTTAATTATGTATTTTCCATATTTATTATAATGTAAAATACACTAGAGGACAAACCTAAAGCAGTTTTTAAGACTATTAACTTCAACTTAAAAACTTGATAAAACTAATAAAGAACTATTCATAATGTTTTGAGATGAAATAACTTAATGTTTCATATTTAGTTATAAACCCCAAACTCATAGTACTTATAATTATCATCAGCAAAATATTTCTGTAAGTAAGAAGACATTCTAGCAATACTAGTTTAAGATGAATAGCTAGAAATTATATCAGAAAAGTCTGTATCCCTTCAAGACACTCTAAATACTATGTATTGTTCCTGATCTGTGTACCAAATGAAATCTTAATGTTATTGCTTTTGCTTATCACTTTTACCCCTAGCATCTCTTTCAACTAAGCTAATAGTACTATCTGCATGGTGCTCTCTACTTATTAAACACGTGAATTATTAAAGTCTTTCTTTATCTTTCTCAGTACCACTGGTGGCGATGTCAGTGCTAATCTTTCTTTATCTCAGGAAATATTTGCCACTTCTTTTGCTTTCCTAAAACAAAACCATTTTGCACAGAATGAGTTAGGTAGAATGCATAAAATGTCAAGCAGTAGGTTAAGGGTTCTATACCTACTCTTATGGGCAGATCTTATTTTCATGCGTAACCTGGATGGAAGATCTCAGAACTATGGAACTGTACAGCTAGAAGCAAACTGATGGATCATGCTTTCTATATTAGACTAATACAGGGAGCCCTTCTTTAGCAATCTTGAAATGAGTTCAGCAAGAACATTTGGAATTGGAAACTCTTTTCTTTCAGATAGAAGCATAATGTTTAAAGATTAATATTCATTTGAATATATTTCTCATGTGATTGGAAATCAGTTTCATTGATGCTTAACTTTTTATCATAATAAGCTAAACTGAAAAAGAAGTGAAGTTGCTCAGTTGTGTGCGACTCTTTGAGATTCCATGGACTTTAGGGTACCCAGGCTCCTCTGTCTGTGGAATTTTCCAGGCAAAAGTACAGGAGTGGGTTGTCATTTCCTTCTCCAGGGGATCTTCATTACCCGGGGATTGAACCCAGGTGTCCCGCATTGCAGGCAGACACTTTACCCTCTGAGCCACCAGGGAAGCCCAAACTAAAAAAAAAAGTGAATGCAATTTTTTCTTCTAGGGAAGATATTTTAAAAGAGATATTAATTATAGCTTGAGAAAAATCTTAAAAATTGTTCAAAGCAACTATTGGGAATTTCACCTGTTCATCACCTTCATCATAATCACCTCAAAGTCATAAATTTCATATATCTAAGACCAATGGCACACTATTTTGGAACTATACCCAAATGCTGGATTTTAAAAAGTGCTAAGGGTCTACCCAATCCGATCTTTCATGGTAAAGCTGTCAGAATTTCAGAGCTTTGTTACATGTTTAATGAATTCCCTCACATGGTGTATAAACTTTTTCACCCTTTTAACAAGATGTCACAGATATTATGAAGTTGACATGATCTGTTAAGAATTAACATAGCAATTTTACACACTTCTGAAATTTCAAGCATAGTCTAATTATTAAGCAAAAAAAAAAAAAAATCCTGAAGATTATGCAAAGCTATCCTTAACTCTGAGAAGGGAGATTCTTAAGTATTATTTCAATGTGCTAGTTTTCATTTCCATAAGCCTGAAGAAAAGCATTGTCATTGTCCATTAATTGGTGGGTGTTTCCATTGACCTGGATAGTGGGTTACAGAATGAATTAGCTGTTCTGTGAACTTTCCAAGGTGGTTTTAAGAGAAGTGTGGATCATTTGAACGATCAGGTACCTTTTTTGTTCACTTCACTTGTGTGTATGCTTAAATAAGAAGTAGCAGCTTCAAGATGCAGTGGGAAAAGTTGGGAATGATAAAGCTAATTGGATCAAAGTGACAGCCAATCAGGATCACAGTCTCCTGTAAGCATTTCTTGCCCTGAATAATCTGGCCTGTCTGTCTGATGACTAGCTATTCTTACACACTTTGCCTCTGGTATAATATATCACTTCAGTCATATCCAGCCTTGTGACCCTATGGTCTGTAGACAACCAGGTTCCTTGGTCCATGGGATTCTCCAGGCAAGAACACTGGAGTGGGTTGCCATGCCCTTCTCCAGTGGATCTTTTCAACCCATGGATTGAACCATGTGTCTTCTGTCTCCTGCATTGCCAGGAAGGTTTTTGCTCCTAGATCCAGGCAGATTTACCACACAATAGGCTCTAGCTTTGCTTCAAAATACTGACTGCTTCAGCCATGGTAGTTTCGTGAGCACGGAGAGGTTTTGTGGGACACTGAGCTTGCAGTTCTAAAACTGGAATTGTTCTAGAAAAACTGGGAGAGTTGTCATCCTAGATAGGGACACCATCAGAGGCCAAGCACATTGGCTGCCTTTTTATGGTACTCTGTCAGATCTGATGTTCTGAATTACATAATTTCAGTGGCAGTCAATGCTTTATTTTACTGAAAAATATATTAGCTCACACTAAGAATAAATGAGTACATTCCTGAAGAAATTGTGATACATACGTACAATGGGATACTACTTAGCCATAAAAAGGAACACATTTGAGTCATTTCTAATGAGGTGGATGAACCTAGAGCCTATTATACAAAGTAAAGTAAATCAGAAAGAGGAAAAAGAAATATCTTATATTAAAGCGTATATATATATACACGGAATCTAGAAAGGTGGTACTGATGAACCTGTTCACAGGGCAGCAAAGGAGATGCAGATGTAGAGAACAGACTTATGGACAAGGGTGGGGGAGAAGAAAGAGAGGGTGAGATGAATGGAGAGTGTAGCATAGAAACATATACACTAACATATGTAAATAGATAGACAATGGGCATTTGCTATGTGACTCAGGGAACTCAAATAGGGGCTCTATAACAACCTAGAGGAGTGGAAAAGGTGGGAGGTGAGAGGCAGATTCAAGAGGGAAGGGACATGTACACTTAGAGCTGATTCATGTTGATGCATGACAGAAATCAAGTCAACATTATAAAGCAATCATTGATCAATTAAAAATAACTGCATATAATTATTAAAAAAAAAAGAATGAGTACATTCTCTATCTAAAAGGAGACAGAAAAAGGGAGAAGCTGAGGAAGAATCTGTGTTTCACCTAGCAATCTTTGTTCCCTTGGAAAACTGGAGGATTATGAGGCAGCAGTCATTATTCTGTTTTCCTGATACAGAGCTGGACTAAACAAATAAGGCTCAGGGTAGGCTGTGAATCCACTAAAATTGCAGAGCAGACCCAACACCTTTAACAGCATCATGAAGTGCACGTCCAATCTCAATTATCCCATTCCCCTCCAGTATTCTAGTTTCTGCTCTGGCAGGCAGCCTGTAAATAAACAAAAGGATGCAGTTGTCATAGGTGAGAAAAATAAAACATAAAAAATTCCTAAGAGAGGGTTTTTGTTTTCTTCTTTTCTTCCCTCTTTTAAATAGATACTTTATTTGATTTTAATGGTCCTGTCTTGGATCCAGCAGGCAAGCCTTTCTTACTGATGGGGTCTCTCCTTAACTGGTGTCTCTGTCATCAGCCTGACCTTGTAGCTTTCTCTAGTGCCATTATACCCTGGGCGCTGGCTTATTTTCATACAGCAGCTCCTCGGCTTGATCCCACTTCATCTACTTCACGGACACAGACATTTGTTGGGCTTATTAGCTCAGCAGGAGCCTTATCATATTTTGTATCTGAGGCTGTTGGAGATGTCAGGAGATGGAAATGCTGTGTAGCTTTTTATCCTCCTTTCTCTCACTTTCTCCTCGAGTCCAAGCCTGCATTTGGATTCAGCGCTCTCTTACTACTAGCTGCTGAGATCACTTTAAATATGTCGAGCTTTGCCATCTGTACCAATAACACGGCAAAGGCTTAGCCATGATTAGGCTGTCAAGATTTATTAAGTTAAAAAGTATCAAAGTTTCTAGCTGCAACCCCAGACCTTTTAAGAGTCTACCTTCTTTGGAATCCCTTCCCCCTTCCTCTCTAACGTTAGAGTCACCGTGCTTTGCTTGACCTTGACCAACATCTGCACCCAGGGAACACTAATGAATTTGGGCCAATTCATCTCCAAACTCCAAATTTAATCAAGCTGACATGCTGGGGAAAGCAGACTATAATTAACTTCTAGCATTTTAGGTAATCTGTAAATTTTCATAAATTTTATCTGATAGGTCATGCTTCATATATGAGTTTTCTTTAAAAAGACACACTGTTAAACAAATACATGCATATTTAGTAGCTAATTTTCAATATTAAAGATTATGTGTATATGTGTCTTTAATTGTGGAAACAGTGAAATTAAATATAACAGTCTTTATTGTGTCATAAAACTCCCCACAAACTTCGAAGCTGTTGGAGATTTATTTCATTGTTTATTTTTTTTTTTTTGAAGTAAGTGACCATTGTAATCATTTTAATAAATTTACACATTAATGATTGTGCTGATGGTAAATAAGTTCTAAAAGCCTATACTTAATCACTCTATTAGAGAATGGAAGTACCATTCCTGTAAAATGATTTTTTTGGTTGTTACCTAAACAGGAAAATCTCTAATTGGACAGAAACTCCCCATGTCCCCAGATGAATTGAACAGTTTCTATGTACTCATTTGTAAATGTCATTGATTATTGTCAACTCAAATCATAATCCAATTTGTCCTTAATAAACCTATAAATGATATCTGTGCAAGTTTGTTAGAAAAAGTAAGCCTGCGTGTGTCACTAAGCTGAATGAATCTTTGAAAAGGTTGTCCTTACTTCATTTCTAACCTTCCTATGCTGGTGGTGTGTTTGAAATCGAGAACCAGTAGCATATAAACCAAAATCTTCAGTTTCCAAGGTTCTCTTTATTGCCAAAAAAAGTATAACAAAGTATAACAACATTATTTTGGTGTTATTTAATGTTACATTTCTTATAAGCAAATGCAAAATTTGTGTGCTTTATTATGAATGAGAGATGGTAAGTACTTAAGTCTTTAAACATATCTGGTGTTATGATCAACATAAAGGAAAATTTGAGCAAGTTTTCCAATGACTGGTTTGAAAAAATAAAGGAAATTAAAACTGAACTGAATTCAAGGAAAATGTTTATAAATATCCCATTCTTCAGTGAAGAAATTTCCAGTGTGCACTTTAAAAACTCCATTAATCTCACACTTTAAAGCATAATACACATAAAGGCCAATCTCCCATGTTTATACTGGTTGAGTAGAGTTGAATTTTAATTCAATATTTGCATGCAATTTATTATAATATCAACTTAAATGCATTCCATCCTTAGTAGCGTGTGCTTTTAACATGGTGGAAAACTCTTTCAGAACTTACCTGAGAACCATAACATGTATAACTATTAACTTTGTATGACAAAATTTGGGTTATTTGAAAATATTTGGAAGAAATACAAGTTTAAATGTTGCTAATTAGATAATATATATCCCAATAAAAATTGTTTTTGAAAAAGATACTTTTGGAGATAAAACTAATTATGACTTTAATAAAAAGCTGGATTTTTAAAAATATAGCTTTAGCAGCCACCAAGTTCCTCTTGATTTTATTTTCAAGGGTCAACATTTGTTCTCTTTTAAAAATATTATTTTTCTTTAGTTTTTTAAAAATGTATGCCAAAGAATTGAATTTCTTATCTACCATTCATCCTTAAATCTTTAATGAATTTCTTTAATCATGATCCAAGTAATCAAACTTTATCTTATGTCAGTGGATATCAAATAACAATTAAAAACTATCATGCAATTCACTTTATTCCTTTTAACTAGTTATGTTGTTACTATAGAAATAAAAATTCCCTTTATTGAATGTTCTTCTTCATATAAAGTGCTCCAGGTAATTGCATTTACTAACTGTATGTGAGAAACTGAAACACGAGACACAAAATTTTGACAAACTGACAAACCTTCCTTCCAATTGAATAATCACTTGTGCTGTATTAACAATACAAATTGGTTCATAAAATCACATTGTTCTTTTAAAGGTACACAAGAATACAAGTGATAGAAATGGTGTAAAGGAGGCAAAGCTGAGAGACGGAGGGCTTTTTGTGTTCCTTTGTTTTCACTTGGTTTCCTTTACCTTTTATGTTTTGGTTTTAAAGCCCTGGTTTGGGATAAAAATGTAAAAGTTGTGTGTATGATGAAAATTCAGTGTTATATGGCATCAATGTTCTGGTTGAATTTTAAAGAATCTTACATTTATAAGATCTGCAGGTGCTATACTAATGTCATTATTTTTGTCTAATTGGCAAATAACCCAAAGATACATAAAAAAATTAATAAGATGTTCCAGGTCTAATGTAAACAGTAGACGTGTGCTTTCCAGAAATTTTCATATGTGGAAAAATGTCTTACTTGGGTTTGTATTTGTTTAATATTCACTGAGGAGCCACATACAACTGACTTAGAAACACTGATAGGGAATCCCCTATGGTGTTTTTGTTAATATAGTTAGAATTTTCTTTTTTGTATGTGGTGCCATTTACCTGGAATGGTATTAAGACAAAGTAATGGAGCAAAAATCTTTGTTATTTTCATGTTAGCAGTAATATCAATAGGTATTTGTGTAGTACATTACAGTTAAGAGTACTTTATGTCACATGACTGTCCTCGTTTGACCCTTACTAAAATCTTGAAAAATGGTAAAAGAAAAATTTCTTCAAGATTCTCCACAAAATCTAGAGCAGCAAATTCAGCATCAGATGGACCTGTGTTCAGGTCTTGTCTCTCTCGAGTTTATTTAATCATTTTAAGGTTTGGTGTCACCCTTCACACTCAGGATAAATGCTCCCAGGATTAAACGTGATGATACTGGATAGTAGAAAGCATTTACATAGCGCCTGGTGTGCACACTAGCTGCTTTCATCGTTTGAAGATGAAGCCCATGTGTTTCTAACTCGTAACCCCTCAGCTCACTATTTAGCATCTAGTGGTGTGAATAGGAGTCCAGTTGATGTTTGTTGAGTAAATGGATGGGGAAAAAAAGTTAGAATTGAGAGTGATAGTTAAATGATTTGTTTAAGTTTATGCGCCTGGGAAGCAACAGAGCTGAGGATCAAGGCCATGTTTCCTGACTCTGAAGTCCAAGGTTTTCCCTGGTGGCTTCTCATGCAGAGGATTGTAACCACTGCCCTGTCTTCCTGTCTCAGGGGACTGGCTTACTCTTTACCTACCAATCCACTGATGGCTGCACTTATCTTTTCACTGCCCCAGCATCTTCACCATGGACATCTAGTAGCTGTTTTCTATTTAAAATCTTCAGTAAAGAATAAAATCTGTCAGGATATTATAAACATTCAAGTAATTAGCCCAAAGAAACTGCTCAAACTTATGCCATGTTGATGCACACTGCACCAGTTTTATGTTTCAGCTTTTCTGCTGTGAACAACATCAGCTAATCAGATATGTTTTATAAGGATTTTTCAAAGTCATCACTTTCATGTAACATACCATGCTCTTAAGTAATAAGAGGGCAGAGTCTCTATTTGGTTGTAAAACTGCAACATGCATGCCATTTCACCCTGTGTGAACAGCTGAAGATTCACAGTGCACTGATGCTTGGAACCCCACATTTCAGAAACCAGAACCTTAAGGAGGATGTGGAGAGCCACAATTCTATAAAAATAAACACAACATCAAGATATTAGCTATTAAAGGCAGTCCCCCGCAGGACAGGCATACAACAAAAGTCAGCAACAGCATTAAAGACACAAAACAGTGCCATCAAGAGCAACAAAGTCAAAAATGAAACAAAACTACACAACAAGAAAGAAAACAGAAGCAAGGAGGCTTAAACTTTTAGTCACTGCAATCTTTCATTGTCTTCTGATTTATTTAGGAAAAAGAATTGTATTCCTAATCCATTTCAGAATATTTTTAAAGCTAAACTTCATAAGATCAAGGAAATCAAAAAATGGTCATTGTGTCGGGATGACTAGTTCTTAAGGAATTCTCAATATTGACATAATTTTTTTAACTGTAGTCATAACATTCCTAGCAAAGCACCTATGATTAAACCAACCAGGGATTAAAGCATATAAAGCATATAGAAGAAATATCTACTTTTAATATATAGCATGAATATAACTGCTAGATTTGAAACTCTTATTGGAAGAAAGGCAAAGGCATATCTTTATGGTTACTACATCTTTTCTTCAAAGATAGGAGGCAGCAAGAGAGTGAGAGAGGAAGAAAGAAAGAATTGGCTCCATGCTATGTGTTCAGTAAAAAGTACATTGGATAAAAAATAATAATAAAAGGTCACAGTTCAAATTAAACTGCCAGGCAGTCTCTACGTGACCTGCTCATTATATATTTATTGTTTCTTGACTATGGAAACATGATCATTATCACCATGGTTTTCACCTGACTTTCAAAAATGAATGCACATTATCTTTTGCATTATCTAAATAGAATAGGCTATGTTCTGTGCAGATGCTAAACTTAAAATGATATAATGTTCATTTAGCCCGTCTGCCTTCCTCATCTCATCTCCCTTTCTTCGGTGAGAGTGCAGGGAGAGAAGACAGGCTTTAGCTTTGGCAGGAGGGTAAGCAGGCAGTTGTTTCTGTATTCAATGCCACTGTCATCTTATAAGTCAGCAGGACACGTTTCACACTCTCTTGGATATGGGCTAGCTCCATAATTCCCCAGGGCTGTCATCTCCTCTGGTCCAGTGCCAAAGGAGTTGGAGTAGGGCCCCAAACCTCAAGCTAGGGTCCCATCTCAAGATTCTGCGGTAAGCCTCCTGAAGTGTCTACATTTGTTTAGAGAGTTAAAAAGTGGTCGCTCACTTCCCACTTCTAGCCAATGCTGAAAAAAAAAGGCATTTTTAAAAAGAAACTTCTAATTTCCCAAGCACGTGCTGAAAAGGAAAGCAACACATTAAATATGACTTTAAGCTACTTCATTGTACACTCGTGTCTATTGTTTTCCATCTAGACTGAAAAAACACAGGTGTTTTGCCATGTGCAGCTGAGATCTGACATCTAGTTTTTGATGTTCAGGGTTAAATTTAAATCCACATGGCCTGGTTACCAATCTCCACAGTTGCACCCAGGCAGGACTAGGAAAGATTGATGATTTTGATTGCAAGATTAATCCTGTAATGTTTACAAGACTCCTGAGCTGAAACCTGGTTGGTCGTATCATGCTACCCAGAGAAGGCCGCTTGGCTTGCCAGGGTAATTTCTTCTGATGCAGTAAATAACTAGGCATAATGAAAATACTCTGATGTATTCCACTGCCTGATTGATGCTCTGTGTGTGATTCGGTAAAAGCAGTGCACTTCCTATCACAAATTTACATATACAAACCAGCAGAAGACGCATGATAATGTCAGCATCCTACAGTAGTCCTGGGATGCTACACAATTTTATAGCAGTTATGAATTACTGTTGACCTTTCTGGCCTCTTATACCAGTATGCTAGACTTGAGCATATTGAAAGTCATCAGTCTGAAGCAGTCATTCTTTACATAATTATGGCTATTTGTGTGGGGGGAGGGCAGTGTTTCTTTTATTGTTAAGAATTAGCATTAAGGGATAACACTGCTGTGACCTAGGACAGTCTCTGCTGCTTTATATACATTTTAATAAAAGCAGGGAAAAAGACACTAAAAATACTCCAGCAGATTTCTCAAAGTACCATGGCATGGAAACAAAAATGCTAACTGCTTTTCAGTATTTTTTTAAGCATAAGAAAAGGATCCTGGAGGCTTGCACTCATTTTTTTTTTTTTTAGAAATGTGGTGATTTAAAATTATGTTTTAGTATTTCTCTGGCAGTAGTCAAGTTAAATTTTCTTGATTAATTTTATGTATCTAAGGACTGGAAAAACAGAGTTGAAATGACCAAAGACGACTTTGGGGTCCATATATGGATTAAATTTCTGAATTCATGTGGATACATTACTGAATGGAGCTCTATACTTCATACTAAATATCTGAATAATCAAGCTTTCTGAACATCACTAAACACAGCTCCTTATTATCATTTGCATTTTAATGTCCTTAAAATTATTACACTAAGGGAAATGTTTTTGATACATTACAGCATTTCCTCTAAATGTGTGATTATGTTAATGAGTTTTCAATCAGTATCCTAGCCTGACACCATAAGAAAATTTATGCAAAGTTCATACCCTGTCAGGGCCTTTAATCAGGACCATTTATTAGAGCCCTGCCTTCTTTGATGGTTGCTGCTGCCTTTATTAAATATACTGACTTGGCCATCTGAAGAAAAGGACAATAAAAGGTTACTGGGGATGAAAGCATGAATGCTATTTGCTCATGTTTCCTTTACAGACACCTCTTCAATAATTAAGGAAGGGTTTTCTTTGGCCTTTTAGGCTTTTGAAGTGCATATCAAACATAACAGTTCTTGTTTTTATGGAATGCTTAATACTTACATTTAGTCTTAAACACAAGTAAACTAACTGAGATGTTGTAAGCACAGGAATACACACACAGACCACATAATTTCTTTTTCTCTATCAGGAACAAAAATCACAGCCTGGTCAAATATATGACATTACATCACTGGATTTTTCTCTAAGGAGACCAGTTATGCTTTAAATCACATAGAAAATAATTAAGTTAAAAACGCTCCCCGCCTTTCATTATTAAAAGTAGATCTTTTCCTGATTCTTCCATATGGGGAGTTAGACTGGGCTATGGCTCTGCTATATTAATGAGTTTGACAAAACAGCCTTTAGTGAAAGAGGTGTTTTTTCAGCTTCTCCCATTAGCACCAGGGCCTTTAAACAATTAATTAATACACTGCCGATAAATTTCTACACGGGTTGAAACTGGCATGAACGACACCATTTTTCTGGATTACATGCAGAGAAAAACAAAACTAGCAGAAGCCCCAGCTAAGCAGTATTGACAACCTGGGGTCTGGATACAAATTCAATATGAGAAAACAGACTCACTTCAATGAAATACAAATAAACAACAAATTCTGTTTTAACATGCCTAAATAGGAAATAGGTGACTGACAGGCTTGGGTCTCCTAGGAAAGCCATCAGTTGAGAACTTGATAGAAAACGTTTGATTTGAATGCACGTGGCGTTTCCCCTCAGGGGGTGAGCTGAGTGGTACAGGGGGATTCAGAGGCACCCCTTTCACTGAACATGCCTGCTGGGCTAAGACCTTAGAAAATGAAATCTGTAGGGTCCCCCTAACACTAACAAGTATATAACTCTATCATCAATTTAGAAGGCATAGTAATTACAATCATCCTCTGATGGCTCTTTTTCTTATCTTCCTTAAATCACACTCTTTTGCCTTCTATCCAAATTCTAAGGGCAATTTTATAGCTAGAATTTTGTCCTTTCTCAAGTCAAAATTAGTTTTTAGGTTCATTTTATTTGTTGAAGGTAAAAATTATTCATACCCCTCCTAAGATAGCTTCTAAAAAGTTTAGCTAAAGAAAGGTAGCTTGTTGTCTAAGATTTGATAAATGAATTAATTACCACCTACTTGCCAAATTTTTTTCTCTCCCCAGTTAGCATGGTTATTGTCTATTTAGGTCTCTTCATAGCAACTGCTAAACTTATAATATCATGCTTTGAATTCCTCTGATTTTTCTTTTTTTTTTTTTTTTGATTAGTGATTCCTATTATATTTTTCCTTTGAAGAAATAACTGTTATACAGACAGGGTATTAATTTGCTTATTTGGACTTCTAAATATGCAAACAATAATAAATTGTTGGGTATATTGAAGATGTTTTGGACCCAGAAATTCATAATAACAAAAGTTATAACATGAGTCATGTTATAAATTTAAGCACTGGTGCACAAAAGAATTGACATTTAAAGAAGCTCTAAGTTAATCACATTTACGTAGTTAAAAAAAATCGTAGTAAATGAACTCTTTGACTTCAGCATTGTGTTTGATTTTATGTCTGTGTTTCTGATATGCTGCATCATGTAAAAGTCATTTTCTCTGAGTGCTGGTCCATCTTTAGCTCCTTCCCCCATACCTTCAGTCTGACAGTGCACGCATGTGCACACACACACGCACACACCAGCACACAAAACCATATCAGGCAGAAATGAATCAAGCAGTGTCTACTAGACTGAAGAAAGAAATATATAGAATGCATATCTAAGCATATCAAAGCAGCCTATAGCAGGCCTTTGTTATTATCTTCAATAAATTATTAGAGTACTGAATTATTATTTCACGCTTTTTGAGTTAAGAATATATCTATATATCTATATATCTATATATCTATATATCTTTGGTTTTATCAAATAAAAAGGGATATGGCAATCAATTCACAGGAAAGAATGCGGAAAGCATACATGAATATTCAAACTAATAAACCTTGCTGACAAGAGTTATATTTTTGGCATTAGATATTTATTCCTACCACTCTATATATTTGGGCAAATGTTCAGAATATTTCCGAATATGTGTGTGTGTGTGTGTATATATATATATATATATATATGGAATACATGTACGGATAGTTTCTCTCTCTCCCCTCCCCTCCCTACGTTGGCGTCTTATGAGATGAACAATAAGAATGAAAATCAGCTTCTGCAAAAGGCAGCTGCAATCCCATGATGCCATCGGAGCCAATCACTTAACATATCATTCATAATGCTAGCCTGCTCCCATCACCCTTCCTTGTCAGTAGTATCTTTCTTCATTTTCCTCCATACTCAGTTCCAAGAAAGTGGAACCACTGTATCATTTACTGTCCACAACCTAAGTTGCTGATTTAAGGGTTGATTTGTTATTTTCCATAATGTCCTGTACAATTCTTTTTGATTTCAATGCAAAGTTTAAGTTGGAGAAAAAGCTTTAGATAATTTTGACAGTGGAAGGCTTGGATAAGATCAAATTTATCTATCCCTTTGAATGGCTCTATATGGTTTTAAGCATTTTAAAAGACTGAAATAAGTGTTTTATGGTAAGTGCTCCTTTTTTTTTTTTTTTCTTTCAAGACTCTTCTACACTAAATGGACAAAACAAATGACCTAAGATATCTTTAGGATGAGTTAAAGAAAGTGTTTCTTATCACTGAAAATTGGTGATTCAAAAATGTCTATAATGAGAAGCAAAAACATTTATTCACAGTCTCCTGAAATAGTTATGGTCCCATTATGTCTAACAAGGCCTCCCTGAAGGCAAATTCGTTATAATTTGTATTTTTTCTTATTATTATTTTTTACAGTGGACAGTGATGACTCTCTGACTTAAAGCCTAATCACCAGTGCCTATTAAATTTGGGTTTATATGTTGCTGAAGGTAGAACTGATTATCATAGCGAATGAAATACTTGTTTGGCTTATTCCCAGGGGGCAAAAAGTCATTCTTCAAGGTGATGCATCTCATTTGAGGAATACATTAACAACTGAAGGCAGTTAAAAATACATGTGAACTCCCAGTGAGGCAAATCTGAGGTTGACCACATATATTTACTGGCTGACTCTTGCCTCATTCGTGGAGGAAAACTATGATATGGAAGGCTGATTTCTGCAACACAGCAGCCCTTAATTTACAGTCCTAATGTAGCACGTGGATCATGAATGCTTAGAAAATATTTATTTTTCTAACATTCTATATAGGCTTCGTATGATTTTGGATATTACGAAAGTTTTAGGAAAAAAATTATTAGAAAAGATAAGTTCCAACACCACTAAAAATGCAAAATTTTTAGTTAAAAATCAACCTCTCATTTCCAAGACATACTATGACTTGAATATCACTGACACTGTAAAGGCATGGATCCAAAACTTACCAGAAAATGTACCAGGTCTAAATTCTTTAAAAGACAGAATCATTGGTAACATATAACAAGTTAGATAATGACTTTCTAATTAGATTGACTTCCAAAGACAGATAAGATATGGAACGATTAAAAACTACTGTCTGTTAACATGTGTTTGCATTTTTGCTTTGCTTTTTTATTTCCCTCTGCCCAGATTATCCATAGTATTTAAAAGTGAAATTATAATTCATTGAAGAAAAATGAAGACATGATTCAAGTCTAAGCATATGCTTTGCAATCTTTATCACTCTTGAAATATAATATGTCTGGAAGAAACTCCAAAAATCTTCATCTTTTTAGATAAACATATTGTTTTAAATGGTAATAAACTACAAAGAAATACCAGGAATGAACAAATGGATCTGTAAGTAAATTCAGGAAAAATAAAGATTTGTAAATTTGTATAGTAAAAGCAGTAAAGCTGTTTATTTATTTGTAGAGTTCTTAGCTTCCATCGCAAAAATTTCTCTTATGTATAACAATTTTTCAGAACGCATTCTCATGAATTAGCTCAATACATTACCACAAGGACTGTGGGAGAGGGACCAAGATGTCTCGTTGGAGTGAAAATAGAATTACAGAGAGGAGATGCAACTCACCCAACATCCAGAATCCAGAAAGTGGCAGGGCTGGGACTCAAGTTCAAATCTTTGGGCTGCTGATCCAGAGCTCACTCTTCTAAACCACACTGCTCCTTTTTTTTCGTCAAGTAAAGAGACCGTGAACATATTTCACTCTGCGTGATGTATAGGTTTATTGGGAGAGTGACACAACAGAGCAGTGAAGTGCAAACCATCGAAATGAAGTCATGCATAAAACTGCATAAGAAATATGTATATTGAAGTCCAATTTCATGAAGGTGCTGGGGCCATGTGGCTTCCTGTATTATTTATGGACACATTGTTTCTGTATTATTATTATTATTGTTTACCTTCTCTGGCATACCTTATTGTTTAAATAAATGGTGCGGCAGGCAGTATGTAGCATGATGGTGCACTTTAATTAAAAAGAAAGAAACAAAAACAGAGGGCTATCTAGGTTCAAGTGCTAAACTCCTTCCTTGCCACAACCTGAGGGCATTTCAGTTTCATCATGGAGGGAATGCCTTTCTGTCTCTGAGAAGGGCTTCCTTTTCAGCTGTGTCATGAATGCTGAGACCAGAAATGGCAGTGATTGAGGATTTTCAAAAGTGAGGGAGAAAGTGGGAACTGCCAAAGGAGCTACCATGGCCCTGAATAAAACCTACTGGTTTGACATTCTGTTTGAATTGATTTAAAAAGCCTGACATTTGGTAATTTATTGCAAAGTCACTACAAAAAATAAAAAAATTTAAAAACAAAAGGGAGACTGTTAGAAAGGGTATGTAAATTAGCTTCCAATATAATATCATTTACCATTTCTGTTTTTCAATGTGCATTCAAATCTGATTCTTACAATATTTCAATTTACTTTTAATAGCCAGATGTTGGATGTTTCACCATTTCGCCTGTATTAATTTATAATATTAAACTGTTTTATTTAATAATTAACTTTTTATTTAAAAGGCCATTAGGAAAATGAATCATTCTGTTTTACTTCCTAAGTTAATTTCTAAAGCAATCTTACAGTAATAACATGACCTTATTATTTTTAAAAATAAAATTAGAAGTACTTAGACAGGATTCTCTATGAAACAGTTTAACTGAAGATGATGTTTAAAGATAAAGGAAAGCAATGTAGCTCACTACTTAATAATATCGGCTCTGGACTCAAATGTCTGCATTCAAATCCCGGCATCTCTGTGCTTCAGTTTTCTGATCTATATAATGGGGAAAAGCATAAGATCTTCCTTCGTAGAGTAAATGTGAGGATGACATGCAAATGCCAGTGCCAGGCAAATATAAAATATACAATATGTGTTAGCTATGTTTTCAAGAAAGATGTATCTAAATGGTGTTATTGTAATTCAGCCTAAGTAGTCATGTCTCACGAAAGAGTAGGAGTTTCAGGGATTCCAGGAAAAAAGTACAGTTCCGGAAGCATCTAGTGAAAGAAGTAGGGAAATGATTATCACTCTGAAGTCAGGCGAGTATTGTCAATATTTGCCTCTTAAGAGATGTGTAACTTTGAGTTCATCTGTTCTTAAGACTACTTCTTCATCTGGAAAATAAATACTCTCCGATAGGGCTTTTTTTTTTTTTTACTGGATGAGAGCGAGATTAATAACAATTAGTCAGTGCCTAGTGATAGTAGCCCTTCAAGATATGGCTATGGGACTGTTATTGGTGGTACCCAAGGAGGGACGTGGTACCCATGGGGAAAAGGGAGAGGGTGGTAGAGATCCAGGGCCCAGAACACAGGCCAATCACTGCAGAGGTGAAACGAGGGCTTTGGTCAGCTCCAGCGGCTCCACCAGCTGAGACATCTTCTGCTGCAGGCCATTAGTGAACTCTTGCTGGGGACAAACAACCCAAAATTGGTGTTAAGAGGAGTTGATCCTGGGCCAGCACCAGGGATAGCTCCCAGGAGCCCTTCAAAAAGCAGACCACTTGTTTCTTCTCCCAGTCTTTGCTCAGGTTTTCAAAGGTCAAGTTCCTTCCAACTCTTCTTTTTTTAAAATTTATTATTAATTTGTATTAGGGTATGGATGGTTTACAATGTTGTGTTAGTTTCTGCTGTACAGCAAAGTGAATCACTTATATATATATATGTATGTATATATGTAGATCTTCACTCTTTTTAAGATCCTTTTTCCATATAGTTTGTTACACAATATCAAAGAGAATTGCTTATGCAATGCAGTAGGTTCTTTTTAGTTAACTATTTTATATATGAGTGAATGAATGAAGTCGCTCAGTCATGTCCGACTCTTTGCGACCCCATGGACTGTAGCCTATCAGGCTCCTCTGTCCATGGGATTTTCCAGGCAAGAGTGCTGGAGTGGATTGCCATTTCCTTCTCCAGGGGATCTTCCTGACCCAGGAATCGAACCCGGGTCTCCCACATTGTAGGCAGACGCTTTACCGTCTGAGCCACCAGGGAAGCCTCTATTTTATATATAGTAGTGCATATATGTCAGTCCCAGTCTCCCAATTTATCCCTCCTCCCCCTTTTCCCTGATAACTATGCTTGTTTTCTACATCTGTGACTCTATTTCTGTTTTGTAAATAGGTTTATTAGTACCATTTTTTAGATTCCATGTATAAGCAATATCATATGATATTTGCTATTCTCTGTCTGACTTACGCACTCAGTATGCCAGTCTCCAGGTCTATCTGTGTTGCTGCAAATGGTATCATTTCATTCCTTTTTATGGCTGAGTAATATTCCATTATAATGTAATGGTGTGTATACATGTATCTTCTTATCTTCTTTATCTATTTCTCTGTCAAGGGGCATTCAGGTTGCTTCCATGCCTTGGCTATTGTAAATAGCGCTGCAGTGAACACTGGGTGCATGTATCTTTTGAACTCTGACTTTTTTCACACTTCTGTTTCTTTTCCCAGTCTCTGCTCAGACTTTCAAAGGTCAGATTCCTTTCAAGACAGTTTCTAACACTTTTTGATGAAGATCAAGTTGAATCCTTTATTCCCCACCCCCTGCCCCCCGCCGCCAGGAGACTTAGTAAGGACGAGATGACCAGGCTGTGAAATGTATTAGATCGGGAAAAAGATGAGTAGCTTTTTCTCTGACTGGATGAGAACTGTTTTTTAAAGCATGATCATGATTCTTTTGATTGTCATATTCCTTCAGGCTGATGAATTCTCAAGTTCAATGTCATTGTGTTTAATTTTGTCCAGGTTTGTTTTGAGGTATTTTGCAAGTAATATGTCACCAATAATAAAATCATCCAGCGCTGAAGTTGGCCAATGACTTACATTTTACAATAAATAAAACATTTTTGAATTTGAAAAGCAAATCACAGAAAACAGTCTCTATTATGATTTAATTTTAAAAACACAGTTCAGAAAAAGAACAATAAAGTAACACATGGCTTAGGAATACATACTTATGTGGTATGAGTATAAAAGGCAAGAGAATGAATAACACAGAATTCAAGGTAGAAGTCTCTCTATTTGATGGCAGATCAAATCAGGGAGGAATTTACTGATAGTTTCAACTGCACCAATAATATTTTATTTCCAAAGTTAGGTTATACATTTATTAGATGGAGAAATTTCCAAATTACTGAAGTTATACCATGTACTGCTTTCTTCCCTTCCTGATCATAAGTTGAAACTTACCCCAATCACTCCATGTGACTAGGTACTCAGCCATGGAGGTAGAAATCTTTCCACTGAAATTACATCTAGCTAGCTCTAGTGCATCAGTTTGCTCTCAGTAATTCAGTGCTTCAAAAAGATTTTGCTAAGAGTTGAAAGGCTTGTATTATTTAACTTTATTTACTGTATAAGAAACTCATCAGCACATTGGCCTGAGACTAATGCTCTGCCTCCTACCAGACTCCTCTGTCCCTGGGATTCTCTAGGCAAGAACACTGGAGTGGGTTGCCATTTCCTTCGCCAAGGAGACTAATGCTCTGGGTGCCTGCAGTTTGAGCTTGCTGCCTTTAGAGAGGAATTAACTTCTATTGTTATTATTCAGCAGCTTTGGTGACATAACATTTAGGTGCCATTTAACCAAGTTCAACCGTGATTTCTTTTAGAGGTGATCATGGGGCAAAAGGGTTCTCTGCTTTTCTTTTTCTCTTTGTTTTGTTTTCTTCTCATTTTTGAATGTTGTGTGGCTGTGGCCTTGCCTTTCTTTGCTTTGAAGTTTCTGCCAAATTGATTGGGCTCCTGCCCAGAGAGATTAGAATTGAGAGGTGAGTAGATAAATTGGTACCCAGTTGTGATCCAAGGGCCTTTTCAGGGACTAGCTTCTCATAAAAGGACAGATGGGTGGATTTTCAATAGAAAGCATCCTGAATTCGAAGAGAGGATTTCTGAATTCAAGTAAAAGCTCCAAATAATAATAGGTGCGTAAGACCCTGGTTAAGTCACTTACCTTCTTTTAGTTTCTGTTTATTCCTCTGTAAGCTTGAGAATACAAACAATTGTCATTTTTTTGTTCAGTTGTAGTATCAAGATCAAGTGAAATAAATAGAAAATGTTTTGTGAATACATACAATATGAATTATTATCTTCAACTTCTCCCTATTCCCATCCCCCTTATCTACTCTCTTACAAAGTTCTATCAGTTTCACTTCTGCGATAACTTCAGCTTGTGTCCCTTTCTCTGCTTCCCCTACAGCCTAACTGGAAGCATCTTTTCTCCCTTTCTTATCTTCCTTTCCTATCCTTATCGTCATGCAACCCATTTTCCTAACTGGAGCCAGGCAGATCTTTTAAGGGCTGCAACCCTGATTATTATACTCTTCTGCTTACAGCCTTTCGTTGGCATCCCATTACTATTGGGCTGAAGACCAAAACCTGAAGTTGGTCTGAAACGTCTGTGTGCTCTTGTCCAAATTACTGCTCCTGTTTCATCTGACTCCTTATTCCTCTTTAGCTTTTGAGTCACAATACCATAACTACACAGAGAAATTTTTTTTTCTTTTTACCTTACTGGCTTGAGTATTATATGGTTTGATGCATTAACCACACCCTCTTCATCACACACCCGAAGTCAGGAAGGCAAGGTTTAAAAATAAAACACAAAATCCAGAAACAGAAAGGCGAGAGTATGCTTAGTGGGAACATTGAGGGGTCTCTAAATGTTGTTATTTTATTATTGCTTTATTTTCTCAAATTCAGAAACATTTCAAAGATCATCCATAAGGTAATATATTTGGGGGAAGTATTTGAGACTGAAGTGAAGGCTCACTGATGGATGGGGTTGGGAAACCTTCATAAGCTCACAGATATTGACAGAATGACATTTTACTCTTCCGAGTAGTACTTACTTCTAGGTAATGGGTAGGGAAATTTAGTATGTTGCCTGTCTTTTCTAAAACATTTTTTATGCTTTGACATGTTGAATTGGATTGATTCACCTGTGTAATTGAAAAGTATAATTTGGTCTTGGTGTAATTGGTCTTCTCCTGGAATGCTTATCTGACAGGACAGATCAATTATTAGGTTGCTTCTGCTTCTACCTACACACACATCAGAACACATGTAAATTTTTCTTGGAAGTTCATTTATTAATGATATCCATATATAAACATGCATGCAAAGCTTACATTATATCTACCTACTATTTTTTTTCTCTCTCTGTACATATGTGTATATGTATAAATACATATACATCATTTTCATTCATATTTATTACTTTTGTTAATTATTTTAATATATTTCATAAAGGTTTTATTACTATTTTTAATATGTAAATACAGAATAAGAACGAAAGATGGTTAAGATCAGTTTTCTTGTACATACTTAATAATTAATCAGCCAGTATGAAAAATGTATGCTTCTTGTTCAAGTTACACACTCTCCATGAAGTTAAAATTAGCCTTGCTCTCACACATCTCTTCCTCCTCCAATCCATCTATCTTTCAAATTGCCATCAGAGTTGAAAGTTGGCAACTTCCTAAGAAACAAATCTGATGGTGTCACCCTGCTGTTTATAAATATTGCTGGTTCCCCATTACCTAAAGGAAAAAAAAAAAACTAATTTATTTGCAATTAGAATTTCACCCAACTTAGTATCTGTTGCCATTCTTCCCTTGTATACCTCAAATGTCAGTCACAATGAGCTTTTCAATGCTTTCAATGCAAGACATGTCTTGTCACAAATTGGGAATTTTTATATTTGATTTCTCTTTCCAGGAATATCCATACCTTCTTTTATATCTAGGAAAATACTATTTATCCGTTAAGACAATTAAAAGTTTTTTTTTTTTTTTCCTGTAAACATTTTCTTGATTAATCAGTGTTACTAGCTCCTTCTTCCCTGGAATACTAAATATATACTGTAACTAAAAAACTTGTCAATTATATTATAATAATTTATAAGCCTGTTTCTCTCTCTTTGATTATGACTTCCTTGGGTACAGGGAACCCAATATTACTTAAGACACGATCAAGCTGCTGTAACAAAAAATAAATGAACAAAAATAAAGTAGTTTAAACAAGATACGTTTTCTCTCATCCATCTGATATGAAGCAGTTCATGATTGACACGGCACCTCCACAGTGCTGGGACACACACTTTAGTCTGTCTAGCCTTCAAACATCACTTCCATCCTGTTATCCAAGAAGTTGATCTAGTTTCTGCAATTATATCCGCATTTCAGACAGAGGGCTTCCCTGGTAGCTCAGTTGGTAAAGAATCCACCTGCAATGCAGGAATCCTGGGTTCCATCCCTGGGTTGGGAAGATCCCCTGGAGAAGGGAAAGGCTATCCACTTCAGTATTGTGGCCTGGAGAATTCCATGGACTGTCTAGCCCATGGGGTTGCAAAGAGTCAGATATGAATGAGTGGCTTTCACTTCACTTCAGACAGAGAATGCAAATGAGAAAGGTGAAGAGGAGATTCAAGACCCAGAATTTGACTCCTTATTACTGCCAGTAACATTGGTTTGGAGGCTTGGAGCTGGCATCTTAGATTGACTATCAACTTTACCCATTCAAATTACTACCAAATCACAAAATAAAGAGCTGGTCAGAAGCTAACTAGCAAAAATTCATTTTAAAGCAGTAAAACTACCCTGATTATTCTAAAGGATCTTTAATAGAAGAGTACACTTTTAAAAGGAGATTACATCTCAGTTATATGGCATTGAAAGCGTTTCTGTAATATGCCGTCATCTTAAAAGAAACCAATGGGAAATCAAAACAAAATTAAGCAAGTTTGGGCTGAACCTCCATAATGATATATTAAAAATAATTAATTTTCAAATATTTTGAAAAAAACTGGTAATTTTTTTTAAATGTAGCATAAGAGTATGAGGCAAAATTAATAAGTTACAAAATCATATATGTTCTTCCTTCTGCATCTATCCAGTTTCCTTCCTTGGGGGAACCAGTGTTACCAGTTTCTTATGTATCATTCCAGAACATTCTATACATGTAAAAATGGGTGATGGCATGCAGTTTTGCATCTCGCTGTGCTCAACCTTCATTTACTTTGGAGATCTGATAAGGCTTATTTTAAATAAGAAAAGATATAAATGTCAAATATGGTCTCACTTTTTGTAACAAAATCCTCCTTAAATTCAAAAGACAATATTCAAAATACACTACCTATTCTTCAAACAGCCCTGAGGTTTATCTTTCCATCTGTTATCACCTCAATTTTTTTTTTTTGCCTGTGCTCTTGAAATGTTCTGCTGGTTCCAAGAGCAAGCCAGGCCCTTCACAATTCTGTTCTTTTCTGTTTCTGTGTCTCTACCTTGAACTCATGCCCCTGGCAGTTTGTATGGGAGGGTACTCATTTCTCAGGCTTCAGTTTAAATACTGAGTCTTTAGAAAGGCCTCCTAGACCCTTCTTTCTAGAGCTCACCATTCACTCTGAGCCCCTGCTGGTATTTTTGTGAGCACGTTGGGTATATACTTCATTGTACACACCCAATCTGTAATTGTATTGTTTGCTTGTTTGCCATCTCAGTGCTCCTCTGAGACATAATCTCTACTGAGGCAGGAACATTGTCTTGTTCATCTTGTATATCCATCTAGCACTTTGCTTGGCACCTGGTAAGGATCGATGAGTGTTTGGTAAATGAAAATAACTCAAATGAACAATCAACAAATTTCTTCTTGAAGCCTGTTAATCAACTAATCTGCCCACCTTTATTTCACTGAGTGATTCTCAACTGCTTACACACAAAGATATGCAAGCTATAAAATATGTCAAAAGTTGTGAGAAAAGAGGTAAAGTCTCTTTCCTTTTGTCCTGATAAATAACTACACACATTTCACCTATGAAACCCTTCCACTTTATTGTGATCTTTCATAGCATCATACATTTTTAAAAGGCTCTATGAATATAAAAGCTATATTTGCGCTGTCCTGTAATCTATTGTGTGCAATAGCATTATGTCTAAAAAAACAATGAAGGTATATGCTTTAATTAAAAAAAAATACCTTATTGATAAAATATGCTAACCATCATTTGAGCCATCAGTTAATCGTAATCGTTTTGCAGGTGGATAGTTTGAACTATTTCTTTCCTTTCATCCTCCAACAAACATTAATTCGGCACTTGGAATGTATCAGGTGCTGTGGGGACATGGTATGTGGGGTGTGGTAAGAATACCTAAAGGAGTAAAGTCACTTTTCTTCTCTTTTGCTCAGATCCATGAAAGGAATTTCAAATCTTTATTTTCCTGCCAAGCTGAGTCAAAAATATTTCTTGCCACATGCAAAATAACTTGTAAAAGATAGTTGTTTGAATTATCATTTTAATATTAGATGCAGTAATACAGGATCAAAGGAGGAAATTTTACAGTTACAGGTAAGAAAAAAAGTCACTTAAAATGTGAATAATTAGTAATATACCTCTCCCTTGCTCTGTCACTGCACTTATTTTCCTGAAAGGTACATGAATATATACATATATATAACTTAACTATTTGTTTACAAATTGATTTTATAGTATTTATGTAGTTTGTAGCTATTTTTAACATAATCATCTACTGTGAACATAATTGAATAAATAAGTGAATGTGTTTATTAAGGACATCTATTATCTCATTTAGTGCCATCTTTTATTTAACCAATCCTTTTTGTGCATTTTGATTGTAACCTTTTTTCAATATATTATCCAAATCACTATGGCAAATATGTATGTGCATAGATGTTTAATTACATCTTAGACTAAGTTTTCTGACAATATAATGTCAGAATGATAATAGTTTACAAATGCTTTAAATGTATTTACTCAATGCTTACTTTGTACATTTTTGCTCATCTGATCTTCAGAATAATTCTCTGAGGTAGTTACCCAGAATACTGATGCATAAAATGTTAAGATCACATTTGATTCAATGGCCATCAACTGCAGGAAACACCACTATTATATACAATTTAAAAAGAAACCAAGTGTTGCCAATTAATTTCTAAGAAATATTTAAATATGCACACTAGAATTAAATACAGTCCCTGAATTGCACAAGATTAGATAGTTCATAAGTGCTGAGCTGACATTTAAATCTATGCCAAGTGGCTGCAGAGGCTACACTCTTAGACATATAGCTCTATTTTCTTGCCAGATTGAACTCACATTTATAAAGCTTTTCATACAAGAGTGCCTTCCAGAAAGGTTGTAGCAATTTGCATTTCCACCAGTAGGGTTAACAAATTTAACCTAAAACAAAACTTGTTTCTGCAAGTTTTTGCCAATATGGTGGCTATCTTTATACTTTTTATCAACGTGAAAAATAAAAAAACATAATTTCATTTGCATCTATTTGACTACTCATGAGGTAAATAATTTGTCAAATACTTATTTACTAATTGTATTTTCTGGGTGGCTTCACAGTGAAGAGCCTACCTGCTAATGCAGAAGACAGGCTCAACCCCTGAGTCAGAAAGATCCCCTGGAGATGAAAATTGAAACCCATTCCAGTATTCTTGCCTGGGAAAGGAGCTTGGGGTCGTAAAATAGCAGGACACCATTTAGCAATTAAGCATCAACAACAATTATATCTCATCATTTAAAAATTGTAGTTATGTATACATTTATCTCTTTTAATATTAAGGATGAAAATGAAAAGTGAAAGTCTTGGTCTCTCAGTCAAGTCTGACTCTACCAGCCCATGGACTGTAGCCCTCCAGACTTCTCTGTCTATAGAATTCTCCAGGAAAGACTATTGCAATGGGCAGCCATTCCTTTCTCCAAGGGATCTTCCCAACCCAGTGATTAAACTCAGGGCTCCTGCATTGCAGGAAGATTCTTTCCCATTTGAGCCACCCAGGAAACACATATTAAAGATAGTAATGAACAGTTTGTTCATTGTAGATATTTTCTGTCTGTTGTTTTCTTTTTAGCTTTGTTTGCAATATGTTTTAATTACAAAGTCAAATCTCCCAAAATTTTTCTTCATAACTATTGCTGTTACTGTAACATATCCACATTTAAATATTCTGTTAAACTTTCACAAAAAGCTGTTGAAACCCCAGATACCAGTGAGAATACAGTAGAATGGAGACCTGAAGAACATAGTTAATTTTTGACTTAAATGAATTATATTTATACTGTACTCAAAAGTGACAAAACATATACATTCTCTTCTTGAGAATGTATATGTTTGCAGATTAAGCATAAAACAAAGTTTTAAAAACTGAAATAATTCAAAGTATGTTTTCTGAACACAGTTAAAGCAAATAAGTAATAAAAAGAATTTGTAACAAAAGTCTTTTTTTTAATCAATAGGTCTGCCAACGTTTGTAAATCACCACTATACTTCATAGGACAAATTAGAAATCATAATAAAATTTCAGAAGATTTTGAACCAATTGTCAACAAAGATATTACATATCAAATCTTTTAAGATTTAGCTAAAGCAATACTTAGAAGAATATTTTGTAGTATTAAATGTCTATATTTTAAAAAGTAAGACTAAAAATCAGTGATCCATGCTACCATATCAAGAAGCTATAGAAGTAAATGAAACCTAAAGAAAGTAGAAGAGCACAATATGGAGCAGAAAAATAAAATAGAAAAGAAATACACAGAAGAGAAAAAAATTAACAAACTGAAAATTTTGTTCCTTGAAATGATTAACAAAATTGATGATCTGTAGTATGATCATTTCTCCTGAGAGTGTGCATTTAAAAAATTGTTTTATTTGGAGGATAATTGCTTTATGACATTGTATTAGTTTTTGCTGTACAACAACATGAATCAGCTACAAGTATACACATATTTCCTCCTTCTTGAGCCTTCCACCTGTTCCCCCCATCCCACCCCTTTAGGTCATCACACACACCTAGTTGAGCTCCTTTTGTTACATAGCAGCTTCCCACTAGCTATCTATTTTACACATGGTAATATTTATATTTGGAGAAGGAAATGGCAACCAACTCCAGTATTCTTGCCTAGAAAATTCCATGCACATAGGAACCTGATGGGCTATAGTCCATGGGGTAGCAAAGAGTAGACACAACTGAAGACACATACAATATGAAATTATAACATGGCATCCTATCACCATGACAGATGAGCAGCCAACAAAATGGTTGCTTAATTGAGTTAAGGAAAGAATAAGCAAAAGGCCAAGATTAATTCATGAATCCTTGTCTAGTTTCCAAACCTGAGTCAATATTCAGAGTCAAGGATTATAGCTATTTACTTAAGTAATACTATAAAGTGAAAGTGAAGTCACTCAGTTGTGTCCGACTCTTAGTGGCCCCGTGGACTGCATCCTACCAGGCTCCTCTGTCCATGAGGAAGGCAAATGTGTATATCTTTTAAGGGATGTTAGGTTCTGGGTTCAAACTGTTTCTGGTATCTGGAGACTTAATGGTACCAATGAAGCAATATGACCTCTGTTAGAGTAGGTCACCTGTGAATCAGGTAACAAATGGAGTTCTCATTCAGGTACAGTTCACAGTAGGAAATTTGGTGGCTATTTCCAACTTCCCAGTGCATCATTGAAATAAACATACTTCAGTTCAGTTCAGTTCAGTTGCTCAATCATGTCCAACTCTTTGCGACCTCGTGAATCTCAACACACCAGGCCTCCCTGTTCATCACCATCTCCTGGAGTTCACTCAGACTCACGTCCATCAAGTCCATGATGCCATCCAGCCATCTCATCCTCTGTCGTCCCCTTCTCCTCCTGCCCCAAAGCCTCCCAGCATCAGAGTCTTTTCCAGTGAGTCAACTCTTCGCATGAGGTGGCCAAAGTACTGGAGTTTCAGTTTTAGCATCATTCCTTCCAAAGAAATCCCAGGGCTGATCTCCTTCAGAATGGACTGGTTGGATCTCCTTGCAGTCCAAGGGACTCTCAAGAGTCTTTTCCAACACCACAGTTCAAAAGCATCAATACTTAGGCGCTCAACCTTCTTCAAGTACAACTCTCACATCCATACATGACCACAGGAAGAACCATAGCCTTGACTAGATGGACCTTAGTCAGCAAAGTAATGTCTCTGCTTTTGAATATACTATCTAGGTTGGTCATAACTTTTCTTCCAAGGACTAAGCGTCTTTTAATTTCATGGCTGCAGTCACCATCTGCAGTGCTTTTGGAGCCCCCAAAAATGAAGTATGACACAGTTTCCACTGTTTCTCCATCTATTTCCCGTGAAGTGATGGGACCGGATGCCATGATCTTCATTTTCTGAATGTTGAGCTTTAAGCCAACTTTTTCACTCTCCTCTTTCACTTTCATCAAGAGGCTTTTTAGCTCCTCTTCACTTTCTGCCATAACGGTGGTGTCATCTGCATATCTGAGGTTATTGATATTTCTCCCAGCAATCTTGATTTCAGCTTGTGTTTCTTCCAGTGAAGCGTTTCTCATGATGTACTCTGCATAGAAGTTAAAAAGCAGGATGGCAATATACAGCCTTGATGTACTCCTTTTCCTATTTGGAACCAGTCTGTTGTTTCATGTCCACTTCTAACTGTTGCTTCCTGACCTGCATACAGATTTCTCAAGAGGCAGGTCAGGTGGTCTGGTATTCCCATCTCTTTCAGAATTTTCCACAGTTTATTGTGATCCACACAGTCAAAGGCCATGGCATAGTCAATAAAGCAGAAATAGATGCGTATCTGGAACTCTCTTGCTTTTTCCATGATCCAGCGAATGTTGGCAATTTGATCTCTGGTTCCTCTGCCTTTTCTAAAACCATCTTGAACATCAGGAAGTTCACGGTTCACATATTGCTGAAGCCTGGCTTGGAGAATTTTGAGCACTACTTTACTGGCATGTGAGATGAGTGCAATTGTGCGGTAGTTTGAGCATTCTTTGGCATTGCCTTTCTTTGGAATTGGAATGAACACTGACCTTTTCCAGTCCTGTGGCCACTGCTGAGTTTTCCAAATTTGCTGGCATATTGAATGCAGCTCTTTCACAGCATCATCTTTCAGAGTTTGAAACAGCTCAACTGGAATTCCATCACCTCCACTAGCTTTGTTCGTAGTGATGCTTTCTAAGGTCCACTTGACTTCACATTCCAGGATGTCTGGCTCTAGATGAGTGATCACACCATCATGATTTTCTCGGTCGTGAAGATCTTTTTTGTACAGTTCTTTGTGTATTCTTGCCACCTCTTCTTAATATCTTCTGCTTCTGTTAGTCCATACCATTTCTGTCCTTTATCGAGCCCATCTTTGCATGAAATATTCCCTTGGTATCTCTAATATTCTTGAAGAAATCTCTAGTCTTTCCCATTCTGTTGGTTTCCTCTCTTTCTTTGCATTGATTGCCGAAGAAGGCTTTCTTATCTCTCCTTGCTATTCTCTGGAACTCTGCATTCAGATGCTTATATTTTTCCTTTTCTCCTTTGCTTTTCACCTCTCTTCTTTTCACAGCTATTTGTAAGGCCTCCCCAGACAGCCATTTTGGTTTTTTTTTTTTGCATTTCTTTTCCATGGGGATGGTCTTGATCCCTGTCTCCTGTACAATGTCATGAACCTCATTCCATAGTTCATCAGGCACTCTATCAGTCAGATCTAGGCCCTTAAATCTATTTCTCGCTTCCACTGTATAATCATAAGGGATTTGATTTAGTCATACCTGAATGATCTAGTGGTTTTCCCTACTTTCTTCAGTTTGAGTCTGAATTTGGTAATAAGGAGTTCATGATCTGAACCACAGTCAGCTCCTGGTCTTGTTTTTGTTGACTGTATAGAGCTTCTCCATCTTTGGCTGCAAAGAATGTAATCAGTCTGATTTCGGTGTTGACCATCTGGTGATGTCCATGTGTAGAGTCTTCTCTTGTGTTGTTGGAAGAAGGTGTTTGCTATGATCAGTGCATTTTCTTGGCAAAAGTCTATTAGTCTCTGCCCTGCTTCATTCGGCATTCCAAGACCAAATTTGCCTGTTACTCCAGGTGTTTCTTGACTTCCTACTTTTGCATTCCAGTCCCCTATAATGAAAAGGACATCTTTTGGGGGTGTTAGTTCTAAAAGGTCTTGTAATTCTTCATAGAACCGTTCAACTTCAGCTTCTTCAGCATTACTGGTTGGGGCATAGACTTGGAAAACTGTAATATTGAATGGATTGCCTTGGAGAGAAACAGAGATCATTCTGTCATTTTTGAGATTGCATCCAAGTACTGCATTTCGGACTCTTTTGTTGACCATGATGGCTACTCTATTTCTTCTGAGGGCTTCCTGCCTGCAGTAGTAGATATAATGGTCACCTGAGTTAAATTCACCCATTCCAGTCCATTTTAGTTCGCTGATTCCTAGAATGTCGACGTTCATCCTTGCCGTCTCTTGTTTGACCACTTCCAATTTGCCTTGATTCAAGGACCTGACATTCCAGGTTCCTATGCAATATTGCTCTTTATAGCATCGGACCTTCCTTCTATCACCAGTCCCATCCACAGCTGGGTATTGTTTTTGCTTTGGCTCCATCTCTTCATTCTTTCTGGAGTTATTTTTCCAGTGATCTCCAATAGCATATTGGGCACCTAATGACCTGGGGAGTTCCTCTTTTTGTATCCTATCATTTTGCCTTTTCATACTGTTCATGGGGTTCTCGAGGCAAGAATACTGAAGTGGCTTGCCATTCCCTTCTCCAGTGGATCACGTTCTGTCAAATCTCTCCACCATGACCCGCCCATCTTGGGTTGCCCCGCTGGCATGGCTTGGTTTCATTGAGTTAGACATACTTAGCAATGTCAAATTTTCCATATTGGTTCTTTGGCTCAGGAGTAAGAAATATACAACAGAGTAAAAGCTATTAAGGTAGGAAAGGCTGTATAAAAGTCACTGAAACTTCTCTAACTCTCCAAGGCAAGAAGGTAAGTCAAAGAAAATATCATACCCTGGGGGAAATGATAGAGTTTAATGCTGCCTTCAAAGATGCAAGAATGTTCCTTCTCATCATTTAATTTACCAGTTTGGTTCCTGCAAAAATAAGATGAATCACTTCATATGACAATGAACTACTATTGACTTAATGAATGATTTGCTTTCAGCTTAATCATTTCAGCTATTGTGCTGAATACTATCTCTTTACTACAGAAGAACACAGTCTATGGTATGTGGTATGTAAGTACCACATATGTACTTACACATATGTGGTATGTAAGTACAATCATATGAATGTGTTCTTTCTAATACTCATCAAGAATTTATCAGAAACAGTTCATATTAGTAACATTTCTTCATGGTCATAGCCAAAGAGACTTGGAATATATTTAAACATTCTACAGGCAAAACATTGGTGTCCTTGATGACATTTACATCAACTGGAGAAAATGAGCAAGAATTGGTAAGTACTCTATATGCTTGCCATCTAGAGTATTTCAAATCCTAAAAGGTGATGCTATGAAAGTGCTGTATTCATTATGCCAGCAAATTTGGAAAACTCAGCAGTGGCCACAGAACGGGAAAAGGTCAGCTTTCATTCCAGTCTCAAAGAAAGGCAATGCCAAAGAATGTCCAAACTACCACACAATTGCCCTCATCTCACATGCTGGCAAAGTAATGCTCAAAATTCATGGAGTACATGAACCATGAACTTCCAGATGTTCAATCTGGATTTAGAAAAAGCAGACGAGTCAGAGATCGAATGGCTAATATCCAAATGTCCATTGGATCATTGAAAAAGCAAGAGAGTTCCAGAAAAGCATTTACTTCTGCTTTCTTGACTACTCCAACCAAATCACCTTACCTGCCTCCTGAGAAATCTGTATGCAGGTCAAAACACAACAGTTAGAACTGGACATGGAACAACAGACTGGTTCCAATTCTGGAAAGGAGTAAGTCAAGGCTGTATATTGTCACCCTGCTTATTTAACTTATATGTAGAGTACACCATGCTAAATGCCAGGCTGGATAAAGCACAAGCTGGAATCAGGATTGTCAGGAGAAATATCAATAACCTCAGATATGCAGATGACACCACCCTTATTGCAGAAAGTGAAGAACTAAAGAGCCTCTTGATGAAAGTGAAAGAGGAGAGTGAAAAAGTTGACTTAAAACTCAGCATTCAGAAAATGAAGATCATGGCATCCGGTCCCATCACTTCATGGCAAATAGATGAGGCAACAATGGAAACAGTGACAGACTTTTTTTTTTTTTCGGGGGCTCCCAAATCACTGCCCATGGTGATTGCAGCCATGAAATTAAAAGACGCTTGCACCTTGGAAGAAAAGCTATGACCAACCCAGAGAGCATAATAAAAGCAGAGACATTACTTTGTCAACAAAGTTCTGTCTAGTCAAAGTTATGGTTTTTCCAGTAGTCATGTATGGATGTTAGAGCTGGATTATAAAGAGAGTTGAGTGCCAAAGAATTGATGCTTTTGAAATGTGGTGTTGGAGAAGACTCTTGAGAATCCCTTGAACTGTAAGGAGATCCAACCAGTTCATCCTAAAGGAAGTCAGTCCTGAATATTCATTGGAAGGACTGATGCTGAAGCTGAAACTCCAATATTTTGACCACCTGATGTGAAGAACTGACTCATTGGAAAAGACCCTGATGCTGGGAAAGATTGAAGGTGGGAGGAGAAAGGGTCAACAGAGGATGAGATGGTTGGATGGCATCACTGACTCAATGGACATGAGTTTGAGTAAACTCCGGGAGTTGGTGATGGACAGGGAAGCCTGGTGTGCTGCAGTCCATGGGGTCACAAGGAGTCGGACAGGATGAGTGACTGAACTGAACTGAATTAGATGATAAGGCTTCCTTGGTGGCTCACATGTTAAAGAATCTGCTTGCAATGTGGGAGACCAGGGTTCAGTCCTGGGTTGGGAAGATACCCTGCAGGAGGGCATGGCAACCAACTTCAGTATTCTTGTCTGGAGAATTCCCATGGCTGAAGAGCCTGGTGGGCTACAGTCCAGGGGTTGCAGGGAGTTGAACATGACTAACTGAACACAACTGAGTGACTAAGCAGAGGACAGCACTAGACGTTACATTGCAATGACGTGTGTGGCTGGGAGAGAAGGGGGTAGTGGGAATCTTGTCAGCACGTCAAATTGCAGATGTAGCATCTACTTTATGTAATGCGAGAAGTGGCCTGAGGTAAGGATATTCATAGATTCATGCATGCTTCTCTTTGTGACCCTATGGACTGTAGCCCACCAGGCTTCTTTCTCCATGGGATTCTCCAGGAAAGAATACGGAAATGGATTGCCATGGCTTTCTTTCTCCAGGGGATCTTCCTGACCCGGGGATGGTATCCACATCTCGCATCTCCTGCAAAGGCAGGCAGGTTCTTGACCACTAGCGCCACCTGAGAAGCAAGAGCAAATAACTTAGCTAGATGCAGGTTCATGGAAATCTGGGATAATGGTCTCTAAGTAGACTTATGTGAATGAGTAGACTGTGTTTTATTTTTTGTTACAGCAGAGAGAATCCACTGTGGAAGAGACACTAACAGCCAAGTGATCAAGATGAAAAGGACTGTTGATGACAACTCACCAGTCAGGGCCAACCAGAGCAATGGTAGCTGGAGTTTGCCTAACTAACCCTCCTCTCATAAGTCCCCCAAATTTTGACTAGTTAGAAATTATAATTCCATCTTATAAATCCTACAAATGTTTAAGTGCATACAAAATTGCTCTGATATATATATGTTCATTCAGGTTATATGCTAAATACAATAGACATGACATGATTACTGAAATGGTCAATCATTTTGTTTACATTCTTGAATTACATTTGCATTTGGAGGGAAAATTTACAGGATTGGTATTTAAAAACCACACAGCTAATTTTCAAATACAATATGAGGCAGCTTTATAAAATAGAAACATGCACAGAAGAGATCTGAAATAAAGATAAAAGAGAGCTTCCAAATAATAAAGTATAATGGAAATGTGAAGCAACTATTTCATTGTCCACTACATTTTTTCTGGAAGTGTGAAACTCCTGACCATTAGGCCCTGAAGGGAAATAAAATGATGAGACAGTTTTATGATACCAGAAATCATGAATTTGTTTGAAATTTTAAAAATGTGTTTCTTAAACATATTCTTTAGGAAGAGGTTATTATGCTAATTACATAGTGAACATTAAGCAAACATATTGGAGTTTGTCTTAGATTGCAGATCTAGGAGGGAAAGGATAGAACTAATTTTTACTGTCTGAATAATCTGTATTTTTAAGAGTTGACTCATTGGAAAAGACCCTGATGCTGGGAGGGATTGGGGGCAGGAGGAGAAAGGGACGACAAAGGATGAGATGGCTGGATGGTGTCACCGACTCGATGAGTTTGAGTGAACTCCAGGAGGTGGTGATAGACAGGGAGGCCTGGCGTGCTGCAATTCATGGGGTCGCAAAGAGTTGAACACAACTGAGCGACTGAACTGAACTGAACTGAAGCATGTTTTATAAATAATCTTACAGAGATTTAGAGAGGTTGCAAAATTTTTCCAAGGTTATGTAAGTCATATGCTATAGGTGTGTCAGTTGATCAGTAGTGTCCAACTCTTTGTGACCCCATGGACTGTAGCCTGCCAGGCTCCTCTGTCTATGGAATTTTCTAGGCAAGAACACTGGAGTGGGTTGCCATTCCCTTCTCCAGTGGATCTTCCTGACCCAGGGTCTGTTGTCCAAAGCTCTCATGTGTTCTTTCTACTATATTGCTGCTAAGTCACTTCAGTCATGTCCGACTCTGTGCAACCCTATAGACGGTAGCCGACCAGGCTCCCCCGTCCCTGAGATTCTCCAGGCGAGAGCACTGGAGTGGGTTGCCATTTCCTTCTCCAATGCGTGAAAGTGAAAAGTGAAAGTGAAAAGTGAAAATGAAAAGTGAAAGTGAAGTCGCTCAGTCGTGTCCGACTCTTCGCAACCCCATGGACTGCAGCCTGCCAGGCTCCTCTGTCTATGGAATTTTCCAGGCAAGAACACTGGAGTGGATTGCCACTCCCTTCTCCAGTGGATCTTCCTGACCCAGAGTCTGTAGTCCAAGGCTCTCATGTGTTCTTTCTACTATGTTAGGCTGTAGAATACAGATCATGTTCTTGATAGAACCCTACTATATATTTATTCTTTATTTAAAAAGGCATCCTTAATTTAAATTTTATAATATAACAAAGATTTCATGTATTTTAAGCTAACATAGACTAAGTATAACATCCTTTTTAACCTACTAGGCTTCTCTGTCCATGGGATTCTCCAGGCAAGAATACTGGAGTGGATTGCCATTTCCTTCTCCAGGGGATCTTCCTGACCCAGGGATCAAACCCCAGTCTCCCGCATTGGAGGCAGATGCTTTAACCTCTGAGCCACCAGGGAAGTTGATGTAAGCTACCACCCTTAAGTTGATGTATATGGAACTATATGAAATTGTCAATATTAATCATTTTTGATGCACATAAATGATTATACTATGGTTCAAGTTAATAGAAGGATAGAACTCTGAGAAAGGAGAAAAAAAAATCCCTAAAATAGCCAGACTTAATATTTGTACCTTGAGGTTGCTAGGAGATGGCCTGGCTCTTACAGTTTGGCTACAGAATATAAACTATTTTAAAGATTACCATAATCAGAGAAGGTTGCTCTGTGATCATGGTGACTTGAGACAAAAAAAGTCCTCTTTTGTATTAACAAATACCAAGTCACTACACAAACCTCAAAATTATCAAATATCCCCTCTACCAGCAAACAGGACAGAATGTTGCTTCTTTACTAACCACAGCTTCATTCCTGCTTTATTCCTCTCCCTTCTTGATAAAAATTATTAAGATACCTAATCACAGTAATGTCCCCTTTCTGAGAACATCCAATTGAGAACAAACTTTGCTTCCTTGAACAGTCCCCCAAAACCACCTGATGTGAGCTCAAACCCTTGAGTCTTTTCCAACTCATTCTTACAGAGATATCCCACGGTTCCCTCTGATACGTTCTTTGTTCAGACTCAGGAATATATCTAACTTTGTTTGACTTGCTTGTGTTGTTAGCAGTCTTTGGTTCCTGGATGTTGTCAGAAGCAAAGCTTTCTGAGATTTGCCACCTAGGGCCAGGTGTCTGATTAAGCAATAGATGTGTGTTTGAACACCTCTCTGTTCCTGATGATTTCACCTTGATTGCTGGTAATCATTAGTCCAGAGAATCTGGGCAAGTTGCTCTCTCAAATAAGCTGCAGGGAGGCCTGGTGTGCTGCAGTCCATGGGGTCACAGAGAGTCATACACAACTTAACAATTGAACAACAACAAATAAGCTATTTCCATCATGCTTCTTCTGGATATGTGTGTGTGTGTGTGTGTGTGTGTGTGTCCATCCTTAGTCCCTCAGTCACGTCCTATTCTTTGTGATCCTGTGGACTGTAGCCCGCTAGTCTCCTCTGTCCATGGCAATTCTCCAGGCAAGCATACTTGATTGGGTTGCCATGCCCTCCTCCAGGGGATCTTCCCAACCCAGGGGTTGAACTCAGATCTCCCACATTGCAGGCAGATTCTTTACCATCTGAGCCACCAGGGAAGTTCTTTGCTGGGTATAGATTAGGTCAAAGCTGACCCCTTTGATAAATACCTTAAATCATCATGCTTCAGAATTGAATACAGAGAGATCCTATACTTTAAACTAAGGTAGATAGCTTCCAAGATGACATTCAGTGCTAAAATTAGGGCACCTGAGATATTCAAGATGAGGCCGAGGCTCACCCCACTTTCATAGGAATGTAGATTGTGGTTATATACATGGATAGAATCAAACTGAGGAAATATGATTTTCTTATCTATAGGGACACATATATAAATGAAATATTGATATACTACCTTAAAAAGTATGAGGTATTTTATTTTGGCTTACAAATAATTGAAAGATGGATATTATGAACTACTCATTTGACTATAAGATGATTTTATTTTGAAATATTTAAAACATTGGATTTGCAATGTATGTCCTCAATGGCTGAGGAAGCAGTGATTTCTTATGACTTTTTAGCACCTGATGATAACTCAAAATATTCTAACATGAGGACCTTATTTTTTATGTTATTATAATACATCTCAAACATGCCACAGAAGTAGGAAGAATGGCATATCGCTCCTAAAATTGGTGGCTGTCACTCAGGTTCAGTATTTTGCCATCTTGTTTTATCTGTTCTTCCATCTTTTTCCCCTCTTTGATGAAATAATTAAATGCAAATGCAAGGCATAAGTTTAGCACTTTACTTCTAAGGTGGACTGTGTGAAGATGCCTGAAGATTATTAGCTAAATGTCTCCATGTATGTTTAAGTTGCCTATTGCTATATGTTACTATCAATAAACAATTTCATCAGTCTAGAAGAGGCTTTTATATTCTTCCTTATGCCTCTCTGTTAGGGCAGGTGGGAAGATAGTCAAGTTGCATGTTTGTGTTATGTGTTAGTCACTCAGTCGTGTCTGACTCTTTGAGACCCCATGGAGTGTCAGGCTTTTCTGTCCCTGGGATTCTTCAGACAAGAATACTGGAGTGGGTTGCCATTCCCTAATCCAAGGGATCTTCCTGACCCAGGGATTGAACATTGGACACATCCAATGTTCATTCTTACCATCTTAGCCACCAGGGAAGCCCAGTCAAGTTATTTAGGTATAAACTTGAGAAAGTAATGATACAATTTTTCTGATTTTTATTATATCTTAATTTAGAGAAAAAGCATGTTTTTCATCTGGGCCAGTAGCAATATGACACAGAATTTGAAGAAAAAAATAAAACTCTTGAATTGATCCTCTAATATATAGCTTGGCCCCATAGATATTATCAGATTAAATAATCAAAGAATGATGATAGATCAATAATCAGTGAATCACAACTTCTTTTCCTAAAAATTGTACATGTTCATTTAAAATTATTTGGTAAATAATTTTTTTATTTATTCAAGCAGTTTATATATAGACTTTTAGAATATTTCCATTCCTGATAAAATCTACTTTGGCAACCTCTTTAAAATTTCACCACACATATTCTCTCATCCTCCCACCCCTTGCTGACATTTGCAATTCCTTGATTGTGCTTTTCTATCCCTCAGTATTTCTCTCTTTTAACTGACTTTTATAACTTTCTCACCTAACCACCTCCAGCTCTGGACTTAAAGCTGCAATGGGGCAGAGAATTTGCAGATTATTTCTATATCCTATTCTATTATTTCAGTAAAAATCATAAAATCAATAATAATGATCATCAGAATAAGAGCAAACAAGAAAAGTAACAAAGCCACTAGGAAAGCCACTGGGCTTTCTTGGTGGCTCAGAGGATAAACTGCTGCAACGCGGAAGACCTGAGTTCAGTCTCTGGGTCTGGAAGATCCCCTAGAGAAGGAAATGGCAACCCACGCTAGTATTCTTGCCTGGAGAATTACATCAACAGAACCTGAAGGGGCTACAGTCCATGGGGTAGCAAAGAGTCGGACAAGACTAAGTGACTAACACTTTCACTTTGCAGAGCCTGCAATACTTCTGGGGTAGAAGATGAAATCTAACACTCCCACCAGGCATTTCATACCATTTAAGCACTCTACCTTAACCTTTATTTTCTAAGAAACAAAAAACAGCACAATGTCTGATCATAAGCCATTTGCAAAACAAAAGTTTATCTAGATAAACAGGTCTTTTGTTTCAAATGAATGGTGACTGGTCTCTTTTAGTGAAAAGTGAAAGTGAAGTCGCTCAGTCGTGTCTGACTCTTTGCAACCCCATGGAC
This sequence comes from Nanger dama, assembly GCA_917880005.1. Classification (NCBI taxonomy): domain Eukaryota; kingdom Metazoa; phylum Chordata; class Mammalia; order Artiodactyla; family Bovidae; genus Nanger; species Nanger dama. The sequence continues at coordinate 3,599,552 of CAKJTW010000037.1, read as the reverse complement.
TGTAGCCTACCAAGCTACAGTCCATTTTCCAGGCAATAGTACTGGAGTGGATTGCCATTTCCTTCTCCAGGGGATCTTCCCAACCCAGGGATCAAACCTGGGTCTCCCCGCATTGTAGACAGACTCTTTACCATCTGAGCCACCACCAGTAAATAATCCTATGGCGGGTTTCCCTGGTGACTCAGTGGTAAAGAATCTGCTTGCAATGCAGGAGTCACAGGAGATGCAGGTTTGATCCCTGAATCTGGAAGATTCCCTGGAGGAGGGAATGGCAACCCACTTCAGCATTCTTTCCTGGAGAATCCCATGGACAGAGGAGCCTGGTGGGCTATAGTCTATAGGTTTGCAAAGAATCTAACATGTCTGAAGCGACTTGGCATGCACGCATGCAATTCTATGGTGATCCTTAAAATGGAGACAGTGATTTTACCACAAAAGAACGTTCATGACAAAAAGCACAATAAAATTGAGAAGTCATGGAAAATAATTGGCATATATTTTAATTATCATTCAAGTCCAGAAGACAATAATAGAATTCTTCCTTTTCTTAGTTCTCAAGTTGTATGCTAGATACATGACATTCCAGGCAGTCACGTTCACCCTAGAAAGTGATGGTGACTCCCAAAATGTGTATGCCTTTCAAGAAGATCTCTAAAGACCAGCACAATGTCCACTTTGAGCAACCTGCAAATTCTCAGTATGGTCTGCATTAGAGGATGTCAGTTACTAGTTAAAGTTACTTATAAAGAGCAGGCTTAGCTAATTAGGTTAAATGTATCCTAAGATAAGCTTTCACTAAAGGAAAGGTTTCATCCTAGATCTTCATATGGTTGTTTTAATATCCTATCTATTTGTTTAGGTATATACAGGAAGAATAAGATATGTGGTAACCATCACATTGCTTTTGAAAAATGAAAGTATTTATTGAACATTAATTTTGCCCTGAATTTCCCCTGGACAAAGGGATATATTCACTGATTATTATATTATTCTTTCCACATAAGACAAATCATTTATTTTCATATGCAGGGTGAGTAGTGATTATTTCTTTTAAAGTTACTTTGGAAGCCCAAGTGGCTCAGTGGTAAAGAATCGGCCTGCAATGAAGGAGACGCAGGACACATGAGTTCTATTCCTGGGTTGGGAAGATCCCCTTGAGGAGGAAATGGCAGTCTACTCCAATATTCTTGCCTGGAGAATCCCATGGACAGAGGAGCCTGCTGTGCTAGAGTCCATGGGGTTGCAAAGAATCAGACATAATTGAGCATGCATGCACGCATGTATACTAGTTATAGTCCTCGTGGCCTCTACTGAAAATTTCTAACAGGTTAAGGGAAGACTTTGTAAATTTTGGATTCAGTTTAATTTATGCTCATGATTTTTAAAGAAAGTATAAACTACTATTTTAAGAGGTCAAAAGTTACAGAATTTTTTCTTTTTCAGAAAAAAATGAATAAAATTATAATTATGTTAGAGGAAAACGTATATCTTATTGAGTCCATAAAGAAAAGAAGTTGATAGTTGGTAATATCAAAATTAAATATATGAGCTTGGAGTACAGCTATAGAAGTAGGTTAGATATAAAGATTGATATATTCCCATATTTTTGATAATGAATGAATGAGCTAAAGTTTACTGGAAAAGGAGGTATTAATAACCCTGTTTTGGTTAAGACTTCTTAGGAATTTGAAATAGTATGTGTAATATTTTGTGCATTCGGTAAAATGTAGTCTGCTATTAGTACTAGTTTTTGAAATATTGAAATGAGGAAAATGACAATCAAATGAAAGTCTTCATATATTCTTTGAGATATATTAGAGGAGGTGAGATTAACTGCCTAAATATTGTGCATCAGTTCAATTCAGTCATCGTGTCAGACTCTTTGCAACCCCATGAATCACAGCCCGCCAGGCCTCCTTGTCCATCACCAACTCCCGGAGTTCACTCAGACTTGCATCCATTGAGTCTGTGATGCCATCCAGCCATTTCATCCTCAGTCGCCCCTTTCTTCTCCTGCCCCCAATCCCTCCCAGCATCAAAGTCTTTTCCAGTGAGTCAACTCTTCGCATGAGGTGGCCAAAGTACTGGAGTTTCAGCTTTAGCATCATTCCTTCCAAAAAAATCCCAGGGCTGATCTCCTTCAGAATGGACTGGTTGGATCTCCTTGCAGTCTAAGGGACTCTCAAGAGTCTTCTCCAACATCGCAGCTCAAAAGCATCAATTCTTCAGCGCTCAGCTTTCTTCACAGTCCAACTCTCACATCCATACATGACTACTGGAAAAACCATAGCCTTGACTAGATGGACCTTAGTCGGCAAAGTAATGTCTCTGCTTTTTAATATCCTATCTAGGTTGGTCATAACTTTTCTTCCAAGGAGTAAGCATGTCTTAATTTCATGGCTGCAGTCACCATCTGCAGTGTTTTTGAGCCCCCAAAAGTAAAGTCTGACACTGTTTCCACTGTTTCTCCATCTATTTCCCATGAAGTGATGGGACCAGATGCCATGATCTTTGTTTTCTGAATGTTGAGCTTTAAGCCAACTTTTTCACTCTCCTCTTTCACTTTCATCAAGAGGCTTTTTAGCTCCTCTTCACTTTCTGCCATAACGGTGGTGTCATCTGCATATCTGAGGTGACTGATATTTCTCCTGGCAATCTTGATTCCAGCTTATATTTCTACCGGTCCAGCGTTTCTCATGATGTACTCTGCATAGAAGTTAAATAAGCAGGATGGCAATATACAGCCTCAACATACTCCTTTTCCTATTTGGAACCAGTCTGTTGTTCCATGTCCAGTTCTAACTGTTGATTCATGACCTGCATACAGATTTCTCAAGAGGCAGGTCAGGTGGTGGTCTGGTATTCCCATCTCTTTCAGAATTTTCCACAGTTTATTGTGATCCACATAGTCAAAGGCTTTGACATAGTCAGTAAAGCAGAAATAGATGTTTTTCTGGAACTCTCTTGCTTTTCCCATGATCCAGCGGATGTTGGCAATTTGATCTCTGGTTCCTCTGCCTTTCTAAAACCAGCTTGAACATCAGGAAGTTCACAGTTCACATATTGCTGAAGCCTGGCTTGGAGAATTTTGAGCATTACTTTACTGGCATGTGAGATGAGTGCAATTGTGTGGTAGTTTGAGCATTCTTTGGCATTGCCTTTCTTTGGAATTGGAATGAAAACTGACCTTTTCCAGTCCTGTGGCCACTGCTGAGTTTTCCAAATTTGAAAAGTGCTGCATATTGAATGCAGCACTTTCCCACATCATCTTTCAGGATTTGAAACAGCTCCACTGGAATTCCATCACCTCCACTAGCTTTGTTTGTAGTGATGCTTTCTAAGGCCTGCTTGACTTCACATTCCAGGATGTCTGGCTCTAGATGAGTGATCACACCATCATGATTATCTCGGTCGTGAAGATCATTTTTGTATAGTTCTCCGTGTATTCTTGCCACCTCTTCTTAATATCTTCTGCTTCTGTTAGGTCCATACAATTTATGTCCTTTATCGAGCCCACCTTTGCGTGAAATGTTCCCTTGGTATCTCTAATTTTCTTGAAGAGCGCTCTAGTCTTTCCCATTCTGTTCTTTTCCTCTATTTCTAATCTACTAATAACAAATGTTATTTATTACAGTTATTTTATTTATATTATTAAATAAATATTTAATATTTAAAATAAAAATAAAATATTTATATATATTATTTTATTTTTCTGCTAGTTTGCAGTTTATATGTGTATATTAGTGGATTTGGACCATGGTAGATGTTGATACTAGTATTTTATTCTATGTTCATGTTTGTTTAGTATTTCTTGCCTATCCTTGGAACAATTTCATGGCTATAAAACACACCTATGTATGGCAAACCAACACAATATTGTAAAGTAAAAAAATAAAATAAAATAAAGTCTGAAAAAAAAAACCCAAAACATACCTATGTAGAAAGCTGAGCGCTGAAGAACTGATGCTTTTAAACTGTAGTGTTGGAAAAGACTCTTGAGAGTCCCTTGGACTGCAAGGAGATCCAACCAGTCCATTCTGAAGGAGATCAGCCCTGGGTGTTCTTTGGAAGGAATGATGCTAAAGCTGAAACTCCAGTACTTTGGCCACTTCATGTGAAGAGTTGACTCAGTGGAAAAGACTCTGATGCTGGGAGTGATTGAGGGCAGGAAGAAAAGGGGACGACAGAGGATGAGATGGCTGGATGCATCACCGACTGTATGCACATGAGTTTGAGTGAACTCCAGGGAGTTGGTGATGGACAGGGAGGCCTGTCGTGCTGCAGTTCATGGGATCACAAAGAGTCGGATGCGACTGAGCGACTGAACTAAACTGATGTAAAAAGTTAAAACCATGCTTTTGTTGATATTTAAAGCAATAAATATTATTGTAAAACTCATGCAAGTAAAGAATTTTTGATAACTCGTTTAAACAATACACCAAAAATGATCAAATAAGGAGGAGGAAAAGCTTCTTCTAGTTTAATGGAACCAATATTTTATGTCTATCAGGAAGTATAGATCAAGTTTGTAAGAAGTCATATTTGATATTTTTATTGTGGGAGCATAATTTTATTAACATAAACATTATACTACTTTTCTATATCTAAAATGAATTTACATTTTCTTTAGATTTGCTAATCAATTTGATGAGTGAAAAAAATTATGTGGTTTCAAAATAAGAAATTATTTCTTCAAAATATTTTATTTCTTTATAAAACAAAAAATGATCTGATATTCATACATATCAGCCTAAAGATGGACCTTTTTGTCATCAATATAGGGCTAAGCAATTTTTTTCTTAATACATGTTCTAAGTTCTAGAATTTAATTTTCTACACACTGGAAAGTGCTGATTTTACAAGGTACTAAGCTTAATACCTTTGACACATTAAGGCAATTTTGTCCATAACTTAAAGTTTCAGGTCTCTTGATTGTTAGTCTCTCCCATAGATTAAAGATATATGAGTTCCAAGAGTGAAAACACATGAAAATTATTTCCTTTTTCTCTGCAACCTTGGCAATTTTAGGTGAAATTTCTTAACATTTGGTTGGTTTCAATAAAAATCAAAAGGAGGCAGACTAGGGCAGTGGCTGCCTGCTCTTTATGAAGCACCTTGAAGGATCTTGAAGGGCTTCCTTGTTAGCTCAGCTGGTAAAGAATCCTCCTACAATGTGGGAGACCTGGGTTCGATATCTGGGTTGGGAAGATCCCCTGGAGAAGGGAACAGCTAACAGCTTCAGTATTGTGGCCTGGAGAATTCCACGAACCACGAGAAGTCCACAGGGTCACAAAGAATTGGACATGACTGAGCGGCTTTTACTTTCACTTTCAAAATTTGAGATTTCACTCTGCTTGCAAACTAATAAGTAAACCTGCCCCAGTTTTATGCATGCAGGCAGAAGACCCGAGTCTCCCGGGTTAGAGATAAATGAGTTTATTATTAGCAGCAGTCATAGTGGTCAGACCCACAGTCCATGTCAGTTCTGTGAGCTCTGTTTCCCAGTGTCAAGTGGCACCTGCCCATACAGTGGGTTATGTTAAAAGAGAAGAGCATGGTCTTGGGGAACCCTGACTTTCTGTAAGGAGCAGTAAACCTGCTTAAATTTTATTTAATCAACTATGTTTATTACAATGGACAGTAGGGAGAGCAGCCCTTTCCTGCTGGGAGAGACACTGTGAACGCGAGTGCATGTGTACTACGTCATATCTGACTCTTTGAGACCCCCATGGATAGTAGCCCCAGTAGATTATTAAGTTAATTTTAAACCACATGGCAAGAAGCATTTCGGGAAAGTGATAAGTAAATTAATGCACATAGAAAAAGAAGCAAGTAAAGTTGAAGACCACAAAATCTGAATTTGAGGGTACTCAGTGTTTATATGTCATTTCTCTTTTTCTGCCACATCAGACTTGCTTTGCTGATGGTGTGGTTGAAAAGACCAGAGCTGAGGTTCCAGTAAGATAACTTGCAGACAGAGGATGCCCTAGGCCAATCATAAACACTTCCTCTATCAGAGACTGAAGGACAAGCCTGTATGTCAGGTGTACATCACCAAGTAGTTTAGTGAGCATCCATAAATTGTACATGTTTCTTGGTCCAGAGTAACATGGGCCCAGAATGGGTTTCATTAACAGGTGGCTCAATTGAATCTTGATTATTAGGGATTAACTATTAGTATTACAGAGAAGGAAATAATAACACATTTTAGTATTTTTTGTTTGAGAAATCCCACAGACATAGGAATCTGGTGGGTTACAGTCTGTGGAGTCACAGTCAGACACGACTTAGTGACTGAGCGTGTACACATTAATACTGGTGTATCCTATACATTTTAGTGCCTCTGGCATATTTAGTCTCAGGTGCCTCAGGAATATTTAGTATCTCATGTTCCTTCCTTGCCTTTCCATGTTTAACACATGCATGCTTTACTTGCTATTTATTTTTATGCTTTGCACATTGCTACCTTATATTTAATACATTCTGCCAATTCTTCCTGGGTTTTACAAACTTTTGGTTTAGTAGCTAATGTTTAGTTGTCATATCTTTAAAAGTTGTGCATATATTTTACATATGACATTTAAATTGTGATATTACTTGTATATCATAATGTGTCAATCAAGATTCTTATTCTTTACAGTTAGGAAATCAGGCAGTTTTGTAGTTTCAGAAGGGCAGTGAGGAATTATATTGCATTACCCTAAATAGAGAATGGGAAGTAAGAAAGCCTGAGAAAAGAAAGAATGAATTTGAATTGGAGCTGGAAAGTAGAAGAGGTTTGAATATTTACAGAGAGATGCTCAGGAAAATCCCTATATAAGCAAATACTAAATTGTGTACACAATACTGCCTTCCCCCCATTTGAAGCTCCTTCACGTTGACGAAACACATATCTCTAACTAGGCTTCCATAGATAGGCTGTAACCAAAAATTCCTCCACTCCTGGACTTCCTATTGCTACAAGGCCAGTCAACCCTAACCTGTTCTCTTTCTCTCTGTCCTTAGGCTTTTCTCCAAAGATATAAGGTCAATCTAATTCAATTTAACTGATTTGACCTGTTGGTGTTTATTGATTGCTCAGCTACTGATTAAGCACTTCACCATCCTACCTGCTCTATTTCTCAATCATCTGTGGCTTCTTCTTCTCTTTGAGTTGGAAAGAATCACTCTCTGGCTGTTCAGGTCCCTAGGTCAGTAGGGAGACTCCCTCCTTTGACGGAACTGTGTGTGAACATCATTGTTCAGCTGCCTTTAAGAAGGGAACCCCAGTTCACCATTTTCCATGTATGGGTCTTGCAGAAACATCCTGTCTGTGGTGCCAAGCTGAAACTGATTTCAGTGTATTGGCCTATGAAAGATAAAGCTTTGTTAAAGGCAGTCAATGATAGCCTCAGTTTTATTTCGTGGAGGGGGACAGATCTAAATATCCTGTTGAATCATAGCATTATTTCTTCACTTTTAATTTAGATGAGGCTATTTATCCATTTTCTGCTTAAGATTATACACACTTATTGAAATTCTATGGCTTGAGCTCTTCTAGATCTGTGGAGGGGAAGGGCACATCTTATCTCCGACAGGCAGAAGGGCCAAGTGGGGCAATTCCTTCCTATGTGCATGAGAAATAGAAGTCTGGCCCATCTTCTAATCCATCCTTGCTGTGAAAGTTACTGTGACTCCAGGGCGCTGTGTGTGTGTCAGTTGCTCATTTGTGTCTGACTCATTGCAACCCCCGTGGACTGTAGCCTCCTAGGCTCCTCTTTCCCTGGGATTTCCCAGGCAGGAATACTGGAGTGAGTGGCCATTTCCTTATCCAGGGGATCTTCCCGACCCAGGGATTGAACCCATGTCTCCTGCATTGCAGGTAATTTCTTTACCATCTAAGGCACTAGGGAAGCCTCACTCAAGCATGCTATTGAACTGAAACTTTTAAACTACATCTAAAGCAGAGTTATTAATAATATTGTGATGAGTAGTTAATGTATGCAGAACACTGAGTCAAGTGTTTGTATGCTTTAGGAAAAATAATTAGTCTCACTAATATTATTTCTCTGGGAGCCACTGAAATGGCGTCTGCCACAGACTATTCAGAGAGAGAGGGTTCAGGTATCTCATTATCTGTGTGTGTGTGTGTGTGTGTGTGTGTGTGTGTGTGTTCAGTTGCTCAGATGTATCTGATTCTTTGTGACCACATGGGCTATAGCCTACCAAGGCTTCTCTGTCCATGGAATTTTCCATGCCAATACTGGAGTGGGTTGCCATTTCCTTTTCCAGGGGATCTTCCTGACCCAGGGATCAAATCTGTGTGTCTTGTGTTTCTAGCACTGGCAGGCTGATTCTTCACTGCTGTGCCATCTGGGAAGCCCTCATTACCTCTATGATCTACCCTAAATATACATTCCCATTTTGATTACTCTGTATAATAATGAAAAAAAAACCCTAACTTGCTCCCCTCTCAACTAAATTGAAATTAATTAATTTATTCTTTCAATTGCTCATTGAGTAGACACTAATATTTTAGTAAGTTTCAGGCTAGCTGGCAGTAGGGGAGGATGTCATGAACCTTTGCAGGGTTCAGGGAGCATAGTAACCTTCGGGTTTTTCTTGAACACTCAGCTCAGTTTCCAACTCCTTAGGAAAGATTTCCAAAACTCCCCACTACCTCACCTTCCAGTTTATTGTTTCCTCCTCATTGTTACTCCTACACTTTGTTCTCCGGCACTGTCCTACTCTGTTACCTTAATGGTTTAGATACCTGTCTGTCCACTCGCTTAATGAGCCCTCAGACCCTGTCCATGACCCCTGGGAAGATGCTCACTCACTGAGCGAAAGAACTCATAAACAAATTGCTTCCTGAATAGTTTAATTCATGACAATAGGGAGGCCCAGAAATGTGAATGAAACTGTAGCCCAGTTTCAGCAGAGCAGGGAATCTGACATCCTTAGAATCAAAGGGATAGCTCGAAGGCAGGTATGCCTGCTTTTAGGTGTTATCTGGAATGGCTATTATTGGAGAAGGAAATGGCAACCCACTCCAGTATTCTTGCCTAGAGAATCCCAGGGATGGGGGGTGCCTTGTGGGCTGCCGTCTCTGGGGCCGCACAGAGTTGGACATGACTGGAGCAACTTAGCAGCAGCAGCAGCAGCAAGAGCAGAATGGCTATTTCCTAGGGAGCAAGAACAAAAGGAGGGGCCTTGAGGGGACTGGGCTGTTCAAAAGCCCTTTCTTCCTCCACGCCTTTCCCCATCACCCAGCTCTCAACAGCTGAAGGGAATCAAACTCAGAGCATTCTTGCTAAGTAGGTGAGTGATCTAGTGACTGTAGCAGAGGAAAACCCACAGGCTTCAAAGCAAAGCAGACTATTGGGAAGCGTGCTGTTCGTGGTGGAGGAATCCTAGTCAGTTAAAGTAAAGCTGCCCCAGGAGATCCAGTTAATGAACACTATCACAGGCCTCAAAGTTTCAGGTACTAAATAATCTAACTTCTTCCTGGATTAGAATAATACAATAATCCTTTAGGATGAAACTAGGGGTAGCAATGGCTAGAAAGAGAAAGGAGCAGCTTTAAGAGATTATGGAGAATGAATTAATAGTAGGAAAGCTATATTTTATTGAGCATCTACTGTGCTCTAGGCTACATGCTTTATCAGCTTTTAATCTTAAATTTAAACTCTGTAACATTGGGTGTCCTTGTGTCCATTTAAGAAGTGAAAATGGGATCTAAGCAATTAAACAACCTGCCTACTTTCCCAAAGGTTATGAGCCACAGAAGGGAGGCTCAAAGTAGGGTCAGTCCGATACCTAAGTCCTGGCTCTTAAGACACTTTTTACATCTACCTCCTCATACATGGTGTACAGAGACCAGAATTGAAGATCACACCACAATTCGAGTCCTTATAGCTAAATATGATGCAATTTTAAAAGCCCTGGTAGGACAACTGGAAAGGAAATTTTGAATATAGATGGTTACTTTGGATTAGTATATATATATATTTTAATATAGGTCTCTAGCATATTATCGGAGAAGGCAATGGCACCCCACTCCAGTACTCTTGCCTGGAAACTCCCATGGACAGAGGAGCCTGGTAGGCTGCAATCCATGGGGTCGCTGAGTCAGACACGACTAAGCGACTTCACTTTTACTTTTCACTTTCATGCACTGGAGAAGGAAATGGCAACCCACTCCAGTGTTCTTGCCTGGAGAATCCCAAGGATAGCGGAGCCCAATGGGCTGCTGTCTTTGGGTTCGCACAGAGTCAGACACAACTGAAGCGACTTAGCAGCAGCAGCAGCGGCAGCATATTATCAGTTGTTGGTGTTCAGTCACCCAGTCGTGTCTGACTGTTTGCAGTCCTATGGACTGTAGCATGCCAGGTCTCCCTGTCCCTCATCATCTCCCAGAGTTTGCCAAGTTCATGTTCATTGCATTGGTGATGCCATCCACCCATCTCATCCTCTGACCCCCTCTTCTCCTTCTGCCCTCAATCTTTCCCAGCATCAGGGACTTTTCGAATGAGTCATCTGTTGGCATCAGATGACCAAAATACTGGAGTTTCAACTTTAGGATCAGTCTTTCCAATGAGTATTCAGGGTTGATTTCTCTTAAGATTGACTTGTTTGATCTTGCTGTCCAAGGGAATTTCAGAAGTCTTCTCCAGCCTCACAGTTCAAAGGCATCAATTCTTCGGCACTCCACTTTCTTTACGGTCTAGATTTCATAACTGTATGTGACCATTGGGAACACTATAGCCTTGACTGTATAACCCTTTGTCGGCAGAGTAATGTTTCTGCTTTTCAATACACTGTCTAGGTTTTTCATCACTTTCCTGCCAAGAAGCAATCTTCTTCTGATTTCATGGCTGCAGTCACCATCTGCAATGACTTTGGAGCCCCCAAAGAGGAAATCTGTCACTGCTGCCACTTTTCCCCTTCTATTTGCCATGCAGTAATGGGATCATTGCTATGATCTTAATGTTTTAAATATTTAGTCTTAAGCGAGCTCTTTCACTGGAGGAGGGAATGGCAAACCACCCTAGTATACTTGCCGTGAGAACCTCATGAACTGTTTAAAAAGCCTAAAATATATTATCAGTAGACCCTGATAAGTAATAAATAAATAATGGGGATAAATTATGATTTAGTTCACTTACCAGTATAATGGAAATATTTGTATTACATTCCTCGTGTCAACTGAAAATTGACATTTATGATCTACCTCTACAAGGATTAAATCATGTACTGCTGTAGCTGCTGACCTTCAATATCCCCTGAAAGGAGTTCAGCATGGAGAGCAGAAATAAGGCACTCTGTGCTCAGGCAAAAACTGTCAAGACAAATCTTCAGATGGTTAGATATTTTCAAGAGCCAATTTTATGAGCCCAAATTTTGTATCTCCCCATAACTATAAAGCAATAAAATCCTTCATGGTGACGACTGTTCTTCATGACTGCCAAAGCTTCATAAGACTAGCAGAAATCTTCCAGAAAAATAAATACTTGATTGTATATACTCCTCCTCCACCAAAATCACATATATATTGACCTTTCCCCCATTGCCTCTTTGGAGCAGTATCTCAGAGCTATCTGAGATGTTGTCTCCCAGGCTGCAGTCCTCAGTTTGCACCAAGTAAAACTTAGCTCACAACTCTCACATTGTGCAATTAAAAAAATATATTGTATTTCTCTTTGCATCTGGCTGCACCAGGTCTTAGCTGTGTCACATGGCATCTTCATTGCAGCTCGTGGGCTTCTCTCTAGCTGTGGCACACAGGCTGAGTTGCCTTACAGCATGTGGGATCTTAGTTCCCTGACCAGAGATTGAACCTGCATCCCCTGCATTGCAAGGGAGACTCCTAACCACTGGACAACCGGGGAAGTCCCTATGCAATTTTTTTTAAGTTGACATAAGCTTGCTGTGAGGATGAAGTCTGGCATACCATAAGAATTCAATGAACGTTATTATTATTATTCACTTTAAAACCAATTTTTGTTTATTTATTTTTGACTGCTCTGGGTCTTCCTTGCTACTGGCCAGCTTTATCTAGTTGTGGCAAGTGGGGTCTACTTTTCATTGCAGTGTGTGGGCTTGTCTTCATGGGGGCCTCTCTTGTTGAAGAGCACAGGCTCTAACGCATTCAGGCTTCAGTAGTTGTAGAATGTGGGCTCAGTACTTGTGGTGCATGGCCTTAGTTGCTCCAGACCAGGTAGCATTTGTTTTGGGCTAGGATTTGAACCCATGACCCCCGCATTAGCAGGCATATTCTTAACCACTGGACCATTAGTCAAGTCCCATTCACTTGTTTCTAATTATATGTATTTGGTTAAGAAAGTAACACTATATTTACTGCTGGGAATGTATGTATATGCCTTTTTTTTCAGCTGTATGAATAAACTTTCTGTATTTGATTGAGAATAATTTTCTTCTACCCTTAAAGGAAAATAGTCTGTTAATGATAATAATATATCAATAAGTTATTCTTAATTGAGCCCTATATGTCAAATTCTCTGGAAGCATCTTACATACATTATTTCCATGATTACTTCTACAAATATATGTAAATCATGTATTCATATTTATTCAATCATTTATTTAACACTGGAAGCAGATTTCAAACATACTTTTTGTCACTAACATGTAGTTCATGGATGAGTTTCAGATGATAATGAACTGTCAAGAGTTGAACATCTTTTAAACATTTTTAAAAGATGAACTTTAAAAATTCTAGTGTGTGAGTGTCAATGTGTATTTCATCAGATTTTCAGTGGAGACTATTACTCACTGCCCCTCACCCAAATAGTTAAAAATTGCTGCTCTGCTGCTCTGTAAATACTGATTCAAATCTTTTTTGGGAAAGGAGCAGAGTTCATTAAATGCACTAACATGAAATAATATATCAAGATTTATCAAGAAGGCTTTACCTTCATGCAAATTTGTAGCCTGTTTAAGGGGTTTTGGGAAGAAGTGCAACTAAATCCTTCTTCCATATTTAAGTCAGACCTGAGTCATTAACAAATTCCCAGTGGGAAGTTTATAGCACATGTTTAATTATGATAGGATTCTAAAGTCAGTTCAGGGGCTGATAAGGTTCTGTTCTTTTTCCAAATCCCAAACCACAATCTTTGGTGTTTCAAAACAAGGGCTCTTGTGCAATCCTTGAAATGATTTTATTCCTTGGTGGCTCAGTCAGTAAAGCTGGAGATCTGGGTTCAATCCCTGGGTCAGGAAGATTCCCTGGAGGAAGACATGGCAACTCACTCTAGTATTCTTGCCTGGTCAATCCCATGGACAGAGAAGCCTGGTGGGCTACAGTCCATGGGGTCACAAAGAGTTATTCATGACTTAGCGACTAAACAACAATAAGAATAAATGGACTGAGTGGGAAAGACAAGAAACTGGGGTCCATGAATTGTGTGCTTCCAATTGTGCTGTTTTGGCCATTAACAACCTTAGGGTATGTCTAAGATTCAGCTGATTTTATTTTCAGGAGATAAAAATACACCAAATCGTTCAGCACACAGGCACCTTTAATGAGCTGGGATAATTTCGCCTCTTAGCTTACATGTGAAGATCAATAGAAAATCTCACCCTTTAGCTTTCAGTCACATCTGGGCACATTGGAAGTTGGGATGCAAAGTTTATTTGTGGTTTTTTATCATATATAATAAAGATCTTGTAATGGTATTTTTGCTGTCCCCTTTGCTAGAAATGAAAAATTTTAATAGGATCTAAAATATCCCATGCTTGACCTATTATTGTCAAAGAACAATCAAGATGCTATGTTTAAAGTTGACTTTAAAGCAGAATAACAAAGCATTTGCTAAGCAATATTGAAGGAAATGCAGACTCCTCAGTAGTTTCTAGTAAAATAGTTGTTATACTGTACAAGTACAAGCTTAAAGCATAGGCATAACAGGGAGAGTGCTCGAGTTTTTTTCACTTTTCAGGCAAAGTAACATAAATCTTTGAATCTGGTTACTTTTAGACAAGATCCCTTTAAAAAACCATTAGTATATGCCTACACATAATTTTAATGTAAAACTATATGTTCACTAATTTCATGTAACACATGAATTTCCAACTATTTTATACTACCAAGCATTTGTTAGTATAAAATTCATAAAGTATAGTATAGAATTCATAAAGCACCTATCTGTTGTAAGTATTTATTTGAAACATGATTCAGTCAATAGCAAATATCAATAAATTTTTTAAAATTGAGGGAATTTATATTATGCTGTATTGGTATAAAGACAGAACTTAGAGATTAAAAATGCTTGAACTGATTGCATTTTGTTGTTCACACAGTGTCTAAGTGACACATAATATACATACTCTTGACTTTCAGCTGCTCATCAGCTTTTTTCCTCGAATTTTACAGAGAGTATATAATGTTTGATATTTAGATTGCTCATTTTATGTAAGACTACGGTTAGCTATAGGTTAGTAAAAAATATGGTAGCCTGACCGCATACACGAAGTTTTGAATCTGCTTATAACGACATGTAAAAGTGCACCCTGCTAGGAACTCTACTATTCATGCTGAGGTTTAACCACTGGAATCGCATTCCCAGTGGATTTTCACTTCACAGGTACTTAATGCAGCTTTAGGTGTCTCAGGGGCAAACTGAACTGGCCACTGAATATCCTTTTTAAGGGGAGTTAACAATGGCTTAGTTCTACCTCTCTTGAAATACAGGATTCATGCTTTTCTCTCTTAAAATTTAGTGTTCCTAGAGGCAGTTGGGAACATTAGAGAATGAGACTGTATTTATCCTTCCCAAGCTAGGTACAATGTAGGTGAGTGCAATCCAGTATTCCCTGCAGTGCTTTGTCAAAGCTTTTTAACCCTACGCTGAAAGGAAAACCACTTCAGAGTGAGGTTACAATGGAAACTCCAAACCTATTAAAAACTTGGGCCTTTACATTGGTGCAGGCTTTTGATTATAAAAATTTCTATGTACTTTTGAGGATGTGCACCTCTATACTAGAGGTTATATTGTGAACCCTGGACTTGTTACAGGTGCAGCCAATTCTAGGATTAGAACTCAGACCTTAGATCCTTTCTTTTTGAAAGTACTGTGATTTTATTTTGGGCTAGAAGAGTTATGGGCCAAACCAACTCAAGTTAAGCTTATGGAGTACACGTATAAATGGCACAGAGCTTCCATAAAATGTAGAAAAGATCTAAAAGTATCTCATACTAAATCACATGCACAGACATGCATATGCATAAACAGACTGTACAGAAGAAATCATGGTAGAATTATGCTTTGATAATCTGGAGATTAAAAACCCACTTAGATTATATTAAGGAAAACCTAGGGTAACAAAAAACTACAAATCTCAATGAATTTGAACAAATACTGTTTAGTTCTTTCTCACAGGAGCCCTGGAGAGTCTATAAGAATCAGTCTTCCATTCTTTGTGATCCAAGTTCCTTAACATCTCAACACAAAAGTTTTCTCCTTTATTTCCATGGCTAGGGAAGAAATAGCTTACAGTCTCACATGGCTAAATAAATACATTTATTTGGAAATGACACATCACTTCCACTCATGTTTTACTGGCCAAACAGTGTCATTGGAGGTGGGGAATTAAAATAACCACCTGTCCCATCCCCACCATAAACTGAAGGAGGAAAACAAGAAATACATGTGAGTCACTCAAAAGTCTACCACATAGGAGACGACAGAGTTGTAGTTGGGAAATCCATGAACTCTTTTAACTATCTTGAACAGGTATTGCTGAATTAATAAATATACCGAATTTTGATTAAAGGGGATTTTCAGAAATTATTCTCAATGATTTCTCTATAAAAATCAATGACATTTTTGTAAAAACCACACAAATATGCATATTTATAAAGTACTGCTTCATTAAATATTCAAATGGCATTTCAATATTTAAACAAAATCCATAGACTAATTTCATTATTGTCACAGACAGAATATTATTTTCCTTGAAAAGTGTTCAATAAGATTGATTTGTGTTCTCTGTAAAATGTAGTCTCCACTGACCACTTGCCAGGTTGGGTTACAAGAGCCTTTCAAACCACAAACTGTGCTGTGGTCTTTCCGATGCAATGTCTGGAATGCTCACCCTAAGCTTTGAAACACTATGAAATATCAATGGCCAGTTCACAGCCAATACCTACCCGGGTGGAGGCATTTTGCTGCCAATCGTTTGAAGTAGCTATTAGTGTAAATCAAAGGTTTAGTGTGTTCTTATTTTTCCCCTTTGCCCTTCTAGAATATTCATCAACAAATTGTATATCTCTGCATCTACTGAGAAAATATCACCCTCTGATAAACCTTTAGCTATCATAATTTAATCCCCCCTTTTAAATAAACCCCATCAATACCATTCATTATTAATGAAAGGTAAGATGATTCCTGGATGAAGTTTTAGTTCAGGCTGCAAATCGATACTTCTGACCATGTCTGTTTCATTATTGACAACGTCTACCCACATTTACTCCTATAATTAAGTTTTAGTTCAACTTCTAACTTTTCTCAAGTGTTTGAAATGGCTATATGGTGTTCTTAATTTCAGCTGCTGTTTCATCTTTCTCAGTAGGTGCCTATTTTATTGTTAAAGGTCATACTCATTTGTCTGCTCCAACAAAGGCAGCTCTTAAAGTTGGCTGTGGTTTTGACAGACAGTGGTCCCTATAAGTGATGGCCTTAAGGATAGAGCTGGCACTGGGAGACAGTCACCACAGCAAGGGGAATAACAGATAACAAATCATGCCACTATTTTTCCTCCTGGCGTGATTGACGACAGCACAGCGGGTATAACTTTTCAATGTCCTCAGATTAAAAACCCCTCAAACAAATGAGTTCTGAAAATACTGTCCAGAGGCGTTAAAGGGAATTGTTGGACTCAAAATACCTTTAAAAGATAGGGCTTTAAAAAAAATACACAATTTATAACCACTCAATGCAACTATCTAATTTTCAGTGATACTTTCAATTTTATATACACAAAGCTCAGCTATGAGTTTGAGGGACAGTTGTGTCAATGATGAAAAGCTTTTCAGAGAGAAGTATGCAGTGTTTTGCAAGTTATAGCAAGTGGCATTCTAACATGGAAATTTGGTGTTTGCCAAAGCATCATATGCATTTCAGTGGATCACAGATTATTTTTAAAAAGTATTGTTGGTGAGATCTATTAATTATTTTCTAACTGAATGGTCCAAATAGAGATAATCAAATGACCAAGCTCTCCCTAATGTTAAATAAATCTCTGTATTTTCCTGGTTTATCACTAGCATACCTAATGGTAGTACAAAATAACATTGACATATATATACTACCAAGTGTAAAATAGATAGCTAGTGGGAAGCTGCTGTATAGCGCCAGGAGCTCAGCTCTGTTCTCTGTGATGACCTAGAGGGATGGAATGGGAGGATGGAAGACAGGCTCAAGAGGGAGGGGATATATGTATACATATGGCTGGTTCATGATGTTGTACAGTAGAAATAGACATAATGTTGTAAAGCAATTATATTCCAATAAAATAAATAAATGAAAACAACAAAAATATGAGCTCCATTTTTTCCTGACATGTTACATTGTCATATAATTATTTGATTCACTGAAAAATATATAAATTCTATATTTCTGATTAAAAATGTAATTATGTGTATACCTATTGGTGAGTATATAACATGACAGTCCTAAGTTTGTATGAGCATAAAATATTATGCATATAACTTTGATGTATGTAAACCATGGGAAGTTTCAGTCATTTTACTAGTTTTTGCCCAAGCAACTTGCTGTAAACAGTGCTTACAGGCCTCTCTCCTCGAAAGATTGATTCAGCAATTTTGAAATGAGGCTTGAAATCTATGCTAATATTGTTTTAGGTGGTCTAGATATAACTTGATCTAGCTATAATTGGGGAGCCAGGTTAGGTACATTAGACTTTGGATCATCACTGTCAGGTCATGTGGTTTTGTACAGAAGCACTGGCTTTGAAGCCAGGTGGAAAAAGATTTGAATTTTGCTACCGATTCTTATTGGCTATATAAACTTTGGCAGGTTACTTAACCTCTCAGGGCCTCAGTTTTATGGACAGTAATGCATAAATAGCAATTATACCTTGGAGGAGTATTGGGAAATAAATGGAACTGTTGAATGAATACAAGTGGCCTTTGCCTGCTTATGTGCTGAGTCGCTTCAGCCGTGTCCTACTACTGTAGCCCGCCAGGCTCCTCTGCCCCTGGGATTCTCCAGGAAAGAATACTGGTGTGGGCTGCCCCTCCTTCAGGGGATCTTCCGACCCAGGGATCAAACCTGCGTCTCCTGCATTGCAGGCAGATTCTTTACCGCTGATCCACTGAAGAAGCCCGCAAGTGGTCTTTACTTGCTGCTAATACAACTGAAAATCTTAAAATAACACAATCCAGGAACTTGATTTAAAATAAATTTTTTAAGAAGGTAAAAGAACTCTCCTATCTCTCCATGCCTACACCCCAAAGGCTGTGGGTCTTTCCAAGGCACCTTAGAAGCTACCTGGATGCATAGATGCAGTCACCAATCCTGTTACAAAAGTAAGTGATGGAAAAAAAAAAAGTCAGTGCTGAGATAACCTTGACACTTAACCTAAGACCTAAACTAAGTCGAGTTGTTCAGATATTAGCCACTTTTCCAAATTTTGTCCTTTCCTTTAGTTTCAAAGTGAACTCATGACCCAGGCAACCAATCTTTTAACATACATACTGCGTCCATCTGGTACACCAAGTCTCCAAATTTTCTCCTTAAAGGATTCAGTGAACCATGCTCTCTGTGGACAGGGAGCCTTTCTATACGAGAAGAGAATTTGCTTTCCTCACCTCACACCTCATCATGCCTGGGGCTTCCCAGGTGGCACTAGTGGTAAAGAACCTGCTTGCCAATCCAGGAGATGTAAGAGACACAGGTTCAATTCCTGGATGGGGAAGATCCCCTGGAGAAGGAAATGGCAACCTTCAATCTTCTAGAAGTGATGACAGAAGTTACACTCCATTCTCCAGATAGTCTTGCCTAGAGAGGAGTGGGACAGAGGAGTCTGGGGGCTACAGTCCCTAAGGTGGCAAAGAGTGGGACATGACTGAAGCAACTTAGTGCACATTTGACACCTCCAACTTTTTAATAATTTTTGGCGAGATACTCTGATTTCTAGCAGTACTTCCATTTCCCCACCTTTAAAATGACAATAATAACAAGCTTACCCAATGGAATAAGGATTGAACAAGCTAATATATGTGAAATATTAAAAAAAATCTAGCACATGGAAGTGACTTGCCTAAGGTCACACTTCTGAAAAATGTTTGTTGAATTTGGACCCACGTGCTGGAGTTCAGGCATTGCAACACTGCTCTTACTCAGATTGTTTATAATACCTTCTTCTTACCCAACAGTGTAAGTTCAACCAGAGAGAGAGCAAGTAGTAAAATATCTGAAGTTATGTTATTAGACTTGTATCAATACAAGGTGATAAGGAAACATTTCAAGATAAAATGAAAAACTGTACAATATTTTAAAATTATTTTTCATAAAAATAGAAAATAATGGGCTTCCCTGGTGGCTCTGATGGTAAAGCGTCTGCTTGCAGTGCAGGAGACCCGGGTTTGATCCCTGGGTCAGGAAGATCCCCTGGAGAAGGAAATGGCAATCCATTCCAGCACTCTTGCCTGGAAAATCCCATGGATGGAGGAGCCTGGAAGGCTGCAATCCATGGGGTCGCTGAGGGTCAGATACGACTGAGCAACTTCACTTCGCTTCACTTAGAAAATAAAATACAATAAAGAATCTCACTTTTTTTTTTTTTCACTTCCCCTAATTTCCCACCACAATGGCCAGTACTGCTATCAGATTCCTGAGTCCCTTCAAGAGCTATTTCAAACTATGGAACATACATGTGTGTAGATACCATCCTGCTGCTGCTGCTGCTGCTGCTGCTAAGTCACTTCAGTCGTGTCCGACTCTGTGTGACCGTGTAGATGGCAGACAGTCGACCAGGCTCTGCCGTCCCTGGGATTCTCCAGGCAAGAACACTGGAGTAGGCTGCCATTTCCTTCTCCAAGATACCATCCTACTAGTCTAATACATCATTCTATATTCTCACTTCTGCCTTCTCTCTTGCTCTTGATTCTATTACACTACTTATTATAAAATTATGATTTTTTTAAGTAAAAGTAAATAGAATAAAAAATGTATCTCCTTCAATCTTCTAGAAGTGATGATAAAAGTTACATGATTAAAAAATTGTTTTTACCCACTTTCACCACTACTACTCAACATAGCTTTGGAAGTTTTGGTCACAGCAATCAGAGCATAAGAAGAAATAAAAGGAATCCAAATTGGAAAAAAAGAAGTAAAACTCTCACTGTTCGCAGATGACATGATCCTCTACATAGAAAACCCTAAAGACTCCACCAGAAAATTATTAGAGCTAATCAATGATAGTAAAGTTGCAGGATATAAAATCAACACAAAGAAATCCCTTGCATTGCTATACACTAATAATGAGAAAATAGAAAGAGAAAGTAAGAAACAATTCCATTCACCACTGCAAAGAAAAGAATAAAATACTTAGGAATATATCTACCTAAAGACCTATATATAGAAAACTATAAAACACTGGTCAAAGAAATCAAAGAGGACACTAATAGATGGAGAAATATACCATGTTCATGGATTGGAAGAATCAATATAGTGAAAGTGAGTATACTACCCAAAGCAATCTATAGATTCAATGCTGCTGCTACTAAGTCCCTTCAGTAGTGTCTGACTCTGTGCGACCCCATAGACGGCAGCCCATTGGGCTCCGCCGTCCTTGGGATTATCCAGGCAAGAATACTGCAATCTCTGTCAAACTAACAATGGTATTTTTCACAGAGCTAGAACAAATAATTTCACAATTTGTATGGAAATACAAAAACCCTCAAATAGCCAAAGCAATCTTGAGAAAGAAGAATGGAACTGGAGGAATCAACCTGCCTGACTTCAGGCTCTATTACAAAGCCACAGTCATCAAGACAGTATGGTACTGGCACAAAGACAGAAATATAGATCAATGGAACAAAATAGAAAGCCCAGAGATAAATCCACGCACCTATGGACACCTTATCTTCAACAAAGGAGGCAAGAATATACAATGGATTAAAGACAATCTCTTTAACAAGTGGTGCTGGGAAAACTGGTCAACTGCTTGTAAAAGAACGAAACTAGAACACTTTCTAACACCATACACAAAAATAAACTCAAAATGGATTAAAGATAAGACATAAGACACAAGACATAAAACATAAGACAGAAACTATAAAACTCCTAGAGGAGAAAACAGGCAAAACACTCTCCGACATAAACCACAGCAAGATCCTTTATGACCCACCTCCCAGAATATTGGAAATAAAAGCAAAAATAAACAAATGGGAACTAATTAAAATTAAAAGCTTCTGCACAACAAAGGAAACTATAAGCAAGGTGAAAAGACAGCCTTCAGAATGGGAGAAAATAGCAAATGAAGCAACTGACAAAGAATTAATCTCAAAAATATACAAGCAACTCTTGCAGCTCAATTCCAGAAAAATAAATGGCCTAATCAACAAATGGGCCAAAGAACTAAACAGGCATTTCTCCAAAGAAGACATACGGATGGCTAACACATGAAAAGATGCTCAACATCACTCATTATCAGAGAAATGCAAATCAAAACCGCAATGAGATACTATTTCACACCAGTCAGAATGGCTGTGATCCAAAAGTCTACAAGCAATAAATGCTAGAGAGGGTGTGGGGAAAAGAGAACCCTCTTACACTGTTGGTGGGAATGCAAACTAGTACAGCCACTATGGCGAACAGTGTGGGAGTCCTTAAAAACTGGAAATAGAACTGTCATATGACCCAGCAATCCCACTGCTGGGCATACACACTAAGGAAACCAGAACTGAAAGAGACACGTGTACTTCAATGTTCACTGCAGCACTGTTTATAATAGCCAGGTCATGGAAGCAACCTAGATGTCCATCAGCAGACAAATGGATAAGAAAGCTGTGGTACATATACACAATGGAGTATTACTCAGCCATTAAAAAGAATACATTTGAATCAATTCTAATGAGGTGGGTGAAACTGGAGCCTATTATACAGACTGAAGTAAGCCAGAAAGAAAAACACCAATACAGTATGCTGCTGCTGCTGCTAAGTTGCTTCAGTCGTGTCCAACTCTGTGCGACCCCATAAACGGCAGCCCACCAGGCTCCCCCGTCCCTGGGATTCTCCAGGCAAGAACATTGAGTGGGTTGCCGTTTCCTTCTCCAATGCAGGAAAATGAAAAGTGAAAGTGAAGTCGCTCAGTCGTGTCTGACTCTTAGCAACCCCATGGACTGCAGACCACCAGGCTCCTCTGTCCATGGGATTTTCCATGCAAGAGTACTGGAGTGGGGTGCCATTGCCTTCTCCACCAATACAGTATACTAACACATATACATGGAATTTAGAAAGATGGTAACAACCCCTGTATGCGAGACAGCAAAAGAGACACAGATGTATAGAGCAGTCTTTTGGACTCTGTGGGAGAGGGTGAGGGTGGGATGATTTGGGAGAATGGCATCGAAACATGTATAATATCATATGTGAAACAAGTTGCCAGTCCAGGTTCTATGCATGATACAGGATGCTCGGGGGCTGTTGCACTGGGTTGACCCAGAGGGATGGTATGGGGAGGGAGGTGGGAGGGGGGCTCAGGATGGGGAACACGTGTACACCCGTGGCAGATTCACATTGATGTATGGCAAAACCAATATGATATTGTAAAGTAATTAGCCTTCAATAAAAATAAATAAATTTCTAATTTAAAAATTGTCTTTACAGAAAAATGAGATTTGATATGATATTTTGTTCCATACCATGGTAATATTTAACATTAATATGTTTTCAAAGTAATACAAATGGAACCACCTTTTTAATAAAATGACAGCTTAGAATTACAGTTTTACGCTAAAATTTTTGTGTCCTCTCACCTACTGGTGGACATTGAAGTTGTTTCTAATTTTTCAAAACCACTTTTAAAAGAATATTTTGTTAAATATGCTTGTGCATGTCTCTACATACTCTTCTGCTCTCATGCTTGTGTTTTTGCTAGATAGATTTCTGGACATTAGATTGCTAAGTCAGAGAGTATATATGGAAGCTACTCCCTGGTAGCTCCCCTGCTGGCTCAGATGGTAAAGAGTCTGCCTGCAATGCGATTGAACCCCTGGATAGGGAAGATCTCCTGAAGAAGGGAATGGCTACCCAATCAGTATTCTTGCTTGGAGAATTCCATGGACAGAGGAGCCTGGTGAGCTGTGGTCCATGGGGTCACAAACAGTCAGACACAACTGAGTGACTAACATGCACACTTAAGCGTATATATGGATTTATCATTGTGATTCTTCTGTCAAATTTCTTTCCAAAATTTGTATCAATTTACAATGCTACTGTTATTGTAGGAGAATGTGTATTTCCATATCCTTACTGACATGAGGCTATATAAAATTTTTAAGTATAGATTTATTGATTCTTAGATGCATTTCTTTTCCCCAGTGTTAGCAGCTCCAAAAATTTGAATGTTTTATAATCTACACAAATGTAATAGGTGAACTGGAGCATTTTCACTTTCTCTCTGACGCATGAAACCATGATTGTGCTTTGTCACTGATGATGCCTTGTGTGTGCTTGGTCACTCGGTTGTGTCCGACTCTCTGTGACCCCATGGACTGTAGCCCTCCTGGCTCCTCTGTCCATGGGGATTCTCCAGGCAAGAATACTAGAGTGGGTTGCCGTGTTCTCCTCCAGGGGACCTTCCCAACCCAGGGATCGAACCCAGGTCTCCTGCCTCGCAGGCTGATTATTTACCAACTGAGCCAAAAGGGAAGGCTAGATATACTCTGACTTAGTAGTCTAATGTTGATTCTTTGTGACCCCATGCACTGTGACCTACTGGCTCCTCTGTCCATGGGATACCTTAGTTTAAATAAAATATGTTATTTTTTCAATCTAATAGGTGGTAAAAATCAGATCTTAATGTTGTTTATGTTTTATGGTATTGCTTTCTCATGAAGTTGTGCATCATTTCAATTTTATGTTTTCCAGATGTAATTTTTCTCTTATAAATTCTTTGTTCATATCTCAACTTATTTTGCTATGGTGACTATAAGGAAATTAAGTAAAGGATGCAGAGTGTTTAGAAACACTGCATGGTGTACTATCCTTACAAAACTAAATACATCAGAAATTTACCTTGACCCAGTGTCTTGCTAGGACAAGTCTGTTTTCACTATGGGGCTATGTTCCTACACAAAAGATTATATACAGCTTCACAATACCTATCTTGTTGTGAAAAAGAACTTAAAAATTTTTGCTTTTATTTTATTTCATTTTTTTAAAAACTTAGAAGAGACTTCATTTTTAATATTTATTTATTTATGTATATGGCTGCACCAGGTCTTAGTTGAGGCACATGGAATTCAGTTCCCTGACCAGGAATCAAACTGGAGCCCCCTGTATTGTGAATGCTGAGTTTTAACCACTAGACCATTATGGAAGTCTCTAAAACTTTTTGTTGTAAGGTCAACAGTGAATACATAGTTCAGGGCAAAATGAGCATTCCTCTCTTTCATGAGAGACAAACTTTGCGTCTTAGAATTAGCACTTTCCATTCAAAGCGAGAGTAGGAATAAGGCAACTATGCTTGCTTGCTTTTTTTCCAGTCCTGACAAAATATACTATGACTGTTGGACTGATCCCTGTTCCTGAATCTGATTTCCAACTGTTACCTTACTCTCTAATTATGATGATATATATTTAATTAAGAGGTCTCCTGCTTGATTCAAACCAGCATTCTTCTCCCTGTTTGTATTTCACATATCTTTTGCTCAATGATTCTTAATAGTAGTAATTCTTTCTGCTCAGCCACCCTGGGGACTTTTGGCAAGTCCAGAGACCTCTCTGATTATATTGCCTGCGTGGAAAGGCAGATGGGCAGCTACCTGCATCTAGAGGGTAGAAGAGTATGATGCTGCTAAACATCCTTCAGTAAATAAGGTAGCTCACACGCAATAGAGAATAATTTATCTAAAGTGTCAGTAGTGAAACATTTGAGAAACCTTGCTTTTCAAAAAAAATATTATTATTATTATTATTATTATTATTATTCTTTGTCTGCCCTGGGTCTTTGTTGCTGCGCCTGGACTTTCTCTAATTGTGATGAATCTTTGTTGTTGGGTGCAGGCTTCTCCTTGTGGTGGCTTCCTATGCTTTGGAGCACGGGCTCTAAGGCATGCTGGCTTCAGTATCTGCAGACTCGGTAGTTGCAGTGCACATGTTTAGTTGCTCTGAGCCATGTAGAATCCTCCTGGACCAGGGACTGAAGCTGTGTCCCCTGCATTGGAAGGCTGACTCCTGTCTATTGTACCACCGGGAAGTTCCATGAAACTTTGCTTTAGAATCAAGTTTTAAAATGACTTAACCTGCAAATCACAGTGTTTGGAATTCCAGTATGAGCTGCTGGGGCTTTTCAACACCTCATCCTGCCCCCTTCTGCCCACATACCAAACACCTGAGTGATGTAACATACATACTTTTTTATTAATCACAGTGTCCTCTAGGAATGGTGTGGGAGGGTGGGGACCATGATGGCATGCCTATAATTTGAAAAGCGTTCCCAGGTGATTTTGATACTGTTCCCTCCTCCCAACAATTTAGTTACACTATAATTTAGCAGGTCTGAAGACAGTGATTGTCAAAGGATTTTGATTTAAATCCCTCCCCCACCACTTCTCCTCCCTAAGTATTGTCTATGGTTGCTTAGGAAAGATACAAAATGTCATATGTAAGGATTTTCTATTTATAAAATAGAGTGTCTTCTATCACGTAGTGAGCGTGGCCAAAATACAATGCAAATTTTCTAAGAAATTAGAAAATAAATATGTGAATTAATTCTATGATATTAATATTACTTTAGGACTTTGAACAAAACAATCCTTCCAAGTGTGAATGACTCAGAAGGTCAGTTTTATTTCACATTATTATGCTATTTAAAACTTTACTTTGAATATACTAGTGTGTATAGATAGCCAAGGACCTACTGTACAGCACAGGGAACTCTGCTAAACATTCTGTAATAACCTAAATGGGAAAAGAATTCTGAAAAGAACAGATTTGTGTATAACTGAATCTCTCTGGTGTACCCCTGAAACTAGTACAATATTGTTAATCAACTGTGTTGTTTTTATTGTTTAGTCACTCATTCATGTCTAAACACACAGACCTCTTTGACTTTAGCCCACCAGGCTCTTCTGTTCATGGGATTCTCCAGGCAAGAATACTGGAGTAGGTTGCCATTTCCTTTTCCAGGGGATCTTCCCAACCCAGGGATCTAAGCCACCTCTCCTGAAAGTCTCCTGCACTGCATGCAGATTCTTTACTGCCGAGCCACAGGGGAAGCCCTTAATCAACTCTATTCCAATATAAAATAGAAATTAAAAAAATCTCCAACCAGAAAAAAAAAAATGTATTCTGAGATCGCTAGTCTGTGATTATATGGGATAAACCATACTTTTTGATTTCTAAAATTTGGGTCTTTGTTCACTTAACATTAATATATTCATTTCTCCTGTTCTTAGAGAGAGAGAGGGTATACATTCTTTTAGTTCTTTCTGGCATGCTTTCAGTGGCACTAGTGGTAGAGAACCCACTTACCAATGCAGGAGACATAAGAGAGGTGGGCTTGACCCCTGGATGGGGGAAGATTTCCTGGAGATGGGCATGGCAACCCACTCCAGTATTCTTGACTGGGAAAGCCCGTGGACAGAGGAACCGGGTAGGCTACAGTCCACAGGGTCACAGAGAGTCAGACACAGCTGAAGCAACTTAGCACACACACACTCAAACCTCTACTTCAAAGCAGTCAATAGCTGCACTGAACCCTACACAGAAATGGAATCTGATGACCGTCATTGACAGATAGAGCTCAGCTCTGGAAGTACCAGTTCTCATCACCTCCACAGAACATAGCTGCTCCCCACAGCCTAGCCGGTGTGTTCTCTGTTGTTCTCCAGCACTTGCCTTCCAGGTATCAAATGTGGCCAGAAAGAAAAAGACTGATTGTGGTGCTGGGAAGGAAGAACCCGATGCGAGGGTGAGAGATCCCGACAACGGTTACTCCTGGTTTCTGCCCTGCTGGGTAGCTTTGCTTTCTGCTCTCCCAAGTTTGCAGGGCTTGCTGTATTTGTTTTCCCAGTTCTATTTCTGGTATTCATTCTTGTCTGTGTATGTATAATGGTGCTAGCACTTTCAAACTAATTATCAGAAATAACTGCTTTAAACATCCTTGAAAGTGAAAGTGAAGTTCCCTCAGTCCTGTCCAACTCTTTGCGACCCCATGGCCTTCTCCAGGCCGGAATACTGGAGTGAGTAGCTTTACCCTTCTCCAGAGGATCTTCCTAACTCAGGGATCAAACCCAGGTCTCCCGCATTGCAGGCAGATTCTTTGCCTGCTGAGCCCCAAGGGAAGCCCCTAAAATATCCTTGGGTCTTTTGAAAACATGTCCTGCCTCTCAAGCAACTTTCATCTAATCTGCAATTATCAACTGCTTTGCTATTCATTATATTCTTCTCTCTTCACCTGATATCTAGCTATCAGAACAATACTTAAAATAACATTAAATAAAATTAGTATAAGGGCTTCCCTGGAGGTTCAGATGGTGAAGAATCTGCCTGGAAAGCAGGAGACATGGATTTGACCCCTGGGTTGGGAAGATCTCCTGGAGAAGGGAATGGCTACCCATTCCAGTATTCTGGGCTGGAGAATACCATGGACAGAGGAGTCTGGTGAGCTACAGTTCATGAGGTCGAAAAGAGTCAGACCTGACAGAGTGACTAACACATACATGCACACATAAAAATAGGATAAGAAAAAAATCAAAGACATCTGGTAGTATTTCAGCAACAAAAACCTGAAGTATTTGTAAAGTTGTCTGGTAAAGAACTTGCCTGCAATGCGGGAGATCCCACTTTGATTCCTGGGTTGGGAAGATCCACTGGAGAAGGGATAGGCTATCCACTCTAGTATTCTTGGGCTTTCTGGTGGCTCAGCTGGTAAAAGAATCCACCTGCAGTGTGGGAGAACTGGGTTCAATCCCTCGATTGGGAAGATCCCCTGCAGAAGGGAAAGGCTACCCACTCTGGTATTTTGGCCTGGAGAATTCCATGGACTGTATAGTCCATGGGGGTCACAGAGAGTCACACTGAGTGACTTTCACTTTCACTTTTGTCTCCAAAGAAGTGAAGGCAGTATCTCAATGTGGCTTTTCAAACCTGACCTGCCCACCAGGCCATTGCTGGCTTTCATCACAAGACAACTGACATCTTGCCACTGAACAGGAGGGAAAAGGCAGGCCCTAAAATGCAAACTATCCTGTGCTTCTTTTCCCCCAGTTTATAATCAGTGACAATCTTCTGTGGTTTTACTTGCAATTTACTTCAAATTTACGTCAATCAAATAATATTTACATTCAATTGTTAACCAGAATTGTTTTATAAATAGAAGGACTCTTCTGATGTAAGGCATTTGTTTTTATTTATCCTCAAGCATCCCATCTGTCAGGAAAGAAAGAAAAACAACAACAACAACATACGGATGAATTTTTTGTTGTTTATCTGGATATTTTGGAATCAATCAATGTGTTGTTTGAGAACACAGTGCCAGACTATGTGGTGATTTTGATTGCCAATACTTGCATTTGGACCTCTGAATTAACTTGCAGAGAATAAGAAAATTTTAACTGTATAGGAACTAATCTATGCATAAATAATAAAGTCTGAATGCCTATTTCATCACTCAGTCGTGTCTGACTTTTGCTACGCCATAGACTGTAACCCACTAGGATCCACTGTCCATGGGATTTCCCAGGCAAGAATGTTGGAGTGGGTTGCCATTTCCTTCTTCAGGGTAATCTTCTCCACCTAGGGATTGAACCTGTGTCTCCTGCTTGCCATGTATAGTAAATTTCCATTTTCTAAAAGCAAGACTTAAGTGTAACTAGAAATGTTGGATTGAGTGGTGCTTATAATAGTTTTACAAATGGATTTTTGTAATGATATCCTTGAAACAGCCATAAAGTCTTCATATTCCTCTTGAAATTATTAAAGAAAGATCATTTGTGCTTTGTAGAGTTTAGCATAATGTCAACAATTTGCTGTATTTTAAAATTGTATGTCTAGGTATAGCATGGTATGAAAGTCAACTCTCAGTTACTTGCTAGATTAAACCACAGGAAATTGCCATTATTATGGGTGAAAAATGATTGCAAAAAGGGGTTTCAAATAGATCAACCTAACTTAGTTAATAACGATGCTTCACCTTATTTGCCACTTTAAAGAAATGATTTTATATTCTACTACTCTAAAATGTTTATCATAGTGCTAGTGCTATTCTAAGGAGCCAAATGTTTACCTTAACAAGTAAGATAAGAGGTCAACATTTGGCTCCTTAGAATAGCACTAGCAAATCTGTTTTTTTTTTTCTTTTGTCCCAAATAATTGTTGTATCTATACAAACAAGTATTATTATTATTGCTATTTAATTCGGGATAAGCAAGGGTGGGACCCTGTTGGTTGAATTTCAGCACACAGTTGTCTCTATTTGCTCATTTTTCTGCTTTTTGGAACTAAAACTTTGAGAATCATTCAATTTTGAATGTGTGTGTAAACAACAGACATTTGGTGAGTCAGTTCAGTTCAACAAATATTTATTGAGCATCTACTGTTTTCTAAGCAATGTTGAGGGTTCTGGAATTAGACAAATGAATAAGACACTCGTAAGTTTAGGATCCTTACAGTTTCAGGCAAGAAAGTGATACATGAACATGCTTCAGCATGACATGCTAAGTTTTGTTCTTCAGAGCATAGACTTTGGCCCAGTGTCTGAGTTTGAACACCAGCTCTGCTCTCTATAAGCTATGTGACCTTAGGCAACTTCCCCAAACAATCTGTACCTCAGCTTTATCATATGTAGAGTGGGGGTCATGAGAGTATCCATCTCTTAGTATCAGGGGAGTTTATATAAGTCTACATATGCAAAGCACTTAGTAGCAGGCACAGTGTAATAGCTCCTTAAGTGCTGGATTTTACTATTAATAATAATAAAATAGTTTAGGAATTGAGGATATTTGCTTTTCCCATATCTAAAATCTGTTTGTAGAAGGTGGTTTTGAGACCTTGTCAATTTAGCTAGAAAGTCATAGGCATGGTAGCAAATCTACTGTGGCTTCAAATCTTTATTAATTCCTACCTTGTGAGTCTCAGTTTTCTAATATGCAGAATTAGAGATAATTCTACCATATTTTCAGGATTATCATGAGAATTTAATGAGATAATGTTTATAAAAGCAGTCAACAAATGCTAGCTATTAATATTTATTAGATGAAAACCTACTCACTGAAATATACCTCCAAAGAAAATAAGAAGCACCATGAAATATGTGCAGTTATTCAGTTAAAATAATTACAGTATAATTTTAAAAATAGCATATAATTCAGAGATCAAATAGTTTTCAACATTAAATCCATCTCAAGTTTGGTTCCTACCAAATTCCCTGTTTTTAACCTTGTAGACTAGATCTTTTTCTTATTTGTATAGTATTGTATAAAAATTTTTTATAAATATGAGATTTTCTTATTTTTGCACTTTAAAATGGAAGCTGTCCACACAAATTTGTAATGCAATAGAGTTTATGCTAATTTTGCTGTAAGTTTCATGAGTATATTGGAAGCTTGTTAATAATTAAAAATTTTACTTCTTCAAGTTACAAATAAGTATTACAGTAAATACTTTCCAATCTTTATCCGACATGACATCTTACCAATACAGGCATCACAAAATAAATAATTTATGAAAAATATTTATTTAAAGAGCTGTAATTTACCTTGCATTTACCATATGCCATTCATCCAAGTAGCAATATAAAATATTCATTAGAGAAACTCATTAAAACAAACTTCTATACAATGAGGTGATGGGCCAACAAAAAACATCAATCATAACGGGGCTTTAAGTTTTTATTAGTGCATATGGGCACACTAATATTTCAAAGTAGAAAATTATGAATGTTTTGCTCCAGCTCTGGAATGACCACGCTGCTGCAAAGACAAATTTGATAAGAGCGTAACAAAGACAGGAACGGGTTTTTCTTCATTTGTTTTCATTTTAGTCAAGAAATCAGTGACAGTTCACTGAGATTTATTTTATTAATGATGAATCAACCTGATGTTATAATTAATGGGAAATCTATAGCTAATCTTAGAGGAAAAATAACTAGGCATATAATGATGTTTAAGCCTGGCAGAGCCGAACTCTTCGCCGCTATCTCTTGAGTATGTGCGTAGCAGGCAGAGCAGTTCTTGTGAATTTCAGGCACACTCGAATGTGCTTTGAGGCATCTGTGTGGATCCCAAGCCTAAGGAGCAGTGTTTACAAAATATCACGGATGTTGGATGTTAAACAGTGTATCGCATTGCCAGCTTAACATCACACACATACACAAACTTTACAATTCAAGTGAAGCTTTTCAATGTGAACAGTATCAGAATTTAGGAAAAAATAATATGCTCAAATCAATACAGTTACCGGATTAACATAAGCAGCACTGCGGTTCAGTAGATTTCCCTCTATAAGCTAATTCACAATTCATTAGGAAGTTCTGTTAAATCTCTGCTTCGCGTCCACTGCCCTTCTATTACACTGTTGATCTGTGATTAAATGCTCTAATAAAATTAACTGGCTTTGCTACAAACAGAACATCTGGAGCTATGTTTAATTTCATGTCAAACATACACAGGAAACAGGTGTCTAGGTGAAGTAATTTTTTAGAAAATGACATTAATCCATCTGTTTTGGAAAATGGTGTCATGGTTGTCACATTAAAAGGTAATATCAACAAACACAGAAACGCTAAATTGCTTTGGAGCATAAGTTTTCTAAAATTAACAAAAAATTGCTTATCCAAATGTTATTGTGTCAGCCTTATTTGTGCTGAATAATAAGGGGCCTTCTTCTCTAACTCAGCAACTTTCAATACCTGCCCTGTAAAATTTCCAGATGTGAAGTCATTTTCTGTGCTTAAAAGATGAAAACCACTGGTGTGATTATCTAAATATCTGCACCAAAATCAAACTAACATCATCCACTGGTTTTCTCATATGGCAGGTAGACTTTGCATGCCTTTTAAAGTATGTAAAAACGTGCATAAATTATTTTTATATGATGCTGGTGAACAAGTATATTCTTTTTAAAAATTAAATCTTCACATGTGTATACAATTACCAGTGGCTTCTTGGTGGCTCAGATGGTAAAGCATTTGTCTATAATGCGGGAGACCCAGGTTTGATCCCTGGGTGGGGAAGATCTCCTGGAGAAGGAAATGACAATCCACTCCATTATTGCTTGGAACAGAGTCCGACATGACTGAGCTTTCATTTTCTTTCTTTCTTTTTTTTTTTTTTGGTAGAGAGATGTGAGTATGTACTGAAAGCCTGAAAAAGAAATTGACTAGATGTTATTCACAATCTTTCCTCTGTTCAGTTTATTTCAATAGTCCCAGGTTACTGGACTCCAAGCATGCTTTCTCTAAATTTTCCTTCCGATTTCTATTGGTAGGACAGGAGTGGGCTTCAAGAGAGTACATAGTTTTGTTTTTATTTTTCTTACATATTTTTAATAACAGTATTTAATGATTTACTTCTTTTGAGAGTCACACTATTTTTTTTTTTTTTAATTTAAGAAATGAAGTCGTTGAAGTGTGAAAAAGCTAACTAATTTGGCCAGGATCACCCAACATATCTCAGTGAATATATTTTAGGTGAATACATTTTGCTATTATGTACAAAATGCCTTTAGTCTGGATATCCTTTGCAATTTTTTTTTTTTTTTTAAATTGAGGTGTGTGTGTGCTCGGTAATGTCTGACTCTTTGCAGCCCATTGCCTGTAGCCTGCCAGACTCCTCTGTGGAATTTTTCAGGCAAGAATACTGCACTGAGTTGCCAGTCCATACTCTGCGGTTATCTTTCTGACTTAAAGATGAATCCGTGTCCCTTGTGATTCTTGAAGACTAGCACCATCTGGGAAGCCTTATTGAAGTGTGTCCTGAATCAAAATCTGAATTCCTTGTGGAAATGGGAAGGAGTTGATGAGAAGGTAAGGAGAGAGCTAAAAGCACAGTCCCTGAAACTGCCTTTATCTTGTGTATTCTTTCATTTTTCAATAGACAAAGTTGAATTTTATTTTACACTAGCAATGAAAATCTGAAAATTAAATTTAGAAAGCTAGTCAATTTACTATCTTGTGTATTCTTTTTTTTACATTTTAAAATGTTTAATTGGAGGATGATAGCTTTACAATGTTGTGTTGGTTTCTGCTGTACAGCAATGTGAGTCAGCTAGAAGTATAAATATATTCCTTCCCCCTGAGCCTCCCTCCCGTCCACCTCCATCCCATCCTTCTAGGTCACCACAGAGCAGTGAGCTGAGCTCCCTGTGCTAGACAGCAGCTTCCCACTAGCTGTCTATTTTACACCCGGTAGGATACATACGTCAATGCCACTCTCTCAATTCATACCTCTCTCTTCTTTCCCTGGGACCAGCCGTCCCTTCTCTATGTCTCTATTCTTGCCCTGCAAATAGGTTCATCAGAATCATTTTTCTAGATTGCACCCATATGCTTGAATATATGATATTTGTTTTTCTCTTTCTGACTTACTTCACTAGGTATAACAGGCTCTAGGTTCATCCACCTCACTACAACCGACTCAAATTTGTTACTGTCTTATGCATTCTTAAAGAGTGCCATGAATTTTTAATTCTACTCTTCAATATTGTTATAAATGTAAAATGGTGCTCTGTTGTTTTCTGTTATTTTTCTTAAAAAATGTTTTTAAATAAAATAATATTCCAAGAAGGGAGGGCTTACACTTCTCATCTCTCCTTCACTCAAGCTTTACCTCCTCACAACAATAAGTTTTGTGTACTAAGGATCTAGCTACTGAAGGAAATTCTGAGAAACATGCTTTTAAAACCATCACGCCAGCCCAGAGTGTTCTGGAAAATTGTACAGATTTTATTAATTCTATCTAAGAATAGATTTGTCTCAGATAACAATCTTAGGACAACTTGAAACTTCATTGGAAAGGGGAGTCTTTAACTTTTGGTCAATAAATTTTTGGTGTTAGGACTTTTCATAGATGTGACAAATTTTTATGTTGTTTACTTGTGTGCTAGCAGAGAAGAGAAGGGCCCATGCTTTTGGCTGAATTTTAATAGATGCAGTTAGAAGGTATTGATTGAACATGTCTATTATTACTAAATGATTATGAATATTAAAGCAGACTAGAGATACGCAGGTTGGGAAAAAGTGGTCAAGGAGAGAAGTAAGAGTTGAGGCACTCTGTAAAGAGTGAAAATTAGATGAACAAACTGTCTGCTTAGTGGGTGATAGGTATTTCTTGGGCCACAGTGATGGTGAATTCTTACAGTGGAATCTGTGTGCCACTGAGTGTATCTTGTCAAAGTCTCTAGAGCCCTGAGTTCCATTGCTGAGCACCAAAACTTGTCCCTGGGGATGGGGAAGATAGGACAGGTACCTTCTGTTTCATGTGTTAGAACAGTTCTGTCTGTCTTCTTGTCTTTCTCTCTCTCTCACTCTCTCTCTCTCTATAGTATCAAGCATTGTGGCAAACCTTCAATCTCTAGATCTTATTTCTCTCATCTGTTTATATGATCTTGGTAGAAGTGTGATGTTTCTTCTATCTCTAAATTTCTATGACTCGATTATGTTTTATAAATCCCAGGAGAGGGAAAAATCCAAACAGTTTTTCAGAGGAACAGAAACAAATACTTAAGAACTAAAGTAATTTAACATTGTTGTCTGAACACAGTGATATATAGGTCTAGGGAAACTTCCTTCAGGTCCTCATAAAAGTGAAAGTGTTAGTTGCTCAGTTGTGTCTGATTCTTTGTGACCCCATGGACTGTAACCCACCAGGGTCTTCTGTCCATGGGATTCTCCAAGTGAGAATACTGAAGTGGGTTGCCATTTCCTTTTCCAGGGGATCCTCCCGACCCAGGGTTGAATCTGGGTCTCTGGCATTGCAGGTGGATTCTTTACCATCTGAGCCACCGGGGAAGAAAAAGTGTTATATTGTTTCACTTGTGTACCTCTTTTGCATTTGTTACTCTGCACCACTTAGAGACTGGCAGCCAGCTCCAGACTGTGTCCTTCTATTCCTTGTTTTGTCTGTTTCTACTATTCACTCTCTGCCTAGGACATCATTCTGGTGTCAAAGATACAGAGACAGCTCATCCTCAGGACTGGAGAAGGAAATGGCAACCCACTCCAGTATTCTTGCCTGGAGAATCCCAGGGACAGAGAAGCCTGGTGGGCTGCTGTCTATGGGATCACAGAGTCGAACATGACTGCAGTGATTTAGCAGCAGCAACAGCATCCTCGGGACTGGTTAAACATTATCTTTTCCTTTTTTTTTTAATGATAGTATACATGTTTCAATGCCATTCTCCAAATCACCCCACCCTCTCCCTCTCCCTGAGAGGCCAAAAGTCCATTTTATACCTCTGTGTCTCTTTTGTTGTCTCACATACAGAGTCATCGTTACTATCTTTCTAAATTCCATATATATGTGTCAGTATACTGTATTGGTGTTTTTCTTTCTGGCTTACTTCAGTCTGTATAATCGGCTCCAGTTCCATCCATCTCATTAGAACTGATTTAAATTTATTCTTTTTAAAGGCTGAGTAATACTCCATTGTGTATATGTACCACAGCTTTCTGATCCATTCATCTGCTAATGGACATCTAGGTTGTTTCCATGTCCTGGCTATTATACACAGTGCTGCAATGAACATTGGGGTACATGTGTCTCTTTCAGTTCTGGTTTCCTTAGTGTGTATGCCCAGCAGTGGGATTGCTGTGTCATAAGGCAGTTCTATTTGCAATTTTTAAAGGAATCTCCACACTGTTTTCCATAGTGGCTGTACTAGTTTGCATTCCCACCAGCAGTGTAAGAGGGTTTCCTTTTCTCCACATCCTCTCTAGCATTTATTGCTTGTAGACTTTTGGATCACAGCAATTCTGACTGGTGTGAAATGGTACCTCATTGTGGTCTTGATTTGCATTTCTCTGATAATGAGTGATGTTGAGCATCTTTTCATGTGTTTGTCAGCCATCCGTATGTCTTCTTTGGAGAAATGCCTATTTAGTTCTTTGGCCCATTTTTTGACTGGGTCGTTTATTTTTCTGGAGTTGAGCTGCATAAGTTGCTTGTATATCTTTGAGAATAGTTGTTTGTCAGTTGTTTCATTTGCTATTGTTTTCTCCCATTCAGAAGGCTGTCTTTTCACCTTGCTTATAGTTACCTTTGTTGTGCAGAAGCTTTTAATTTTAATTAGATCTCATTTGTTTATTTTTGCTTTTATTTCCAGTATTCTGGGAGGTGGATCATAGAGGATCCTGCTGTGATTTATGTTGGAGAGTGTTTTCCCATGTTCTCCTCTAGCAGTTTTATAGTTTCTGGTCTTAACGTTTAAATCTTTAATCCATTATCTTTTTCTTGAAACCTTTCCTAGGACCCTCTTCCTCATTAAGGCTAATGTTGATTAGTCTCTCCTCTTTGAATCTTTTACATAAATTTCTTTTTTGTTGCTTGTTTTTGTTTTATTTTACTTTAACTTTTCATGTTATATTGGCGTATAGTTTATTTACAATGTTGTGTTAATTTCAGGTGTACAGCAAAGTGATTCAGTTATACATATAAATATATCTATTCTTTTTCAAATTCTTTTCCCATTCAGGTTGCTACATAATATCGAACAGTCCTGCTACACAGTAGGTTCTTACTGATTATTCACTATAAATGTAGCAGAGTGTGTGTGTCCATTCAAAACTCCCTAGCTATCCTTTTCACATGTTTTTTGATTGATTGATTTTACATATGAAGAAATTGAGGCTCAGAGAGGTTAGCTAACACACCCAAGGCCAAACAGCTAGTAAGCAGTGGAAGTAGCATTCCAAGCCAAGTCTGCCTGATCTCAAAGTTTATACTATTTCCACTGTCTTGTGAGGTACCTTATATGACTTTGTAGAAAAGAATAAAGTCATATTAATGGAGACTATGAG
This sequence comes from Nanger dama, assembly GCA_917880005.1. NCBI lineage: Eukaryota > Metazoa > Chordata > Mammalia > Artiodactyla > Bovidae > Nanger > Nanger dama. The sequence goes on along the minus strand of CAKJTW010000037.1, from coordinate 3,562,343 downwards.
ACTTTTCATGTCTAATTATGGAAGTGGGGCATACTGATTGAAAAATATTTGGAAATATGGACAAGTTTATGGTGAGTATCTTTGCCTGATACACGAAGGAGACCCAGGGTTCCTGTCCCTGACAGGGAGGCAATACTCCCTTTGGGGCTCCCCATGTGTCATCTGCAAAGAATCCACCTGCAAGGCAGGAGATGAAGAGACATGGGTTCTATCTCTGAGTTGAGAAGATCCCCTGGAGTAGGAAATGGCAACCCACTCCAGTAGTCTTACCTGGAAAATTCAATGGACTGATAGGCTACAGTCAGTGGGGGTCACAAAGAGTTGCTCACAACTGAGCATGAACATGCTATGCTATGTAAAGAAGAAAAGAAAAGCTGTACATTTCAACCAACTACTCTTTTGCTGTTCTAATTTTGCATAGTTTACTTTTAATATATATAATGAATACAATTTTTGTTTCCTACTTTTCTAACCCTATCAACATATGATAAAATATTTCCATACTACAAAGCATATTACATAAAATAATTTTCAACACCTGCTTGAATATAAATTGTGATCAAGGACAGGGCATAATTACATAATTTCTGAACATTATGGTTACCTTCAATATTCTCATGTAAGTAGTATTGCGATAAATGCATACATGTTTCATATTATTTTTATCTTCTTAAGATAAATTCTTAAAATTAATGAGTCAGAAGCTATGAACATTTTTATGGCTCTTGATAATAAATGATAGCATTTATACTTGAGCAAAAATATGGCTATCACAGAGCCTAGATCATTGAAAGCACTCAAGAAATGATACTTATATTTTCACATTACTTTACAGAAAGTTAGTAATAGTTTATATTTCCATTCCTATTATATGAACACTCATTTTGCAATAAACTGGCTAGTCCTGACTGCTTATATGTTAATGAACATCAAATGTGTTTTCTTAATTGATACATAAAAAAATGCTTTCATGATTATTTTACTTTAAATAAATTATATAGGCCAGAAATGATAGCAAACTCCCAAATTTTGATGGTTTTCTATCACTATTTATTGCTGAATAGAAGAAAAATTATATATGGAATTTTACATTCCAATTCTATAATTTTTCTTTAACAATATTTATTTTCTCTGTTTAGAAATGTACTTATAACTGGAATATTCTGAAATTCATTGCTTAGCATTCTTGGATGATTTCAGTAAAATTTTTAGTAACTTTGAAACTTTTAATTTTCTGCATTAATTTAAAGACAAAAATAGTTTAACACTTGTCTTATTATTTTTGAGTTATGTACATAATATTCAAACATTTTGACTATCTGTTAATAACAGGATGAAGTAGAACCAGCCTTTTAAAAATTATACTCTGAAATCAACTCAGGAATCTTAATTTCAATTTGCTATGGTTAAATTTGAGAAATCATCAATATTCAGAAGGTAATTATAAATATCCTCATGTTCTTTGATTACCAATTTGGTATTTGGATTTGCATATGTTAAGGTGTTTAGTTTTGCTTATTACTCTTTTATTATCTTTTTAAAATGCGTTTTTCTCTCTAGAGTTTAGGAGTCTTAATATAATTGATGTTTATAAGATTCCTTTTGATCAAGGCAGCATTTGTTTGAAACAAAAGTGAAATAGCTATTTTATTGTTTTTTCAGGTGCAGCTGTCTGTCTGCTTCAGCCTGAATAATTCTCCAGCTAGGAGATGGCTGTATTACTCCAACAAATAACTGTGTTCTAAGGCTTTATGTGTATCATTTAGCTTTCTACTGTTGAACTTGCAAATTTATACCCCAACAAATTTGATTCCATGCTAATCCATGACATATTTTGATCATTCCTATGTAATAAAGTTCTCCTTTTTCATATGGGAGGAAAAAATCTCCTGTCTAATACAAACAACATTATCTCTAAAACTGTGATACATCATCATACATGCAAAACCAAAGCCTTGGGTAGGCTAGACTGACAGATTAGATGAACCACTTCAATTTTCCATCAATCAAATTATAGTTTATTGTTCAGTTGAACCACCTCAGGCAACACAAATCTAAAAAACTGTCAGTTTGGAAACATTACATTTTTTTTCTTGTCACATTATAACCCAAGCTATAGTCATAAAAAGAATGTCATACCATTACTGACTGATAATATTCCTTAATTTAAGAACAGCTAATTCATCTGTAGATTGAGCTTGGTGACTACATATAAAGACGATAGCAATATTAGGTGGTAATATTGTCCAACCACGATTCCTCTTTAATTATTTGCAAATTAATGACAACAAAAAGATTCAATTAAACAAAGGTGGCTGCTTAAAATAATACCTTCATAACCAGATTAGAGGGAAATACACAATTTTGATCTATCTAACATCTCATTTGTTTGTGTGCAAAATAAATTGTGCAAAATTTAGTTAAAGATTTGACCTCTGAAGATAGGATAACTTACTTTTATTTGTTTTAAAATTTTTGCCGTAGGGAAAACATGATTCAAACGGGTCAAATTGAAAGTTTAACAAAAACAGGTAACAACAAAACTCAAATATGCAGAACATTAAAAAGTTGATTACAACCTGTCTCCCACAAGTGTATCAATACATTTATGACATTTATTCTGTGATGTTCCTTGTAGGATAAGGAGTTATCAATGCTGTTGCATTTTAAAAACATTTCTCTCAGTTCATCTTAGTTGTATGAAACAAGCTGATGGCATTTCTCTAGCTAGAAATATTTAGTCGAAGGCATGCAACAGAGATGATTGCTTCCCTTTGTAGTTTAGGTATTACAATTTGGAAAGTGAGGAGGGAAAATGACAAAATAAATTTTATTTTCAAAATGCAATTCCTTCCAAATTGAATGAGATATTTGTGCAAGAATGAACCTTGTTAAAACCATCGTGGCTTGCAGTTGCTATAGACTCATATTTATACTTAAAATGTGTTCATGATTACTTGATGAAGGCATAAACCTGCTCAAGAAATAATACTCATAAATAATACATGCTAAAGCAGAAAGATAATCAGACAAGTTATAAGAATATACCTCTCTCCACAATGTATGTCATTGTTGCATTTCATGAAAGGCCACTTAATTGACTACCAGATAAAGGAATAAACCTGCTAAAAGAATAGATTTACTGTGCACTGAGGCAATGCATTTAAGAGGTCTCCACTGAATAAAAAGCTAGTTCTATTGGCTGAGCTAAGATGTGTTCTTGAACGCGTTGGGACTTATTAACTGAACTTTTATGTGCCTTTTATGCATCATTTATTTTTGAAAAATCAGGAATTTTCATGATAGCAATTACTTATGCACGAAAGTTATGTGAAATTCCTGTGGTTGGTACCACAAAATCCACCCCAATGAAGGACTTTGCCCTCTTTTTAGCACCTCTGGAGTTTAGGACAGAAAAAAAGGAAGTGGAATAATACCAAAGGAGGTGTATACGGCCGCACTGATTGCTGTGGGTTTTTGGTAAAAAGTAGCTTGAAGGTCTTACACTGACCCTTCTGTAGATTTTATTTTATGGGCCTGGAAGCAAAAATTAAAAAATATTGAATCATTTTTTTTGCAAATATGATGATGATAATAACACCTAACATTTATTGAGAGCTTACTATTTGCGTAAGCAAATTCGTAACATTTGGTTATTTGTACCATTTTTTTGTGTGTGTCAAAATATGTCTATGTTTGGCAAGACCATAAACATCTTCATTCTGTCTTATTTAGCCAAGGTTTTGTATTTGCCTGCTCTGAAATTCTTTCCTCACGATAGAAGTACAAAACCCATTGGCAATAAAGCTCTGTCTTTGGTTCAGCTTTGCTATAAAATCCAATGTTTCTCAACACTGTGTAATTAAATGCAAATGCTAGGTTATAATTATATTATGGGTGTGACTAAAACAGACGGAGCGAAGGAAATTCTTAGTTAAATCTGCTTCTACCTTGTTGTTTCTAGGTTTCCTGTGGTTTCTTCTCTCAACTTTTAAACTGCATTTGATCCAGAGAGAATAGCTTAACTCTACAAGCCTTCATTAAAGTTTAGCTGAATGTGCAGGTTTTCATAATCCCTTCTGCAGACCCCAGGACAGTAGGGATGAAATAGCATTCTTCTGACGATACACTGTCAAGTTCTACTCTATTCTCCTGCTTCTTTTTATTTTTTCTTTTTCATTTACGGTCGCACAAGGCTTTGACTGTACCAGCAGTGACTGAGATTTTTATAAAGAGCAGTGCTTGATGTGGTTTACTTTTTGAAAAATATTGGCATATAGCCCATTTGGGCTGCCACATAACATTGAGCAGAGTTCCCTGTGCTATATAGTAGGTCCTTTTGGTTATCCACTTTAAATATAGTTGGTATAATTTTAAATAAGTATATCCTGATGCTGGGAAAGATCAAGGGCAGAAGGAGATGAGGGCGTCAGAGGATGAGATGGCTGGCCGGCATCACTGATGCAATGAACACGAACTTGGGCAAACCCAGGAGATGGTGAGGGACAGGGAGGCCTGGTGTGCTGCACAGTCCATGGGGTTGCAGAGTCGACATAGAACAACAACAGCAATACAGCCAATTAATGATATTGTAAAAGTCTCAGGTGCACAGCAGAACGACTCAGCCACAGAGCTACATGTATCCATCCTCCCCTCAACCACACTCTCATCTGGGCTGCCACGTAACACTGAGTAGAGTTCCCTGTGCCCTGTAGTAGGTCCTTGCTGGCTACCCACTTTAAATACAGTGGCATGCTCTTCAATAAGGCTCATACTCGCCCTCTTTTCTCATCCTTTCTCCACACCTCAGTGCCATCTCCCCACTCCTTCCCCCTTTCTTCTGTTGCTTTTTGTAAATACAAAGATAGTAGTAACAATAGTGGCTTGGGAAATAATTATTGCCACAAAAAGGTTAATTGATAATTTTCAAACACACAGGTTCGATGCATGATACTGGATGCTTGGGGCTGGTGCACTGAGACGACCCAGAGGGATGGTATGGGGAGGGAGGAGGGAGGGGGTTTCAGGATGGGGAACATGTGTATACCTGTGGCAGATTCATGTTGATGTATGGCAAAACCAATACAAGATTGTAAAGTGATTAACCTCCACTTAAAATACATTTATATTAAAAAAAAAAATAAATAAAACACACAGTCCTGTTCAAGCTGACATTTTCTCTCATGAAAGACAATTTAAAAGCTACTGTGAGCATTATTTACAATACACAAAATTTAGAGGCAGTCTAAGTTTCCATCAACAGAGTAATAGATAAAGATATGGTATAAATATATATATATTATATATGTATGTACATATATAATGGAATATTATTCAGCCATAAAAATGAATGAAACTTTGTCACTTGTAGCAAACTGGATTGATTTGGAGGGCCTTACGCTAAGAGAACTAAGTTAGACAAAGAAAGACAAATACTGTATGATATCACTTAAATGTGGAATCAAAAAAAAAAATTAAAAAATGTAGGCAGTGTAGCACAAAAGAAGCAGACTCACAGAACAAACTAGTGGTAACCAGCGAGTGAGGGCACCATGAAGCGGGAGGATTAAAAGGTACACACTATTATGTATAAAATAAGCTACAAGCTATAGTACAACATGGGAAATATTGCCAATATTTTATAATAGTTATAAATGGGGTATAACCTTTAAAAATTGTGACTCACTATACTGTACACTTATAAGATATAATTGTGTTGTTACTATTTTTGTTGTTTAGTTGCTAAGTCATGTCTGACTCTTAGTGACCCCATGTACTGTAGCCCGCCAAGCTCCTCCATCCATGGGATTTCCCAAGCAAGAATATTAGAGTAGGCTGCCACTTCTTTCTCTAGGGGTCTTCCTGACATAAGGACTGAACCTGCTTCTCCTGCATTGCAGGCAGATTCTTTACCACTGAACCACCAGGGATTATATAATACTGTACATTAACTATTCTTCAATTAAGAAAAAAAACAAACAAACAGCCACTAAGGACTTCTGTGAAATGTTCAGTGTCAGGGAAGCAACTTTAGGCTGTTTCTCAATTGCCAGCATTTTTCCTGCAGCTTGAGAGAACAAGACTTGAGAAAGAGGCTTTCGGATGGACCCTGTTTCTTTGGAGCATCAGCTGAGTTGGTCTGTTTCAGGGGGTTAGCTGCTCTTAGAATGCTCACAATACAGAACTGGTCAGAAGGTCTCATTTCACGCATGGGCAAGTCTGAAAACCAGAAGAGTGGAACGTCTTGGTCCATGTCACAGTCTTTGAGTGATAGACTAACTTTTCTAGTTCCCTGACCTCAATTCAAGGTTTATTCCTACCTTCTGGTAGTTCTTAAATATTGGCCATCATCCTGGAGCTGGTCTGTGATGAAGGATGTGGTTGTCCTCAGCTAAAGGAAGAAAAGCCACAAGAAGGTGAATGTCTCATAGAGCTGACTTCATTTCATTTCAAAGAGTGTCTTAAATTTTGGTGTGGCAGTGTTTGTGCCTGTAGGAAGTGGTGGTGAAAGTAATTTATACTTGTTTTGCCTTTGTTTGTTTTTAAGCATCTTTTCTTGGCAAAATTAAATTTTTGGCAACTCAGTGATGGAACTTATATATTTATTTGGAATTTTACTGCTCCGTGAAATCCAAAAGTCCAGGAAACACTGCAGTAGACCCTCTTCTTCTCTCGCCCCAGTCCCAGAAGGGCACTGCTGTGAATCTCTCTGCTTTCCAATTTTGTCCTTGGCAGAATATCTCTTATGATTCTTGGCCACAGTCTGTGGAAACCTCCTTGGGTGGAAGGTTAGCATGGGTGGGGTTTACACTGACTGAGCTGTGCTACCAATTAGGGTGCCATATTTGTCAAGCTATTAGTGTCCTTGGATTTAATTTTTCTTATTATAAAAATGAATGGGTTGCTGCTGCTGCTAAGTCGCTTCAGTCATGTCCGACCCTGTGCGACCCTATAGACAGCAGCCCACTAGGCTCTCCCATCCCTGGGAGTCTCTAGGCAAGAACACTGGAGTGGGTTTCCATTTCCCTTTCCAATGCATGAAAGTGAAAAGTCAAAGTGAAGTCGCTCAGCCATGTTCGACTCTTAGCGACCCCGTGGACCGCAGCCTGCCAGGCTCCTCCATCCATGAGATTTTCCAGGCAAGAGTAGTGGAGTGGGGGTGCCATTGCCTTCTCCAGTGAATGGGTTAAGTAAGTTAATTTGGGACTTTTAAATTCTCTTTCTCTTTCTCCCTGTGTGTTTGGCAGCTTCAAGTTCTGTTTGTAAAGCAGTGCTTATAAAATGATGTTTCATCAATCTGGACTACAGAGGCTTGGTGTGAGGAAGTGGAGATGGAGGAGATATAAAGAGAAAGAAGAATGGGTCTTGTCCACGGAATTTTTCTGGCAAGAATACTGGGGTGGGTTGCTAGTATTCTTCTCCAGAGTATCTTCCATACCCATATGTTCAGTCCCACATATCTTGTGTCTCCTGCATTGGCAGGCAGATTTTTTTTAACCACTAGATTCACCTGGGAAGCCCCTTACTCACCCAAACAGGGAAAATTCTAATGACCAATATAAACAACTCTGAATTTCTTGCTCTGTTTACTAATGTGGCCATGTCTTTATTTTTTTCTTTATTCATATTTGGTGCTAAGGATGTCTGGCATTTGCTTACATAGTGAAAGTGAAAGTCGCTCAGTCCTGTCTGATTCTCTGCGACCCCATAGACTATAGAGTCCATGGAATTCTCCAGGTCAGAATACTGGAATGGGTAGCCTTTCCCGTCTCCAGGGGATCTTCCCAACCCAGGAATTGATCCAGGATCTCCTGCATAGCAGGTGGATCCTTTACCAACTGAGCTATCAGGGAAGCCCTTGCATACAGAAGCTACACCTGAATTTATACACATTTAAAATTTCCCCTAATGTATCTCTCTATGTATATTTTGTTGTGATGATAGGAAAAACAAGGAAATTTTGGTCTGAGATTTGGTTCAGAATTCAGCTCTGTCACTTAGCTGTTGGGAGGCTCTGAGTGAATTCTCTGAAACTTCTTACTAGAGGTAATGCCTTCCTTCAGAGAAACCCTAATGATTAAGTGAACATAGATTATAAACTATAAATGTCCATATAAATATCAAGCATTAGCATTCTGCATCTGATCTATATTTTACACATTACCTGCAATGGATTGATATATAGAATGTAAGTATGTATACATTTCATAATTTTATGTAATAACTACATGCTTCTGCAATTAACTGATTCTTTTTCTCTTTTTTTATTTTGAAAAGTAATCAATTAAGTCTCTCTTTTATTATGCAAAGTCCATACTGTGAAGCCCCTGTCAGGTTTTGTCTACATATTTCTTACCTTTTGACTTTCTCTCCTAGCTTGTGAGTGAAAGTTGCTCAGTCATGTCCAACTCTTTGCAACTCCATGGACTATACAGTCTATGGAATTCTCCAGGCCTTTCCCTTCTCCAGGGGATCTTCCCAACCTGGGAATCGAACTAGGGTCTTCCGCATTGCAGGCTGATTCTTTACCAGCTAAACCTCAAGGGAAGCCCTAGCTTGGAAGTCATGAAATATCCCTTAACTCACTTAAGCTCTTATGAGTCACCTTGTTGTCCACAAGATAAAGCTCAACATTTCTTAACCAGGCTTGTTAAACCTTTCATAAGTTTATACCAAAATATATTTCTTGCCTTCTGTAACCCAGATATATTTCTAAAATTCTGCCCATTTAAGCACATTATAGACTGAAATACCTATCCTCCTACCTCATCTGGCAAAGCCCTACTCACCTTATTTCAGTCTTTACTTCTCAGCTCTCCGAGGCAGGTTTAGTCTCTTCTCTGTGAACCCCTTACAGTCCCCCTTCTGATGTCTTGATGCTGCAACATATACATTGTACTGTAAATGTTTATGGTATTACTCTTTTAAGTGAAAAATAGTATATTACATGACTTTTGACTATTATGGCCTATCAAAGTTTCTGGCAGATAGAAAATACTTAGTAAATGTTTGTAGTTATATCAATACTGCTGTAATGGTACAACTGTTGATATTTTTGTCATTCATGCTTTATCTAGTGAATTTCAACTGAGATATGGTCAGGGTATTTTTTTTTTTTCCTCTTGCTCTCTCTTTTTTTTTTTACCTCCTTATAAATAAAAGTTCTAAAATTTGAGCAGTGTATCTGATCTTATTTCACTGTTAACTCACTGAAATTCAGGACCAATTGATTAAGATCATTTTAATTGTTCAACTGGATCAACTGGACAGCAATCCAACTGATTTCATGCTGAGAAACTTTCAAAAGTTTATTTCAACCTTATATAAGACCATCTTCTTAGCATCTCCTAAGTCTTCTCTTCATTATGAAGTGTAGTTGTAGTTAAATATATTACCTTATTTTTTGTACTATAATGTACTTATACTACACACACACACACACACACACACATATATAAAATTCCATGAAAAGATGGAAAGAAGAGGATAGAAAATGTCCAGGGATTTGTAGATTTCTGAAGAATCTGCATACTTTTTGAAAGATGGTCAAAATTAAAATGAATCTTGCCAACTCACCAATAAGCTTTTACCATTTACATGGTAAAAGTTTGTTAAGTGATTAAAAAGTGGAATCGAGAAGGACATTACTGATAAGTGAATCTATATTGCAAAATAATTTATAGCATTCCCATCCCTTGAGTTAAATGTGAATCTATATACAACTCTAATCTTCAACTTCTCATTTATTAAAATAGGTTTGGAATGGATCTGGATAGTGATTTCCAGACATTTAAATATTTGTTCCAATTCAATTTCTTCTTAAATCATCAACTGCTCAATACTAATTGTTGCAAACTGAGTTGAAAGCCAAGTCTGAAAGAAAATCATGGTTTTGATCTAACTTATTCTTTGGAATTTTTTTTTTTAACTGGCTTGATTTCTGTATAGGAGTATGCATATGTGTATTGAGACAGAGGTGGAGTCAATGATTAAAGAATTCTGATCTGGGTCTGTTTCCAAATCTCAAAATCAGTGCCTTTAATATGATTATTTATCCAACCTCTCCAAAAGATTCAAATTCTTTATGGAATGTGGTTCAAAGACCAGAAACTATTTTATTTCTTTATTTTTCTATAAAGGAACACCTCTGCCATAGTTCAGATTTGTTGAGAAGCAGATTCTGAGAAATGCAGGCAGAATGTTTATTAGTAAGTGCTTTGAAGCATAACTTCTGTGAGGGAGGTAAGGAAGCAGAATTGGGCAGAAGCAGAAGTTAAATTGCAATGCTTTTGACATGTTAGATTGTCTGACTCTTTTGTGACCCCATGGACTGTAGCCTGCCAGACTTCTCTGTCCATGAGAATTTCCCAGCAAGAATACTGGACTGGGTTGCCATTTCTCTCTCCAGGGGATCTTCCCAACCCAGGGGTGGAACCCACGTCTCCTGCGCTGGGAGGCGGATTCCTTACTGCTTGCGCCACCTGGGAAGACTTGGACAATTTCTGAGGAGTTAATAACTTTTATGTCAGGACAGGCAACATTTCCAGCATCTGAGGAGAAGAGTACCTTAGTTCTTAAAGGAAGAGAGATATATTTCATGCACCAGAGCAGCCCCTGCAGACTACAGTCTGGTGGCTCAGATGGTAAACAATCTGCTTGGAATGTAGGAGAGCTGGGTTCAGTCCCTGGGTCAGGAAGATCCTCTGGAGAGGGAAATGGCAACCCACTCCAGTGTTCTTGCCTGGGAAATCCCACGGCAGAGGAGCCTGGCAGGCTACAGTCCATGGGATCATAAAGAGTCAGACATGACTGAGTGATCAACACGGTGAAATACCTAGGTGAGGTCAGTAAACATAATAGGCTAATTTTGGCTAATCTCTATTGATTGCTCCCACTCTAGAATGTTCAATTTATATTATTTCTCCATTAGATGGTGTCTTAGTACTTTTGGGCTGCTATAACAAAACACCATAGACTATGTGGCTTATACACAATACATATTTCTCACACTTCTGGAGACTGGGAAGTTGAAGATTAAGGCTTCAGTGGATTCTATATCTCATGATAGCCTGCTTCCTGGTTCACAGATGTCCTCTCACTTTGTCCTCAGAGGGTGGAAGGGACAAGAGAGCTCTCTGAGGACTTTTTATAAGAGCACTAATTCTGCTCATGAGGGCTCCACCATTATGACTTAATCATCTTCCAAAAGTCCCATCTTCAAATACCATCGCATTGGGGAATGAGTTTCAGTGTATGCATTTTTAGGGGAATAAGCACATTCAGCATGTTGCACTCGTAAAGCTCTTCAAGGCTGAGTTACATCTATTCTATTATTTTTTTACTTCTTTGAATCTGTCCCACAATGAATAACTGAGTGACTATATGCATATGTATATAATTGTATATATATATATAATCAATTCACTATACATATGTATATATTAAAATATATATATATATATAATTATATATATATAATTTGAAAGTGCTATGCTGATGAATTTAGAGATGGAGGAAGAAGCCACAAGACTATGAATGCCAGGAGACCTTTAAAGACTGGAAAAGGCCAGGAATTGGATTCTCACAAGAAACTTCCAGAAGGAATGCAGCCATTCCAATACCTGATCTTAGCCCAGAGACTGATTTTAGACTTTTCACCACCAGAACTGTAAGAAATGATGTTTTCAAGCCACTTAAGTTTGTGGTAATTTGTTATAGCAACAATAGGAAACTGATAACAATAGGTTTTGTCTATTTGAAACTATGTAATGGGGTTTCTATGTGTCTGTAACCATTTTGACTATGCTTGTAATTTCTTATAATGTTTCCCAATGTGCAAATAATGAATAAGACTTATTAGTCAATAAATGTATTATAGGGGGCTTCCTAGGTGGTGCTAGTGATAAAGAATCCTCCTGCCAATGTAGGAGACGTGGGCTCAATCCCTGGGTCAGGAAGAATCTCTGGAAGAGGTAGTGACAGCCCGCTCCTCTATTCAGGCCTGGAAAATCCCATGGACAGAGGAGTCTAGCCAGATAGAGTCCATGGGACAGCAAAGAGTCAAACACAAATGAGTGAATGAGCATGCATGTGCAAACACACACACACACACACACACACACACACACACACACACACACACACACACACTAGACAGAGTTACATGGGTAGGCAGATAGATATGTATATATACATCTCATAGATGGAAATGTGGAACACCAGAGGCCATTTTTAGTTTGATACTATGTTTATAGTACTTAGTATTTTTAAAATTCAAACAAAATTTTTAAATCACAAGATTTAACATACAAATTGTGGATTTATAACTTCCTTAAGAAACCAAAAGTCAACAGTGGGCCTAGCTTTTCAGGTGGCAGCATCTTAGAGCTAAGTGGCATCTGTTCGTGCGTGTGTGCTATGTCACTTCAGTCATATCTGGCTCTTTGAGATCCTATGGATTGTAGCCCACCAGTCTCCTCTGTCCATAGGCGTCTCCAGGCAAGAATACTAGAGTGGATTCCCATGCCCTCCTCCAGGGAATCTTCCTGACTCAGGGATCAAACCTGCATCTCTTAAGTCTCCTGCATTGGCAGGAGGGTTCTTTACCACTAGCATCACCTGGGAAGCCTGAGTGGCATCTGTGCTTGTGATATAAAATATGACTTCTCTAGACGGCCTTGCTTTCTACTGACAGGTATGCTTGTCCACTTAGGTACCTGTCTGGCCCACCACACCCAGCCTGGCTTAATTAAAGTATTGTATCTTTGTTTTATTTAGTTGTTAGTATTATATGAACTGCCTTGTTTATTTAGCATTGTTAAGAAGAGTCGAAAATTATAAATAAAAATGCTATGTGTAAATCAATATCTAGAAATAACTATTCTCTTTAATTCCCTCCTATTTTTTAGTTCTATAGCTTCTAATTAAAATAGGAAACCATTTTCTTATTATGGATTCATGCTTCTAGTTAAAATAATGCCTAGGATGTGGAGATGGGATGGGGAGGGTTGTCAGATGTAGAATTTGCTGTCATATTTTTGAGCAACAAATCCACCAAGAACTTTCTCTGCAAACCTTCATGAATGTCTGAGTCTGAAAGGTAGCTACCAGTGTGGACTCTCACGTTAACCTGCCTAAGTTCAAACCCAAGATACACCACTGATTAGTTGGGTCAAGTTACTTAATCTCTCTTTCTATTTTCTTATCTGCACATGAAAGTAATAATATCTTCCTCATGGTTGAGCATTAAATTAGTTGATATTTGTAGATCATTTGGAACTGACATGACACAAACCAAGTATTCACGTAGCACCTACTTGTACTAGATCCAGCCTTTAACCTGCCTTACTACCAGTCTTATTCACCTAATACCATGTCCTTAAGTCTAACCAGCAAGCCACACATCTAGCCAACAGCCCAAAGTATGGCCTTATTACTAAATGTGACAGTTTACCCATCTATCTATCTTATGCTCACATTTTCTATAAAGAAAATAAACAAATGATAAAGTGAAGATTAGGAAGAATTGATAATTGGCGGCAGACCAAGTGCTATTTTTAGAAAAAAGTTACTCATTGTCCCCAGATGGGATGCTTTTGAGATTACCTGATCACTGAGATCTCTGACTTCCCAGCTGGGGTTTTATACACTTTGGAATAATCATCTTTATGAAATAAATATAATTCATAGCAAGCATGACAAACTGGATATTTACACATACAGGTGTTTGTGCACGTGAATATCTGCACATATTCACATATTTGTGAATCACGTTTGAGAAGGAGTGAATCTATCATTTATCACGTTTTTCAGATGGCAAAAGAATGATCCAAAGAGAATTAAAGTAATATAACATACTGTACTGCAAAATAGAAACCATAAGAATTTTCCCACAAATGTCTTCCTACAACATTAAAAAAAAAAACCCTCTAGGAAACATATGATTAGCTTGGGTCAATAAGTTTAGGTTTTGTATAAATAGAAGCCATAATTTATTTTGCAAATGCATGTGCCCATGATGACATTTTTCACTTTTCCTTTTAGAATTTCTGTTTCTGAGGATTTCCCATAAAAACTATGAAATTTGTAACTTAGATTAACCACATACCACATGATCTAACCACGTTCTTTTCTTTAATGTAGTGACTAGTTTCTGAGACCTTCTGACATGGCTCTGTAAAGCTATTGCAATAGTGGGACTTTTCATTTTATTTATTTATTTTGTGATTTACAATAATATGTCTGGAGTCAGGGGCCGGGTGAATGTGGTGAGTGTGTCTGGGTTTTGTGTACTCTGGATTGGTGATTCTCTTTGCAGGGATTTACTTTAGTGTGTTTGAGATATAAAAATGTAGCAGAAACAGGAAAAAGCTTTTGTGTGCTTCCTTAGCCTCAAAGCAGTCACAGCCCACTAAACTGTGCGGATGGTTTGGGGATTTAGTTTTTCTTTGAGCTGTTGTGCACATCATAAAACTGAATTTCAAGTGATACTTTTCAAGTAGCATCTACTTTTGTACATTACTTTGGGTATCTATTATATAGCTGAGATAATGTAACAGAATGCGTAATTTGTTTTCTTTAAAAATGGATGATTTTAGGCATAGAAGTCAAAGACTAATCAGAAGTAATTCATAATTACTGAAGTCCATATGCTTCTTGGCGGGACTACTTGGAAGAAGACAGTCTTATATTTGTTGTATAATCTCCTATATCTAGAGATTCTTACCTTTAGTTATGAGCCTTAGCTTTATTTTATTTAATATTCTATTAGACTACAACAGACTGTAGACTAATAGACTATAATGTTCTATTAAAAGAGGATGTGCAGAAAAATATGTCATTACCTTTATTACCGGAGGGGCTTCCCTGGTGGCTCAGAGGTTAAAGCGTCTGCCTGTAATGCAGAAGATCTGGGTTTGATCTCTGAGTCGGGAAGATTCCCCTGGAGAAGGAAATGGCAACCCATTCCAGTATTCTTGCCTGGAGAATCCCATGGACAGAGGGAGCCTGGTGGGCTACAGCCCACAGGGTTGCAAAGAGTCAGACACAATTGAATGACTTCACTTTCTTTCTTTCTTTCTTTATTACTAGAACAAAAGTGACAGTTGTTACTATCATTTATAAGAATATGAGTAGTTCTCCTTGCCACCTATGGATTAAAAAAAAAGCTTCCATGCATATATTAGGGATACCAAATTACTTATATGGAGGTCATAAGACTTACTTTATAATTTGTTGAAAAAATGTAAAGTTCTGACATTTATATAAAATAAACTGTTCTTCTAAAGGCTGGTTGTTTTATCACAGACAGTTGATATTAAGGGATGGAACAGTAAATACTCTACTTGTTAAGAGTTAGAGTCAGAAAAGAGAGAGCAGAAAGAGCTGGTTTTAACAGTTCATGCATTCTGGATAATTTATATTTATAAAAATATTCTATTGTTAGATTACCTTGACCTAACAAAACCAGAATTTTCATCAGAAACCCTGTCAGTCACATGCTTCTATATGTGACGGTGTGTGTGTGTGCTGTCCTGTTCAACTCTGTGGGAGCCCATGGACTGTCACCCAGCAGGCTCCTCTGTCCATGGGACTTCCCAGGCAAGAACACTGGAGTGGGTTGCCATTTCCTTCTTCAGGGGATCCTCCCAGCCCAGTAATCGAACCTAAGTACCTTGCATCTCCTGCATTGGCAGGCGGATTCTGGTGCCACCTGGGGAATCCTATAATGAATGTGAAAGTGTTAGTTGCTCAGTTGTGTCTGACTTTTTGTGACCACATGGACTGTAGCCGACTAGGTTTCTCTGTCCATGAAATTCTCCAGGCAAGAATGCTGAATTGGGTAGCCATTCCCTTCTCCAGGAGATCTTCCCAACCCAGGGGTAGATCTCAGGTCTCCAGCATTGCAGGCAGATTCTTTACCATCTGAGCCATCAGGGATATGTGATGAAATAGCCTTAAAGAAGTTAACATGAACAGCTTTAGCAACTACAAACTTTCAGGGTTTTTCTTTTTCTCCTGAATTAACTAAAATGTATATATATTAAGATGGAATTATTTTGGACAACCTTTTTATCTTTGATACAGATATAATAGATCTTATAGTAAAATCTTTATTTGCAGCATTTCAATCCTTGTAGCTCCAGTAATACACCAGAAACATAATCACAAAAATATCAAAGAAAACTTTTGGCAACCTTTAACAATGTGTGCAAAAGAAAGGTGATTAAAAAAATAAAGGCTGAGCATTTGGTAATTTAACTAATTCAATATTTACTGAAGATTGAGTTAAGAATTAAAATCTAAACCTGGTATATTATGGACATGGTTAAGTGTTGGTTGCTTAGTCATGTCCGACTGTTTGCAACTCCATGGACTGTAGCCCACCAGGCTCTTCTGTCCATGGGATTTTCCCAGGCAAGCATACTGGAGTGGGCTGCCATTCTCTCCTTCAGGGGAAACTTCCTGATTCATGGATCGAGTCCCAGTCTCCTGCACTGCAGGCAGATTCTTTACTGTCTGGGTCACCAGGAAAGCCCTGGACATGGTAGAAGAAAACTACAAAAGAAGATGAATTAAACAATATTTAAGGAAGTTACAACTTTGAAACCTCTTAAAGAATTTCCTGTTCATGGCACTTTTCACTTGACTCTATATTTTTGACATAGGATAATCTATAATAGCTTTCAGTAAAAATACATGCATTTGATACAAAATAAAATTCCATTGTTTTGGATACTGAACAACAGAAAAAATATGTTTCTCATAAAAGATGAGTAATTCTTACATCCAAATAAACACTCAAAATGCTGGATCTTATAATAATGAGGGAAAAATTCAAAACAAAAATCCCATATCTTTAGCTAGTTATTCTTTAATATTCTGTTATTTTGCTGTCAAACAATATATTATTTATAGTAGATTTCAGGGATATAAAAATAAAAGCTGAAATACAATAAAAATATAAAAAACTGGAAATGATTGAAAAGACTCATCATAGAATATAGACTGGATAGAGTAGGAGGTAAAGGTGACAGAGTACTAAGACATAGGAAGAATATACAAGGGTACATAACTTCAGGTACCAAAGAGTCAAAAACAGTTACTGTGACATAATGATGTTAGCAAGTGAAACATGAGAGGCTGAGTTTATTTGGAAAATTTGGATTGAAGTTATCAGGGAAAGCGTATGGTCCAGATATAACTAGAGCACTGAGTGACAGCATCCCAGTGGAGATAAAGGGCATGAAATTCAGATGAGAGTGTGTTGTACAGATGTCTCACAAATATGATGGTTTCATGAGGGGCTGGCAAGATTTGGAATGGGCCAGAAGATCTGACCAGTCTCCAGAACCTTAATGGGTGAGAGGATGTTAGTACGTGATAGTGTTCAGATGATATAGCCTATTGCCAGGGACCCCCAAGAAAACTAGGAAGATAATAGGCTTTAAAGTCATTAAGACTGAACGACCTTCCCAAATCAGAGAACAGATTAGTGAAATCACTCCGTCCTGTTCGACTCTTTGCTACCGTGTGGAGTATAACCCACTAGGCTCCTCTGTCCGTGGGATTTTCCAGGCAAGGATACTGGAGTGGGTTGCCATTTCATTCTCCAGGGGATCTTTCCAGCCCAGGGATCAAACCCAGGTCTCCCTCATTGCAGGCAGATGCTTTAACCTCTGAGCCACCAGGGAAGCCCCCTGGTGAGAACAGATTAAGTAAGTATGGATAAGCAAGTCTTATCCCAGGCTTAGATGGTAAAGAATCTGCCTGCAATGCAGCAGACCCAGGCTCAGTTCCTGGTTGGGAAGATCCCTTAGAGAAGGAATACTCCAGTATTGTTGCCTGGAAAATTCCATGGACAAAGGAACCTGGCAAACTATAGTCCATGGGGTTGCAAAGAGTTGGGCAGGACTGAACAACTAATGCTTTCACTTCATCTCAGGTAGATTCTGTTCCCTAAAAGGATGTCTCAGCTTTCTTAAACTTGAGGTAGTTAGTCATGTGTGAGGGATATACCGTATTTTCTGCTCAAGAAAGTCTGCTTCCTGAGTGGATCCAATTACCCATGACTGCTGTTCTTTCAATTTTTATCTAGTAGGCCTGCCTCAGTATCTTCCTTCTTGCCTTGATATGTAAATTTGACTCCTCCAAAATATAGACAGACACTAAAAATTAGACAGGGAAGAGATTGGTGGAAATTCTTGTAAGAATAAAAGGAGAAGGAGGAGGCAAAGATAAAAGTTTGTCTGATAGGAAAGAGAGAAAAAAAGCTTGGTTAGAATGAGCCTCAGGCTAGAGGAGGCTCAGAAAATCTTGACCAGGTCAGAGGGAGGTCCCAGACCACAGGTGGCCAGTTTGAGTTGTCCCGAGTGCAAAGTAGCTTCAATGGTGTCCAACTCTTTGTAATCCCATGGAGTGCAGCATGCCAGGCTCCTCCGTCCATGGGATTTTTCCAGGCAAGAATACTGGAGAGGATTGCCGTTTCCTTCTCTAGGGGATCTTCCTGACCCAGGGATTGAGCCCTTATGTCTCCTGCATCGGCAGGCAGGTTCTTTACCACTAGCGCCCCCTGGGAGTCCCTGAGTAGTCCTGTCTTGGGCCAACCTGGACTGCTCCAGGACCTCTATCTGCTGTGCTCAGTATGACTGGAAGCAGGCCATAACTTCCATGTTGAATCCATAGGTGATGGATGGATGGCAGCTGGAGTCCATCGGCAGACTCTGCTAATGCGGCACATTCCCTCAAAGGCGGATCTGAATGTGAACCTCAGGGGCAGCCATCCTTATAGCAGCATAGCTGCCTAACTTCAATCACCGAGCCCCTTGGCACACCATGGATGGTCCCTGAGCAAGCTGCATGGTGTTTTTGGAATCTGAGGAATGCAAATGGAGGTCAGATCAATGGTCACCATCAGCTTTGGATTTTTGATTCTGTGATTCATTCAACAAATATTTATTGAGTACCTGCTACTGCCCTGGCACCGGTGATACAGCATGAACACCAAATCAGAGTGAACGTCAAATCAGAGTGAACACCGTGAGGACTGTATATTTAAATCCTACCATTCTCATTTCCTTCCTTCAGTTCAGTTCAGTTCAGTTGCTCAGTCATGTCCATCTTTTTGTGGCCCCATGGACTGCAGCAGGCCAGGCTTCCCTGTCCATCACCAACTCCTGGAGCTTGCTCAGACTAATTTCCATTGAGTCTGTGATGCCATCCAACCATCTCATCCTCTGTCTCCTCCTGTCTTCAATCTTTCCTAGTATCAGGGTCTTTTCAGTGAGTCAGTTCTTTGCATCAGGTGGCCAAAGTATTGGAGCTTCAGCTTCAGCATCAGTCCTTCCAATGAATATTCAGCAGTGGCCACAGAACTGGAAAAGATCAGTTTTCATTACAGTCTCAAAGAAAGGCAGTGCCAAAGAATGTTCCTTCCTCAGGTCATTGTTATACAAATTTAACTACTTTAAAATTTTTCTAAATGATAATTTTTACTGATTTTTATGTTTATTTCGCTTTATCTTTCCCCCTTAGCATTGCTTCATGTATCCTACCTCTTTCTGTGTTCATGTATTTCCTTTAAATCAATGAAATGCATAGTTTAATAATTTTTCAGTGATAATCTGTGTAGAAAATTTTACCCCTTTATGTGTAAATGTTTTTACTTTTGAATGATTGTATGCATATGCTTACTCATGTCTGACTCTTAGCAACCCCATGAACTGTAGTCCACCAGGCGCCTCTGTCCGTGAGATTTTCCAGGCAAGAATACTGGGTAGGTTGTCATGCCCTTCTCCAGGGGATCGTCCCAACTTAGGGATCAGACCTACATCTCCTGCATCTCTTGCACTGGCAGGCGGTTCTTTACCACTGAGTCACTTGGGATGCCTACATAGTGTCTGGCCTGCGTGCATGCTCAGTCATGTCCCATGGCCTGTAGCCTGCCAGGCTCTTCTGTTCATAGAATTTCCCAGGCAAGAATACTGGCGTCTGTTGCCGTTTCCTCCTCCAGGGGATCTTCCCAGTCCAGGGACCAAACCTGTGTCTCTTGCAATTCTCCTGCAATGCGGGTGAATTCTTTACTGCTGAGCTACCAGGGAAGCCCTCCAAGTATTGTCTAGTGAAGTGAATATTTTCTGTCTTGTCATGTATAATTTTTTAAAATAACGCTGACTATAATAAAGTACTAATTTATAATAAAGTGGGTGACTTTTATTTCTGATAAAGTTTATAGTATTCCCTCTACTTTATAAAGTAATATTAATGGCTAATATTTATATAGTACCAACCATTTGCCAGAAACTATTCTAAGTGTTTTATGGATATTGCTTTGCTTCATGTCCATAACACGCCTTGTAGTCAGCATTGTGATGATTACAATCCCATTTTATACATGAAGAAAATGAGGCAGAGTGATTAATTTTCCCAAGTCCTATAGGCACCAGTTCCAAATTTGTACTCAGGCAATATCCTGGCTACCCTGGCTATGAATTCACTTTTTAAATTTTCTAGCTCCGGTTTTTCCTTTTTAACTGTCCTAATTTTGTCAATTACATCTTTATATTATGTACTTCTACTAGAGGTAGATCTAGTCAGTCATCTTTGAGATGGCTCTTATATGCTTCCTATGCTTTTAATAATCTTTGTTAATGATACATTAACTTTAAAAATTCCTTTAAAAAAGCGTATGTACTCTAAATTTTAGAAGCCTAGGATAAATGCCTACTTTTTTCCCAGACTAGTTGTAGTTCAGTTTTTCTCTGTAGCTCAGAGAAAATTTCTGAAGGAATGATCTTACAGAACAGCATGCAGTTCTAGAAGAGGGAGAATTCTACCGGAATGTTGTGAAGTAGGTAAGCTTATTAAGGATTGATAGAAATCTAGTATTACTTTGGGTTCTATCCAATTTCATTCTTAAGACATTTTTTAAATTTATTTTTTATTTTATTTATTTAGCTGTGCCAGTTCTCAGTTGTGGCACGAGGGATCTTCAGTTGTGGCATGTGGGATCTACTTCCCTGACCAGGGATCAAACCCTGGATGCCTGTGTTGGGAGTTCAGAGCCTTAGCCGCTGGACTACCAGGGCAGCCCTTTTATTTTTGGCCATGCCTTGAGGTTTCTGGATCTTAGTTTTCCAGCCAAGAATCGAACCTGGGTCATCAGCAATGAGCATGGAATTCCAACCACTGGAGCACCGGGGAATTTCTCTCATTTTGAAACTTTTGAAATATGAAAAAGTTATGTAGAAAAACATGTTTACATAGTATTAATAGAATTAAGCTTTTAGTGGCTCAGTTTTTTGCTGTGTTTTTTTTGCCACTTCAGTTTTTAATTGAAAGATACTTGCTTTACAGAATTATGTGGTTTTCTGTCATACATCAGCAAGAATCAACCATAGGTACACCATGTCCCCTTCCTCCCTAACCTCCTGTCCATCTTCCTCCCCCCCCACCCTTCTAGATTGTCACACAGCTCCTGTTTGAGCTCCCTGAATTGTATGGCAAATCTGTTTTACATATGGTATTATAAATTTCCATGTTACTCTCTCCATACATTTTGAGGGCTTCCCAGGTGGCCAGAGTGATAAATAATCCACCTGCCAATGCAAGAGACACAAGAAACGAAGTTTGATCCCTGTGTCCATAAAAGCCCTTGCGGTAGGAAATGGCAACCCACTTCAGTATTCTTGTCTGGGAAATTCCATGGATAGAGGAGCCTGGTGGGTACAATCTGTCCATGGGATCTCAAAGAGTCAGCAACGACTGAGAGACTGAGCACATAAAGTTGGCTTGAAATCTAACACTGGCTTCCCTTTGGCATAGCAGATGGGCACCTGACCTCCAGGTGCCCTTCACTGGGTTAATTCCAGCTGCTCACACACTGGTTACATGACTTTGGATATATTTTTAAACCTCTCTCTGTTTCAATTTCCTCATCTCTAATGTTTGAGCAATAATAGTAAGTTCCTCTGGGAGTTCTTGCATTAAGTGAGTTCTTAGAACAAACGTTTGTATATAACAAATAATATCGTGTTAGCTATTATTATTATTACACCTTCTGCAGCTATTATTAACTTGTTTTTGTTTAGTCGCTAAGTCCTGTTTGACTCTTTTGTGACCCCATGGACTGTAGCTCTCCAGGTTCCTCTATCCATGGGATTTCCCAGGCAAGAATACTGGAGTAGGTTGCCATTTGCTTTTCCAAGGTATCTTCCCCAATCAGGATCAAACCCTCATCTCCTGCTTTGCAGGCAAATTCTTTACTGCTGAGCTACCAACTTAGCGGTTCTTAAAGTTGGTGTTTTATAGAATAATAAAAAGGAAAAAAATAGGGAATTGGCTTAAGGTATCCAGCATTTTAGTGACAATAGAAAAATATTAATAATTACTACAGTCTACTACCAAGTGTATGAGAGAAATATTCTAGGACATAAAAAGAGAACAAAGATGGCTTTATACAAAACTCATTGTAATGCATTTATTATTCTGTTTCACCATAGAGCAATAGAGATTTTGTCAAGAAATAGCACCAGTCTGGGGTTTGAGAATCATTGTTTTAAATATCATTGCCCTGAAAGATGGGGCAAATTGCACATCCAGGGTGTTTTACAATAGCATCAATGTAATAGAAAAATAGCCCCTTATAGTTTAGGAATAGCTATCCAAATGTCCTTGCTTTTAAAAAAAGAGTCTAAATTGATCTTCAAGGATTATTTAATAAAAACCACTTAAAAGAGATACAAATTGTGCAAGTATATTATAGGAAATGACTACATATAGGTTTAAGGAATAATTAGTATGCTATTTTAAAGAATTACACTGAAGAGCCTCAAAAGAAGTTTAACATGAAGAAGGAAGTCATTCAACAGGGCTCTAATTCACAAAAATATAATGCCCAGCTTTCCATTCTGCAGTCTAATGAACAATAGAAGAACCTGAGGACTCAGTTGAGCAATGCCTGATGATTAAGGGATAAGAAAATAAAATGGAAATCTCAAGAAAAGGACATGGAATTTTATAATTTTAGCTTGGATAAAGTATGGCTAATGGTCATTTCAAGAAGTATTTTCAACTATAAACAGAGATTATAATATGTTGAATGGGGGTAGTTATTTTTCCCCCCTGAGATTCTAAATTGACTGGAGTTTAATCTTTAGAAGGGCTGAATAACCTGTTGTCATTTACCCACAACTATTGGATTCTGTTGGATAAATTCTCTGCCTAGGACACTAGACCAGGATCCTGGAGCCTGTGTAATGATTCAAGATTAAAGATATGGATGAAGTGGTTGTGTCTTGCTTTCATATTGCTTCTATTTATCAACATTGATTTGTACACACATTACAAAAACAGAAGACTGGAAAACAAGGACTGTGCAAATGAGATCAGGGAATTAAAAGAGCCTTTCAACTGAAGTAGCTAGAAGAAAACTTGTGAGGATATTTTAGATCCATGGATGCATAAATACGGGCAGGTAGATAAAGAGTCAGAGTTGGAGTGAGTATTTAGAAAGAAGGCATGATCATTGCATAATAAATAGGATTAATTTGCTTGTAATAAAATGTTATCATAGAAACTACTAGAATATAAATTTGAAAAGACAGATTACAGCCAGTTTACATGTTGAATGAACTTTATCATCTTAAACTTGGGAGAACCGTTTATTATTTTCTACTTTCAAATATATTATTTAAAAATTCAGTTAAAAGAGTACTGCATTTTACTTAAACAATAATAGAAGCTAGATTACCTGCAAACAACTTAATATTGGCATTGAATATGCATAGTATCCTAGGAATTCAAAACAACTATTCTTTTTCAACAATTAGGGTTGTTAGAGTCAGTAAATAAAAAATATTGTGTTTTATCTGATCATCTATTAACAATATATTTTGACACTGTTCTGAATTAACGCATCCATGGATTGAAATAGCTAAAAACGGCTTTCCTTTGGTTTTACAGGATGTGACCAATGATAAAACTGATCCTTTGTCAACTTTTTGTTTTAGGGGTATATGATATATCATGCCAACAAAGGTCCGCCTAGTCAAGGCTATGGTTTTTCCAGTAGTCATGTATGGATGTGAAAGTTGGACTGTGAAGAAAGCTGAAAAAAAAAAAAGAAAGCTGAGCACCGAAGAATTGATGCTTTTGAACTGTCGTGTTGGAAAAGACTCTTGAGAGTCCCTTGGACTGCAAGGAAGTCCAACCAGTCCATCCTAAAGGAGATCAGTCCTGGGTGTTCATTGGAAGGACTGATGCTAAAGCTGAAACTCCAATATTTTGGCCACTTCATGCGAAGAGTTGACTCATTGGAAAAGACTCTGATGCTGGGAGGGATTGGGGGCAGGAGGAGAAGGGGAAGACAGAGGATGAGATGGCTGGATGGCATCACCGACTTGATGGACATGAGTTTGAGTAGACTCTGGGAGTTAGTGATGGACAGGGAGGCCTGGCGAGCTGCGATTCATGGGGTCGCAGAGTCGGACATGACTGAGTGACTGAACTGAATTTAATATATCATGGATTTGTAAATCTATAAATCATCCTATTTTACATTAGAAATTAACTATTGTTTATCTTAAAACTAATGTAGTGTACCCTGTGTTTAAAGAAAGCAAATTATGTAAACGTATATTCAGTGAAAATTGTTTCCTTCTTGTTAAATCTTAAGCTGTTTCATCAGTTTGTGATCTTTCTGTTACTGTATATTTAAATGTATATACAAATCTTTTTACATCTGGGACCATATTAGACACACAATTTTATACCTTGCTTTTTTCAATTTATCTTGAAAATCTTGAAAATCACTTTTTATGAATACATTATGCTGCTGCTACTGCTAAGTCGCTTCAGTCATATCCAATTCTATGTGACCCCATAGACAGCAGCCCACCAACTCCCCCATCCCTGGGATTCTCCAGGTAAGAACACTGGAGTGGGTTGCCATTTCCTTCTCCAATGCATGAAAGTGAAAAGGGAAAATGAAGTTGCTCAGTCATGGCCGACCCTCAGTGACCCCATGGACTGCAGCCCACCAAGCTCCTCCATCCATGGGATTTTCCAAGCAAGAGTACCGGAGTGGGGTGCCATTGCCTTCTCTGATGAATACATTATAGCTATGTATTATTATTTTTAACTGCTACATTCTATTCTATTATATTAATATACCTTTATTTGAATAGCCACCTAATAATGGCCATTTAATGGCCTCTCTTCACTGTTTAAGTATATAACTGAAATTATATCATAAGACTATTTGCCATTCTTATTTAATGTTCTTCATAATCATGTTTACATATTACTCTGTAAATGAAAATGTTTGCAATTTAGTTTTAAGGCTCGACCTGAAGGTTCCAGAGAAACCAGTGTGCATTGATAACCTACTAACTATGTGCTAGCCCCCCTTTTGTACTATCACTTCTCCTTATTTGGAAGTCAATGAAGCAATGTTGGGGGGCACAGCAGTGGCCTGGCCATGTTTGCATATACTGTCCACGCGGCCTTCAGCAGCCTGGATTAAGCTTCTTCCACAGACTTAGAAGCACAAGTCATCTGTCCGTACTTAGGTGGTATGCAACCAGCAAAGCCCAGGTTCCAGAGCACAATTGATTTAAACCACACTCTCGGTGTTCATAGGATATCTCTGATCTCAATATCAGATTAAAAGGGGATGAATGTTGCTGTAAAGAAAGTTAAAAAATTTATAACTATGCAAAGGAAGATACTTTATAAAGATGGTTCCCAATACCAATAATTTGCTGTCCCTTCACTGCAGAAATAAAAGCAATTTCTTAACAGGCCAGATAATTGTAATTGTATTTCTGTCTCTGGACAATCTCTGCTTCTATAATTTCAATAATTGCAAACACACCACCATTTCCTTCTGTCCTCTCCCTCCCCCCAAAGTTGCTCTGAGACACCCTAAGATACTTTCAGGGAGCTCTTGAAGTCAACATTATTTTCACGATAATAGTTTATTATTTTCCTGTTCCTTTTGGACTGAAATTTGCACACAATACTGGAGCCTTAAGGGTACTGCTGTCTTAGAATAAGTCAAGTGGCCCTAAACTGTATTGAAAGTTACTGTATTCTTTGAGGTTATACACTTAAACTAAAAAGTCCTTGATCCTTGAATGAGGCAATTTTCATTAAATTTCTTCTATTTAACGTCTTTTTAATATTTTCTATGACAAGATGGGAAGTACCCATATAGAACTTCTGCTGCATATTGAAGTACAAATTATAATGTTCATCTCAAAGTAAAGCCCTTATATGATTCAGTTTGAGCTATATATATTAGACCCATTTTTCATGGCCTACAAATTATGATTATTCAGACCTGAGTATATACAGATACCTAGAAAATAAAGTGTATCCATAACCTGAAGGAAAATGATTTACAGTATTTGTTGTTGATAAAATTTTAGCTTTCACGGAAAATTAGAATTTTTAAAATTTATATCTGCTATCATGAACTTGACAGATTTCCAATACCTAATGAAATTTCTGATGAGATCATGATGGTGATATTAATGAATGTGATTTTTTTTGATACTTTGTAATGAAATGTGTCAACATTTGAAAGATCTGCATAACTCAGTAAGCAGTATTCTCTAACAGACCAATTCTTAGTGTTATAAAATCATGCATTGGTCAAAGATCTATTAAGAATGCAAGATAAATAATGGATTTTAATGCAAAATAAAATGAAATGTTCATTGACATAGTTTCAGATTCCACATTGCAATAGAATTTTAGGACACAAGTATTGTCAATATTTGGTGTGCCTCAAAGAAAAATACCCACAATTAGATAAAGAAGCAACTAAAATGTTTTCTTTTCCAATTATACATTTGTGAGAGGCTGAATTTTCCTTATATCCTCAACCCAAGGTATATATTGCAATATGTTTTTTTTTATTACATAGAAGCAGATATGATAATTCAGCATTTTTATTGTCACATAACAAGAGATTCACAAAATTGTAATGCAATGCCCTTTTCCTTGCTTTTAAAACTTGGAATGTATGATTATCTTAGTGTAGCATATTATATATGTGAACATTTTAAATGGGTTTGTAGTCATTATTTTTAATGAATTAATAAATAGTTTAGAAACAGTTTCTGCTTTCCTTTCTAATCTGGCAAATACCAATGACTATAACATACATAAATAAAGCTGTCGTCACCTTGGTAATTTTTATAGTGGTTTTGAGTCCAGAAAGTTTTGAGACCATCTGTTCTAAGCTGTCATTGGTAAGAATGTTTGTATCACTATAGGATTACTGAATCAAAAGGAATGGATAGTTTATATTCCATTTAGGAAATATTTCAAATCGTAATTCAGATCCTCAAAGGCCCTTCATAAATACCGAAGAATGTACAAAATGCCTAACTGCAAGCTTTAGTGTACCTTCCTGGGCACATTGCCCCATTGCTTGCTATTTTAAGAGTTTGTATACCTTGTATGTCTAGTTCATCTTTATAATCACATAGCTTCCACAAAAGTGCATAACACAAAAAAGATCCTCCTTGAATCGTATTGGTTTGGAAGAATGACTGAATGAACATAGACATTCACACAAGTGGTGCTCTGCAATCAGATAGAGATGAAAATCTCACACCATCAAAACAATGTGGGTAGATGCAAGTGAATAAATATACCATGATTGCTGAAAATTTTGTTGTTTGAAAATGGAGAAAATAGTGTCACCTCATATCCCTTGATTAGTAAATGGTTCATGAAAGATGTAGAGTTTTGAAGGTAAAAGGGTGCTTTCAGGACTTCCCTGGGGGTCCAGTGATTAAGAATCCTCCCAGCAAATCAGGGGAAACAAGTTCCATCCCTGATCAGGGAACTATGATCCCACATGGCTGTTGGGCAACTAAACCTGTGCACCTCAACTAGAGAATTAAGCGCTCCAACGAAAGATCTCACATGACTCAACTAAGACCCCATTCAGTCAAGTAAATAAACAGAAATAAAAAATAAAATTGTTAAAATTTTGAAAAGAGCAGTTTCAAGCACCAATGGCAGTACAAAGAGCATAAGACTAAAAGATAGTGTGAAATAATATTCTAAACAGTCATTCTAGTGAAGAAGGAACAAGGTGAATTCATTTAGGGAGAGCATGAAGAGATGAAGAATATAGTTGATGCTCAAAGATGTTCAACCAACTCAACTGAGAAATGATTACCTGGATAGAAAAGGGACCAGGCAGTATCATTCCCATAGGAAACAATGAAGTTGGCTGCATGGTATTTTAAAAGTTAGAGCCCATACCTCTTAAATCATAGCTGAGTAACTGAGCCTAATATTTTGGAGGTTAATCAAAATTTAAAAAATTAGGAAACTGGTTTTCTGAGATGCAATAAAGTTCAAGTTGGGTCCTGAAACTGTCGCTTGCCTGCTGATGTCAGAATATACAACAGGTGAGAGAGAAAGTGAATCCATGATTATTTTATTGAATTAAATTTAGGTGAGCTTTTGTGGGGAATGTAAGGGGAGAGAAATTTTTAACTTTATAGCTGAGGTAGTCAGGAAAGAATGTCTGTGATCCAATTTGAAAAAGATAATAAAATAACAAAAATAGGAATTTCTGGCTGTCTCCTTACTGTCACCATGATTAGTGTTGTTATGGGTGACAATTTTTAGTACAGTCAGAAACAGTAATATTATAAAAGAGACAATTTGAATTATTATTTAAATGTTTTACATTAACATATGGTGATATAAAGCAGATAAAGTCTCACTTCAATTTACTGGTAAGTAACTATAGTATTAAAAGGAACATTTAAGCATAGAATTAAATGCATATTAATCTAGTTCACCTATGTCATTAGAATCATCACAAAATATTATGTATTATTTCTCAGTTAAAATAATAGCAAAATTGCAAAAATATTCATAAACCTTTATATCCACTCTTAAAATAGCTTCTAGAGTGAATCATCTATAAAGGGAGCAAACTAAGTTTAACATTAAACTTGTATAAAAATTAAACTTAGGTTTTAAATTAAATATAGAGATTCATCAAAGCTAGGTTTTTCCCATAGTCATGTATGGATGTGAGATCTGGACAATAAAAAAGGTGATCACTGAAAAACTGATGCATTCAAACTGTGGTGCTGGAGAAAACTCTTGACAGTCCCTTGGACAGCAAGGAGATCAAACCAGTTAATCCTAAAGGAAATCAACCCTGAATAGTTATTGGAAGCACTGATGCTGAAGCTCCAATACTTTGGCCAGCTGATGTGAAGAGTCGACTCATTAGAAAAGACTCTGTTGCTGGGAAAGATTGAAGGCAGGAGGAGAGGGGACAACAGAGGATGAAGTGGTTGGATGACATCACCAACTCAATGGACATGAGTCTGAGCAAGCTCTGAGAGATGGTAAAGGACAAGGAAGCCAGGGGGTGCTGCAGTCCATAGGGGTCAACAAGGTCAGACACGACTGAGCAACTGAAAAATAACAATAGAGATTGTCAAGTGATACCACAGGTGAGAGTACTTTTTCACTGATCTTACATATTTTGGTTGCTTTTTTCTCCTATCTGCTAATTTCATGATGTCTGTATAATAATACATCTGTCATCCACTCTATCAAAACTTATTTTTCCTACATATGTTTATACAAATACATATACTCACATTTTCTATTCTTACAGTGTTTGTGGTTATGAACTGTTAATATTTCTCTAAGCAATAATAATGCATACACTTGAAAATCAGAGAGGAAAGTGATGTATATCTTACATATATCTGTTATTTTTATATATACATATATTTATATACACAACCCTTTCTTTCAAATGTGGACATATCTATATACTCTATATCATCTTTACCTATCTATGTCAACATTTGTATCTCTAGTTCTAGAAGTTTACCCTTCACTATTTGTCCTGAAGAATATGAATATAATCAAGCCCATGCTTGATTGTACTCCCCCTCTTGAGTAGAAGTGAAAATCTTGAACTGAGTTTACAGGTCGAGTTATAAGCACACATGCATTCTGTGATATGGTCTAAATCTCACAGTTCTGCCTGTTTTGTAAACATGGCAAAGCTCTCAGCCATCCTACTAAAAACAGAACAATGAAAGATGTGATTTTAAACTCAGTAAAGTCCAGGTTTTCAGAAGAACACACACAAGGCTGTACTAGTGTAATCTACATCCCTCCCTGATAGGGAGGATCAGCCCTACCCTTTGGGCTTTGTGCCAGTGGCTACCAACCTTGTGAGTTAGTGGAACAGCAGCTATAGAAATTACAGTGGAGAAAACCTCACAGTCACGTGCATTTTTCCCAGGTAGCAAAAGAAAAATCCTCCAGTATAATCAGAAATAATAAATAATAAATAATTACCCTGCACACATTATTTTGCTGTTTTCTTATTGTAGGTTACAAAAAAAAAATCACAACCCTACTTCTCCCTTATCAAACTTTGATAAAGTAATTAAATTTAAATGTGTTCTAATTTGCTCTTGGTTTAGTTTTGACTTTCTGGTTTAGAATATACATCCACAGAAGCAAGAGACCATAGTTAATAAATGAGAGCCTTGTCTAAACTACACAGAGAAGGCAGGCAAGAAATAGTACATACTTTTCTGCATGGATGTTAAAGCAATGTCACTAATATCATTTTGGATAGAATTCTCACTCCTGCTGTTTAGAAAGCAAATCAGCTAATGCTGTAATTTCTCTTCTTGATAAGATTCATCAGCGGTTGATTCCCAAAACTGCACAGTAAGTACATGCACAAAATGTAATCAACCAAATCATTAGCATTTATTAAAGAAGACGTTTCAAATTGATGGGCAGTCTTGAAGAAAAGTATAAATCTCCTCCTTTCTAAATCCTATTTGAATATATAACCAAAATGTATTTTTGAACACAATCAAATGTGTTCTTATATTTTCCATGAAAAATGGATCAGTATATATGCCCCAATCCACACTGGCAAAACACCATGTTGAAGACATTAAATCAGATTTCAGATTCACAAGGAATAACAAGTATGTTAAAGATGCATTGATGTCTTTGCTTGACATTATAAACAACATCGTTTCAAATTAATATATCAGTCTCTAACTTTCTCTTGCATTTATTATAAAGTTGATCGTTATACTCTGTCAAAAGGAGTTATCCTTAAGTCCCCTGAGAAGAACTCTATTTAAATGTTTCTCCTCGACTGCTGTAGATGAAGGCAACTTGAAGATAATTACCATGCTTTCATTTTTTTCACATTAAAGAGTAAATATAAAAAGTTGTTGCTATTGTTAAGGTGCTAAGTCGTGTCTGACTCTTTTATGACCCCATGGAACGGTACCCTGTCAGGTTTCTCTGTCCATGAGATTTCCCAGGCAAGAATACTGGAGTGGATTGCCTTTTCCTTCTTCAGGGAATCTTCCTGACCCAGAAATAGAACCCACACCTTTTACATTAGCAGGTGGATTCTTTACCACTGATCCACTAGGGAACCCCAAATTAACTTTTGGGGTTAATTTTAAATTTAAAATTAAGATATCTAATACCTGCTTTAGAAGTGACTATATTGTGAAACATTAATATAAATCATTCTAACATACATGTTTGGGCAGGATTCTTATAAATATTTTTGCAAGTTTATGAAAACTCATGAAATGTTAACCTTTTGTCTGAACACTTAACCAGTTCATTTAAAAAAAATGCAGCATATCTCATGAAACAGCTCCCATTTTCCTACACACAATTAAATCTTACCTCAACCTAAAGAGTTAAATCAGTTGCTTATATTAGTTACCATGATTTCACAATTCCTCATGATATACAATAAAAGTGTTTTTATGGTAGATCCACTCTCCATGTCATCATTTACACTATTTAAATAAGCTACAGATTTAAAAAGAAAAGCCATTGTTTAGATGTTCATTGTAGGTTTGTTGCAAGGCTGATCTTCTAACACATTTTGTTGTTCCGTACTAGTGATGGGTTCTGAAGAGAAAAAAGGATGGCAAGAAGTGAGAGTCTGTTAATAGGTCATAGATGTAGCCTCTGTTTGCAAGATTCTGAATCTTATCCCAAGATTCTGGGGTAATGCATGAAAAATTAAGTCATGCACAAATGTTTCCAATTACTCACTTGTTTGGCATCACATAGACTGAACCAAACATGGAAATTAAAACCTACATTTTTCACCCGATTGTTTACTATATTATAGATATATTATATAGGATAGATATAATACTGTATATAGGTCATATTTCTGAACTTATACAAAAGTAACTATGACTTTTCCTATTTTACCATTTCAGAATCAAACAAAGGATGGAAGTCAGTCAATCCATAGAGATATTAAAATAAGGCATTTCAAGTATTTTAAGAATGGTTATGAGTAGAACAGTGACAATGACTCAGAATGGCATAAATGAATTGTTTCAGAAGTCAAGAGCTACATTGGTCCTCCCATAACCTTTAAAAACTTTAAAAAAGGAATGTGAACTATTACAAGATTAATATATTTTGAATATACCAGGAAAATCAAACCTTAGCCCACACATGGTGATTAACTTCCTCACACCCTTCAACTGCTTAAAGGCTCCTCTCTCAAGGTCTCTGGCTTCTAGAGTTAATTGTCCAGTGACATGTCATGGTGTAGCTTCAGCCAGAATACCTACTACAGGTTTTTTCCTCTTCTGCTTGAAACTGACATCATGTACTGAAAGATGAAGCCCACGTGCTTCTGAAGAAGCATGTAGTCATGAGACTTTACCTGCCATCACAGATAGAGAGGAAAAAAAGGAGGGGGGTACTTAGCAATTTCAAGAGCCACAATTTACCATGGAAGCCTCTACTTAATATTCCGCTTGATCTGCCAAGTTTATAGCCTGGCAAATCTGAATACAAATGTCGATGCAAATGAGGATTCATTATTCTTACAAGGTCTTTGTGTTGAAGCTTAATGTAACTTGGTTCCTATGGTTGCTCAGGGAACATAGATTGCAAGACAGCAAAAAATGATGAAAAGAAGAAAAATAGAGAAAGAAAATAATAGGAATAGAAGAAAAGGTTTAAAATGCACTTCAGCCTGAAATGTGAGGAGACATAAGAACAAAGAATTGTCATTACAGTCTCTCCTTCTGGGCACTTATATTTACTTCTCATCAGCAACAGAGGAGTTAATCACTCAAGAACATCCGAACCAGAGAGAAAACATAACAATTCTCTTTTTACTGATTATAACACGTTGTTCCCATTATAAAACCAATTCTTCAAATTGTCAAAAATTTTTACCATTTTAAAATAATTATAGAGCTCATGGGCTGGTGGGACCTACACATTTCGATCTTTAAGAAGACAGCAAATGCATTTAAAAACCCCACCCAACAATTCCCTTCCTTTCCTTATGGACTAATTGCCAAATAATTCTGAATCAACATGTCAAGAAAGCTAAAATTAATAAACTACACATTGAAAAATCACAACAGTTTAACATCATTCATTTATTGTTTACCATAACCCAAGGCACGCAAAGCTTGCAAAACCCCAAGTTAGGGGGAAATCCTGAGAGGCTGCAAAATTATGATTCTATCTCATCTACCATAGTATATTGTTCCGATGAATCTTTTGTATGGTTAGCTGTTGTTTACATATAAATACCTTCTGCGGAAATAAAAATGTACTGAAGGTAACCGGAGCTGATACGATGATCCCAAGATCATTGCAGTAAGGCTTGCTTCTTCATCCATAAATAAAGCACATTTGCATCCATTCAGTCAAATTAGCTCCATTAAAAAGGTGGTTATAATTAGCTCCTTTTTCTGGTTCACGGGAAAAATTCTTGCATGCCTGCTGTTTTGATTAAATCCACCATTGTCTTCCAATAGCTAGTGCTAATTCTTCCAAGGAAATCTTCAGTTGAGGTGTTATTTTATTCTGCGCCTCCGTGAGTTGTCTAATTTACGCCAAGTCCCTGCAGTGTTTCCTTAAGCCATCCTCTTTGTCTTGCCTTTGAAATTTACCAAATCTTACAAGAAATCAATACTTAATTGATTATTCACTTTTCTGCAGCTTCAAACAGCAAGCACGCATAAGATCCTAGAGGAGTCCCCCGATTGCCAATGCAGGAGGTTGTTTGGTGGCAGAGCCCTGCAAGGGTCCAACAGCAAGCATTCCATGGAGCCGTGCACTGGCGTGGGGTGCCAGAGTCTGATAAAGAAAACGAAGATGCTCTAACGAAGCAGGAAAAGTTCCTGGATGAGGCAGATCCATCTGAAGGCTTTGGATAAAAGGCTGAAGCAGGAGCAATTGGATCCCAGAACATTATATAGATGTCTTTTTATTTTGCATGAATCCTTTTTGATTTTTCCTTACCCTTTTCTTCCCATGACACTGAAGTGGAATATCCCAAGTGCCGCCGAACTCAGAGAACTCCACGCTGGAATGGGGGTGAGACTGGTGTCGTACCTCTGGCATAGGATAAGGATGGCAGGCACGTAATATTACGAAATGTAGGACAAATTCAAGCGAAAGAGAGGGAGAGGGAGAGAGAGGGGGAGAGGGAGAGCCAGAGACAGATGGCGGATCTGGCTAAGAGCCAAAGCCAGTGAAATGAATTACATTGCTGAATAACTGTACACCATTGATTCTGCCACTTGTTGCTGCATGGCAAAAAAAAAAAAAAAAAAAAAAAGCCCCAGTGTATGTATGCGGGGATCTCCTTATTCTTCATGTGTACAGCAGACAACTTCATGCACAACTCCATCCTGACTTGCTATGCTCCGTGTGTCTTGGGTGGGTGTGTAGATGAGGCAGAACGTTGCGGGCACATATGTATGCCCGAGAAAACGAATGTGTGTGTGTGCGTCTGCATGTGGGAGAGAGGCAAAAACAATCCTTGAAATCCAGCCATTTTTGTTTAATGAAGAATGGAAGACTGGCATTCAAAGATGTGGTTAGGTGTCGCATATTAATGTGGGCTCACCCGACAGCCTCCCCCTCTTTAAAAGGAGTGGCACAGAAGTGAAGCCTTTATAGATCAACCACGTGGGAGAATCAACTCTCGAGGAACCCTATCATCTCTAAACCCACAAATGGGGCACAAGGAATTCCTCGGAGGAACAAGTTGCTCTCTGACAAGAAGAAAACCTGGCCCCACAGAGGATGCGATGTTTGGGTGTTTTCAAAAAGACAGCCAGTCTCCGCAGATTGTTCAATAAATGCTTCAGACCCAGGACGAGGGGAGACATGATGGGATGCCCAGGGGGCTTTGGAAATCAAATACAATGTTTGAGTAGCACAATTTGAGGTACATTATAAAAAAGCAATTTGAATTGCCAATGAGGCGACACATATCTGCATGCTAATTAGACCTGTGTCAAGGGTAGTCTGCAGGGGAGGAATGTGTGCGGGAGCTCTGCTGAGAGATTGTTTCTGCATAAATTATCAGCTTTGTCCTACTGATCATTTTCCCAAACAAACATGAAATGCAAGATCAAAAGGCGATTCTAAAATTAAAATTATTGATTGAC
This sequence comes from Nanger dama, assembly GCA_917880005.1. Taxonomy (NCBI): domain Eukaryota; kingdom Metazoa; phylum Chordata; class Mammalia; order Artiodactyla; family Bovidae; genus Nanger; species Nanger dama. The sequence continues at coordinate 3,526,833 of CAKJTW010000037.1, read as the reverse complement.
AAAGCCTAGATTTCAGAATCTAATTAGACGAGGCACAAACAAAAGCTGATATTATTACCGACTATGCCTGAGCTAGCAGCCAGATCGTGCGGGGTTTGTAATTTATCTTTGTTTATGCAGCCAGGATATTAAAAATGTAATTAAAATGGTAAAATGATCTGATCAGAAATAGCCACCTAGTGGAAAGTATATTATTTTAAATGGATTATAAAGGCATTGGACTGTGCAAATAAAAAGGTTTTTGTTTCTTTCATGACAAACCCTAGCATCTCATTGAGATCTTGCTATGCAATTTATCTTTTGCTAATAAGTTGTCTTTTGTGTTTTGTTCCATAGATAAGAGACATCATTTGTAACCCTTATGTGTACACTAATAAACATTGTTATTACAGGTGGCATTCTGTTATCATAGGAACATCTCTCATAAATTATGGCATTTTTTGGTCACAAGTGGAAGTAATTCAACACCTATTTTGTATACTCACCACGACGTTAGATATAGCAATTATATGTGGTCAGTATCACTAGCAGGTAGTCATTCCCTCTGCTTTTGCACTGTCTCTCATTTCAAGTGGGTCTGGATAACTCTAGAACTTGGCATTAGTGGGCATCTTCAGCCTTGAAAATGGGGTTGCAAAGCAAATTCATTTGCTCACTGAGTGCCTTCTTCAACTTACTGCTTCAGAACAGATACAGTTGCATAAAAGCATGTAATAAGGTGATTCAAGTGATTTATAGGTTAGATCTTCTCTCATTTAGCAACATTTGGGAAGTGCCAATGAATTATTTTAGGAGCAAATTGTCTAATATAAAATTTATTAACCAAAATGCATCTGCTGTCATCTAATTGTGGATTTTGCAGCCAGCTGCCAGAAACAGACTTGTGATTCTCTAATAAAGCCTCTAAAAATGCATGATAAATACTTGTAAGAAAAATGAGAGCCCTGGCTGGTGAGGTCTACATAAGAAATGTTGGAGACCATTTATTTTCTTTTTTCATGAAATCACTGTGGACTGGCTCAATTCCCTTTTAAGAAATTCACAATTTAGGGTTCTGTCAGCAGCTCTGGGGTCTTTTGTTAGGTGCACTTAAAATGCCAGATTAAATATTAATATGTGGTTAGAGTTGTGCTATTTTGCAAGCCCTGAAACCCTATTAGTAAATCATGATCTGGTGACTGATGCAAGAAATTTCAAGGCACCAACAGTGCAGATTGCTTTATGCCCATCAATCTGATGGATCACTAATTTTTAGTCAATTGGGCCTTTGGACTCATAGCTGTAAGCAGGTACTTTTTCCATCAGTAGAGAACATGGTCCACCTGCATTTTCTACCCAAAAAGTGCACCCAAGCAGGCAGAGTTTTTCCATTGTTAATAACTGTCTTTGCATGAGCAATGTTCTGTTTTAAAATATACTTTCAGTTGTGTTGCAAGGTACCCAGAAAGAAATAGTTGTAGATTTCCTAGGTTTTCCAGAAATGTTTCAAAAGAAATTAAAGGTGGGGAGAGGCTAACATGAAAAAGACTGTCAAACCCATTAGAATCCTTTTTGTCAGAAACTGTGAACTAATAATGTCATCCTAGAGAGTTTCAACAATATCTCTGAAACTATGGTGAGTTAGAAGATAGAGCCACCAACAAAAGATCAGTGAAAAGACTTTTAGAGATAAAAATACTAGGAACCAACCAAGAGCTGTATGAAAGTATCCTGTCTAATCTTTCTGAAACTATGTCACATAACATGCTTGTGCCCTTGAAAAGTGAGAGTTTTTTTTCAACATATGGCTTGTTTCTGAAATGTGGTCAGAATCACTATTTGATCCTATGATAATCCAGGTGGGAAAACATCTTTATTGGTGATATTTGTTTCATACAGATGGGCCTTGACTCCTAAATCCTGATCATATGAATTAACATATTTCATTATAATATTTACCAATTATAAAGCATTTTCCTCTCCGTGGATACTATCCAAGCTTATGTTGGGTTCTGTTTTACCATCTGTCTTTTTATTTTTCTTTCATCTGACAGACCATTCCACAGTTCAGAGCCAGTAATGAATTTAAAGGGATGAGCATGAAGGACTGTTGTCTTCTCCTTTCTCTTTTGTCACAATTTTTATTATACAATAATAATATTATAATAATATAATATTATAATAAAAATTATTATTTTTATTGATTCAGGAATACTAGGTAGAGTTCAGAAGTTCAAGCCAACATTTAAGCAATCCATGTTTTTCGTCAGATTTTAGTTTTGTGTCTTCATTCATGTCTAGAAATATAACACCCATAATTAAAGTATTGAAATCAAATTTTGATCTATAAAATTAGTCAATTTACTATATTATAACAACAACATTGTACATAAGATTCATTCATACACACCCCACATACAATTTCACTTTTTAAGTAACCTTAAAACTCAAAGTTGTGACAATCACACAGTCAGACTGTTGCGTAATTGTCCTTATTTAACAGAAAGGGCCGATGGGAAGCTGAGCATTATTCTGTGGGTAGCCAGCCTAAAACATCTTCTGCGGGTTGCTCTCTCTCACTTCAGTTATTTCCTGTGCCTCTCACCTTGCCCTGTATAAAGGAGTGCAGGAGTTCCTACTGCTCTTTTCACCATAGCTATGGTTCTTTTCACCATACCATGAAAAACAATGTCTTGTCTTTATATTCTTTCCCGTGCTTTCAGAAATGTTTAATTGACTTACTGAGATGAAGGGAAAAATAAGAGAAATTTACAGACACAACAGATCCACTGCTAAAAATTTCAAAACAAAGCGTTTGACATTCTCAGTACCAGACTATAGGTTCCTCCTGTTTCACACTCCAATGCCACTTTGTCTTTCCTCTTAATGATGCCGAGACTTGCTAATTTAATTATTTTAATGACAAAAAAATCAGACATGAGGACAGGAGCATTGTCTATCTCATTCACTAAGCATAGTTCCTACTAGGTAGTAATTATTCATTAACTAGTTGTGAACTAGTGGTTGAATGAATACTTAGTCCTGAGAACAGCATTAGTGAGTCAGTTTTAGGAGAAAGTTGAAAATGCTTCAGAGGAACAGTAAGTAGTGCAGAAGCATACATTTCTCTGACATTTTAGCTTGCTGCTCTCACTGGCACAAATTTTTATCATGACGTTTCAGTGGAGAAAAGCATGGCAATTCAATTTTAAGATAATCAATTTATGAGATGTTTTCTTTGAATTGTAAGGTACTAGTTCTCAAAGAAACATTCTGCCTAGCTGGGTACATCTATCAACCACCACATAGGTGGTGGGACCAGAAATTCTTTAATGTTCCATTGACCTCTAAATGGCTATGTTCTGTGTGTCCACAGAGTTGACCTGAAGACTATTATAGTATTATTGTAGCCTATTATTGTAGGCTAAGCTGCAATACCAAAGGGATTCAGAACAGAGTAGCACAAACTTTCAGAAGATTATTCCTCATGGAATAGTTCATATATAAGGAGGTAGTCCAGGAGAAGTGGGCAGCTCAACAAGCTCAGAATGGTTCCCTGTTTCCATCTTGCTGCTCTAATATTTTCATTTTAAGCCTGGTCTGGATTCTAGTCAGTGGGGATATTTGAAAAGAGAAAGTTTCAATAACTTTAGACTGGAATGTTTGCACCCTGTTTTATGTCCTGCATATGTTCCAGTATCTCCTAGTTTATAGTCTATGGGTACTTGAATAGAATTTGTATCCTACTGTTGTGTGAAAATTGAATAAATCTTAATTATGCTGAATTGGCTCATAGTGCTTTTAGGTCTACTATACTATGTCTTTCTGCTTCTCTGTATAGTCATTCTATTAATTTTTGAGAGTTTGATATTGAAACTCTAGCTAAAAGTCTTAATTTACCTACTTAAAAATTGTAATATATAGTGTAACTATATGTAACTTTGCTTTGTATTTTCCAAGTCTCCTGTAAATATGTAATCATAGTTTTATGATTTAAAAAAGAAAAGAGAAAGGGAAGCACAAGCATTTTCATCACATGGCCACACCTATTATAAGGACCCTTGAAAATACAGTTTTTAAGTGGATGAGAACATGCAGCTACTTGGAAGAAGGAATGAATGAAAACCAGGAAGAAATTAACATCTATTTTAAAGACTCCTCTCAAAGTGCTTCCTCTCCTCTGACTCGTGCATCTCACAAGTTTTTCCTTATTACTATTCAAATTCTGACTCCTTTGGCCTTAGCAGTCACTCTCTACTTTTGTGTTAGTTTTCTCTTTGACAAAATGAAGGATTTGAACTGGCTTTTGCAAAGTTTTATCCTGACTCTAAAATTCTGTGATTCTCCTTGTTTTTCAAGTAAAAGAAGTATGTGTGTGTGTGTGTGTGTGTGTGTGAGAGTCACTCAGTCATGTCCGACTCAGCAACCACATAGACTGTAGCCCACCAGGCTCCTCTGTCCAAGGGAGTGGGTTGCCATTTCCTTCTCTGGGGGATCTTCCCAACCCAGAGATCATAAGAGAGGTAAAATAAGAGAATATGTTAGAACTATAGACACAAATAATTTTACACACTCATAAAAATGTCTCTAAAATGTAATCTCAAGCAACTTTACAATGCCTTATGAAAGGACCATTTTTTCTCAAAATTTATCAGAATGTTACAGTTCATCAATACTTCTTAATCCTCTCTGTGACTTTCAAGAGCTGTGATTCTTCTTTCCTTAATATCAAAGTTATTTTAGGACATATTTTCAGCCTTGGACCAATCATAACCAGAATAACTACCAAATTCCTCTCTATGTCAACAGGCAGAAAAACAATTTCAAAAAGCTATGGTAGGCAGAAGTAAAAAGAGATGATAATAAATATTTGAGCATCTACTTTCTATGAGATAATATAAAAATTATAGTTAATGGCACAATAGAGATCAAATCATGCACTTTACTTTTAAAAAGTTTATAATTCCATGAGTTTGTGAGACTTGTTTAATTTGTTATAAGAATCAAAAGAAATGTGTTCTACAATTTTTAGTGGAAGAAAGATATCTTTGAATTCACCCTCTTAGGAGAAACAAACTTATTCCTTGTGCTGAAGGCAAGTTTAATTTGATAGCAAGTACACTTTGGTGTTTGAATTTTATGGCAATTTTTGGTCAAGGCACATACCAAGTAGAAATAAGTTTATATAGATCTACAGAGTGAGGAGGCAGGATTGCCGCATGTTAATTAGAGAGTTCAAGTCAGTAACACATTTTTCTTAGGAACTGCAGGAACTCAAACTTAGCCTTAGAGCCAGAACCAAAGGTCTAATCTCTGGAAAAGAGTTTATTCTTGTTGTTCAGTCACCAGCTCTTTGTGACCCTGTCAACTGCAGCATGCCAGGCTTCCCTGTCCCTCACTATCTCCTGGAGTTTACCCAAGTTCATGTCCATTGCATTGGTGATGCTGCCCAACCATCTCATGCTCTGCTGCCCTCTTCCCCTCTTGCCTTCAATCTTTGATGATGGACACGGAAGCCTGGTGTGCTGCAGTCCATGGGGCTGCAAAGAGTTGGACATAACTGAGTAAATGAACTGAACTAAATACAGCTCAAGGCTGCATATTAGCACAAGTTGCTACCTAGGTATGAAAACACAAAGGTTACTAGTTATACCACTCAAAATGTTTTGTTTCATTCTCTTTTTAAAATTAATTTTTATTGGAATTTAGAGGGCTTTTTAGGAAGAAAAATTATTGCAGGTGATTTGGAAAAGACTGAGGTTGTGTAGAAAAATCCAATTTCATACACGTTTTACTGAGCAATTGTATTCTACTATATGTAGTGTTTTGCACCAGACACAGGTAAAATCAGTGTTTTACCAGGGAAGTAACTAAGCATATGATTAGAAGAAGGCTCAGAGAGATTTATTATTGACCTGAACTATAGTGTTGGTAATGAAAGTAAATAGAAGAGAAAATATGGAGACAGGCTCTTCAAGACTGCATGTCTGAACAGAAAAGGAGAAGTTCCGAATAAAACTGATACATGGAAACTGAATGAACGAGAAGATTCGAATATCACTAACAAATATAGAGAATGTAGATGTTATTTGGAGTTCTGATGGTCATAAGGCCTGTTGAACTTAATTTATTGGTGATGAAATCATAGAGAATTTTTAACAGGCATTTGAAGGTAAAGATCTGGAATTTGGGTAATGATGCTCAGAGAAGAAAGAGTAAGATAATTATGAATGGTCTATAAAGGCAAGAATTAAAACCATGGCCATGTGTCACATGACAGAGAAGAAGTGCTTAAAAACAGAAAAAGGTAAAGCAAGAGAGTATAAGCATTCATTCACTTGTTCAGCAATTAACTATTGAATTGAATGCCTATGAAAAAAATAGAGTATTCTATTGTGTGAAAATTGCATAAAGTTAATTATATTGAACTGATTCATAGTGTTTTCAGGTCTACTATTCTACTTTTCTGCTTATTCATTCTATTAATTTATGAGAGTTTGATATTGAAACTCCAACTAAAAATCTTAATTTATCTACTTGAAAATAATTACAATCTATTGTGGAACTAGATATAACTCTGTCTTATATTTTCCAAGTCTTCTAAATGTGTTATCATACTTTCATAATTTAAAAAGTAAAAAAAGAAAGAAGATAAAAAGTAGAGAGGGTGGGACTTGCCTTGGGGTCTTTGGTTGGGACTTCATGCTTCCACATCTAGGGGCATAAGTTTGATCCCTGGTTGGGGAACTAGGACCTGGCATGCCATGCAGTTCAGCCAAAAGAATAAATTAATAAAATGAAATGAAAAGAATAACAATGTTCTATACATTTAAAAACATAGAGAGGGTGAGAATTTTAAGAAAACAAGAGTTGTACATGGAAAAAGCTAAAAAACTGCCAAGTGGACTAAAGCTTGGGAAATACTATTGTACTATAAAAAATATTATACAGTTATTATTATTTATTTTCATACAGTTATTATACTAGGAAATAATTGGCTATGTTTAAATGAGATGCTTTGGTCAACAGAAGATGTAAAAGCTAATTTGCAATGAAGTAAAATGCGGGGACAATTAAGAAAGCAAGAGAACACGATATAATCATCCTTTTTTCAAGTAAGTTATTTGAAGACTCTGAAGTGAAAGTCATTCTATAGTGTCCAACTCTTTGTGACCCCATGGACTGTGGAATTCTCCAGGCCAGAAAACAGGAGTGGGTAGCTTTTCCCTTCTCCAGGGGATCTTCCCCTCAAGGGATCAAACATAGATCTCCCCACATTGTAGGCAGATCCTTTACCAGCTGAGCCACAAGAGAAGCCCAAGAATACTGGAATGGGCAGCCTATCCCTTTTCAAGTGAATCTTCCTGACCCAGGAATTGAACAGGGGTCTCCTGCATTGCTGGTGGATTCTTTACTAACTGCGCTGTCAGGGAAGCCCTGAAAACTCTAAAGGACATTCATTTCACAGGTTAAAATAAAAGTGGGACTTGCCTTGTTCCCGTGGTTAAGAATCCACCTTATAAGCAAGGGACATGGGTTCAATCCCTGGTCAGGGAATAAGATCCCACATGCCACAGAGCAACTAAGCCCTGTGCTGAACTACTGAGCCTGTGCACCTACTATGGAGCACGCTTGCCACAACCAAAGATCCCACATGACGGAACTAAGACCCAGGGCAGCCAAATTAATTAATTAATTAATATTTTTAAAAGTTATCATGGCTAAAGGAAAACGAAAGTTGCTTGACAAGATTAACTAGTGTCGTTCCACATTTCAGTTTCAAAGGGGGAAATCTTTTATGTGTTAGAAATACACCCTGGTTTTAAACATGAATTTCTAAAAGCCCATTTTCATAATCTTATAGGTTACCTTTCTCTTCAGAACAAGGCAACACTGAAGGATCCTATGAAAGATGCTCATGTGCCAAATGGATACTTATATCTTGAGGACAGGTTCTGACATATAATGCAGTAGCCAGGAGCCTTGAAGGTACTGGGCTTCTACTCAGATTCTCTCATTGGATCCCTGTGAAAACAAAAACATGCTTAAGCACCCTCTGGGAGAGTTAGAGCCATGCCTTAGCAGTAACAAAAATTATTATGAGTTTTATTAGGTTGCAACTAGTTTCCACCTGATCTAGAAAGTCACCTTGCACCTATGTAAAGAGGATTATTTATGTAATTATCTGCACACATGTCCCCATCAACCACTATACATAATCATTTCATGACATTCAAATTCAGCACAAAAACATTATGACCTAAGTACAAATATTATTACTATAATGGGTTTTCATTTCTAGAGGTCGTCAGGGGAAGGGATTAATTTTGCTGCTTTATTGTACACACAGCACCGTGCACAGAGTCATGTTATGACTCTGTCTTGAAAATTACATTTGGATGTAATAAGAAAGGCATTTTTAAAAACAATTTTACAATTTTAGATGCATTAACTGAGTTTCACTCCATCATGCTTTGCTAACAGATTTGAGGGCTTTCATTCATACAACACTGAATCTTGTCAGTTTTAGAAAGAAAATGTTTTCAAATGCTTGCTTTAAATTCTTTTCCTATCCTTTCTTTGATGACTTTTACATTGCCAGATCGGCCTGGGAATACTCTATATCATGGCATTTCTGAGGAACAATTTTTAATTTAACAACATGGAGAATTAGGTATGCCAGAGACCTGACTTATTGGTTGAGTCACAGTTTTTCATCAAAGTGTATTTCTCAGGGCTCAGGTAATAGGTAAAGTTTTGTGCTATTCTCTGATCAGTTTCAGCTCATGGAACTTCGGGATTTTTTTTTTTTTTTTACGGATTATTTAATTAGAATGTCAAATTGATCTTGCAACTCTAGGAAATGTCTGTTTGACACATGTGAACCATAATACTTAATCCATGAAACATTAAGCTCAGAAGAGGTCTTTCTTAAAGGAACTGTCTATTTTTGCAGAGCAAGGCAGCTTCTTATAAAGCTGCTAGTTTCTATGAATTAACAAAACATGGCACTAAAAGAAACCTGTAGGTTAAATATATAATTAAAAAGATCAGCCTATGTAGCTCTAAATTTATGTTACCCCAAACAGATGTGTACATACATTTTTCATATTTGAATCAAACTGGTTATTTTATGTCAGGTTGAAATTTAAAATCCACTTTTATCCATTATACTGTTAAATGTACTTATTTATTTATTTTTCAGAATTATTTATTCCATATACAGTTCTTATATAAGAATGTATATACCATATACATTCTTTTATGTTAAAAGACATATGAGTTATGAAAGATTGAATCAAACAGGTGCATGTAGATTTTACATTTATTTTAGAGAGTTAATGTTGTGGTTTTCCTCTGTGTTGACAATTATACTTTCTTTCTGTGTAGACATAAGTGAAAAGTCAAAATGTCTATTTTTGGAAATTGTCAAAAACATTTTTGGCCTATTTTAGAATTTGGGGGATTGTAACTCCAAGATCAAATCAATGCTACAAGCTTTCTACCTAAAGAAAAAAGTTTTTGGATGTAGTTATACACAACTTTTACTTATAACTTGTGAATGTTTATGGAATTCCAAAATTTCGTATGTGTGTGTGTGTGCGCACGTGTGCACACTGTTACTCAGTTGTGTCCAACACTTTGAGACCCCATGGACTGTAGCCTGCCAGTTTCTTTTCGTCTATAGGATTTTCCAGGCAAGAGTACTGGAGTGGATTGCCATTTCCTCTTCCAGGGGTTCTTCCCTACCCAGGGATCAAAGTTGCATCTTTTACATCTCCTCAATTGGCATGCAAGTTCTTTACCACTAGCAGTAACTATTCAGAATAGTCTAGATTATATTATGGTAACAAATGACCCCAGATCTCAGGGACTAATAGCAATAATGATTTAAGTTGTACCTGTACTGTATATCCATTGTTCTTTGAGTAGGTGGAGTGACAGTTCTCCACAAGTCTCTTCATTTGTGTATGTCTTGAAACATGAAAAATGCTGGACTAGAAGAAACAAGTTGGAATCAAGATTGCCGGGAGAAATATCAATAACCTCAGATACGCAGATGATACCACCCTTATGGCAGAAACTGAAGAACAACTAAAGAGCCTCTTGATAAAAGTGAAAGAAGAAAGCAAAAAGTTGGTTTAAAGCTCAACATTCAGAAAACAAAGATCATGGCATCCGGTCCCATCACTTCATGGGAAATAGATGGAGAAACAGTGGAAAACAGTGTCAGACTTTACTTTTGGGCTCCAAAATCCCTGCAGATGGTGACTGCAGCCATGAAATTAAAAGCCGCTTACTCCTTGGAAGAAAAGTTATGACCAACCTAGACAGTATATTCAAAAGCAGAGACATTACTTTGCCGACTAAGGTCCATCTAGTCAAAGCTATGGTTTTTCCTATAGTCATGTATGGATGTGAGAGTTGGATTGTGAAGAAGGATGAACGCAGAAAAATTGATGCTTTTGAACTGTGGTGTTGAAGACTCTTGAGAGTCCCTTGGACTGCAAGGAGATCCAACCAGTCCATTCTAAAGGAGATCAGCCCTGGATTTCTTTGGAAGGAATGATGCTCAAGCTGAAACTCCAGTACTTTGGCCACCTCATGGGAAGAGTTGACTTATTGGAAAAGACTCTGATGCTGGGAGGGATTGGGGGTAGGAGGAGAAGGGGACGACAGAGGATGAGATGACTGGATGGCATCACGGACTCGATGGACGTGAGTCTGAGTGAACTCTGGGAGTTGGCGATGGACAGGGAGGCCTGGTGTGCTGCAATACATGGGGTCACGAAGAGTCAGACACGACTGAGCTACTGAACTGAACTGAACTGATACAGGCCTATTTTTGTTCTGAACTATCTTTTCAAGAATGTATAGCTTAACAACCTTGAAGATAGAGATATGTATCTCTCCAGAGAAAAGGAGAGTACAAGATAATTTCTCTCACTGTAGTGAATGTCACACCATAAAAATGATTTGGGTTCCCTAAGCTAGGGGTAGTGGTTATGCAGGCATCCCTGTCTTCTTTGCATCACTGTGAAAATGGAGGCTCCAGGGACTTGAGCAAACAATGATAGTCTTACAGTTGTTGTTACTTTGAGTAATAAATTCCTTTGTCTCTGATTTAGCAAACTTGTGTCTTTTTCCCTAGTATACCAACATTGTGGTAGCCTAATTTGCTAGCCAAGAAGTAGAAAGTTTCAGAAATGATATCTCATGACTATTATCTGTAATATCATGGGTTTTAGAAGTGGTCCCTATTTTCTTCTAAATATTTTCCCTAAATATTCATTTATTATATTATTTAACTTAGTTTTATATATATATATAAAATATATAGTTATATATAAATATATATATAAAATATATAGTTATATATAAATATATATATAGTTATATATAAAATATAATTATACAAAATTTTATACTTATTTATTAAAATAAGAATAAGACACAATTATTCATGTGTCATCTAATATTATATCCCATACCAAGTGTGGACTTATTCTACCCTATGGGAAGTGCTAATGATGCATATGTATATAGTACTATATACTAAATGCTTCATCACCCCCAAAATTCATATGCTGAAACCTAATTCTCAGTACTATGGTATTTAGATATGGAGCTTTGGGAGGTGATTGGGTCATAAGGACAGAGCCCTTGTGAGTGGGATTAGTATCCTTATAAAAGAGGCTCTGGAGGGCTTCATGCCCCTCTGTCACATGAGTGCACAGTGAGAAGACGGCTGTCTGTGGACCAGGAGGTAGGCTCTCACCAAACACTGAATTGGCCAGTACCTTGATCTTGGACTTGTCAGCCTCCAGAACTGTCAAAAGTAAATTTCTGTTGTTTATAATTTGCCTAATCTATAGTATTTTGTTACAGCAGCCTGAGCAGTGTGTAATAACATATATAATTAGAATAGTCAGATAGTAGCTATTTCTTTGACTAATATTAAGGTCCTAATATGTATAAGATATGAAGCTATGAGACTGGGGTTACTGTGATGAAAAAAAATGACATGATTGCTATAATCTAATACTTAACAGGTTAGTTACATCTCTATAAGGAGAAATAATTTTTTAAAAGGAATAATACAAAAACAAGGAAACATAAAGCAAAACTAAACATTTGTTAAATTTTTAATGAAACAAATTTTTGAGATTGATAATAAGCTGAGGAAATCTATTTCAGATAGGATATATAGGGAGGTAAAATTTAAACTGAGACATGATGTGTCAGATGCAATAAGTGATTAAAAGAACAGGCTGAGGGGGTGGAAATGTTCTTTGTAGAGTTTGAAAATACCATAAAGTAGGAAAGGGGATTGAGGAAATGAATGAAAGTCAATGGAGTTGGAGCAGAGTGAGCCAGAGAAAGTGGTAGAATTCAAGACGGAGTCATGAAAGCTATTTGCTGAATGTAGTCAACCTGAAATCCCCTCAGAGTGGGAGTGTATATTTATGGAAAACAAGAAAAAAAAGTCAGGTTATAATTATAGGCACAATGGGAAATTGTTGAAAGACTTTACGCTGGAAAATATCAATTCAATTTATCTGGCACAAAAGATTACTCTTGTGAAGAGGGATAAGTCATGATGTTCACTACACTTGGATGGAGGCAGACTAGATGAAAAGAAATGAACGGATTTAATGCTTATGGAGAAGGTAGAACTGAAGGTATTTTGGTTAATTGAATGCATGAATTATGAGAAAGTGTTACTGCTAGGCTTCTGACTTCAACAGCTTGAAAGATTATAATGTCTGCATTTTCTAAAATGAAGGAAGATCTTGACATGGATGGATTGTAGAATAGTGTAGTGAATCATGTGTTTCATTTTAAACAGGCTACATTTGAGATATCAGTGAGATATATAATTCAGTTCAGTTCAGTCACTCAGTCTGACTCTGTGCAACCTCAAGAATTGCAGCACGCCAGGCTTCCCTGTCCATCACCAACTCCTGGAGTTCACTCAGACTCACGTCCATCGAGTCATTGAAGCCATCCAGCCATCTCATGCTCTGTCGTCCCCTTCTCCTCCTGTCCCCAATCCCTTCCAGCATCAGAGTCTTTTCCAATGAGTCAACTCTTCCCATGAGGTGGCCAAAGTACTGGAGTTTCAGCTTTAGCATCATTATTTCCAAAGAAATCCCAGGACTGATCTCCTTCAGAATGGACTGGTTGGATCTCCTTGCAGTCCAAGGGACTCTCAAGAATCTTCTCCAACACCACAGTTCAAAAGCATCAATTCTTCGGCCCTCAGCCTTCTTCACAGTCCAACTCTCACATCCATACATGACTATAGGAAAAGCCATAGCCTTGACTAGATGGACCTTAGTCGGCAAAGTAATGTCTCTGCTTTTGAATATACTGTCTAGGTTGGTCATAACTTTTCTTCCAAGGACTAAGCGTCTTTTAATTTCATGGCTGCAGTCACCATCTGCAGTGATTTTGGAGCCCCAAATAATAAAGTCTGACACAGTTTCCACTGTTTCCCCATCTATTTCCCATGGAGTGATGGGACCAGATGCCATGATTTTCATTTTCTGAATGTTGAGCTTTAAGCCAACTTTTTCACTCTCCTCTTTCACTTTCCTCAAGAGGCTTTTTAATTCCTCTTCACTTTCTGCCATAAGAGTGGTGTCATCTGCATATCTGAGGTGACTGACATTTCTCCTGGCAATCTTGATTCTAGCTTGTGTTTCTTCCAGTCCAGCATTTCTCATGATGTGCTCTGCATAGAAATTAAATAAGCAGAGTGACAATATACAGGCTTGATGCACTCCTTTTCCTATTTGGAACCAGTCTGTTGTTCCATATCCAGTTCTAACTGTTGCTTCCTGACCTGCATACAGATTTCTCAAAAGGCAGGTCAAGTGGTCTGGTATTCCCATCTCTTTCAGAATTTTCCACAGTTTATTGTGATTCACACAGTCAAAGGCTTTGGCATAGTCAATAAAGCAGAAATAGATGTTTTTTCTGGAACTCTCTTGCTTTTTCCATGATCCAGCGAATGTTGGCAATTTGATCTCTGTTTCCTCTGCCTTTTCTAAAACCAGTTTTAATATCAGGAAGTTCACGGTTCACATATTGCTGAAGCCTGGCTTGGAGAATTTTGAGCATTACTTTACTACCGTGTGAGATGAGCATAATTGTGTGGTAGTTTGAGCATTCTTTGGCATTGCCTTTCTTTGGGATTGAAATGAAAACTGACCTTTTCCAGTCCTGTGGCCACTGCTGAGTTTTCCAAATTTGCTGGCATATTGAGTGCAGCACTTACATCATCATCTTTCAGGATTTGTCATAGCTCTACTGGAATTCCATCACCTCCACTAGCTTTGTTCGTAGTGATGCTTTCTAAGGCCAACTTGACGTTGAATATATTAATCAAGAGCTTAGAAGAAAGATTTTGCATGGAGATAAAATTTATGAATTTTCACCATGTAGAAGCATTTAAAACTACAGAATTAGATGAAGTAATCTGGAAAAAAGTAAATATATTTAAAAACAATAAAGAGGACCCGGGCTCATGGTCATAGTAGTATGATCATTAATTGGATGACAGAGAAACAGAAAGTAGAGAAAGACAGAAACAAGAAAGATGAAAAACAGGAAAATGTAGTGTCATTAAAGCAAAGAATTGGGAGTCTTTCAAGAAAATAAGAATAGTTACCATGTAATTTTTGATAGCGACTTAATAAATTTAGAGTTTCCCTGGTGCTCACATGGTAAAGAATCTACCAGCATTGAAGAAGACCTGGATTCAATCCCTGGGTTGGAAAGATCCCCTGGAGAAGGGACTGTCTACCCACTCCAGTATTCTTACCTGGAGAATTTCATGGACAGAGGAGCCTAATGGGCTACAGTCAATGGGGTCTGACATGACTGAGCAATTAACACTCTCACCTTAGTAAATTTAAGATAGAAAAAGTTTCTTTCACTGTGGAAATACAGAGGTGACTGATATTTTGAAAACAGCAGTTTGCTAATGTGGTGATTGCATTGAGTCAAAAAGACAACAGAGGTGACGAAACAGTGTCAGGGATTAAGAGAACACAGTTAAGAGTTAAAAATTGAAATGGTGCTTGAATGAAATTATTTACAAAATAGAAAGAGACAGATGTCTAAAACAAACATGGTTATCAGAGATGAATCAGGAGCTTGGAATTAACATTCATACACTACTATGTATAAGACAGATAATCAACAAGGATCTACTGTATAGCACAGGGAACTCTACTCAATCTTCTGTGATTACCTATATGAGAAAAAAATCCTCCCCCTCCAAATGAATAAATCCATAACTGAATCACTTTGCTGTGCATCTGAAACTAACACAACATTGTAAATTAATTATAATCCAATGAAATTTTATAAAAGGAAGGCTACTAGAGGTAAAAAGACAGTTCACTTGCTTTTTTCTTAAATGAGCATGGTTCATTAAGACATGATGTATGCTTATGAGAATGATGGGAATGAACAAGAAGGGAGTGAGAGATGGAAAACCAGAAGAGATCATACTTTCAGGAAAAGAAATCCTTGAGTGAATAGCAGTAAAGTTTTTTTTATCAGAGTGGGAAAAGAGATCCCAGAGCATATAAGATGCTGGCATGTGGCACAATAAAGATGGATATCACCTCCAATGTAACAAGAATAAAGAAAAAGAACAATGTTTGGGGATATAAGCAGATTTCTAAATTTGGTGGTGAGAAGATGAGGGAATCCATGTTTGATGCTTGCTATTTTTTTCAATGTAATATAAGAATGGATCATTAAGTGCACATGAAGAATTGGTGGGGAGTTTAAGAAAAGAGAAGAAATAGGCTTAGAAATATTAGGCTTTGGGGAAATTTAGAAAGAGAAAAAAATACTAAATGCCCATTGATGGAAGGTAATATTCTTTATTGCAGGCAGATTCTTTACCATCTGAGCCACCAGGGAAGCCCCATTTAAATGAGAGAGCAGCTAAAGAGCTGGTTGTGTGATTTTTCTAACAACTCTGTAATGCTGTCAAAAAGATGCCCAGTAGGAATTATTCCAGGTTGGAGTATTCTCCTTCGAAAATAATGGGAGTAAAGGGCAAGGAAATTGAGGATATTTGGGGAAAAAGACAATAGACTGTGAGATCTGTGTTAGATAAGAAGGATTGTGATACCTAGAAGGAGTTGAAAGATAATGAGAAGTTGATATGGTCAGTGGATAAAGTTAAAGACTGAATTAGTGAGTGGTTACCAGAGGTAGCAGGAAGTGAAACGGGTAAAGGTTGTCAAAAGACACAAGCTTCCAGTTATAAAATAATAAGTTCTGGACATGTTATGTACACCATTATTATAGCTAAGAGTATGATTTTGCATAGTTGCCAGTTACTTAGAAAGTATATGGATCTTAAAAGTTCTCATCACAACAAAAATAGTTTTAACTATGCATGATGATGGGTGTTTGGTAGACGGGATGCTCATTTTGCAGGATGTACAAATATGGAATCATTATGTTGTATATCTGAAATGAATATAATCTTGTATGCTAATTAGTCTCAATTTTTTAAAACAGTGCATCAGTGGGCATGAAGTGAGGGTGACTTCAGCAGATATTGCTCAATGCCCTTTTAGCTATTTTGTTATAGGAAACATTAATTCCCAAGCTTTTCAAAGACTAACTTAGGATATGTAAATATAATCATTGGCTGTTAATAATACAATACTAACAATGGAGGGCCTGGTCCAGATTCTAAATGTAGATTGTCCTGTTTTGTAATAGATGCAAGTACCTAAGCACAGTACCTATTGTGGGCATGGTAGATTCTGCTTTGCTGTTTTTCCTGCATTGCACACTGCCATGGTGAGAGAATCAGAGCCCTGAAACAGATGATCCCCAAAGAAAAGCATCACATGTGTGCTTAATAGACACTTTGGTTGATGAGGGTGACATGATGGTGTCCTGTTTTATGAGTAAGTAGCCTTAAAGCAAACACTGGTTTTCTCTGAATGGAAGGAAACAAAGAGCCTCTTCATTAATATTTATGTGTAAGGTTTAAATTCATGAATGTAATATGATATTTTTTTCTCCTGTTTTACAAATTAGTGTGCCATAATGTGACATGACTTTAGAAAGAATGCTGGTATTTAGAACATTGCATTATATACTAGTGACTTCATAATTTAGAAATCTTTTAAATAAATGTTTGAAGAGATTTGTGAAATCATTATTTAAATGTAGCAGAATGCTGATAGGAATTGGTATTTATATTTAACTACTTCATGGTATTCTTTTGTTTTTACTTTGAAGTGTTAATGAATTTTGTGTTTCCTTATTTAGAGCTATCTAAGAAACAGTACTTTATTCACAAGTGTTTGTTTTGTTTTTACACACTAAACATATTTAAAAGGATTACACTTTCAAATAGGACTTCCCCTCATGGTGTTAGTGGTAAAGAAGTGAAGTGAAGTGAAGTGAAGTCACTCAGTCATGTCCGACTCTTTGTGTCCCCATGGACTGTAGCCAACCAGGCTCCTCTGTCCATGGGATTTTCCAGGCAAGAATACTGGAGTGGGTTGCCATTTCCTTCTCTAGGGGATCTTCCTGACCCAGGGATCGAACCCAGATCTCCTGCATTGTAGACAGACGCTTTACCCTCTGAGCCACCACCTGCTAATGCAGGATACATAAGCATTGTTGGCTAAATCCCAGTGGGTAGGAAATGGATAGGGACGCACTGGCTGCATCATCCGTGCTTAGGGTAAGGACCGGACCTAAATGCGCTGAGGACAACCTGAGGAAGCTAATGCGGGATAGCAACTCAAACTGTGGGATCACCAGAGAGAAAGAAAAAGAGAACTTTCTGGAGAAACGCTCTAATGTGCAGCCTGGCCAGCTCACAGAACAAAGGATTGAGTGAATACAAGGGTGAGCTAGCCGGCTGTGTACAGGCCCACCCCCTCCCCCACACTCACCCCACATACACCAGAGGCAGAGAGACAGGTTTGCGACAGCTAGAGCCCGAGGCAAGGGGCAATCTCGGCCCCAGAGACCAGCATCCTCCATCAAACTGTGAGCAGGCTCCCAATTGCCAACCACATCTTCCTGGGATTCTGGATAGTTGATATTTGCCAGGAGGGTCACAGCCTGAGATCAGCTCCCCAGAGGAGACACATGGCACACCTGAGATGGTGCTTTCACAGCGCACTGGGGAAACTGAGCAACTGGACCAGGGAGGTGATTTAGATGCACTGTCCACCTGGGACAGTGCATTCACCAAGCACCCGGTCACCTGAGCTGCTCAGAACTGGGAAGGGCACAAGACGCACACCCAACTGAGTCTGTGCACTTGTGGGGTACCTGAGAACCTGAACCTGAGTGGCTTAGACCTGGGAAGTACTGAAGTGCAGGGCCCACTTTGGACAGGGCTCCTATAGAGCACCCTGGAGCCTGAGCAATGTAGACCTGGAAAGCACATGCCATGAACTGGGGGCAAACCAGTGTGATCCCTACACTACAAGCACTCCCTACACATGCCAGAGATATTTGCTTGCAGTGTTCCTCCCTCCCCATAACCACAACTGAACAAGTGAGCCTAAATAAGTGACCACCTTTGCCCTCTTGTGTCAGGGCACAAATTAGACACTGACGAGACTCGCAAACAGAGGAAGCCAAGATAAACAAAGAGGGAACTGCTCTAGAAGGGGCAGGTGCAACAGATTAAAACCCTGTAGTAAAAAATAAATAAATAAATAAAACCCTGTAGGTAACATTTACTAATCATTGGAGAGGGCCTATAGACCTTGAGATCAAGTATAAGCTGGAACAAGGAACTATCTGAAACTGAACTGACCCCATACCGCCCACATCAGTTCCAGTGAAACTCCTAGATATATTTTTACTATGATCACTTTTAATTTTAAAAACTTTTCTTTATTACTCCTTTAATTTTCATTTTTATAACCTACTATTATCTTGCAAAAACGACCCTATTTTTAAAGCAAATTTCATGTATATATATTTATAATTTTTGTGATTGATTTTGTTTTGCATCTTTAATATTGTATTTTTGAGAGTATTGTATTTTTTTATTTTTTTGGGGGATTCCAGCTTTTTTATTTATTCCCCTTTTAACAAAGTAGAAGAAATAATACAGGATTAAAACTGCTATAGTTAATTGATAGAACACACATACACACAAAATATTTGGAAAGGAAGACAAGCTTATATACAATGAGCAAACACAAGTAAATTATGGTAGTTTGTAGGTTGTATACGAGACATTTAAAAAAAGTCAAACATGCTACACGGTGCCACTGTTTACAGCAATATTGAAGGGGAGAAAATAACACTAATTTAGGGACTGATATACCACAAGGTCCAGGTTTCACAGTATCAGTGCAATAAATTCACAAAACTATATTACAGCTAATCGGTTTAAGAATTGTTCCCAAATATGTCACATTTCCAGCCCTCAGAAGTCCATTTCTGCAGATTTCAGCTAGTAATTAGCCTCCAATTAAAATAAGTGAATTAATTTTTAAAAGAAAAAATGAAGAGCGAAGCCCTTGGGTATTAACAATGCTTGAGAGTTACTTTACTTAACATTTTTCATTGAAGAATTCTGACTTTAGAAACAGAAGCTCTTTAGATACTGGAACACTCAACAACATAGAGCTCAGAAGGCAGAAGTTAGTCAATAAGATGAAAGAAGATTGTTAGAAGAGAGGAATATAATAAGCAATTATCATTTAGAAGTATTGAATGAAAAATGTATCCCACACAAAAATCATACTTGAACACTAAATACCAGATTTTGGAGATATATTGGCTGAAAGACGGTTGAGGGTTGGTGTTTATGAAGTTTGTGGAGACACCACCCAATACTTCTCCTTAAGGACAGAGGTGCTCAGCTGCGTGGAGTTCTGGCTGCTGCCCTCAAGCTGAAAGGAGTAACCTTACATAGTTTATGTAACTGGTCAGTGCAGGACTACAAAGGATCAGCTTTCTTATTTTAATCCAGGATAACTCTGAAGGGTAGTACCAAATCCAGGGTTTGCTGTGAGATAAGCTAAGCCTTTGTGCAATCGCATGGAAATCCACCTTCTCTCCCTACCGTATCCTCTTGGCCTCACTTAGTGTTATTGTTGAGAGCACTGCCTAATAAACCTGCTACAAGTGGGTCTTCAGCTCGGAATCTGTTTGGTGGAGAAACTGACCCACCATTGTTTTTTTCATGTAATTATGCACCAGTCTATTTCAGGTAGTTCTAATAGTAGGGACCCTATCAAGGCACTCTCTTGACTCTATGACATACTCAAAGTAAAACTGAGGTTTTTTCTTCTTATAAGCTCACCTGTCTAATTTATGCCTTAATTGATGCAATAATGTCACCCCAACCATTCTAAGACATTTGCATAA
This sequence comes from Nanger dama, assembly GCA_917880005.1. Taxonomy (NCBI): domain Eukaryota; kingdom Metazoa; phylum Chordata; class Mammalia; order Artiodactyla; family Bovidae; genus Nanger; species Nanger dama. The sequence continues at coordinate 3,506,454 of CAKJTW010000037.1, read as the reverse complement.
CTAAAAGAAATACTTAAAAGCATAGAGGTTTAGCTGAAGTATGTTCATCATAGTATCTCTAAAATGAAAAAAATGAGAATAAATTAAAAAGTTAAATAAGGGACTGATGTGAGCCAATAACTGATAAAATGGAAGTGAATGTTGGCAACACATTAGAAAGTACTGATGTTGTTATTCAGTTACATCAGTTCAGTCACTCAGTCGTGTCCGACTCTTTGCGTCCACATGGACTGCAGCATGCCAGGCCTCCCTGTCCATCACCAACTCCTGGAGTTTACTCAAACTCATGTCCATTGAGTTGGTGATGCCATCCAACCATCTCATCTTTTGTTGACTCTTTCTCCTCCAGCCTTCAATCTTTCCCAGCATCAGGGTCTTTTCAAATGAGTCAGTTCTTCACATCAGGTGGTCAAAGTATTGGAGTTTCAGCTTCAGCATCAGTCATTCCCATGAATATTCAGGACTGATTTCCTTTACGATGGACTGGATGGATCTCTCGCAGTCCAAGGGACTCTCAGAGTCTTCTCCAATATCAAAGTTCAAAAGGAGCAATTCTTCGGTGCTCAGCTTTCTTTATAGTCCAACTCTTACATCTATACATGACAACTGGAAAAACCATAGCCTTGACTAGACAGACCTTTGTTGGCAAAGTAATGTCTCTGCTTTTTAAATGCTGTCTATGCTGATCATAACTTTTCTTTCAAGGAGTAAGTGTCTTTTAATTTCATGGCTGTAGTCATCATCTGCAGTGATTTTGGAGCTCCCCAAAATGAAGTCTGTCACTGTTTCCATTGCTTACCCATCTATTTGCATGAAGTGATAAGACCAGATACCATGATCTTAGTTTTCTGAATGTTGAGCTTTAAGCCAACTTTCTCATTCTCCTCTTTCACTTTCATCAATTGGCTCTTTAGTTCTTCTTCACTTTCTGCCGTAAGGGTGGTGACGTCTGCATATCTGAGGTTATTGACATTTCTCCAGGCAATCTTAATTCCAGCTGTGCTTTATCTAACCCAGCATTTCTCATGATGTACTCTGCATACAAGTTAAATAAGCAGGGTGACAATATACAGCCACGATGTACTCCTTTCCCTATTTGGAACCAGTCTGTTGTTCCATGTCCAGTTCTAACTGTTGCTTCCTGACCTGCATACAGATTTTTCAGGGAGACAGATCAGGTGGTCTGGTATTCCCATCTCTTTCAGAATTTTCCACAGTTTGTGGTGATCCACACAGTCAAAGGCTTTAGCATCGTCAATAAAGCAGAAATAGATGTTTTTCTGGAACTCCCTTGTTTTTTTGATAATCCAACAGAAACTACAATCACATAAAGCCACAAAGACAAAAAACTAACCAATCTGATCACATGGACCACAGCCTTGTCTAAATCTATGAAACTATGGGCCTTGCTGTGTAGAGCCACCCAAGACAGACAGGTCATGGTGGAGAGTTCTGACAAACTGTGGTCCACTGGAGAAGGGAATGGCAAGCCACTTCAGCATTCTTACTTTGAGAACCTCGTGAACAGTGTAAAAGGCAAAAAGGTAGGACACTGAAAGATGAACTCCCCAGGTTGGTAGGTGCCCAATATGCTACTGGAGATCAGTGAAGAAATAACTCCAGAAAGAATGAAGGGACAGAGCCATAGCAAAAACAGCACCCAGTTGTGGATGTGACTGATGATAGAAGCAAAGTCCAATGCTGTAAAGAGAATGTTAGGAATGTTAGGAATGTTAGGTCCATGAATCAAGGCAAATTGGAAGTGGTCAAACAGGAGATGGCAAGAGTGAACATTGACATTCTAGGAATCAGCAAACTAAAATGGACTGGAATGGGTGAATTTAACTCAGATGACCATTATATCTACTACTGTGAGCAAGAATCCCTTAGAAGAAATGGAGTAGCCCTCATTGCCAACAAAACAGCCTGAAATACAATACTCTGATGCAACCTCAGAAACAACAGAATGATCTCTGTTCATTTCCAAGGCAAACCTTTCAATATCATGGTAATACAAGTCTCTGCCCCGAACAGTAATGCTGAAGAAGCTGAAGTTGAATGGGTCTATGAAGACCTCCAAGACCTTTTCAAACTAACACCCAAAAAAGATGTCCTTTTCATTATAAGGTACTGGAATGCAAAAGTAGGAAGTCAAGAAACATCTGGAGAAACAAGCAAATTTGGTCTTGGAGCACAGAATGAAGCAGGGCAAAGGCTAATAGTTTTGCCAAGAGAATGCACTGGTCATAACAAACACCCTCTTCCAAAAACACAAGATAAGACTCTATACATGGATATCACCAGATGGTCAACAATGAAATCAGATTGAGTATATTCTTTGCAGCCAAAGATGGAGAAGCTCTATTCAGTCAGCAAAAACAATACGGGGAGCTGACTGTGGCTCAGATCATGAACTCCTTATTGCCAAATTCAGACTTAAATTGAAAAAAGTAGGGAAAGCACTAAATCATTCAGGTATGATCTAAATCAAACATTATTATTATTTGCCTATAACTGCTTTATTGTTGCATTTGCTCTTTCCACAAATTCTCCATATCCTGATGCTTTCCCCTGGATAAAAAATAGCTATAGTAAATATAGTTTTAATATGTAAAGAAACCGCTTCACCATTCTGGTGTGGTGTCTCATGTTCCTCCAACATTGGAATAACTTTTTCAGAGCCAGTCTATGTTTGATACAGGATACAGGATGCTTGGGGCTGGTGCATGGGAATGATCCAGAGAGTTGATATGGGGTGGGAGGTGGGAGGGGGCTTCGGGACTGGGAGCTTGTGTACACCTGTGGCTGATTCATGTCAATGTATGGCAAAACCAATACAGTATTGTAAAGTAGAATAAAGTAAAAAAAAAAAATTCTTAATACCTTTCTCAAAATTCAGATGGACATTTCATTTTTGTTTTTGCTTTTATTTTTTCCCTTTGTCTGTGAGAACTTTTTGGTGCTTTCTAATTTACCCTAGATTCCTGCTTCTACATGAACTCTGTAGAATGGACTGAATAAATCAATAAATGTCTTTCTTATCAAATATATCCCCAAGTATCTTTCTAAATGCAGCAGTAATCTAACTGGCATTCAAACACTTCCAAATAGATCTAAAGTGTGGGTTTATTGCTCTAATTATTTTCTATGAAAGCAGTTCTACTTTATTACCCAAATGAGAGCTATTATTGTCTTTCCTTCTGATAATTGTGTTTGTGGTATTTATTTCAGGGTTTTTAAGATCTTTTAAAGTCTATTTAGGTTTTCTCTTTTTTATGAATTTAATGATAATTAAAATAATGGATTAGAAGGCTTGGAAAATCAAATCATTATTCAGCCAGAACAATAGAAGGGCTTATTTAATTGACCACCTCAAATCATATTAAACCAATCATAGAAGAATCATCACAAAAATTCAAACACTGCAGATATTGTTATCCTTTCTATAGGATACAAGACATTTTCTCCAGAGGTTTTAAAATTTAAAGGCTGGTTAAATTAGCAGGTGGTTAAGTTCAGACTTTTATATAGGAGGCAGCTGGACATTTTTCAGTTTACCACTATCATGATTCATTTATTAATTTCTACTGGCATAGTAATTTGAACTCATGGTATGAAAGGGAAGACTCAGAATAGGGTTTAATGATAAGACCACCAAATGCTTTGTTTGTTATCAAAGGTGGAATACTGGAAGTGAATCACAGTTGTTATTTCTCTTCCAGACATGCAAGATAAATTTGTTCTGCCAGGATTAAGATTATAGTGAAGTGCAATCTTCCCTGTTGACTCAGTGGGTAAAAATATGCCTGCAATGAAGAAGACTTGAATTTGATTCCTGGGTTGGGGAAGACCCCTGGAGATGGAAATGGCAGCCCACTCCAGTATTCTTGCCTGAAAAATGCCATGGACAGAAGAGCCTGGCAGGCTACAGTTGACAGGGTCACAAAGTGTCAAACACAATTGAGTGACTGTGCAGCAGCAGAAGGGAAACTCTTGATTAAGAAAAAATTAGTATTTAATGATAAAATGGCAAGTTATTAGCTATCGTTTATAAGAATTCATGCTTAAAAGTTATACCTTTGCAAATATCTCTTCACAATCATATCACTTACCTCTGTTTACTTAAATTACTAATAAATGTGATGTGTTCCCTTAATTTTATAAACTGGCTGTATGATTTGGTATTGGAAAAGAGATAGATTCAAGGAGAGCAAACTACACTAAATTTGAGTTCAACAAGGACTTGATTTATCAGATTTTCTTTGAGACTGGCATCTCGTTCTTTCAACAGACAAATGTCACCTGGAGTACGCATGTTGTAACCCAGTGAAGACTCAGAGAAATAAGCACTCATATGCTGTGTTTATAGTGTGCATGAACACAATCTTTTTAAAGGCTAACTGTGAGCTGTATCAAAGTTTCTAAAATGAGCTTAGTGGATGTGCAAATGTGATAGTGAAATGTCCAGCAATTTCACTTATAGAAATTTTGAAAAAGTTAAACAATAATCTGTGAAAGATTTAATTATAGAAATGTTCATTACAGTATTTTTATAATAGATAAAAATAGAAATAAATGTCCAATTCATGCAGTTTATTAAATAAATTAAGGTACATGGACAAGGGGAATGAGTGCCTACATAGAAGAATATTGACAGGAAAAAGTGCTCATATATATTAAGATCTGGTAATAAAACTGTGTTAGAAAATCTGGTAATAAAATCTGTGTTTAAAAAAAAAAAAGACTAGAGGTTAAAGCGTCTGCCTGGAATGCAGGAGACCCGGGTTCGATCCCTGAGTCGAGAAGATCCCCTGGAGAAGGAAATGGCAGCCACTCCAGTACTCTTGCTTGGAGAATCCCATGGAGGAGGAGCCTGGTGGGCTACAGTCCATGGGGTCACAAAGAGTTGGACATGACTGAGCAACTTCACTCACACACTCACTCACTCACATACATGCTAAACATACGTTCACAGAAAGTGACTGGGAAAACAGTGACAACTCTGAGTGGAATTAATGGAATATAAGTTTTCCTCTTTTTGCTTGGCTTTATTTTCTAAAAATAGTTTTGTAATGATGATGTATTTATTTTGCAAAGAGGGGAAAGTTCAAATGCACAGGAGTGATTAGTCAAGAGGCGTGACTCATTTTCCCTAAATTTTCATCTGTAAAAGATATATTAACTGAGGAGATAAATGGGATTTTGTGTTCACCTATGGCTGATTCGTGTCAATGTATGGCAAAACAAATACAGTATTGTAATTTTTAAAATAAATAAAAAAAATAAATAAAAATAAAAACAGATTGCTCTCTTCAACCAAGATAGCACTAAATTTACAGTTTTAGATTTATAGCAATAGGCTCATGGTCTCTGCTTAATGTCTTCTCAATAGTATTTTTCAAGGCCACTCATGTGCAATATGTGTAGAGTAAAAACATAGCTGTATATGACATAACTTTCATATAGCCTTATCTAATTATCAATAATTAATCAATATATTAATATTTCAGCAAGAAAAATTGAAAAATTTCATCAAATATGTACTGAGAAGAGAATAAAAGCACAAATAATAATAAAATGCTTTTTCAAAAGCTACTACAATCTACCATATAGTTACACCCGTAACTATACACTAGTACGCATGCCACTAGTATGCACGTTGATTGGTTTGTAGAATTGTAAAAATACTGAGGCATATTGAAAATGCAATGAATATGCAGTGCATTTTGTGTTTTTAAACTGGACTTAATCTCAACTGCCTAGGTCTATCCTCTTAGGGACAGGCTCTATATCCTTTCCACTCAATCTTTAGGAGCAAGCAATGGTGACATCATGACTAGTAAGCCTTTCCTGACTGTTTCAGGAAAAACTGGTCTTTCCCTCTTCTGTGCAGTGGAAACTTTTAGTTTGGGTTCCTGTTATAGAATTTAGTTCAACTCATTCAAAAATCGGTACATAGATTTGCCTACTCTACTAAACTGTCAACAAAGCAAGAATTATATGAAATCCATCTTCATATTACTAACATAAACTTTCTATAACAAATGATTGATACAAATGGTACACTGCTTACTAAAAACTTGTGTATTGGAATGGTTTAGTCAATGAATCTCTTCTTACATGTGATAGACTGAATTTTTGTGTTCCTCCAAATTAATATTTTGAAACCCTAGTCTATAATGTGATGCTATTAGGAGATGGGACTCTTGAGAGGTAACTAGGGTTAAATGAAGTAATGTGACTGAGGCCCCAGTCTGATGGACTGGCATTCTTAGGAGATAGTAGAGAGGTCTCTCTCTTTGCATGTGTACAGAAGAGGTCATTTCAGCATACAAAGACATGGTGGCAGTTTATGAGCCAAGGAAGACACCTCAGAATAAAACCAAACTTTCCACCACAACTTGATCTTGAACTTCTCAGTCTCCAGAACTGTGAGAAATAAGTTTCTATTGTTCAAGGCAGCCAGTCCATGGTATTTTGTTTTGGCAGCCTGAGTAAACTAATAGATTGCATCTATCAGAATTTATTATCCTAACTACCATTTTGTATGTTAGTTATAAGTATTTACAAAGGTATAAACATACCTATCGTATCAGTAGAAAACAAGTTAATGATAATTTATCTTAAATATAAACCATTAAAACCAAACAGGCCTTATAAATACAGGTCATTGCCAAACATTATCTGATATAAATAAACGCATGATTTAACACAGTTCTATAACTTAAAAGGAGCACATTATTCCAAAAACCCTATATGAATATGTCCTTATATTCTGTTTAGTTACAAATGTGGTTCTATTACACAAAAATTTAAAATTTATTTTTCTCTTATATTAGATCTATTTTGCAATAATTTCTCTTTCTTACCCTCTTTTGTCTGATGTGCCATTTTAAAATTAGAATCCCACATCTTAATTTAAACCATCTCCAGACTGCCAAGTTATTGGAATATTTATGGGTTTCATTTCATATATCACCATATCTAATTTCTAGCCACATCAATTAAAATATAAATATCTCAATGAAATATAAATAGGATGAGAAAAAAATAATGTTTCTTAAATGCTCAGAACACTCCTTCTCCATCACCTTGAATACAAAACTACTATGCTGTACTGTCTGCATAGAGAAGCCAAACAGGTGGAATGCAAATCAGAAGAAAGTCATTGACAGATAAATTAAATAGTCATGATCTGAATATTGAGTTTAGCAAACATCACAGTCTATTGGCGCCAAGCTAGATTTCTTGTCTTGTACAAAAATGTTATGTTGTTCTTTTTAAGCAGTCATCCATCTAAGTGACTTCAAGGCCCTTAAGACCCAAATAGGCATTCTCATCTATCAGCCTCTTGACTTCAGTCAGAGCCACAGAAGTTTCCATAATAAGCTGAGTCCACATATTCTAATCATTTTGTTACAGGAACAAATCCTGTTTTTATTGTAATTTTTAGTCAGATATTGGTTAGCTTTATTAAGTACTCCTTTTGATCTGTTGATTCTTAGTTATGGACTATGAACAAGAGTAGCAGAATATATTGTTTTTGAAGAGAAATTTTCCATGATTTATGCTTGGTCTATTGTCTGACTTCGGTAAGAATCTAGGGCGGAAAATGATTTTCTGATAACTAAATTCAAGGATGCTTGTAATTTTTCCATAGAAATGAAAAGCAGGCTAAAATGGCAGGATGGATAAAATGGTGAACAATAGTGGAAACAATTTTAAATTCAAAACAGGTGATTTTAGTGCATATATCTTCATCAGTATATTAAATCCCAACAAGTATAGTAATTTCCAGTACCAGATTTAAATGTCAAAAATTAAGCTAAACCAGCTGTTTGGCATCATATCAACAAATAATCATCCTAGGATTTAATTAAAGTTAAACTTTTTTTTTCAGCTTAAAGTAATTATAATTCTAAAGCCAGAGGAGTTATAATGGCAATATTTTTTTCTTCAAAATAATTTGAAGTTTAACACAATCTCAGTGAAAACATTCATCAGCGAAATGTCAGTTACTTTTTTTTTGTGACAGTGATGACAAATTCAGCAAGCAAGAATAGGAAATACATTTTTGAAATCAACTGTAGAGTAAGAGATCGAAGACCTAAGAATTTATAAAACTATAATACATTTTTAAATGTTGAGGTAATTAATGATAGTCATATAAGCAGAAAAATCAAAGTAATAAAAGACTTCAACATACTTTAGAAATCAAGCAGGTATTTATTTCTGGCACAAGTGCCAGACACATTTCACCCATTCTTTTCTCTAACCATCGTGGCAAAACGGTGAAGCAGGCATTATCATTTTGACTATTTTATTTTGACATTTTTACTTATTTCTGGCTGGGCCAGGTCTTGGTTTCGCATGTGGGCTTTCTCTAGTTGTGGTGAGTAGTGGCTACTCTCTAAGGCAGTGTGCAGACTTCTCATTACAGTGCTGTCTCTTGTGGAGTCAGGTTCCAGGGCACACGGGCTTCCGTAGTCGCAGCTCAAGGGCACTGAAGTGTGAGCTCAATAGTTGTGGCGCACGCGCTTAGTTGACCCCGGCATGGGGCATCTTCCCAGATCAGGGATCAAACCCACGTCCTCTGTGTTTGCAGGCGATTCTTAACCACGGGATCACCAAGGAAGTCCAATTTTGGCTATCTTAAATTGAGAAAAAACTGAAAGTAGTAAGAAAGGAGATCCTTTTTTCCCTCTTTATTGAAATATAATTGATAGACAATAAATCCCCTTGCATAAAAATCTTCAAGTTGGAAACTTTCAAAATGGGAACATCCACTTGTATGCCAGCTCTTTCACTGTACTACAAGGTAGTAGTACAAGGTGCTATGCAGTAAGATTTAAAATATTTTCTTTATTTTTGGTGTTTATTTTGTTATGTATTATTTGTGTGAAAAGTACTATAAACCTATTACAGTGTGGTACCCTATAGCTGATTTTGTTAGTTGGGTACTTAGGTTAATTTTGTTGGGCTTAGGAACAAATTGGATTATGAATGGACTCTTAGAAGAGAACTTATTAATGTGGAGGGACTTACTGTACCATAAACTGAACTACTTATAGCATAAGGTTTGAATCCTAAATAAAATACTAGCAAACCAAATTCAATAGTATATTAAAAGGACCATGATGAATTTATTTCAGGGATTCAAGGATGGTTCACCACAGGCAAAAAAATAAACAGGATATGCCACGTTAATAAAATGAGGGATAAAATCACATGATCAACTCAGTCATTGTCATTCATTCCTCAAGTCGTGTCCAGCTCTTTGCAACCTTATGCTCTTTGCAACCTTATGAACTGCAGCACTCCAGACTCCTCTGTCCATGGCATTCTCCAGGCAAGAATGCTGGAGTGGGTTGCCATGCCCTCCTCCAGGGGATCTTTCCGACCCACAGATTGAACCCGCCTCTCTTACGTCTCCTGCATTTGCAGGTGGATTCTTTACCACTAGCACCACCTGGGAAGCCCAATCAGCTCAACAGAAGTAGGAAAAAACGTTATGAAATTCAACACACTTTTCTGATAAAAACTATAAACATCCTTTAAGAAGGAAGGTACCTTTAATTTTAATTAGATCCCATTTGTTTATTTTTGCTTTTATTTCCAGTATACTGGGAGTTGGATCATAGAGGATCCTGCTGTGATTTATGTCGGAGAGTGTTTTGCCTATGTTCTCCTCTAGGAGTTTTATAGTTTCTGGTCTTACATTTAGATCTTTAATCCATTTTGAGTTTATTTTTGTGTACGGTGTTAAAAACAGGTCTAGTTTCATTCTTTTACAAGTGGTTGACCAGTTTTCCCAGCACCACCTATTAAAGAGACTGTCTTTACTCCACTGTATGTTCTTGCCTCCTTTGTCGAAGATAAGGTGTCCATAGATGCATGGGTTTTATCTCAGGGGTTTCTATTTTGTTCCATTGATCTATATTTCTGTCTTTGTGCCAGTACCATACTGTCTGGAAACTATAAGCAAGGTGAAAAGACAGCCTTCTGAATGGGAGAAAACAATAGCAAATGAAACAACTGACAAACAACTAATCTCAAGGATATATAAGCAACTTATGCAGCTCAACTCCAGAAAAATAAACGATCCAATAAAAAAAATGAGCCAAAGAACTAAATAGGCATTTCACCAAAGAAGACATACTGATGGCTAACAAACACATGAAAAGATGTTCAACATCACTCATTATCAGAGAAATGCAAATCAAGACCACAATGAGGTACCACTTCACTCCAGTCAGAATGGCTGCGATCCAAAAGTCTACAAGCAATAAATGCTGGAGAGGGTGTGGAGAAAAGGGAACCCTCTTACACTGCTGGTGGGAATGCAAACTAGTACAGCCACTATGGAAAACAGTGTGGAGATTCCTTAAAAATTGCAAATAGAACTGCCTTATGACCCAGCAATCCCACTGCTGGGCATACACACCGAGGAAACCAGAATTGAAAGAGACACATGTACCCCAATGTTCATTGCAGCACTGTTTATAATAGCCAGGACATGGAAACAACCTAGATGTCCATCAGCAGATGAATGGATAAGAAAGCTGTGGTACATATACACAATGAAGTACTACTCAGCCCTTAAAAAGAATAAATTTGACTCAGTTCTAATGAGATGGATGAAATTGGAACCGATTATACAGAGTGAAGTAAGCCAGAAAGAAAAACACCAATACAGTATACTGACACATATATATATGGAATTTAGAAGATAGTAATGATGACCCTATATGTGAGACAACAAAAGAGACACAGAGGTATAGAACGGACTTTTGGACTCTGGGGGAGAGGGAAAGGGTGGGATGGTTTGGGAGAATGGCACTGAAACATGTATACTTTCTTATAAGAAACGAAGCACCAATCTATGTTCAATGCAGGATGCAGGATGCATGGGGCTGGAGCACAGGATGATTCAGGTAGAGGATGTGGGGTGGGAGGTGGGAGGGGGCTTCGGCATTGGGAGATTGTGTTAACCTGTGGCTGTTTCATGTCAATGTACTGGCAAAATAAATACAGTATTGTAATTAAAAAATAAATAAATTAAAAAAAAAAAAGGAGGACGGTACCTCTATTTAATAAAGGTCATATGTGACAAGCCTATAGCTAAGTTACGCTAAGATCAAGTATAAGACAAGTATGTCCATTCTTTGGGCTTCCCAGGTAGCACTAGTGGTAAAGAACCCACTAGCAGAAGACATAAGAGAACATGGGTTTGATCCTTGGGTTTGGAAGATCCCCTGGAGGAGAAAATGGCAACCCACTCCAGTATCTTTGCCTGGAGAGTCCCATGGACAGAGGAGCCTGGCAGGCTAGAGTCCATACGGTTGCCAAGAGACCTGACACAACTGAAGTGACTTAGCACACAAGCATGCCCATTCTTTCTACTTTCCTTCTCTGTAGAACTGAGAGTCCTAGAAGGATCAATTAAGCAAGATAAAGAAAAAAAGACATTGGAACTGGATGGGAAGAAGTAAAATTTTCTGTTTGCAGTGACATGATATCATGTGTAGAAAACCATAAGACTCCACCAAAATACTGTTAGAACTAACAAATGAATTCAGTAAAGTTCCAGGACGCAAAAACCAACTTATAAAAATCAGTTGTATTTCTAAACATTAGCAGCAAATCATCAGAAAAAGAAACTAAGAAAACATTTTCACTTATAAAAGCTTAAATGGTGATCAATTTTATTATCAATTAAAAGTTCTACCCCTATTTTAAAATTTTTAAAATTTCTTTTGAAGAATTGTTTTAAATGTCAGTCTGATTTCTGATAAATAACCCTGTGATTCTTCATGTATTTATTATCATGCTTTTACATTATATTTTGTGATTATTTTCTATGTGAGTTACTAGTCTATGTTTGAAACAAAGTACTTCTGTTAAAAATTTACCCAGAGTGTTTTAGTTTTCTCTTTTATCCATAATACAGTGAACTGTTATATTTTCTATACACAATGGAGCATTTTCTTCAACTTTTAAAATTTATTTATAATTGGAGGATAATTGCTTTACAATGTTATATTGATTTCTGCTGTACAACATTGTTAATCATTTATAACTATATATATACTATATATGTATATATACATCTAACATATAACTATATATATATATATATATATCTCCCCTCCCTCTTGCCTCCCATCTCAGCCCTCTAGGTCTTCACAGAGTGCCAGGCTGGCTCCTTGTGTTATACAGCTTCCCACTAGCTAGCTATTTTACACATGATACTGTATGTATGTCAATATTACTGTTTTAATTCATCCCATCCTCTTCATCCTCTGCTGTGCCTACAAGTCCATTCTCTGTGCCTGCATGTCCATTCCTTCCCTGCAGATAGATTCATCAGTACCATTTTTTTGAGATACTATATATATATATATATATGTGTGTGTGTGTGTGTGTGTGTGTGTGTGTGTGTGTGTGTGTGTTAATATGCTGTATTTGTTTTGCTTTTGTTGATTTATTTCACTCTGTATAATAGGCTCTAGGTCCATCCACCTCACTACCACTGACCCGAATTTGCTCCTTCTTATAGCTGAGTAATATCACAATGAAACATTTTTAAATGAATCATCTAATGGTGTCTTATTTCAGTAGACTAGAACTCTAGGTAAATAAGCATTTTGGAAATATTGTTTCTTTTTTGCTTGTCTTTTTTTTCTTTTTATTTTACTTTATTTTACTTTACAATACTGTTGTTTCTTATGTCAAAAATAAAGTGCTGCTGAAATCTAAGAACCCTGCCTTTAAAGAAGGGTCAGTGACATCATCTCCTTTTCTAGTACTTTTTTGCTTTGTTTATCAGAGATTACAGAAAAAATTTATTTTGTGAGGAAAATATTTGTTTTCAGACATTCTTGTCACATCAGTGTTCACATTCATGAAAACATTTCATTTCTGTGTCAGAATACACTTGACAACAATTAGGAATTCAGTAAATAGAACCACTGCATGAAATTCAATTTTCATGTTTGAATAACTCTGGCTACAAGTTAAAAATATTAGCCAACAGTATATCTGCTTTTAAAAATAGTGCACTATCTTTAGAGATATACACCTGAGTTCCTGCTACCTTGTCAATTTTTTAAAATATATTATGAGAAAAAAAAGCATGTAGTGAATTCTGAATCACAGAATTCAAGTTTAATCTGTTTTGCATGCTCTTCAAGGGTAGGTGTATACTCTGAAGCTTCCTATTGGATGCCTCCCCACAATAGATTGATTCACATGAAGAATCAAACTAAAATGGATATAAAATGGAGTCTTATAGTGGGTACAAAATGGAATCTTCAGAGGCAGGCACATCTATTCTCTAATTCATAATTCTTTCTCTAGGTGTGTCTGATGGACTGTTTAACTTATCTATTGTGTCTAATGAACAATATGCAAAAATATACTTTTTTGATTGTTAGAAATTCTACTTGGTATTTTTGATAATTATTTCCCCTTTTAGAAATCTCCCATAATAACTCATTCATAGTTTTATTTTTAATTTTATAAGCATTTTAAGCATACTCATCTTAAATTCTATAGAAAGAGTCTAGGATCTGTTGTTCTAGTTGGCATCTAATTTTGCTCTTTGTTTTGCTTCCTTTGATCATGGTGACTATTTCTTGGTGTCTTCTAATTAGGTGTCTGAGCTGATATTTGACTGATCTAAATCTATGGGAATTCTGTGAGGTTGGGGTTGAAGGAATTCTCCTTCAGAGAATATGTGCCTCTTTCTAGGTTAAGGAAACCAAGAATCCACTACAAGTTAATTTTGCAGTTTGAAGTCTCCTAGTCCATGTAGGCATTGTTAGATCTGTGGTTATAAGTTCTCAAGGAGTCCTTTAGGGTGGGAGGATTAGAGGCAGAGAGGAGCAAGGTTATTTTTCTTCTTTTTTTCCCAATCCAGAGAGCAGGCCAAAATAACTATATTTTCCTATTGTCATCCTTGGTCAGAAAATATTTTTTTTCTCTAGCTCACTCTAAATAAAATATGGTTCTCCAAGAATCCCAATTTATGAACAGAGTTGTATTTCTAGCTCTCCATCACTTGCAAACCCCAAGTCTTCTATCCTATGAATACAGTCCTAGAAAACCAAGACTTTACATTCCTGAGTGTGGCAAACATCCATGGTACCCAAGTTGCTTTAACATACTTAATGCTATTCCTGCCCCACTCGCCCCATCACTGGCAACCCTAAAAGTCTCTGTTGACAATTAGATGCCATGTTCTTCACCAATGACCTTTTCTGTGGGCATTTCCTGCCCCTCTATAACATCACTACCTCTAGTGGAGAAATACTACACTTACCTGGAACCTAGTTTTTGCTTTTGTTTGATGGCATTATGACCCACCTGCCATTTCTCTTGAAGACTGGGCCCTGGTTTTGAAATTAAACTCATGTGTCTGTGTCTTTACGTATATAAGTGTGTGTAAATATATATATATAAGTGTATAAGATATATCCATGTCATGTATATTTGCATCGCTAAGCCCTAGTCTCATTCTACTGTTTTGAGATTGGCTTTTGCATTCTCTGGAATCTTGGCCTGTTGTCTCTCATTCCAACGGCTGCATTGCCATCTACTCTCTAGTTAGACAACAGACACATTAATCTCAGATGATTAATTTCCCTATTCTATATGTTTCTACGAAGAAAACATATTACTTCATTTGTTGTTCCTCCAAAGTTGGCTTATTTTATTATTTTGAAATTATAAAATAATATATACTTTATTTCAAAACCACTCCCTCTCCTCTCCTGTCATTCCCAGAATCTCATATACTAGAGATAATCATTATTAAAGTTTGATCCTTTGTGGGAATCTTTGCCTCCAAAAAACATATCAACAAGTTCTTATACCTTAAATTTCATTTGCAGTCAGACTTTTTCATGTCAAAATTATCATGGGCATGTTTCTTTATTAAGGCATTGAGAATTATCATATTACTTTTAATTTCTGTGAAGTAGTCAGTTGTACTGAATATACATAATGTATACAAAATCTTCTACAGAAGAAAATGTAGATTTTCTCCAAATTACAAAAAATGTTTCATCCAATAATTATTTGTAGAGCCCATGATATGATTCATTTCCATGGAATAAAGTTCTATAAGTGAAATTACTGAATAAATTGGTATAGTCTTTTTAAAATTTGATGCATATTGACAGATTGACGTCTAAATAGATTGATATTATTCAGTGTTGAGCGTTGCCAATCATATTCATCTTTGGCCATATAATTGATCATTTATTATATTTAATTGTTAATTGATTTAGTAATATTTAGCAGCTTTTTTAGTTCTGACATTTAAATTAAATGCCAGCTTTTTCAAAGCTTGCTATCCTATAGATAATGATATAGCAAGGTTTCCCTGGTGGCTCAGATGATAAAGAATCTGCCTGTAATGCAGGAGGGTCTTAGCAGGTGGCTCTAGTGGTAAGGAACTCAACAGCAAATGCAGGAGACATAAGATATGCAGGTTCAATCCATGGGTCGGGAAGATCCCTGGAGGAGAACATGGCAACTCACTCCAGTATTCTTGCTTGGAAAATCCAATGGACAAGGGAGTGAGGAGGGCTACAGTCCATAGAGTTGAGAGGAAACATAACATGCATGCATGCATGCAATGCAGGAGACTTTGGTTTGATCCGTGGGTTGGGAAGACTCCCTGGAGAAGGGAATGGCAACTTACTCTAGTATTCTTGCCTGGGAAATCCCATGGACAGAGGAGCTTGGCAGGCTACAATCCATGGGGTTGCAAAGAGTCAGGCATGACTAAACAACTCATATATAGCTATAGATAGATTATGTCAGTGAAGATGTAGATAAACTGTTAGTTATCTAACTAACTGTTAGCTAACTTAACTATTAAGTTAGCAGAAACTTAATTCTTTTTGTTAGAAAATATAAAATACAGAAGTATGTTAAGGGGAAAAAAGTGCAAATTTTTTTCATATCTCCCACTTTTTCATTTTTCAATCCCAGGCTTAGATATTGTAAATATTTTGCTATGTATCCTTCCAGAACTTTTTATTAATAAACAAAGATGGGAACTTTGTATACATGCTCTCCTATATCTTGCTCTTTTCTTTCAATGTAAACATTTCATTTTGGGAACTGTAGCTATGACGAGCTGATTTCAATGGCCACATAATATTTAATAGCATGGATATCAAATTCTCTGGGCTTCCGAGATGGTCCAGTAGTAAAGAATCTGTCTGTCAGTGCAAGAGATATGAGTTTGATCCCTACGTCAGGAAGATCTGGAGAAGGAAATGGCAGCACTCTTCAGTATTCTTTCCTGGGAAATCTCATGGACAGAAGAGCTTGGCAGGCTACAGTCCATGAGGTCACAAGAGTAGGACAGATCTCTGTGATTAAACAGCAACACAATAAATTCTCTCTTTTAATGTTCCTCCAATGACGGGCATGTTTGGTGTCTTGGGTTCTTAACTCTTGCAAATACTACCATGGCTCCTCTTTATGTACTATCCTTGTAGTGCTTTTTCTTGACCCTGGCTGTCCTCACCACATCCATGGACATCATTGGTTTTTACAATGAAACAAGATCAGAGAGGGTATTGATTTGTTGAAACAAACTTTTTGGTAATAGGGAGGAGGTTGAACTTGAATCCAAGCCCAGATTTCAAACCTAGTTTTGTTCCCATGCAAATTTTGTCTTTGGGCGTCTTATGCAATACAAAATGTCATTTTAAATGCTCTAACAGCAATAACAAATTGCTCATAGCCACTGGAAGGAAATCTGACATTTTTCTTCTAGCTGTTCTCAAACTCCAACATGACTCTGATGTTTCCTTTTTCATGCTTGAATGTTGTTCAGTTTTAACCAAGCTCAGCATGCTTTCTCATTGCTTTCTGTAATCTCTAACTATTTTGTTTTTGTGGTACATTTTTCTTGATTCTTCTGCACTTCTTTTCCTGATCCTTGTTTGTAGGATCACCCTACCTTAGATCAAAGCAGCCACCTGTTCTCTTTTCTCAGTGCATATTTCTAAAGCCAGCTTTCTTACCCAGTAAAGTAGGGACGATCATTCTGCTTTGTTAAAGGTACCCCTTACCCATAATTATATATAAAATTTTCTCATAAGCACAAACTAAGTATAACAAAGTGACAAAATCAACAAAGTCACAATAGCTGATGGTAATAATAAATTGAATGCATTACTTGCCTGGTCCAGGGCCCAATTCTTCACTTGCATATACTCATTTAATTCTTCCAATGTCTTCATGAGTTAATCACTATTATTGTGTCCATTTTAGAGGTTAAATAACTTGACAAAAAGATGTACATTTATATGAAAAGGAACAGGGATTTCAACTCAAATCTGTCTGGCTCCAGAACCCAATTATCAATTATTCCTCCTTTAGGTGAATAACCAGATGCTTGGGTTTCCCTGGTGGCTCAGAGGGTAAAGCGTCTGCCTGCAATGCAGGAGACCTGGGTTTGATCCCTGAGTCAGGAAGATCCCCTGGAGAAGGAAATGGAAACCCACTCCAGTACTCTTGCCTGGAAAATCCCATGGACAGAGAAGCCTGGTAGACTACAGTCCATGGGATTGCAAAGAGTGGGACACGACTGAGAGACTTCACTTAAGTCTGATTTCCATAATATGAAGAGAAACTTACCTTTCTAATAAATGTAATTTGAATATTAATGGAAGCACATATAGAAATAAATCCCAATGTATGTACCTACCTGACTTGTAACTTTTCAGGATTTTATCAATGCTTGGCTAGAGGACACACTATATGCAAAACTATTATTTTGCCTGTTGCTTTAATCTATCTTGTATGCTATTTTAATTCATAGTTTCTAGAAGTAAATAGAAAGTTATTGCCAATTTATCACATTGACCTATTTAGGATAGTTCTAATTTAAGATAAGTGTAATAAATAAACTTTTGAGAACCATGCTACTAAGTCACTTCAGTCGTGTCCGACTCTGTGCGATCCCAAAGACGGCAACCCACCAGGCTCCCCCGTCCCTGGGATTCTCCAGGCAAGAACACTGGAGTGGGTTGCCATTTCCTTCTCCAATGCCTGAAAGTGAAAAGTGAAAGTGAAGTCGCTCAGTTGTGTCCAACCCTCAGCAACCCTATGGACTGCAGCCTTCCAGGCTCCTCCGTCCAAGGGTTTTCCAGGCAAGAGTACTGAAGTGGGGTGCCATTGCCTTCTCCTTGGGAACCATAGATCCACATAATTATCTGGACTATATATTGAGATGGAATAATAAGACTCATTTAGAAGACAAATTCAATATGAGAAGTAAAGCAAATGTAGGAAAATTCAAGACTGCATGGGGTTAGACAAACTTATTCCTCATAATAAACATTAGTCATAAAATCCCACCTGTAGGTCAAATCATTTTAGTATGAACTCAGTGTATGTGACACTCAGCCTCGTAAAACAACCTCTCAGCTTCTATTGTAGTCTTTGATAAAATATTATTATTGTTTTAATAATATTTTATCTATCTAATGTTCTATTTATTTTACTGTACAAATTATGAGACTGTTTTCAGAGTTTCATAAACAAAATAAAAGTGGTGAAAAAGAGAGGAAACACCTCCGCCATGCATAGAGAAATAGGCAGAATATTGTAAGACACAACAAGGCATAATTGCATGCTTTGATATTTATGATGAAAGACCAGAGTTGAAAGAAAAATGACAAAAATGCCATCTTAGCCCTTTATGAAACAAAGAAAATCTGAAGGTCGTGCAGTAGTAATTTTCATCATTCTTTCCAAAGCTTTGGCAAGCTCTGAAAATTCATATGTAATAGCAGCTAGATTTTCTAAGTGAAAATACTTTGATATTATCTTGGGATACATATTCTATAAAAGGAAAAACTTTATTTTTCACCCCATTAAGAAAATAAAATTCTATTTCAGAACCTGATATTGGCTCTATTTAAATAAGTGTAATTTTTTGGTTCACACAATATTATAATGAATGGTTCTTCGTTTTTCAAACATCAAGAATAGTCACTTACAACTCAAAAATTACATAGGAAATGTATTCAACAATCTCTTGAAAATTACTTTGTTAAAAAACGACTTTCTGGACAGAGTAGGATGGAAAATTTAAAGGCTGTGCATTTTTATCCTAATTCAATAGTGGATAATAACACAATTGTGTAAATACAAATTTTCTAGAGAACTTAAAGTGAAATATTCTAAGTGCTTGAAGCTGTTTATAGAATCCTGTTTCTCTTGCATCAGTTGAACATATAAGACAGCAGCCCAAAATTTTGCCTTATAAAATAACTTACATAGATTATTTTATTCATTGACTAAGGCTTTTATTATTTCATTCCAGAGAAACTTTAGTAATAACTTTAGTTTTTTAATAAATTATTTAATTATTAGTTATTTTATAAGTAAGAAATATTACTTAAATACTTTTAATTCTAAAACTTGTTTTCTCCAACCTAGGTATATAGAAATGAACAAGTTTTACAGAACAATTAATTGTGCTAGCCTAGTCTTAATATAAGTCTACAATAATAACTGCAGAAATATTAAAGTTTTTTCACTTAGACTAATATTGTATAAATGTGTTTACTCTGGAATTCAATTGTCTAAACTACGAGAGAGAGTAAGAAAGTTTGCTGTTGTGTTGTTGTTTTTCTTTCTTTCACTAGCATGGCTTATTTAAAATTATTATTTTAAATAGGAGGAGTATAATGATTATTAGAAAAAGGAAATTATGACCCTCACTTGCCCAATTACCACTATGTGAGTATGCCAAACATCTGGGCTTTCTATTGCTTCCACTGACACATCTGTTACCTTTAGTTTTTTCATGTCTGTCATCCTTATGAAATGTCTCAGGAAGATTTTAGTGATTCTTTTTCCATCCTTTTGTTTTAATGTGCTTTAGCTATATAGTACTATAGAGAATTACTTTCAGAAGGCTCTTTACGGAAAATAAAAAGAAAGCCAAAAGCAAATTCAAAGTATAATTCTAAATTCACTAGATACTTTACATGGAAGAAAACTTAAAAAGTGATTACGGCTAAATAAGATAGCAAGAAAGTCATTTAAAGTCATAACTTTAGGATGCAGTAAATTTACAGACAATGTATAGAGACATATAAATATATGTCCCCTAAAGTCCTGTCCTACCATTCCAAGAATCAAGGTCAAAACCAAACTGTTCATTTCTTTAGACTACGATACAGTCATAGCCTTAGATGAAATATTGGTGCAGAAATCCCTACACTGTGTGTGCTCAGTCACTCAGTCTCTCAGTCATGTCTGACTCTTTGCAGCCCCATGGACTGTAGCCTGCCAGGTTCCTCTATCCATGGGATTCTCCTGGCAAGAATACTGGAGTGGCTTGCCATTGCCTTCTCCAATGGATCTTCCTGTCCCAGGGACTGAACCAGCATCTCTTAGGTCTCCTTCACTGGCAGGCAGATTCTTTACCACTGAGCCACCAGGAAGCCCAATCCCCACATACCAAAGCAGAAATTTGATTTGACTAATTTACTAAATAACAAGTTTTCAATTCAATTTTTTTCTACTTGAAATGTTTACTTGGAATACTCTTTGGGCTAATAAGCATAAAATTCCCAAAACATTTAACCTTCTTTAGTTTAAATAAATTTCTCATGAAAATGGGTTGCTCTGATAACCCATTGATGATAGGCACTGTGGGGCCTATGATATTTTCTGTCATTGCTTATGTTTGTTTTTGAGACATAAGAGTCTCTTATGACCAAGGAGAATGTTTTTCAAAGAGCACAAAACACTTTTAGCTTTGATAAATTTTGCTGATTTTAATCATACTGTATTAATTACATTATTCTTTTCATATTTAAAAAGTGAGTCTCTGTTATAATATTTAAAGACTGTACAAAGCACAAGTTAGCAGGCTGATCTCTGATCCACTTCCCTTAAAGGTGAAAACAAATATAGCACGTTCTAAGGGGAAACAGAAGTCCCCATATTTTGAGTTACATAATTGAATTTGTAAAAGATTTGGAGAAGTACCAGAGATAAGACTCTTTTAACATAAGCCTTTAATAAAAAAAAAAAGGTAAAATTTAAACTGCTATTCAATTAGGTGAAAATGCAGTTGTCTTAGTGCAATAGGCTATTAAGGGAAGTTTAAAAGTTTTTAACAGAGTTTGGAATAATGATATCCAGAAAGACTGATGCTCAATATAATAAAAAAATAGATATATTAATAGACAATATCAGGAATATTTACTGAGATAATTTCAGAAATATTTTAAATATTGTGTTAAAAATAAGTGCTTCTTTTAGATTTGAGTATGCAGAGACTTGGGGCTTCCCTGATGGCTTAGTGGTAAAGAACCTGCATGCCAATGCAGGAGACTCAACGTTCAGTCTCTGGACTGGGAAGATGCTCTGGAGAAGGAAATGGCAACCTAATCCAGTATTCTCACCTGGGAAATCCCACGGACAGAGGAGCCTGGCGGGCAACAATCCCTGGGCATCACAAAAAGTGGGACATGACTTAGCGACTAAACGACAACATGCGTATACTTAGGAATGTCCTGAGAAATGTTCTGTGGATAATATATTTTGTTGATATTATTACAAATTAACTACTGTGGAACAAGTTTGTCAAAAGCCCCAGTCTGTTTGAGACACTTTAAGTGGAAACTACTTCATCCTTAAAAATGTAGCCAGATTTTATCCCTAATCAAAGCTAAGTACCAGGATAAGAGTGCTTTCACTATGAACCACAATAAAAAAATTGTAAAGTACTTTGAAGACATGACTCAAGAGAGCTTAAGTCATTAGCTATTTCCATGGTTATATTTTGGCGAAAAAATGTTCAATTTGTTTAGGGAGCTGATAACGTCCCAATTCCACCAACCTATCAAAGCCACTGGTTAGTTTATGCTCATGGCTGCCAGAGTGCCACCTAGTGTTAGTTAGGGTGAACTAAAGGCACCTGACCCTCAGGGAGCAAAGAACTTAAAAATAGAACTCAAAAAGTGGGACGCTTAGCGACTAAACAACAGCAACATGCAGATACTTAGGATTGTCCTGAGAAATTTTCTGTGGATAATATATTTTTGTTGATATTATTACAAATTAACAATTATGAAACAGCTTTGGAAAATTTAATAGTTTAATAATGTTAATTATGAATAGCAGTTAAACAAATGTGAATTATTCCACTCTGTTATTGGTTCTATTGTCATGGAATGCATATTTTCTTCAACTTGCCATTATCTTTATTTTAAAATCACATTTATATATATATATCAAGCACAGTGATGTTCTGTTTAAACATTTATTATTTTGTGCTTCTCTCAAACTGAGTCACAATACTAGCATTCACATTTAATTTATCACCTCATCTCCTCTCCATTTAACAATCTTCTCTAAATCCATTTACTTTAGCCAAAACATTCTAATAGCTCTTCAAAGTATTTCCCCTCCTGACAAAGCCAGCATAATGTTTCCAAATGCATGAAAGATACTTGATACTTGGAACTTTTACTCTACAACAACCTAGAAATGAAGATCTGTTTAAAAATATATTAACCATGGATCCCTATAAAAATAGATTTAAAAAACAGTTAACTTTGACAATAGTTCCAGATTTGGTTTCTTGCTCTTCACAACAGTTTCTGAACAATTTTATTATTATTATGCTGAAAAGCAACTCTAGTTACAAACATGGAAACCAGTGAGCTCAGTTTGTTTTCATTGTAGGCAAAGCACTGAACTGGAGTCAGGAGACTCATCTTAGACTTGATTAGCTTCTGCTTTTACGACAATGGTCTCTGAATTTCCCCTATTTCCACTTACTTCATCTGCAGAGTGAGGGAACTAGTTTTCAGCACAATTGCCTGAAGATCCCTGTTTGGAGATACCATGTCTGAGAAGGCAATGTTTGGCTTAAGAATTTTGATTTCTCCTTAGGAATTTTTGAAATCAATTTTATTGAGATATAATTATCATACCATAATACTAGTTCATTTTAAATGTACCTGGTGAAGTCATAAGAGCACACACCCATGTAGCCATCACCTCAATCAACATTTAGACCATTTTTATCACTCTTGACACTTTCCTCATGACCCTGTGTAATCACCTCTTCCTCTATCCCTAGTCTTCACTGAATTTTGATTCATATGTTCTCTGTTTCTGCTCTGAACATGCCTCTTATTTCTCTTCCCTGCATATTTTGTTTATTAAACTACAGGTTCTCTTAGATGAATTCCAACTCAATTTTTTTAGGGTTTAATGATATTTAAGTAATAAATTTGGTTATTGTATGGATCAACATGGCCACAGATAGCAACTATAATCCAGGTTGGTAGTCTTAGTCTTACCACTAGTTGTACACATAAACACAAATACCAGCAAGAAAGTTTTCTTAAATCACCAAAAAGATACACATAATTTCATGTCGTATTAATGATAGTAGTAGCATCATCTAAATATGTCAGTAAAAAGTTATTTGCTTACAAATCTAAGAAGTAAAATCTTTCTAATCTTAATTTTGTAACTAGTAATAACTTGTGTTTTCTTTTTCCCTTACAAAGACATTTCTTAGATTTAAAATTCAGATTGTGGTCTTGAAACATTATTTCCCATTGAAAGGAATCCAGAAGCCTTGAAAAATGACTAATTCCAGATATTAGTTAGGAAATATACAAGTTGAGATGGAGATATCTCACTTTTTCAAAAGAGAGAAGAAGTACCAAATTCTGACAAGTTCATGGCAAAAGAAACGAGTAGTTTAGTGAGTTTAAATAGCCTAACCTGAAACAGTAAGAGGTTTTTTTTTTTTAAATGAGTGCAATAAGTTGAAACACACCAAATATACATTAAAAAATGAAAACTTAAAATTCTAGGTTAAAAAATAACATTGCTCATTATGAGTGTTACTAGAACATCAGCTAGTTATTCTGAAATGGGTAAATACAATCCATAAACACAAGGAATAATCAAGAAATTATTTTGCTTTTCTTGTACGCAATAGTTTTCTGTGTGTGTGTGTGCTTAGTGGTTCAGCTGTGTCCGACTCTTTGCGACTCTATGAACTGTAACTCGCCAGGCTCCATTGTCCATGTGGATTCTCCAGGCAACAATACTGGAGTGGGCTTCCAGGCCCTCTTCTAGGGGATCTTCCCAACCCTGGGATCAAACACAGGTCTCCCGTATTGCAGATGGATTCTTTACCGTCTGAGCCACCAGGAAAGCCCATGTGTACTGAAGTGGGTACACTATCCCTTCTCCAGGGATCTTCTCAACCCAGGAATTGAAATGGGGTTTTCTGCATTGTAGGCAGATTCTTCACCAGCTGAGCTATCAGGGAAGACCTAGTGTCAATATAGTTTAGGGTAATGAAACAGTTGATGAGTATAGTAGCCTACTAATCTCACGGACTGTGTGAATAAAACAACAGAAATTTATCTATCACAGTCTAGAGGCTAGGAATACCAAGATCAAAGAGCTGGATAATTTGATTTCTGGTGAGAACTCTCTTCCCAGCTTACAGATGGTGGCCTCCAGGCTATGGCTTCACATGTCCTTTCCTCAGTGAGAAGGAGGGTAAGCTCTCTGCTCTCCTCTTTTAAGGACACTAATATTATCATAGGGCCTGACCCTCATGACTTTCTAACCCAAATTGCTTCCCCCCCCCCAAAGGCCCCATATCCAAATACAAGCACATTGGTGGTTAAGGACTCAACATACGGGTTTTGGTGTTGTACAAACATTCAGTTTCCAACAACAAGGGAAATGTTTAAAAATAATTCTAATTGCTGAATGCAGAAGGAAAGTAGGAATGATAAAACAGAAATTAAGCATTTTGCAATCTCTGAAGAATTAAAAAATGTGCCTAGATAATAACCATTCATGGGTGATAAATTTATGAGAGGAAACAAGCTTATGGAGAAATTTTTATTAGAGGAAGAGCTTAATACTATGTAAACCTGATGATCCATCTTTAACATCACTGAACGCTTATACAATTATTTGCTTTCCATTTCATCCTCTCCCTCATTATTGCAACACTAGCAGCTGTCTATTTACTATTCCTTCATGAAACAGGATCTAACAACCCCTCAGGAATCTCATATGATATAAACAAATTTCCATTTCACTCCACCTATACAATTATATGACAAACCCACAGCAAACATTATCCTCAATGGTGAAAAATTGAAAGCATTTCCCCTAAAGTCAGGAACAAGACAAAGGTGCCCACTTTCACCAGTTTTGGAAGTTTTGGCCGCAGCAATCAGAGCAGAAAAAGAAATAAAAGGAATCCAAATTGGAAAAGAAAAAGTAAAATTTTCACTGTTTGCAGATGACATGATCCTCTCCATAGAAAATCCCAAAGACTCCATCAGAAAATTACTAGAGCTAATCAATGAATATAGTAAAGTTGCAGGGTATAAAATCAACACATAGAAATTCCTTGGATTCCTATACACTAATAATGAGAAAACAGAAAGAGAAATTAAGGAAACAATTCCATTCACCACTGCAAGGAAAAGAATAAAATACTTAGGAATATATCTACCTAAAGAAACAAAAGACCTATATATAGAAAACTATAAAACACTGGTGGAAGAAATCAAAGAGGACACTAATAGATGGAGAAATATACCACGTTCATGGATTGGAAGACTCAATATAGTGAAGATGAGGATACAACCCAAAGCAATCTATAGATTCAGTGGAATCCCTATCAAGTTACCAACAGTATTTTTCACAGAGCTAGAACAAATAATTTCACAATTTATAGGGAAATACAGAAAACCTCAAATAGCCAAAGCAATTTTGAGAAAGAAGAATGGAACTGGAGGAATCAACCTGCCTGACTTCAGGCTCTACTACAAAGCCACAGTCATCAAGACAGTATGAAACTGGCACAAGACAGAAATATATATCAATGGAACAAAATAGAAAGCCCAGAGATAAACCTACGCACCTATGGACACCTTATCTTTGACAAAGGAGGCAAGAATATGCACTGGAGAAAAGACAATCTCTTTAACAAGTGGTGCTGAGACAACTTGTCAACCACTTGTAAAAGAATGAAACTAGAACACTTTCTAACACCATACACAAAAATAAAATCAAAATGGATTACAGATCTAAATGTAAGACCAAAGTATTCTTGACTGCAGAATATCACAGGCAGAGGAGCCTGGTGGGTACAGTCCATGGGGTCGCAAAGAGTTGGACACGACTATGTGACGAACCCTTTCACCTTAATAGCTAAGATAAGAATGTGGGAGGGATTGCTAATAGCAACGGGGTTTTGGAGGCTGATAAAACATTCTAAACTTAAATGGTGTGGTTACACAATACTGTGAATATAATAAAATCCTTGAACTGTTAAAAAAAAAAATCTCGACAACTTGTGCTGTGTTCAGCTGTGTCTGACCCTTTGCAACCCCTAGAGCCAGACATCCTGGAATGTGAAGTCAAGTGGGCCTTGGAAAGCATCACTATGAACAAAGCTAGTGGAGGTGATGGAATTCCAGTGGAGCTGTTTCAAATCCTGAAAGATGATGCTGTGAAAGTGCTGCACTCAATATGCCAGCAAAAGTGGAAAACTCAGCAGTGGCCACAGGACTGGAAAAGGTCAGTTTTCATTCCAATCCCAAAGAAAGGCAATGTCAAAGAATGCTCAAACTACTGCACAATTGCACTCATCTCACATGCTAGTAAAGTAATGCTCAAAATTCTCCAAGCCAGGCTTCAGCAATATGTGAACCGTGAACTCTCTGATGTTCAAGCTGGTTTGAGAAAAGGCAGAGGAACCAGAGATCAAATTGCCAACATCCACTGGATGATGGAAAAAGCAAGAGAGTTCCAGAAAAACATCTATTTCTGCTTTATTGACTATGCCAAAGCCTTTTATTGTGTCGATCACAATAAACTGGAAAATTCTTTCAAGAGATGGGAATACCAGACCACCTGACCTGCCTCTTGAGAAATCTTTATGCAGGTCAGGAAGCAACAGTTAGAACTGGACATGGAACAACAGACTGGTTCCAAATAGGAAAAGGAGTACGTCAAGGCTATATATTGTTACCCTGCTTATTTAACTTCTATGCAGAGTACATCATGAGAAACGCTGGACTGGAAGAAACACAAGCTGGAATCAAGATTGCCAGAGGAAATATCAGTCACCTCAGATATGCAGATGACACCACTCTTATGGCAGAAAGTGAAGAGGAACTAAAAGCCCCTTGATGAAAGTGAAAGAGGAGAGTGAAAAAGTTGGCTTAAAGCTCAACATTCAGAAAACAAAGGTCATGGCATCCGGTCCCATCACTTCATGGGAAATAGATGGGTAAACAGTGGAAACAGTGTCAGACTTTATTTTTGGGCTCCAAAATCACTGCAGATGGTGACTGCAGCCATGAAATTAAAAGATGCTTAGTCCTTGGAAGAAAAGTTATGACCAACCTAGATAGCATATTCAAAAGCAGAGACATTACTTTGCCAACAAAGGTCCATCTAGTCAAGGCTATGGTTTTTCCTGTGGTCATGTATGGATGTGAGAGTTGGACTGTGAAGAAGGCTGAGCACAGAAGAATTGAACTGTGGTGTTGGAGAAGACTCTTGAGAGTCCCTTGGACTGCAAGGAGATCCAACCAGTCCATTCTGAAGGAGATCAACCCTGGGGTTTCTTTGGAAGGAATGATGCTAAAGCTGAAACTTCAGTACTTTGGCCACCTCATGTGAAGAGTTGACTCATTGGAAAAGACTCTGATGCTGGGAAGGATTGGGGGCAGGAGGAGAAGGGGGCGACAGAGGCTGAGATGGCTGGATGGCATCACTGACTTGATGGATGTGAATCTGAGTGAACTCTGAGAGATGGTGATGAACAGAGAGGCCTGGTGTACTGTGATTCATGGGGTCGCAAAGAGTCAGGCACGACTGATTGACTGAACTGAACTGAACTGAACTGAGACTATAGCCTCCCAGGCTCCTATGCTTATGGAATTTTCCAGGCAAAAATACCAGAGTGGGTTGCCATTTCCTACTCCAAAGGGTCTTCCTGACCCAGGGATTGAACCCATGCCTCCTGCATTGGTAGACGGTTTCTTTATCATTGTACCACCTGTAAAGATATCTTAGGTGTTTTTACCTAGTTATAGCACTAATAGCATTAGTTATTCTTACCCAGTATATTGGAAGATCCCAATAACAATATCCCAGCAAATTCCCTCCACACGTCACCATATATTAAACCAGGGTGATATTTCCTGTACGCATATACAATCCTATGATCAATCGCCAAAAAATTAGGAGGCGTATTAGCCCTATTCCTTTCAATTTTAACTTTAGCATTTACCCCACACAACCAAATTCTCCACACAACCAAACAGTGAAGCATAACCTTCCAACCCCTTGTTGTCTTTTAGTTGTTCAGTCGTATCTGACTCTTTTGTGACACTGTGGACTGTAGCCCACCAGACTCTTCTGTCCATGGATTTCTCCAGGCAAGAATACTGGAGTGGGTTGCCAGTTCCTTCTTCAAGGGATCTTCCTGACCCAAGGATTGAACCCACATGTTCTGTCCCCTGTTAAGTGTTAAGGGTGTTAGTTGCTCAGCCATGTCTGACTCTTCGCACAGAATAGTGGAGTGGGTTGTCACTCCCTTTGTTAGGCGATCTTCCCCATCCAGGGATCAAATCTGGGTCTCTTGCACTGCAGCAGATTCTCTACTGTCTGAGGTATTGGGGAAGCTCATTCTCCTGCCCCCTAGGTAGTGTCTATTCTGAGTACCAGTAGCAGATCTACTAATACTAAGACGAATTAGCACACAAGTTGCAGAACACCTCTTCATTATTGGACAACTAGCCTCTGTTTCATGCTTTTTCTAGTTCTAGTACAAATGGCAGTAATTAGCATAATTAGAAATAATTGCCTAAAATGAAGTCTCTGTAGTATACACATTACCCTAGTCTTGTAAACTAGACAAGGATAATACATCTTCCCAAAACTCAAGGAAGAAGCTCGAGTTCCACTATCAGCACCCAAATCTGAAATTCTACTTAAACTCTTCCCTGAAATTTGTTACAGGACATGTACAAAATTATTGAGAACTCTATTAGAATTAAGTGAAAGTGAAAGTGGCTCAGTCCTGTCCAACTTTTTGCAACCCCATGGACCATACAGTCCATGGAATTTTCCAGGCCAGAATACTGGAATGGGTAGCCTTTGCTTGTTCCAGGGTATCTTCCCAACTCACAGATTGAACCCAGGTCTCCTGCATTGCAGGCAGATTCTTTACCAGCTGAGCCACAAGGGAAGCCCAAGAATACTGAAGTGGGTAGCCTATCCCTTCTCCAGAAGATCTTCCCCACCCAGGAATGGAGCCAGTGTCTGCCACATTGCAGGTGGATTCTTTACCAACTGAGCTATCAGGAAGCCCCATTTGGAATTAAAATACTCCTTTTAAATATAAACTACTATGTATTTTGTGCATACCTACATTATATTGATATGTACAATATTAATAAATACATATTATACTGTATTTGGTAGATTGAATGAATGGTTTCAATTCTTTAACTCTCTTTGTTTTCACTTTTATTGTCAAATTTCACTTGACTTGGTAATATGACTTGCTCTGATCAATGGCATATTTGTGGTAACACTATGCCAGTTCCAAATCTAGGCTTCAGGAAATTTAGTGGTTTTCCCCACCTCTTCCTGTGCCTTTTCCATTCTCTTGAGAAGAATTAAGCCTGATATTCCAAGTTGGACGAGAATCATTTCAAGCTGAGCTTTCACAGACATCAGAGTTTGATATATAATCACTTTCCTGATGTATAAATTAGTTGAAGCACAGGTGACTCACAGACTCATGAGAAAAAAATGCTTCTCTTTGGGTACCACTGGGATGTCATGACTTCTTTCTTCATAAAAAATGTTTGGTAACATTCTTATGTTAATAGTTCACTGACACAAAATGAGATGAACTAACACTATACACCTCATGTTGTGATGCAATAGAAGAAATGTAACACAACCTACAAATTGTTCTTTCTTAAAATAATTGCATCTTAATCTAATCCATTCAAATGTGGAGAATAAAAGAACAAGTTAAACAATGTCACAAAGGAACAGTTGAACATTCTACAAGTCAAGTGACTCTATTTTACCAAAATAAGATCAAAAAGGGAAAAATAAAAAAATAGAAAAATAGAAGACCTAAAGAATAAAATATACTTTAGAAATATATCAGCTAGTACACCTTAAAATTAAGTGCTATATGTCAATTATTTCAAAATAAAACTGGTAAAAAATTAAATTGGCTGAATGTTGCAAGTGGGTGTTGAGTACTTATTTAAATCAACCATTTTTAAGAAAAAAAATGTTTGAGACAATCAAGGAAGTGTAAATATGGAATGGAAGTTAAAAAATTAATAATTTAGTTAGTACACAAAGCCATGATAATTATGCTTAAAAATAGTCTTAAAACTGTTGTGTATATGTGTGCTTAGTCACTTAATCATGTTCAACTCTTTGTAACGCCATGGACTGTAGCCTGCCAGAGTCCTCTGTCCATGGTGCTTCTCCAGGCAAGAATACTGGAGTGGGTTGCCATGCCCTCCTCCAGGGGATTTTCCCAACCCAGAGATCCAACCTGGGTTTCCTGCATTGCAGGCAGATTCTTTACTAACTGGACCACCACTGGGGTTAACTCAAGAAAAGAAAACTCTTAAAAGAATATTTTCTTTTCCTAAGGAAATAAATATTCTGAAATGGAGTCAGTTCTTAAAAATATTGTTGTGGACAAAAATCAAGTTCTAACAGATATTAAGAGTTTAATATCTCATGCAATAGAAATTCTAAGCTTTTATTTACAATGACCCCCAAACGGATAATGTTATGTGAACAGCCACTAACTACCTTTCAGTGTCATCTATTAAATAATGTGTAACACTCATATAATCATCATATGGTGATTATTTACACACTGCAATGGCTAAACATGGGACATATTCCACTGAATTCTGATCATGTACCGTGTGTCTGCATCCATAAGTGTGTACAATATTATGCATATACACATATATGTCCATACATATCATTTATGTGCTTTACCATCAAAGCACATAAAAGAAAAGGAAATGATCATTCTTTTACAAAAAAAAAAGGAAATAAAAATCAGGTTTTATTACGTTTTTGTCTGCTTTCCACATTTGATGAGTAAGTTCTGTAATGACAGCAAAATCATGGCACAGAGGAAATGCAGAAGCACTAAAATGTCTTTCAAATGATAGTTATTTTCCTTAATATATAAAGCTACTTTTTATGCTTATGTGATACAGTGATCAACTAAATTTAGAAATGATGGCCTTCAAAGTAATGGTTGACTTCATAGCTAAACTATGGTATATGAAAAGCTCTTACATATTATTTGCAGCATTTTTTACCAAAAGTTCCTGTGATTTAACCATTTTATTTATTGCTTCAAATAATGCAGAGATGAAATTTGTCAAATGAGATCAAGACTTCAGAAAGAATCACAGAAATTACTATTCTGCATTTAGATTTACATTGATTCAGTGCATTTTGATAAGAGATTACACTGTGTATACACAGAGTAGAATAAAATAAAAAATGTGTATGTATGTTTATCTTTTCTATTCTACTTACCATTGGATTCTAATAATGAGAATATAATGGTTGACAATAATTATAAACCCATAATATTTTCTCTCTTTTTAAGTAATTTTTAAAATTTCCACATTTTAGTTTCAGAATTTTCAATATGGATATATTGTATGTTTAGCCAACATTTTGCATATGATTTTACATTATGAATATTTTCAGATATGATTATTCAGTGATGATACAGAAATTCATATTGGAGAATTTTGAAAATGCTATAATGTATTTGCCTAGAAATTAGATAATAAATGCACATGTAAAATTACATTACAGCAAGAACCAATGGATAATCAAGATTATTTTGCCTCACTGCATTATTTTGCTGAACTGAATATTCCTGAAGCTAACTATGCAACAAATTAAAACTGAAACATTTTTAACCTGAGGTTATCACTGAAAACATGTTTTTCTTAATATAAAATAATGTCACCAGAAAGTGGCATTTAATCAATTTTAATAACACTAAATATCAATTAAGGAGTCATAAAATCTAATGACTCTATATAATTATACCATTTGAAGTTTTAAAATCATTTTTATAAAAAGAGTAGTAATTCTTAATAAAAATATCTTGAAAATGCGTTTTCTAATATCAAATACTGTTGAATCAGGAACAGTTCTGTAATGGTATTTGTTACAATGGAATTTGTCTATATTATGAAAAAGAATAGTATTTTCACTACTAGCCTTTAAAGTAGTAGTTTATTTAATTGTATCCAATATGATATTCCTAAAAGTAATACCAATTAAGCACGGAAGAAATAGTATATATTCCTTATTCAAAAAATTTTTGAGAATTCTATAGTGTTTATCACTCTGTTATAATACCTAGGGAAAGATATTTGCCAGACATTTTTCTCCACTTGTTGTATTGGAATAAGGGATAGGGGAAAAGGACAATGTTATTTTTCAACAATTTTTGTCTACAGTTTTTTTCTTTTTAAAGTATTCTAATCATGCCTCTTAAGACCCTATAGAGACTAAACTTTCTCTATAGTTTTTCAAAACAGAGTCTACTCAAAAATCAAGAGAAATTAATAGAGGCAAGAGCAAATTTCTTTCAGAAGTTTGAAAAGGAGGGAAAAGTCCTACCTCTTTTATCACTAAAGAACATCCACGTGCCACAATTTAATATTCCAGCAAGGTCTTCTTACAAGAACTAACCTATTTGTGTTTACTAAGTCTTAAGTTTAAAAAAAAACACAAAACTCCCTTGCACCACACTCTCCAACTCCAAAAAAAAAAAAAAAAAACCAACAAACAAACCCAAAATAAGCTTCCATTTGAAACATCAAAAAAAGGGCAATACTTCTGAGAATTCCTGGTTGTTTACAAACTCAACATTCTAATGTTTTCATCAAAAGCTTATTCTGGGAAGTAAATGAAGTAATCTTTTGGAAAGTAATAGGATTTTATTCTCATGAGATTCCCCCACAGAGAGGTGGCTACTTCCTTAAATCAACCAGTCAGGTATGATGCTACCCCAAGTCCCAACTGCTTGAAGCAAATAAATAATAAATGAAGATGGTATTTGAGTCTGAAAAAACCTTCCGCGAGGTCAAGAACCTCCTCTTTGTGAACTCTGTAAGATGTGTCATGCAGAAACAGGAGTTAAAGGTTGGGAGCTTGACCACACACTCCACTTTGGCTTGTAAGCTGAAAGTTGCCACTAACCCAGCACCAAGTGTATCACTGAAGTGGTTTTGTTTTTCTTTCTTCCTTTTTTTTTTTTTTTAATCTTTTTCTCTTTTTAATGGTATGAGTTCTGCTTTCACTCCAGGATAGCTGAGAGTCAGAAATACTGGGGAAAAAAGTTAGCATTCTTACTGAGCACAAACCTGCTGCTAAGATGGTATTTTGTATTGATTTTTCCTGAAGCCTGTAATCTTGAAAGCTTGTAACTGAGGATGAGGTAAATATCATTTTATTTGCTCAAATAGGTTTAGATTAGATTGAGATGAAAAAGTAAGGACAGGCCAAATTAGGACTGAAAGCAGCAATTACAGATTATTGTTTCCAGCAGTAACTAGAATGGGTTATTTCACTGATAAAAAGGCTTATTGCGAGAAAGAACTACTGATTTTCTTTATTTTCTAAAATAAAAATAAGTAAAAGATGAAATTAATACTATTTTTAAGTGTGGAAATAGTCAGACTTGTTTTAAATCAAAGCTGCATTAAGTTCACCTATGAGTATAACCCCAAAAGTGAATTCTTACAACACAGACTAGAAAGCCAGCAAAATATATTTTTGATTATTCAAGCATATTATATGTGATATTATTTTTAGTTTAAAATTTTTCTGAAGCCTAAAGCATAAAACCATAAAATAAGCTCTAAAATTAATTCCTTCAATCACATGATTTCAGAAAAAAAAATGTGTGCAAAACCATTCAAATGATACTGACAATAGGGCATGGAATTTAAAAGGTTTAACCATGTCTTATCTCAGAGTCTGTTTTATTTCTTCATCTTCTAAGCACTTCAAACATATAAGCTGTTATTCCATCTTTAGATCAGTAACTTTGAATTGTTCTACCTGTCATTCTGCAGTGACTAGCACAGCTAGATGTCACACAATGATTGTTTGCACTTTCATTCTCTCACATTAAATGGCAATCATTCGGTCCTTTTGATTTGTTTCTTTTATTTAGCCCTGAAGTTTTTACACTAGAATCTCATTAAAGCTGAACTAGTGTACTCCTGTCAAAAAACTAATGGAAAAAAGTTTAAAAGTGAAATGTGTTCCCTGTATTGTCACTCCTGAGAAGTTGCATCTATCAAGATTTCCCGAGTTTAGCCCTGATTTATATTTTATTGAGTCTGCTTGTTTCTGACTTGCTCTCTTCCTTTTTATCTATAAAATAAAGAAAACCCAATGAAACCAGGTTCATTTATGTGAAAACAAGGACATAAATATTTAGAAATATTTATCTTACCTTTAGTTCTCTATCTTATAAATTATATGTTTGTGTGTGTGTGTGTATATATATATATATATATATATATATATATATATAATAACACTAATTTTGACAACTAAAAAGACTGAATGAGCAAGGCAGTTTGTAATTATAATCTGGGTTCAAAAATAAATGAATTCAAATGGATACTTTAACAGCTTACTTAAAAAAATGTTTGTTTGAACCTCAACTTTTTCTTTCATAATCAAGAAAACGTTCTTCTTATAAAGCAAATAACTTATGATCAAGGTGAGGATATCAATTATGACTAAAAATGAGAATTTTTAGTAAGAAGGATAGTTCTTATATTGTGTAGGATTTATTTATGCATAAGTATGTCCCATTGTGTTAAGAAAAAGAAATCATCTAGGTCATATTCATATAATCTAGGCACCACGGACAATGACAAATATATTCATTCAACATGACTCTCCTTTCATCATGTGCTGCTGTTCTGAAAGATAAGTGAAATAGATTGTGTGGAGGCTGATCTCTTTCTGAATTCCAGAAAATAAGATAAGTGTCTTCAGAATGCTGGCAAATTAATCCCAGTGAAATTAAGAACCACGGACTAAAGATCCATCCAAAAGGGATAAAAATGGCAAGGGTGATTGCTGTAATTTGAAAGGTACTTTTTCTATTCATGCTGTATTTGTTAGCTGATACTGTAACATGTTTTACTCCTAAATTCTTCATCCAGAAATGAGATAGCCAATATATCTCAATTGGATTCACAGATTAAGTATAGAATATTCATGATTGCTAATGTTGCTGTTTATTTTTCTCAATATATATAGATAGGATTTGAGATTTGGAACTGCAACTCAATTTCATTTTCAATCTCTAATGTCCTTATACTTTAGTCTTGCATTTATAAAATAATTCTAATGGCATACAATTAAAAATAAATGTTCTAAATCTATTTCCTGGTTTAAAAATAACTTTAGTATATACATATATATTTTTTTCTTTTTGTCCCCTCACTTGTGTTGCATTTTTTTCTGTACTACCCAATGCAGATAAATATTTTGCAATAACTTATATAACTAAATTTCTGGATCACATAAAATTAAATTATTTACTAATAATTATAATGTGTGTTAAGTGACAGATTTAAAGATGTTCCTAACTATTAACCTAATAAAGTTTGGAGGTTTAAATTTGAGAAAATGTACTGTGTGACTTAATGTGCACTTATGATTATATATATTACACACACATATATATGCATACACATTGAAAATAGAAAATTAAATATGAAAGGTTATATATATAACATGAGTTATTATGACAAATAAAATTCATTTAAATATACATTCACCATTTATCCACAGTTTTAAGTTTCTCAGATAGAGGTGAACAATATTATTTTTCTGAGGTGAAAAGCAAATGTTTAGAATATGATTAACCTTGTGATTTCACTTGACTATGTTAACCGAATCATCTTTTTTTTTTTTTTAAGTTCCGTCTGACAAACACACTTGTTAATGACAAAAAGCAATTTCTGTTTTCCCTCAGTGAGTTGATTACACACCACCCTGTACTAGAGAGACAGCCTGAATGAGTGATTAGCAGTCTCAAGATTAGAGTTGAGAACTTGAATCTTTGGGCTCTTGTCCAGGGTCTTTCCACTAGGTTATGCTGCTGTTCCTCAGGAAACTAGAGCCAGACTCACCTGGGTGGCCGGGGAGATGCATGTGTTTTCAAGGAAAAGAATGTTGCTTTTTTCTTCTTAGAGCAATCTTACTTGAAAAACCAACACTGTCACTGCAACACGATTCGGATGAAATTTTGTAGAAATTGAGCATGCTGTGCCTTATACCTTGAAAAACCGGAGAAAATAAATTTTTATTTGAATTAAGAAAATGCAAACAAATTGCTTCTCTGTAGTTGGAGGCCTGCTTGATTTTGAGGTTCTCTGCAGGTGCCTGAGCTTGTTTCTGTATATTAAACAAAAAGAAACACAGTAACAAAATCAGCGGGCAAATAATATAAACAGAACTAGTGAATGCTGTGCCAATTTACCCAAACAATTCTCCCAATATGCCACAGTGATTATTCAAAATATCCCTGTTGTTTTCCACAGTCTGCTTATTCCAATCTAAAAATATGACTGATAAGTTGGAAGTATTGGCTTCAGTTGTGGAAAGCAGGTAGAAACCCAAAGGCAAAGATTCTGTGGTAGTATGGTAAAATTACAATCCAAGGATACTATTGAAAAGATAAAATGAAAAAAAAAAAAATTTCTATTCTAACATATAAAACTCCATGTTTAAATTCAGGTTTTTGTCTTTTGGGTTTTATCTTTTGATGTTATAGTTGAAATCAATTTAAATTTTCTTTAATGATAAATATATTTAAAATTTCCTTTTATAATCTTTCCTAATTTTGGAAATTAAAGTGCATTTGTTGGACCAAATATTCACATTTGATATCAGATACACCTATTATCATAATAAAACTATTAAGGAAAAATCAATCAGTTGGACATGGAAGGATCAGAACTGATTGACTTGGTTTTGTATGAAATTACAGATTCAAGAATAGAAAAGTACAGTTCAATTTGATATCACGTAAACAAGTTCAGTGCCAAGAGGAAACTTATAATAGTCTTAAGATAGATTTTAACTTGTCCCCTGAAGGCACTAACTCTGCTTTTTCGAATGCAGTGAATTAATAACAAGCATGTTTTGCAGTGTGTACTTCCTATACATTAGAATATTACTAACCAGTTTCAGAACTTACAGAGAGCTATATTAACAACTACAGGGTTACTGTGTGGATGGTTGGAAATTGACACAGTATTTCATAGAATGTATGTTTCTCTACACTTTGATTGAACTCCTCCCTTAAAACCCCAATTTCTACTCAGCCTCTTACTATTAGCCCCAGAATTTTTAGGAGCAAAAACAAGTAGTCACTCAAGTTAGTCTGTTCACAATGTTTTTAAGTGAGAGTCGCTCAGTCACGTCCGACTTTTTGTGACCCCATGGACTGTACAGAATTCTCCAAGGAATTCTCCAGTGGAGTGGGTAGCCTTTCCCTTCTCCAGAGCATCTTCCAAACCTAGGAATCAGACTTAGGTCTCTCTCGTTGCAGGTGGATTTTTACCAGCTGAGCCATCAGGGAAGCCCAAGAGTACTAGAGTTCATAGCCTAACCCCTCTCCAGTAGATCTTCCTCAC
Source organism: Nanger dama (assembly GCA_917880005.1). NCBI lineage: Eukaryota > Metazoa > Chordata > Mammalia > Artiodactyla > Bovidae > Nanger > Nanger dama. Next base: position 3,468,619 of record CAKJTW010000037.1, on the reverse strand, counting down.
CTGGGAATCTAACAGGGGACTCCTGAATTGCAGGTAGATTCTCTACCAGCTGGTCTTACAGGAAAGCCCCAATATCTTAAAAGTTTTGAGTGATTTGAAAGGGCTTGTTTACATGGTTTGCACTGGGCAGTATAAAGCTGGATAAACTAGCATTTAATCCTAAATGTATTTATAGATGGCAGAGGAAATTAGGTCTCTTCACTACTAACCTCACTGCCATATTTCATCTTGAAATTAACTAAATATAATAAAATTTTGAATTTTTATGTGAGAAAAAGTTATTTTGTCTGAATTGGGATTTCAAGCAGTAAGTAAAGAGTAGGAATCTTTCATTCAGGGGATATGAACTAGATTTAAACTTGATAGACTAGTAGATTTTGAAGATGTAGAATTGATGAATGGAATTTTATTAGGAACATTTTGAGAAGATAATGTGATGAAGAAATATTGTATTAATGAGAAAAAGCCCTAAAAGAGCATATCTTAGCTCACGTTAATTTCAGAGTTGTTAAAAATAAGGTAGACAGTCAACTCTTCTACTACCATTCTAATTTATAATTGAGAAAAGTAAATTTTCCACTCTCTTGATTTTTCACACTATTGCTTTAACTTGTTAAAGCCAAAAAAATGACTTAATACTGATATGATAATAGTAAAGGCTACCAGATTTTACATAGCAACTATGTATCTTTTTTAAACCAATATTCCTAATGAAACAGGATAACAATAATTATCAGGATCGTTGCTGCAGTCCATGGGGTCACAAAGAATCAGACATGACTTAGCGACTAAGCAAGAGACTAAACAAGATAAGAAAAAGGATCACAGCAAACTAATCTTTTAAAATCTCAGTTAGACCCTCAACTTCCAGGACAATGTTTTGTGATAATTCTTGATTGATCCACTCCCTATTTCTTTTGAGGATTACTTTAGATCTTCATTACTCTTCTCAAGGAGTCATTATCCAATATTTACCTCCATCCTTTCCATCTTGCCTTCTCCCATATCAAAAAGATTGAGTATCATCTCTGAAAAGGAGGGATCTACACCTCTGCCTAGTCAAGCCCAACCTCTTCACAAGTGTTTCAAGCCCTGGGCTCCAATCTCCTACCTAAATATTTCCTCTCACCTGACTTTCAAACAAACACCTACTTGACTCCCTCCTTCCTATAAACCAACAAAGGAAAGAAGAGACAAAGAGATAAAACTGCTGGATTCAGTTTGTATGTTGCCTCCTGTTGAAAACCTTCCCTATACCCGGCTTGCACAGCTCTTGGCACTCCTGCAGTGTCTATATTACTCCACTTTGAAATACCAGCTTGTCTGTTTGCCTCCTCTGCTAGACTGCTGGTGACTTGAGGTTAGCTAGGGCAGTTGAATGGCTGTTGAGTTGCCAGTGCTGAGGAAAGTGTTGGGTAAATATTTGAAAAGTGAATCAAGGAACCAGTTTTGACTTTTCTGGTCCTTTTGACTCCTTTGCATTATCCAGATTTTCAGATATGAATATGCATTTTTGAATATAAGACAAACAAAAATAAAAATATAAAGGAGAATAAAATAAAGATGATTTGCCATTTAAGATAATGAGTTGAATGAAACTGAAGGCAGCCAAATCAATGGTATAAACTTTGCTTTTCTAGAAGAAACACAAAGGGAAAAAATGATAGGAAGGTAAATTTTATAGCAAAATATGGAAGATGTTATAGGTCTGTTTTAGGAACAAATATAGATGTAACAGATGTAATTAGTTCTATATTTTATATCTCATCCTTTCATACTTAATTGGTATCTCTTTTGCTATTTTTATAGTTTTAAGTATTCTGATGATTTGTCAATACATTAGTGTTAATATTTATTTTATTTGTGAAATAAGACAATTTACTTTGGAATACTTCTAAATGTAATCAATTAATTTTAGCTAGCAAATCTTGGGTAATAAAATAGCACCATCAAGTGGAAGCAAATTCAAATTCCAGTAATAACTACCTCATAGTGGTTCTGCAGTTTTCCCGGCATGTGGCTAAGGAGTTTACATTCATTTTTAGTGATGTGGGTGTCAGTTTAGCATTTGAGACACTCCCTAACTCAGCTCTACTGCCTTCACTATGGGAAAGCGTCTCTTCCTCTTCTCTCTTTCTTTGCTTTTCTTGTATATTTCCTCTCCCTATGTAAGTTGCCTCCACCTGTTCTTGTTATATCCTTAATTTCAAAGCTTCTGTTGCTTTTGTTCAGGAAATCTAATTTTCAGTAATAAATTGTTTTAAAATATTAACAATTCATCTTATTATACTTTACTGCTATATCTGAAACCAAAAAGTGGCTTATTAACAGCTGAAAATATTGTATATGTTTTTTGTAGTATGGCTATTGATACAGACTAGGTGCACAAAAATTGGACTTGATTTATTGGCTAATACAACATATTGAGTTTTCCTCCATATTTTATGCTAATATTAAATAAGAAAAAGCCAATTTTCTTTTCATAATAAAGATTTCTTTTCTTTTTTTTTTTTTTAAATTAAAGTTAGCAAGACTGTTGGGCTAAAAGATTGAGTTTATCTCTAGTAAAATTAAGATAATGCTGAGCATAAAATACACCAGAGGCTACTATAGTACCCAAAATGTTGCATTTTCTCTCCCATCAAAACAAAATTAACATCTTAGTTCAGACATAAAGAAAGAAAAAGAAATATGCTTGAGGGCCAATTTAATGAAATCTGAAAAGATTCGTTTGGTCTCCCATTCATAAACATTGTTTTAGATTGATTTTCATAACTTTAGAAGTCAGAGAGAATTCCAAAATGATTATGATCAGAGTAACAGTTGGATTAAAATATCAAGACAGGTAACAAGTAACATTCACAGGAAACCCACATTTATTACTGGTTTTGTGAGCATTCTCCTTATTACAGTAACAGTAGGGCATTTTAAGGAAGTCCAGGAAAACGAGGAATGCAGAGAGCCTCATTTATCAAACTCCATTTAATATTGATTTAGTATCATCTGTATCTTTTACTAGTAAGATTACCTTAAACAGAGAATCATAAAGAGATAATCCACAAGTGTAAAAATTGAGAAATTCAATCAAATTGCTCGTCTTTAGCCACCATTGAAATCAGATTGGTCCTTTTGCTTTATAATACTCCTTAAGCATCTATACACTATTTATTTATTAAAAAATTTTATTATTATTGTTTTTTACTTTACAACTCGAGCCAATTATACAGTAAAGCAAGCCAGAAAGAAAAACACCAATACAGTATACTAATGCATATATATGGAATTTAGAAAGATGGTAACAATAACCTTGTATGCGAGACAGCAAAAGAGATACAGATGTATAGAACAGTCTTTTGGACTCTGTGGGAGAGGGAGAGGGTGAGATGATTTGGGAGAATGGCATTGAAACGTGAATAATATCATATAAGGAACGAATCTACACATTATTTTAAAATTTACCTGTGTTAATGCATTAGATTTCCACCTTCCAAAAACTGAGAATATTCTGAACCTTTAGGTAATAACCTGATTAAAAGCTTCCTTTATACTTTTTGTTTAAGCAGAAGGGGTTGAATAATCCTGTTTACAATGCAAGACAATTGCTTTTCTTTTTCTAAAGCCCTAGTAAAAATCATGATTTAACTTCCTTTTTCTGTGACACTGTAAAACACAATGGCCCTTGTAAAGAGCCTCTAGAAATATTAGCTCATCTATATGCCCTAGACCATCTAATTAAATAGAAATTGTATGTCTTCAGTATAAAACTCCCTTTGATTAAAGTTAGGTCTGGGAACAGAGCTGAGAAGATAATGAATTTCAGTTACCCTATCTACAAAAGTTGTGGTGAAATGGCCCTTTAAAAATCTCTTAAAACTCAGATACAAATAATTTAATGAAGAGGACTTGAATTTTTCAAAATATTGCTGAATTCAGCTTCAAACCCCTACTCTATTAATGAAGCGATGTTTCCTAAAACAATGAAGGCTTTTGTAGCCTTGCAGATGCATTTCTGAGAAAGATTTTTATTTAGTGTTACTTTACATTGCTCCTACTGCCTCCCAATAACTGTCACTGACTGTCAGTTCCTGTGGGGTGGTGTTGCCTATGTTGTCAGATCAATTTTTAGAGATACGGCAAAGTCACAGTAAAATTCAGGAGGGTAGAAAACCCATTAGTCTTGAAGGGACTGTGTATGTTATATTCTCCAAAGAAGCAAAGCTAGCAGGAATATTAATAATGATAAATTCAAACATACAAACAGGCAAAACAAACATCACCAGCACACTCTTCTGTGTCTTGGTGAAAGATTGGTTAACATTAAAGAGCAAAGATGGTCTCCAAAACTTCGGAAAGTGGCATTAGAGAGGATGTAAGAGAAAGTCGTTATTGTTATTTAATCACTAAGTTGTGTCTGACTCTGTTGCAACCCCATGGACTGTAGCCCTCCAGGCTTCTCTGACATGGGATTTCCCAGGCAAGAATACCAGAGTGGGTTGCTGTTTCCTTCTCCAGGGAATCTGTCTGACCCAGGGATCGAACACAGTTCTCCTGTTTGGCAAGTGGGTACTTTGCCACTAAGCCACCTTGGGATGCCTATGGGAGAAAGTACAAAATTACAAAAAGCCAAATGGCTATGATCTGCTTGGGCCTTTTAGGATTAATGTAGCCAAGTTTCCAGTTATGCAGATTTTTCTAAAGTGCCTTCATAGCTTTTGCCATATACAACTATCACTGGGATTGAGCATATAAAGTGAAGCATCAGTTTTTTTTTAACATTTGTGTTCTACGCCTTTTGCTACAAGATAATCAGTAAAGAGATGATGCCTATAGCTTAAAGTATACATGATGGCCCATCTCTAGCAACCCTGCCTCCCATGCTTGAACATTAAGCTAAAATACCTTTGCTTAGCTCACAGGAAATGTTCTGGTCAGGCCCACTTGTGAATGGCTGTAGGAAAAAGAAATTAACACTTTTCTGGAGTCTGGCCTGAACCAGGAAATCTTTGCAGCAACTTACCACCTTTTTATTTTACCTCCTCACTTTTCTTCATTTTGTTCTACAAAAGAAATTAGCATTCAAACATGGACAAGACAATTCAAGACACTAGTCCACCATCTCCTCTGTCTGCTGGCTTTCCAAGTAAAGTCACTGTTTCTTGCCTCAGCAAGTCATCTCTCAATTTATTGGCCTGCCCTAAGTCAAGCAATATGAATTTGAACTCAGTAACATATTTATTCAATTTTCCTTGCATTTATTCACTTTGTAACCTTAAATAAATTTAGCTTCAACATAAATGTTAACTTGCATAAAATCAAATATTTGATGTGATAGGTTTTCATATATATATGATGTTTATGTAAAATTTTAAGATAGAAAAAAATTTTAAAAATCTGCTTAAATGATCTCATGTGCTATTAACTTTATTTATACGACAGTTGGGGAGGGGCAGGATCCAATTAGCCATATTTCCATAAAGAGAGGATGCAGAGACTTCTATACCAAGGCAGAGAAAACAATACTGAAATGTCAGATTAACTCAGTCTGGAAGTATTCTGTCCTGTGTAGAAGCCTCCCTAGGGAAGGTACAACACACATGAGATCACTGAACATGAGAGCAAGAAGACCTCATCACCAGTCAGTCAAGATCCTCGTTCATATGAGAGGAAACAGAAATGCAAGAGAGGTAAATTGACTCCCTTTCTCCCGGTTCCCATTACAGTGTCTCTTACACTGCACCATTCTTATTGGTATCAAAAAAGCAAACATGCATTAGCATAGAACTGTAAAATTCCCAATTCTTACATCAATAAACATATAAAGTATAGTTTTTAAATATATGAGATAGTTAAAGCAATACAAGGTAATCGATGTAATGATATCCCAACCTGAAGGCATAAATATACAAATAATTTTATTGTGGGACAAACTCTGTAGTGTTTATTCTTCAATAATGCTGTGATTATACAATTGCCACCAAGTTAAGAAAGCACAAGGTGCCAAACTGAACAGGACGAAAGTGAAACCAGGAAGGTGGTGATGGGGGTTGGATATCAAGAAAACAATAGACGATACAGACTGATTGGGGAAGAGCCTTGGGATAACACCAGGCGTGTTAATTAATGTGTCTTTCTAGAGTTTTTTTACTTTTCATTTATTTATTTATTTTTATTTTTGCTGTGCTGGCCTTCATTGCTGTGTTCAGGCTTTCTCGAGTTGCGGCAAGCAGGGGCTACTCTCATTGCAGTGCTTGGGCTTCTCAGTGCCGCAGCTTCTTTTGTTGCAGAGTACAGGGTCTAAGGTGTGGGCTTCAGTAGCTGTAACACACAAGCTTAGTAGTTGCAGGGAGCATGCTTCGTTGCTCCAAGGCATGTGGAATCTTCACAGACCATGGATCAAACCCATGTCTCCAGCACTGGCAGGCAGATTCTTGACCACTGAACCACCAGGGAAGTTTGAGCCTTTTAGTTTTAACTACTGGAGGCAGTAGGGTGTACATGGTACTTTTAGTACAAAGTCCTTTGAAGTCACTAATGGAATTTCATTGTATGCAAAGTGAAAGAGAAATGAGGAAAGAGAAAAATAGAAGATCAGCAGCATCCAAGAGAGATAAATGAAAAGAGGAATCAGTGAAAATGAGAATAGAAGGAGGTTCATTTAGCTCTCATTATCTTACTCATTACTCCATAATGTGCTATTCGTTATAGTGTTTGCACATAAGACTTATATCCTCATGGTCACAGCCTCTTGATGTGGGAAATTATGTCATGTACCATATGTAATCCTTCTATGACTTCTTTAACAGGCAAGCAGCATACCCTGAGATAAGCAGCAAAGGATAAAAAATTCATTAGACTGATTTTTAATGTGAATGAGGTAGCAGTTTATGGAGTGGCACCCAAACTTAAGCTGCCAATAAGCTGTAGTAATGCATTCACAGATACCTAAAACAGATCAAGACCACAAAAGAGAAAGAATCAGTGTTCTTTGATTCTTTCTTTCTCTTTTTCTGTGTTTCTGTCTCTGTCTTTCACTCTCTCTGTACAAATATGTCTACACTTAATATATATATACCTGGTAGCTCAGCTGATAAAGAATCATCCACCTGCAATGTGGGAGACTTGGGTTTGATCCCTGGGTCAGGAAGATCCCCTGGAGAAGGAAATGGCAACCCATTCCAGTATTCTGGCCTATACAACTCCATGGACAGAGGAGCCTAGCAGGCTACAGTCCATGCAGTTACAAAGAGTTGGACACTACTGAGAAACTTTCACTTTCATGTGTGTGAATATATATCTATTTAAAACATTTCTTTAAGATCTATCTATTCATCTATCTATAAAGAGATTGCTGCTGCTGCTGCTAAGTCGCTTCAGTCGTGTCTGATTCTGTGCGACCCCATAGACGACAGCCCAACAGGCTCCCCGTCCCTGGGATTCTCCAGGCAAGAACAATGCAGTGGGTTGCCATTGCCTTGGTGTTAGATATTATATATATATATGACAGGAGGTGGATAGAGAAGCACTGCCATTTAGTGAATCTCAGTTTTGAAAAAAAAAAAAAAACAAAACAAATTTCTCAAGTGCACTGCTGCTGCTGCTAAGTTGCTTCAGTCATGTCCAACTCTGTGCGACCCCAGAGATGGCAGCCCACCAGGCTCCCCTGTCCCTGGGATTCTCCAGGCAAGAACATTGGAGTGGGTTGCCATTTCCTTCTCCAATGCATGAAAGTGAAAAGTGAAAGTTAAGCCACTCAGTCGAGTCCAACTCCTAGCGATCCCATGGACTGCAGCCTACCAGGCTCCTCCGTCCATGGAATTTGCCAGGCAAGAGTACTGGAGTAGGGTGCCATTGCCTTCTCTGTTTCAAGTGCACTAAAAAGTAATAATTAAAAAAAAAAAGAAAAAAGAAAAAGAATGTTCTTGGTTTAACTGGAGGAGAAAGAACAAAGCATATCTTTTTATCTCTGAAGAATAGAAGCTTTGCTGAATCCCTCTGCTCTGCCCATTGGTGCTCAGTGAAGCAGACAAATTCAGAAGCAGCCCACATTTATGACTTGGATGTGAATGGTACTGTTTCATAGTGACCATTAAGGAAATATATGATCTTAGGAATAATATTCCAGAATTGGTTCTTGTTATTCATACTATAAAATGGCTAGAGACCCCAGTAATTCCACTTGAAGATAAAAGAATCCAGAGTTCATCAGATACTGTTCTCTGTTAACTTTGTGAAAAATGCCTGGTTATTTCACATATTAATAAGTATAGCTCCAAGTTAAGAGAGACAACTAATATTAATTATTTTAAATATAGAGGAAGAATTAATTTTACTTTATTTTTATATCTTTAGGTAAGCCAACATCTTTTCTAAGAACTGGTACTTTAAACATTTTTCAGATTCTTAAATAATTTAAATGGAGAATTAACTTTCAACAGAGGAGTATTTTTAAATTTTATTCTTTCTTCCTGTTCCCCTGCCACTTTGTCATATTTTTCATATGGAGCTTTCTTATAATTGAAGTTCTCTGCACAAATTAATTATATCAGTGAATAAATGCAATTGTTTTCACAATACGTGGTGTTCTAGAAATTTTTGAATAATAAAGAAAAGCTAAGATCTCTGACCAGCAAGCCTAGATACAGACTTATTAGACAGCAACTGCATTGAAAAAGACTGTGAAGAAATTGAGAATAAATCCCCTGATGAGCAGAAATATGTGTATGATTTGATACAAACTTCCATGTGATCCCAATAAATGTTTTCTCTAAAACAGAGGAAAACATTGGGATTTTAGTCAAGGGATCTCTTTCCATCAGGTTTGAGGATGAAAATAAATATATCTTCACTGGTTTATCTCAAACTCTTCATACAAGAAAAAAAAATGGTTTTAAAATATTTTACTAGCTGAAAGTAAGTAATGGTTCCTATTGTGTTCTGTTTGAAATCTACTGTATCCTTCAGCTTCCTTCTCTCCCTGAACTATAGCCAAGACACAAAGATTCTTCTCTATCCATTAGGTAAAGATGACATTACCTACAGGTGACTACAGTCATTCTAGAACATTTGATCCCTCTGACTAGTACTTTAACTTATTTCAAAAGGAAAGGTTTCTCTGAGGATAGAATTACTCAACACCAACAAACATGTCTTTGAGATTAATCTAACATCAGTAATCTGAATAAAGCTGCATTAATATTTGTTGTCGTCCAGTCACTAAATCGCGTCCTACTATGACCCCATGGGCTGTAGCACATCAGGCTCCTCTGTCCTCCCAGTGTTTGCTCAGATTCATGTCCACTGAATCAGTGACGCTATCTAACCCTCTCATCCTCTGCCTCTCCCTTTCTCTGTTGCCTTCAAATTTTCCCAGCATCAGGGTCATTTCCAATGAGTTGGCTCTTCATGTCAGATGGCGAAAGTATTGGAACTTCAGCTTCAGCATCAGTCCTTCCAAATCCTGAGGGTTGATTTCCTTTAGGATTGACTGGTTTGATCTCCTTGCAGTCCAAGGGACTCTCAAGAGTCTTCTCCAGCACCACAGTTTGAATCAGATCTTAGATGTTCAGACTTCTTTATGGTCCAACTTTCACATCCATGCATTACTACTGGAAAAACCATAGCTTTGACTGTATGGACCTTTGCCAGAAAAGTCATGTCTCTGCTTTTTAATATGCTGTCTAGGTTTGCCATAGCTTTCCTTCCAAGGAGCAAGTGTCTTTTAATTTTATGGCTGCATTCACCCTCTGCAGTGATTCTGGAGCCTGAGAAAATAAAGTCTGTGTCATTGTTTCCATTTTTCCCCGTCTATTTGCCATGAAGTGATGGTCCTGGATGCCATGATCTTAGTTTTTGAATGTTGAGCCTTAAACCAGCTTTTTCACTCTCTTTTTAACCTTCATCAAGAGGCTCTTTAGTTCCTCTTCACTTTCTGCTATTAGGATGGTGTCATCTACATATCTGAGGTTATTGATATTTCTCCTGGCAATCTTGATTCCAGCTTGTGATTCATTTCACATGATATACTCTGTGTAGAAGTTAAATAAGCAGGGTGACAATAAATAGCCTTGACACACTCTTCTCCCAATTTTGAACCAGTCTGTTGTTCCATCTCTGGGTCTAACTATTGTTTCTTGACCTGCATACAGGTTTCTCAGGAAGCAGGTAGGTGGTCTGGTATTCCCATCTCTTAAAAAAATTTCCACAGCTTGTTGTGATCCACACAGTCAGAGGTCTTAGCATAGTCAGTGAAACAGAAGTAGATTTTTATTTTTCTGAAATTTTTTTGATTTTTCCATGATCCAACAGATGTTTGCAATTTGATCTTTGGTTCCTCTTCCTTTAGTAAATCCAGTTTGTACATCTGGAAGTTCTCAATTCACATACTGTTGAAGCCTAGCTTGATGAATTTGGACCATTACCTTGTTAGCACTTGAAATGAGCACAACTGTGCGGTAGTTTGAGTATTCTTTGGCATTGCCTTTCTTTGGGATTGGAATGAAAACTGACCTTTTCCAATCCTGTGGCCACTGCTGAGTTTTCCAAATTTGCCAGCATACTGAGTGCAGAACTTTATTGAGGTGAGGTTAAGTCGCTCAGCTGTGTCTGACTTTTTGCGACCCCATGGACTGTAGCCTACCAGGCTTCTCCATCCATGGGATTCTCCAGGCAAGAATACTAGAGTGGGTTGCCATTTCCTTCTCCAGGGGATCTTCCCGACCCAGGGGTTGAACCCAGGTCTCCCGCATTGGAGGCAGACACTTTAACCTCTGAGCCACCAGGGAAGCCCGCAGAACTTTATTAGCATCATCTTTTAGGATTTAAAATGGTTCATCTGCAATTCCATGACCTCCACTGGTTTTGTTCATAGTGATGCTTCCTAATGCCCACTTGACTTCACACTCTAGTATGTCTGGCTCTAGGTGAGTGACTGTACCATGATGGTTATCTAGGCCATTAAGACCTTTCTTGTACAGTTCTTCTATGTGTTCTTGCTACTTCTCTCTCACTCTCTCTCTTTTTTAATCTGTCTGCTGCTTCTCAATGCAGCCATGCATTCTTAGTGTCAATCAAATCAGCCATCTCCGTTCACCAAGCCTGGAATCAATGCTATAGAGAATAGACTCCAAGATGGTAGAGTAGAAGAATGTGCATTCATCTTCTCCTGTGAGAACAACAAAATCACAACTAGCTGCTGAACAACCATTTACAGGAGGATGTTGGAAGCCACGAAAAAAATATACCCCACAACCAAGAACAAAAGAATCTTTAACATGATGCTAGGAGGGGCACAATCACATTAAAGACAAACTTCATACCTTCCAGAGACTCAGAGGGCATAAACTTGTGTGCACCAGTACCAAAGGGAAAGGAGCAGTGACCCCACAGAAACTGAGCCAGACTTGCCTGTAAGCTTTAGGCATCACAAAAAGATATTTGTTTACTTTTGGTTGTTCTTTAAATTTACCTATGATCCAAGTTCTGAAACTAAAGCCATGTGTTTAGTAAATGTATTGATTTACTCAACTGATTTGTGATTTTTGAGTCTTGATTAAGAAATCTTTTCTTTTTCCATGGTCAAAGGGACCTCCATTTATCTACCACATAGAAGTCATGGATTCACTTGAAATATTTAACTTTATCTAAGTCTAAGTCATCTTTATTTTTCTTTAGTGAGCCAGTTTTCACCATACTATCTACAAAGTAATTTGTATGTTTCTGCTGAATTTATCATGCAATATCAGTTTCGCATTCAATGATATATTTTATTTCTTCCAACACAAAAAGCTTCCTCATCTTTTATTGTTTTAACTTTTCAACGTATTTTAATACCCAATAACAAATTATATTCCTTTTATTTAGTTATTGACTCATCTCTTCTATTGATGAAGTTTATTCTTGACATAAATTTTAAAATCAGCTTGTGAAATAAAAGCAAGTTAGGGTATTTATTGTCATTTAATTTAATTTATAGACTAATTGGGGTGAACTGATGTCTATATTATGTTATGTTTTGCCAGCCATGAACATCATGTCTCTTTTCATTTATTTAGTTCTTCTTTAATGTCCTTTAATAATTTTAACATATTCATCATCAAGGACATGTGATTTTGTGGTTAGGTTTGTTTCTAAAAAATCTTGTTATCTGTTATAATTTCTAGATGGTTAATTTTTGTAGGCTGAGTGTGTATCTGATAACTTTGATGAAATCTCATAATTGTTTTATTAGTTCCTTTATTCTCTTGGATTTTCTAAGTAGACAGTCATTTTCTCTACAAATAAGAACACTTTGGACTGATCATATCAACTACCTAATATTTTATACTTAATTTTCATACCTATTGTATTTATTTATTTTTAAATCTTAAGTGTAAAATTTTTGTTAATTTGTATTTAATTAATTAAATAAAATGTCTATTTTGTTAATTTTTTATGTCTATTTTAGTAAGTTTTTAATTTCTTTTATATCCTTGGTCCATCTATTGCAGTGGTTCTGCTTTCGATACTGCATTTTGCTTTGTTGTGCCTCTATACTTGGCTTGTGGGGGTAGATTCTTTGTAGGCTGTAGGCTTCTCCATCCTTGAAAGTGTTTGAAGGACTTGAGAAGGCCATATTCTAGTCTCTGGTGCGTCCAGAAGGAAAGAGTTGATCTGCAGTGTGGCAATGCCTACACACGACAGAATTCCAGTTAATATTCTTGACACTTGAAGAGAATAACACTGGGAAGAATTACGTTTTACCCACCTTGACTGCCTGGAAGTGAGAGGTGAAGGAATGAATGCCCAAGAAATTGGCCAAAAATCTTGTTTTGCCCAACTTCTCACCCTGGTAAATTTTTTTCCCCCATAGCTGCACAAAGGGTATATACACCATTATCAAATATTGTTGTAGGAATGGAGAAGTATTGCTGTAGGAATGGAGAAGTCAGTTATTGGTATAAGCCAAAGGTGGGTGAAAGAAAAGAGAAAATAATCAGACAGTTTCTCTCTAACTGATACTGCCAGAGCATTGTCATCCAGCCTCTTGCCTCTGCTCCAAGTTGCAGCCATTCCCCTGGGACCTCCAGGTTACTTAGTATTAGCATTAGTCACTCAGTCGTGTCTGACTTTTTGCGACCCCATGGACTGTAGCCTTTTCTCTCCATGGGATTCTCTAGGCAAAAATACTGGAGTGAGTTGCCATTTCCTCTTCCAGGGGACTTTCCCAACTGTACATAAAGCTAGCTTATGCAAATAACTTCTTCTGGAGTTGTGCATTGTACAGACTTCATGGCCATATCCAACAACTGTAAACTCTCTCTCCCAATTCTACTAGTTCAGAGGAGCCATCTACGACCTCAGATATATAGTTTGCTGTTGTTTCCTTAGTTCCATATTTTCTTTAGTAGCTCTCCAGCATTCAGAGAATAAGCAGCCCATGCTGTTTCACAAACTTGGCAAGAACTGAAAAGAACTGGTGGTTCTCACTTCTAATTCCACTTATTCAACCCCTCTCTCTCTTTGTTGCTGTAGACAGAATCTCCAGTGCTATAATGAAAGAATAGTCATTTTCACCATTGCCTTTACCCTCATCTTAAATGGAATGTGACTAAAATTTCCTCATTAAATGTATTTGCTGCAAGTTTTGGTGGAATGACCTTGAGGAAATCCTCTCTCATTTTTTGCAGTCTTCATATGCTATGCTATTTTAAATCATAAGTAGGTTTTAAAGTTTAGAAACTATAATTTTTAAATGTATAGATTTTTGAGTTATACAATACTTAGTATTTTAATGCAGTAATTATAGTATTTATTGATATAAATTTTGTTCTTAGTTCATTATAATGATGAATCCCAATGATAGCTTTCTGATGTTCAACTAGTTCTAATTCTGGGATAATTACTGTTTTACCATGCCTTTTCCCCCACCAACCCTAGAGGGTTAAGTTAGCTGATTTTTTTTTTTAATGATTTTTATGCTTTTTTTTGTAGTAACATAAAATAGGGATTATTTATTTCCTAAAAATTTGTAACACTCACCTAAAAATTCATGGTTTCCTAGGATTTTTATTTCTTTACTTCCATCTTTTTATTGTAACTTATTTGTGGTTTCTTTTTTATTTTTGTCATGAGAATTTTATATATTTCAATATGTTTAATTTAGGTAGGTTTTTCAGTTTTATTTCAACTAGATTACAAAATGTTTTATCATTATTTTTATCTGTCTATTTCTGTCTTCATTGCCTCAAATTAAGATTTTAATTCTGCTTCTATACTTTTTCTCTTTACTCAGATATATATATTTTAAATCTCACATGTCTTTCTCCTTATGACATCAACTGGTCTTTCATTTTAATTCATCCTTTTATTATGGCTTTACACATCTATTTCATTGAGCTTTCCTAAGTCCTGCAGAGAGTTTAAAATAGTTTTCTAAAATTATTTTTGCTGGTCTCAGTGGTGAATGATTTTTAGAGATTGGCTTTTAATTAGAAGCATTCATTTTCTTTCTGCTGCTGTGCAATTGTTGCTGCTGTTGTTATTATTTCCCCTAGTTCACTCTTTTCTTGCATTAGGAGAATTATCTTTTTAGATGAAGGCCCAATTGTTCTGTTCAGTTTTTTGATGAATTTCAACTGTCTGCTAGCTTTTTACTTTATGGCGCTCCCAATTTTTTCAACTACAAAATGGATTTTCGGCATTAAGACATTTTGTGTGCTATTATTCTCAACAGATAATTTATAAATCTTTTACAGTTGCAAAAGATTTATAAATATATTAGTAAAACTAAAGTGTACATATGAAGATGTATGTGTGGAGAAGCTAAATAAGTGACTTGAGGCCAGGGTATAAGATAAAGTAACACACAATTCCTGTTTTTCCTACTATTTCAACTTCAAAAATGCATTATTAATATAATCTAGGGCATTTGCAAAAAACAGACAACTTAACAGGGAAGACTTGACTGAAATACAGCATTGGTTAGAAAAATAGTGAAAAACATTATTCTTAGTGCTGTGTTTTATTCTAAGTGTGGGGTCCTCATATGGATTAATTTTTATCTTAGTTAATTTTATTTTCCTTACATGTTTTATCTATGATTCAATTTATCCTATAATTATTTATAGATAATGTATGTACAAGGCAATATGTTAGGTATTGCAGGTGATACAAAAATGAATTAATATTTGCCCTAAAGTAACTCAAAATGTTCCAAGAGAAGATACACAAGCAGTTTGAGTATAATCTCCTGATTTCTCCTGCTTAGATTTGACTCTCAACTTCAGCTTTTACTGGATATCTGAACTTGGGCTATATAACATCTCTGCACCTTAGTGTCTGCATGAGAAATGGGGCTAATAATAGTTTTAGTATCATAGCATGTTAATAGTACACTATTTATTAATATAATAGTATCATTATCCCTCACTCGGGATTATTGTGAGGGTCAGTGAGTTGCCCATGTCAAGTGTTTAAAAGCGCTTTTAGCACATAATGTATCATCTGTAAATATCAGGTGTCATTTTCATTTAAATAAAACATTTGACAAAAAATAGAATGAGTACTATATAAAAAGTGCAAGGTGAATTTTCATCTCATTTCAGGTGAATTTTGTTTAGAAATTATAAACTTTGGATAAGTATTAGTTGTACACATTGGATACCTTTTCTTTCTTTCAATTTCTATGTGTATATACTTTACTTTGTAATATGGCTTCTCTTTCAAAAGTGATAGGATTAGATAAGCATTATTTACTCTACTTAAGAAAATACCTTATGGAAAAACCTAATACTTTCCTTTGTTCTCTCTGAGATGTCTACTTAAAAAAATAAATCCATTTGCTTTTTTGGTAAGACACATATGCAATGAATTAGGAATACTTACATATTTTATCAGGGAAAAATATAAACAGTTTTTGACATGTATAAGCCCTATTCACTTTTCTTCAGAAGTGTCTTTATAGTTCATCTCGTATGACTGTTTTAGCAGTTTTATTTAGGTCCATGCCCTACATTTATCTCCCTAATGCACTTGAAATTCATCTTAATTAGTTTCATCAAATAAAAGGTATTTTTAGGTACAAAGAAGAGAAAAAGCCCAATCATTATTTAATAGGTGGTGTCCTACCACTGGAGAAAATTATTTTATGTAAATTCTGGGCAAAAAAAAAAAACGAAAAAGAAAATAAATGTTCAAATCTCACTGAGTCCTCTATCCCAAAGCCTGGAAGCTAACACGCTGAATCATTTGTTTTTAAAAAGTTCACCAAGATTACAGTTGTGTAAGGATTTTCTCTAAGACAAAAATTTAAGTGCCCCACTAAAAGAAACTTCCTAACTTGTATCAAAACTCAGTTTATATTCCCACAGATGTCTAACAAGCTCTGTATATGGTCTTGGATTATAGACAGGGAAAAATCAATAGCCTGCTGTCTCAAAGGCACCGATATAGATTATGAATCACAGCCAGGAAGTTGTCAGTGATTTCAGCTGCCAACAGAGCTTCAGTAAAGATATTTGCTACCTCATATTCTTTTAATGTGAAGCTTTCATATATGAAATAGAACAGGTCACTGTTTTTGACAAAAACTTAAGAGAATCTTAAGCACAGCAATGAGAGCACCAAACATAGCTCTGCTCAGACTGATCAAATACAGAATACACCTTTTCCACTGGCCCACATGCTGTGTAAAAGGCAAAGATCAGCATAAAGGTCCTGTATTGCTGGCAGTTACTGGCGTCCTTGACCTCCACCTGGCTGTGTCAACACAGACATACAAATCCAATGGTTTGGCTGGGTTAGATCAAGCCCAACTAAACCACATTTTATGGCTGTAATGAAAATAACTCACTGGTCTAAATGAAGGAAGTACAAAACAATACAGAACCTTGGAGCTGAAATGGATTTCTGATTGTTAAGCCCACTTCTTCTGATTGACAGAGGAGGAAACTGAGGCTCAGAGAAAATGCAGGTGACTTAACCAGAGTCACTTAAGTAGAAGGCAAGATTAGAGCCTTCTCATGAATTACACTTACTTATTTCTGGGCTTCCCAGGTGGCACTAGTGGTAAAGAACCCACCTGGCAATTCAGGAGACATAAGAGATGCATCTTAATCCCTGGGTCAGGAAGATTCCCTGGAGGAGCGTTTGACAACCCACTGCAGAACTTCCCTGGAAAATCCCAGGGACAGAGGACCTTGGTGCGCTACAGTCCATAAGGTGGCATAGAGTCAAACACGGCTGAAGCCACTTAGCATGCACACACGCACGCATGCAAGATATTGTCTCTTTTTAAATTTTTATTTATTCATTTAAAAAATTTGACTATAATTGCTTTACCGTGTTGTGTTAGTTTCTGCTGTATAGTAATGTGAATCAGCTATATATATACATATATCCTCTTCCTCTTGAGCTTTCCTCCTTCCCATCCATACCTCCCCTCTAGGTCAACAGAGCAGCAAGCTGAGCTCCTTGTTTTATACAGAAATTTCCCACTAGCTATCTGTTTTACACATGGTAATGTGTATATGTCAATACCCCTCTCCCAATTCATCCCAACCTCTCCTTCCCCATCCTGTGTCTACAAGTCCATTCTCAACATCTGCATCTCTATTGATGGATATTTTTGAAGGTGAATGAAATATTCCTCTCTATAACATAAAAATATTAAATTAAGTCTAAAGAATGTTTTAAGTGTTTTAAGTTTAAGAATAAAAATAATATGTCTACGTATAATTAACTCAGGAGCTGTGACAAACATTTTACACATTCTTCCAATATTTTAAGTGAAAGTGGTAAAAGGTGTAAGGAAAACTTAGTAACTGTAACATGAAAATGGAAATCTGGACGACAGAGAGAAAGCATGTGACTCTGTAGCTCCATCACTTACATGTTTCTTGAAATTATGAACTTAATTTCCTCATTTTAAAATGAGTTTGATAATACTTATATGCAATGTCAAATGTGTGCTATGTCACTTCCGTTAGCATCTGTTTTTGACGCTATGGACTGTGGCCCACCAGGGTCCTTTGTTCATGGAATTTCCCAGGCAAGAATACTTAAGTGGGTTGCCATTTCCTACCCTAAGGGAATCTTCCTGACCCAGGGATCAAATTTGCGTCTCCAGCACTGGCAGGCGGACTTTTTTTTTTTTTTTTTAACCACTGTGCCCCCAGAAAAGCCCCAAACTGCTTTTATTAGCAGTTTCTCCTAAATATAATTTGAAAGATGGGAAATAATAAAAACTCATTGTTTTACTAGTTCATGAATGAATTAGGAAACAGAATGTTGTTTCCATTCTTTTAAAAGGATGGAAAAATTGATTCTCTAAGTTATATTGAGGGCAGTTTCAGTGTGATGACTGAAAATAACAGAATGGTTAGCACACAATGCAGTGATCACAGAAGAGTCTGAGACAGAACATATAATTCTGAAAGATGTGTTGTAATCTTGCAGATAGGTTATGTAGACAAAGGGACATAAAAGAAGTAATAGGATTTGATTTTAGGAAGGCTTTCAATTCTTTTCCATGTGACATTCTGATTAACCAGTTCACCTTTTGAATATTTCCCATTCTTAGTTTCATATGCATAGTTTGAAGGCTAAAGCAACAGGTAACAGCTGACAATCACCTTGGGCTAGCAAATAAGTTAGTTTTTCTGTCCCCCACATTAAATGTCTTCGGAGTTGTTCTACTTAGAATTTCAATTAGTGGAGAAAAGAATTCTCCAATTAAGATTATATGTATAGGATAGAGTAGGATTAAAAAGCACAAACTCCAGAACAAATGTAGGTTTATGAATGACTGCTTGGACAGAAGTTAACATACTTCTAAATACATTAAAGGATGAGTCATTCAAGAATTGACATAAGAATGCCAATCTTCTTTTAATTGAGTGTTCTGTCACATTCAGTGAACTGAAGATACATGAACGATCCTAGAGATGATTCACGGAAGACAAGCAGAGGTATTTAAAGAGAGATAGTTGATTCAGTGGAAAGTAAAAGTTGTAATGTTTAAACTAAATAAGAGAGAAGTTAGAGGATAATTGAAATATTGTTTTCACTAAATGAGAGAGTATTATGTCCATGTGTTACATTGTTGCTCTTATAAGAGGGCCAGACATCAAATTCTAAGTTCCATGGGTACAAGGACACAATCTACCTATGGACACAGTCATAACTGCATCCCTTGAAACTGACTTCTTCTGCTCCACTAGTGTTTACATTAAGTGGAATAGAAATTCTGGGAACTCTGCACCATGGCAATGCAGTTCTGGCTCCAGAAACCCTGCGCAATCCATGGGCTGCGTGCACACCTTCAGTGGGGTCTGATATCCAGCCTTGGGGTGCTCTTTCCTCTTTCAAGCCAGCTCTTCCTCGCGTATTCTTCTTCTGCCCTTGGCTACCCTTTAGAGTTCTCATTATATCTTTCAAGTTACTGCTTTATCATAATTTAATTATCCATTATAGTCATCTTCTCATTCAAATTACAGTGTTGTTCATTTTCTTAACTGTTCAGTTCAGTTCAGTCACTCAGCTGTGTCCAATTCTTTGTGACCCCATCAGATTTTAATTTATATCTTTTCATTTTTCTGAATACTTGTTTTGAAGACATGTTTCTTGTACATAGTGCCTCATTGGGTTTTGTTTATTTTTTGATCTTTCAAATGAAATATTTTGTCCTTTTTAGTTGATTGTAATTACTATTATGTCTAGATTTCCATCTTTTTATTTTGTGCTTTCTTTTTCTCCCTTTCTTCTTTTTTTTCCCGTGTTTAAGAATGTACATGCTATAGTCTCTTTTCTTAGAAACATTTGTATACACGTTTAAATCAATATACATTTGATTCATGAGCAACATAGTTTTGATCTGCCTGGACCTACCTACATGTAGATCTTTTTCAATAGTCAATACTACATATTGGTAGTATTTATTTGTAGTTCTTATTGGATTATACGTGCACATGTGCTCAGTCATATCTGACTCTGTGACTCTGTGGACCGTAGCCCACCAGGCTCCTCTGTCCATGGGATTCTCCAGGCAGGAATACTGGAGTGGGTTACCATTTCTTCTTCCAGGAGATCTCCCTGATCCAGGGATGGAACTGGTGTCTCCTGAATTGCAGGCAAATTCTATACTGTTGAACCACGCAGGAAGCTTGTTCTTACTATACTATATAAGTACATAATGTTGTTGTTGTTGTTATGGTTGAGTTAGTAGTATTGTAGCAATGTTAATTTCTTAGTTTTTTTTTAGGGAGGTTGACTTGGTTTTTATTTGAACTTTATGTTTAGAGCAGTTTCTGGGTTCACAGTAAAACTGAGGGGAAGGTACGAAGATTTGCCTATTGATCCCCTTTCCCCCTTCCCCTGCTGCTGCTGCTGCTAAGTTGCTTCAGTTGTGTCTGACTCTGTGCGACCCCATAGATGGCAGCCCACGAGGCTCCCCCATCCCTGGGATTCTCCAGGCAAGAACACTGGAGTGGGTTGCCATTTCCTTCTATAATGCATGAAAGTGAAAACTGAAACTGAAGTCACTCAGCTGTGTCCAACTCCTAGTGACCCCATGGACTGCAGCCTTCCTTCCAGGTTCCTCTGTCCATGGGATTTTCTAGGCAAGAGTAGTGGAGTGGGGTACCACTGCTTTCTCTGTCCCCCCCTCCCCACATGCACAATAGTCTTCATCCAAGTGGGGTATTTGTTACAACTTATGCACCCATGTTCGGAGAAGGCAATGGCATCCCACTCCAGTACTCTTGCCTGGAAAAGATGGAGGAGCCTGGAAGGCTGCAGTCCATGGGGTCACTAAGAGTTGGACATGGCTGAGTGACTTCACTTTCACTTTTCCCCTTCATGCATTGGAAAAGGAAATGGCAACCCACTCCAGTGTTCTTGACTGGAGAACCCCAGGGACGGGGGAGCCTGGTGGGCTGCTGTCTATGGGGTCGCATAGAGTCAGACACAACTGAAGTGACTTAGCAGCAGCAGCAGTAGCATGCACCTACGCTGACACAGCATAGTCACCTAAAGTACATAGTTTAAATAAGAGTTTTCTCTAGGTGTTTTATATTCCATTGGTTTGGACAAAGGTATAATAACATGTATCTATAGCTATCACATTTTACAGAGTTTTATCAGTGCCCTAAAAGTCCTCTGTGTTCCGTGATTTACATGAAATAAATTACTACAGGATCTGCAGTTTGTTGAAGTCCCAAGTGTGGAACTGCTGATATGGAGGATATGGAGGCAGACTATGCTACAGGTGGATTTTAGACCATGTGCAGTGTGCTTGCCTATAATCCTACATTGTTCAAGGGTCAACTGTAGTCTCCAGTAGGAAATTGGAGTGGATTGCCATTTCCTCTTCCAGGGGATCTTCCTGTAGTCTCATCAACATCTTTACTCTCATTTTGAAAAATAGTTTCACTCTTAACAACCTTCTTCTGACTCATTTGCTGAGGCTATCAAAAATTATTCTTTCTTAAATTTTAAGCTTGCATATTAGGCATCATTGTTACTGTTAAGTCAGCTATATTTGTGCTTGTTAACAAGTTTACCCTTTTGTCACCATTTTTCTAACATGTTGCAATTTTCCCTTTATGACAATTTTTTGGCACCCCCTTCTCTATTTTTCTGAAGTATATTCTTCAGATTCTCCTTGAGTGAAAGCCTATTAATAATGAGCTTATTTGGGACTTTTTTCTCTGATAATGGCTTTTTTTTTTCTTAGAACATAATTTTGAAATATGCAGTCTTGTGTTTACTGCTATTTTTTTACGACTTTCAAGAAACTTTATTGATTTACATTTCTTATTTACTTATTTGGAAATTTTATTTATTTTCAATTTACTTGTTGCCTTAGAGAAATCAGATATCACCCTAATTACTGTTCAACTGTAGTTTTTTTTTTTTTTCCTGGCTACTTTGATATGCATTTTTATTGTATTTAGAGGCTTGTAGGATCATTATCGTATGGATATCTTTTGTCTTGAACTTTTTGGCTTAATATAAAAGTTAGTACTGTATTAGTAAAAGTTCTTCAGAGAAATGGAAACAATAAAAGAGAGATATATATATTATATCCACATATATACAACATATATGAAAAGCTTTCACTGTTTCTCAAATATAACAAGTTCCTAAAGTCATCAAGCTTTTCATTATTTTGGAACATGTGAAGCTCATCCTTGATTAACAAACAATTCCAACTCCTCTTCTCTATGCCAGAAAGCTTATTTTAGAAAATCTACTGGGTTACTCATTCACGTTATCTATCAATTTGATCTCTGTTTCCTCTGCCTTTTCCAAATCCAGTTTGTACATCTGGGAGTTCTCAGTACAAATACTGTTGAAGCCTAGCTTGAAGGATTTTAAGCATTACCTTGGTAGCATGAGAAATGAGTAACCATTGTCCAGTAATTTGAAAATTCTTTCCCTTATTGGGATTGGAATGAAAACTGACCTTTTCCAGTCCTGTGGCCACTGCTGGGTTTTCCAAATTTGCTGGCATATTGAGTACAGCACTTTAACAGCTTCATCTTTTAGGATTCAAAATAGGTCAGCTGGAATTCCATCACTTCCACGAGCTTTCTTCTTAGTAATGCTTCCTAAGGCCCACTTGAACTATGGACTGGTTCCAAATTGGGAAAGGCACATAACATGGCTGAATATTGTCACCCTGTTTGTTTAACGTATATGCAGAAAGCATCATGTGAAATGCTGAGCTGGATGAGTCACAAGTTGGAATCAAGATTGCTAGGAGAAATGCCAACAACTCAGATATGCAGATGATACCACTCTAATGTCAGAAAGTGATGAGAAACCAAAAAGCCTCTTGATGAGGATGAAAGAGGAAAGTGAAAAAATTGAGGATAAGGAGAGTGAAAAACTGAGGATGAAAGCAGAGAGTGAAAAAATTGGCTTGAAACTCAACATTCAAAAAAACTAAGATCATGGCACTTAGTCCCATCACTTTATGGCAAATAGAAGGGGGAAAAGTGGAAGTAGTGACAGATTTTCTTTTCTTGGGCTCCAAAATTACTGTCGATGGTGACTGCAGCCATGAAGTTAAAAGACACTTGCTCCTTGGAAGGAAAGCTATGACAAACCTAGATATCATATTAAAAAAGCAGAGACATGACTTTGCCAACAAATGTCTGTCTAGTCAAAGCTATGATTTTTCCAGTAGTCATTTAAGGATATGAGTTGGCCCATAAAGAAAGCTGAACTCTGAAAACCTAACGCTTTAAAATTGTGGTGCTGAGAAGAATCTTGAGAGTCCCATGGACTGCAAGGAGAGCAAATCATTCAATTCCAAAGGAAATCAGCTCTAAATATTCACTGGAAGGATTGTTTTTGAAACTGAAGCTCCGATACTTTGGCCACCTGATACGAAGAAATGACTGCTTGGAAAAGACCCTGGTGCTGGGAAAGATTGAAGGCAAAAGGAGCACTGTGCGGCAGAGGATGAGATGGTTAGATAGCATAAACAACTGAATGGACATGAATCTGAACAAACTCCTGGACACAGTGGAGGACAGAGGAGCCTGGCAGGCTACAGTCTGTAGGGTTGCAAAGAGTAGGAGAAGACTTTGCAGTTGAAAAACAACATTATTACCCCATAAGAATGCAACTTCTAAGAAGATGATGCATTTGTCCTGGGTCTTAGCATATAGGGAATTATTAAGTCATGAATAAATTTATTAATAAATAAAAACTAAAACTATTCATTTGCAAAATGTCCATGAGTTAATGACTGCCATACAAACCCTTGTGGAAACCGATAGGCACACATGGTAATATCAGGCTTTAGTTGTCTCATTCTTTTAAGGCTTAGTGCTTAAACAGGTAGATTTCTATGTACCCCAGAAAAACAGTAATTGCCAGACTGATACTTCACTTTTGTAATTTTTCCATCTTGGCCTAGATTAAATAGGCCACAAAGATACTCTTCAGCTTTACTCAGCATCCTTAGATATTCAAATTATATCCTGAACTATAAGGGCCTCATAGAAATCAATTGAAAAGAAAATAAAGTGATACAAAATTAAAGCAGCTAATTAAATACAAGAAGCCCCCAAACTCTAGAAAATATGAAACATGTAATGTTTTAATTCTACTTGTTCAATAGTTTTGCTTTGTTTTTGAGGTTTTTCATTAAACTTTTGAAATATAAACAAAGCTATTGTTAAATTACTTACATTTAAATTAAACACATGACAAAATTCATTTTGAAAGTCGCTCAGTCATGTCAAACTCTTCAGAGTCCATGGAATTCTCCAGGGCAGAATACTGGAGTGGGTTGCCTTTCCCTTCTCCAGGAGATCTTCCCAACCCAGAGATCGAACCCAGATCTGCATTGCAGGAAGATTCCTGAGCCACATTTTAAATAAACATATTTTTCTAGTTTTAGTTACTAAAATTTTCCTTGTTTTAGTGCTATGTATCTTTAGAGATTGGACTTCCCTCATAGCTCAGTTGGTAAAGAATCTGCCTGCAATGCAGGAGACCCTGGTTTGATTCCTGGGTCAGGAAGATCCTTTGGAGAAAGAAATAGCAAACCATTCCAGTGTTCTTGCCTGGAGAATGCCAAAGGCAGAGAAGCCTGGCAGGCTACAGTCCTTCGGGTTGCAAGAGTAGGACATGACTTAGCAACTAAACCAAACAACCAACCAACCATCTTCAGAGATACAGGCATTAAATAACCATGTCACTCTTCTCCCTACCCAAAGGGGGAAAATATTTTCAAATTTACTTTATAAGATATTAAGAATGTGAGTATTCTAAATTATTATTTTAACTTGAAAACACCCAATGTACTCCCAGTTATTTCAAAGAAGTCACAATTTCAAGATATTAAAATATGCCAAATAGAGTCTAAAACTTGTCTTTTTCTTACAGGTTCACAGAGATAGTGATAATTTTAAAATATGAGTAAGATTTTCTCACTATATTCAAAGTACTCAGCAGGCTTCCTATCTCATTCAGAGTGAAGACAAAGCCTTGCAATGCCCACAGTATCCCAGAATATTTGGCTCCTCATTACTTGTTGAACAGTATGAAAGGCAAAATGATAGGATATTGAAAGAGAAACTCCCCAGGCTAGTAGGTGCCCAATATGCTACCAGAGATCATGGAGAAAAAACTCCAGAAAGAATGAAGGGATGGAGCCAAAGCAAAAACAATACCCAGTTGTGGTTGTGACTGGTGATAGAAGCAAGGTCTGATGCTGTGAAGTGAAATATTGCATAGGAACTTGGAATGTTAGGCAAAATGGAAGTAGTCAAACAGGAGATGGCAAGAGGGAACGTTGACATTCTAGGAATCAGCAAATTAAATGGAATGGATTGGGTGATTTAACTCAGATGACCATTGTATCTACTACTGTGGGCCAGGAAACCCTTAGAAGAAATGGAGTAGCCATCATGGTCAACAAAAGAGTCCGAAATGCAGTATTTGGATGCAATCTCAAAAACAACAGAATGATCTCTGTTCCTTTCCAAGGCAAACCATTCAATATCACAGTTATCCAAGTCTATGCCCCAACCAGTAAAGAAGCTGAAGAAGCTGAAGTTGAACGGTTCTATGAAGACCTAAAAGACCTTTTAGAACTAACACCCAAAAAAGATGTCCTTTTCATTATAGGGGACTGGAATGCAAAAGTAGGAAGTCAAGAAACACCAGGAGTAACAGGCAAATTTGGCCTTGGAATATGGAATAAAGCAGGGCAAAGGCTAATAGAGTTTTGCCAAGAGAATGCACTGGTCATAGCAAACACCCACTTCCAACAACACAAGAAAGACTCTACACATGGAGATCACCAGATGGTCAACACCAAAATCAGACAGTAATCACATACTTTGCAGCCAAAGATGGAGAAGCTGTATACAGTCAGCAAAAACAAGACTGAGAGATGACTGTGGCTCAGATCATGGACTCCTTATTACCAAATTCAGACTTAAATTGAAAAAGTGGGGAAAACCACTAGACCATTCAGTTATGACCTAAATTAAATCCCTTATGATTATACAGTAGAAGGGAGAAATAGATTTAAGGGAATATATCTGACAGATAGGGTGCCTGATGAACTATGGATGGAGGTTTGTGACATTGTACAGGAGACAGGGATCAAGACCATCCCCATGGAAAAGAAATGCAAAAAGGCAAAATGGCTGTCTGGGGAGGCCTTACAATAGCTGTAAAAAGAAGAGAAGTGAAAAGCAAAGGAGAAAAGGACAGATATAAGCATCTGAATGCACAGTTTCAAAGAATAGCAAGGAGAAATAAGAAAGCCTTCCTCACTGATCAATGCAAAGAAATAAAGGAAAACAATAGAATGGGGAAAACTAGAGATCTCTTCAACAAAATTAGAGATACCAAGGGAATATTTCATTCAAAGAGGGGCTCGATAATGGACAGAAATGGTATGGACCTAACAGAAGCAGAAGATATTAAGAAGGGGTGGCAAGAATACACAGAAGAACTGTGCAAAAAAGATCCTCACGGCCCAGATAATCAGGATGGTGTGATCACTCACCTAGAGCCAGACATCCTGGAATGTGAAGTCAAGTGAGCCTTAGAAAGCATCACTATGAACAAAGCTAGTGGAAGTGATGGAATTCCAGTGGAGCTGTTTCAAATCCTGAAAGATGATGCTGTGAAAGTGCTGCACTCAATATGCCAGCAAATTTGGAAAACTCAGCACTGGCCACAGGACTGGAAAAAATCAGTTTTCATTCCAATCCCAAAGAAAGGCAATGCCAAAGAACGCTCAAATTACCACACAATTGCACTCACCTCACATGCTAGTAAAGTAGTGCTCAAAATTCTCCAAGCCAGGCTTCAGCAATATGTGAACCGTGAACTTCCAGATGTTCAAGGTGGTTTTAGAAAAGGCAGAGGAACCAGAGATCAAACTGTCAACATCCACTGGATGATGGAAAAAGCAAGAGAGTTCCAGAAAAACATCTGTTTCTGCTTTCTTGACTATGCCAAAGCTTTTGACTGTGTGGATCACAATAAACTGTGGAAAATTCTGAAAGAGATGGGAATACCAGACCACCTGATCTGCCTCTTGATAAACCTATATGCAGGTCAGGAAGCAACAATTAGAACTGGACATGGAACAAAAGACTGGTTCTAAATAGGAAAAGGAGTATGTCAAGGCTGTATATTGTCACCCTGCTTATTTAACTTATATGCAGAGTACATCATGAGAAATGCTGGACTGGAAGAAACACAAGCTGGAATCAAGATGCCGGGAGAAATATCAGTCCCCTCAGATATGCAGATGACACCACCCTTATGGCAGAAAATGAAGAGGAGCTAAAAGCCCCTTGATGAAAGTGAAAGAGGAGAGTGAAAAAGTTGGCTTAAAACTCCACATTCAGAAAACGAGATCATGGCATCTGGTCCCATCCCTTCATGGCAAATAGATGGGGAAACAGTGGAAACAGTGTCAGACTTTGTTTTGGGGTCCCCAAAATCACTGCTGATGGTGACCGCAGCCATGAAATTAAAAGACACTTACTCCTTGGAAGGAAAGTTATGATCAATCTAGATAGCATGTTGAAAAGCAGAGCCATTACTTTGCCAACAAAGTTCCGTCTAGTTCAGGTTATGGTTTTTCCTGTGGTCATGTATGGATGTGAGAGTTGGACTGTGAAGAAAGCTGAGCGCTGAAGAATTGATGCTTTTGAACTGTGGTGTTGGACAAGACTCTTGAGAGTCCCTTGGACTGCAAGGAGATCCAACCAGTCCATTCCAGAGGAGATTGGTCCTGGGTGTTCTTTGGAGGGACTGATGCTAAAGCTGAAGCTCCAGTACTTTGGCCACCTCATGAGAAGAGTTGACTCATTGGAAAAGACTCTGAAGCTGGGAGGGATTGAGGGCAGGAGGAGAAAGGGACGACAGAGGATGAGATGGCTGGAGTGCATCACTGACTCGATGCACATAAGTTTGGGTGAACTCTGGGAGTTGGTGATGGACAAGGAGGCCTGACGTGCTGCAGTTCATGGGGTCGCAAAGAGTCGGACACGACTGAGCGACAGAACTGAACTACTTGTTGATTTCACCAGTCTTCTTCTGACTTTTGAACTCCACATTCAGTTGTTTTTATTTATTTGTCTATGTTATTGCAAATACTGTACTGTCTCTTTTACTGCAAGTTTTTACAATCTTGGTCTTCCCTGGTGGCTCAGACAGTAAAGAATCTGCTTGCAATGTGGGAGACCCTGGTTCAATCCCTGGGTTGGGAAGATCCCCCAGCAAAGGGAATGGCTATCCAATTCAGCATTCTAGTCTGGAGAATTCCATGGACAGTGGAGCCTGGCAGCGCTACAGTCCATAGGGTTTCAAAGAGTTGTACATGACTGAGCAACTTATACTTTCAGTTTATTTTCTTTATACAGCCTTGGATATCCATTAGTGTAAAACTCACAAACTTTTTTCTTCCATATTGGCTTAGCTCTGTTCTTGTTTGTTTATACTTAGAATCTGCTTATCAGTTTCTGCAACACACACACACAGGCACACAACTGTAGGGATTCAGTTGAATCTGTAGATAATTTCAAGACTTGATACTACTATACCTTTTAGGGCTTTATATAATTTTTGTATTAAAAAATCTTATTTTTCTGTTTCCTGAAATAACTTTATTTTGGGAATGACTATTAAACATTTTCCAATGTCTTTTCAGAGTTTCCTGGGGTGGCTCAGATGGTAACAACTCCTATGATGATTACAAAATTTTTGTGCTTTGTTTCTCATATATAACTTCATATTTATGGATTTTCTAATACTGAATTTTTATAATCTTACTGGAATTAACTCCAGGTGGATATGCTGTTATTACTTGACTAATAATATTCTGGATTTGTTTTACTAGTATTTTCATTAATATTTTTAAATGAGTTCTATCTTAAGTGTAAGGTAAGGGAGTTAAAGAAGGCTAGGTTTAGAAAAAGAACGAGACTGGCACTTTACAGAAACAGATCACCTTTAATGAGGTGAGAAGGGGCAGCAGTCAGATTAGCGAACTGCTGCGCTCATGCAAGAGAAGAGTAAGTATATATAGGCATGTATGTGGAAAGTTACTGTCTTAAGGGGCCCTTTCTTCTTTAAGGTTGTTCGGAGTAGTTATCTCTTACACAGCTGGGGCAAGGAATTTTGGAGATAGACCAGAGGCTGGACCAGCTGGGAGCCTTAATGTCCATTTTTTTCTTTGGGTGAGAGAGTTGTTTTTCATAGAATGGTGGAGAGGACCTGGAGTTTTTAACTCCAGGCTACTTTGAAACATGTAATTTTCCTTTAGTAAGTTTCTCTTTCAGTTTTTGCTAAATGTTTTTGTTATCTTCTACAAACAAATTAATGTCACTTTCTTCATTTTCTACACCCTGGAACTATTTCTAGGAGATAATTGTTTCTTGTAAATTTGAAAGAAACTATAATACCAAATGAATTTTCAAACTCTTTATAGAGAATCTGAAACATTGGCTATTAAGTGTCTTTTGTGATAATTGTTTTTAAAATCATAGAATGTTTAAATTGTATTAATTTTTATTAATTTATATTTTCTTGGAACATTATATATTTCAGTAAGCTTTTCAAAGCATTTGCTTAGACATTCATTCCTATGGTCTTAAATGAGCAATTTTTTCTTGCTCATATTTAGCTTATCTTATGTATTTTCATTTTTTTCTTCATTATATTTAAGAGCTTTTCAACTATATCAGGCTTTTGTATTGTTTTTAATGAGATGATTATTTTTTAACTTATTTAATAAATTTTTAAAAATATATCACATTCTGCTATAATCTTCATTCATTTTTCCCTGTATTAATCTTTTATTTATAATGTTTAAAACTTAATCTCAATGTAATTTATTGTTGCTGAATAATAGAAACTTTAAGCAGTTCAAAATTTCAGCTTTCACATCATTGATTCAATTTTTACAGTATGGATTCTTTACTGCTTTCAAAGCAGTTTTAAAATTAGTTATTGTATCTTTTGTTTCCTTTCATTTTCTCCTTATCTCATTCAGCTCCTTTTGCCCTTCTGTCTGGCTCCCAGCTCATTCCTTTGTATATCTCAGTCTATTGTCTTATCCTCTCATCTTTCATCTCTTGTTTCACGGTTTTCATTTCTTTTTCTTTTTATGGCAAGACAAAGCAGAAACTTTCTAAAATCTCCTTCTTTATTCTGCAGCATTTATTTTATTTTTAAACTAGGGTTTTCCCTCTGATTTTTGAGGTACTGTGCTCCTCTCATCTTATTATGCATAATCTTATTTTATAATATCTTTATGATTTTTTTCAATTTTTTTCCAACCAACCTTATGATGAGATATTATCAATAATTAACATTTCTCCCGAATTGAGCAGGTATACTAACTTTTTTGTCTGTGTGGTGTCATTGCCCACTGTATTGTTAACAAATCAGGCAGAGAAAAACCAAGTTATGTTAGTTGGGGGAAATCAGCTGCTAAAGCTGATTAATTTTTGGAGGTGCCTTAGGCATGCCTATGGAATTATTTTCTAAAGCTCCTTTTCCTTACTAGAGGAAAAGATACAAAGACAAATGCTCCCTGAATTTACCATGGGTCAGCCTTGACTTTACCTCTGTGCTCCATCAGTTAGCTTCAGTTCAGTTCAGTTGCTCAATCATGTCTGACTCTTTGCGACCCCATGGACTGCAGCACTCCAGGCCTCCCAGTCCATCACCAACTCCCGGAGTTTACCCAGACTCATGTCCATTGAGTCGGTGATGCCATCTAACCATCTCATCCTCGGTGGTCCCCTTCTCCTCCCACCTTCAGTCTTTCCAAACTACAGGGTGTTTTTCAATGAGTCAGTTTTCCACATCAGGTGGCCAAAGTATTGGAGTTTCAGCTATAGAATCAGTACATTCCAATGAATATTCAGGACTGATTTCCTTTAGGATGGACTGGCTGAATCTCCTTGCTGTCCAAGAGAATCTGAAGAGTCTTGTCCAATACCACAGTTTAAAAACACCAATTCTTTGGTGCTCAGCTTTCTTTATAGTCCAACTCTCACATCCATACATGACTACTGGAAAAACAATAGCTTTGACAAGATGGACGGAAGGAGCCTGGTAGGCTGCAGTCCGTAGGGACACGGTGAGTTGGACACGACTGAGCGACTTCCCTTTTACTTTTACTTTCATGCATTGGAGAAGGAAATAGCAATCCACTCCAGTGTTCTTGCCTGGAGAATCCCAGGGATGGGAGAGCCTGGTGGGCTTCCATCTATGGGGTTGCACAGTCAGACACGACTGAAGCGACTTACCAGCAGCAGCAGCAGATGGACCTTTGTTGGAAAAATAATGTATCTGCTTTTTAATATGCTGTCTAGTTTGGTCATAACTTTCTTTCCAAGGAGTAAGCATCTTTTAATTTCATGGCTGCAGTCACCATCTGCAGTGATTTTGGAGCCCCTCCCCCAAATAAAGTCTGTTACTGTTTCCACTATTTCCCCATCTATTTGCCATGAAGTGATGGGACCAGATGCCATGATCTTAGTTTTCTGAATGTGGAGCTTTCAGCCAACTTTTTCACTCTCCTCTTTCACTTTCATCAAGAGGCTCTTTGGTTCTTCTTCACTTTCTGCCATAAGGGTGATGTCATCTGCATATCTGAGTTATCGATATTTCTCCCGACAATCTTGATTCCAGCTTGCGGTTCCTCCAGCCCAGCGTTTCTCATGATGTATTCTGCATAGAAGTTAAATAAGCAGGGTGACAATATACAGCCTTGACATACTCCTTTTCCTATTTGGAATCAGTCTGTTGTTCCATGTCCAGTTCTAACTGTTGCTTCCTGACCTGCATACAGATTTCTCATGAGGCAGATCAGGTGGTCTGATATTCCCAGGTCCTTCAGAATTTTCCAGTTTATTGTGATCCACACAGTCAAAGGCTTTGGCATAGTCAAGAAAGCAGAAATAGATGTTTTTCTGGAACTCTGTTGCTTTTTCCATGATCCAGCAGATGTTGGCAATTTGATCTCTGGTTCCTCTGCCTTTTCTAAAACCAGCTTGAACATCTGAAATTTCATGTTCACATATTGTTTGAAGCCTGGCTTGGAGAATTTTGAGCATTAATTTGCTAACGTGTGAGATGCGTGCAATTATTTGCCATTGCCTTTCTTAGGGATTGGAATGAAAACTGACCTTTTCCAGTCCTGTGGCCACTGCTGGGTTTTCCAAATTTGCTGGCATTTTGAGTGCAGCACTTTCACAGCATCATCTTTTAGGGTTACTTCCACTAGCTTCATTCATAGTGATGCTTTGTAAGGCCCACTTGACTTGACTTCACTTCATTCCAGGATGTCTGGCTCTAGGTAAGTGATCAGACCATCGTGATTATCTGGGTCGTGAAGATATTTTTTGTATAGTTCTTCTGTGTATTCTTGCCACCTCTTCTTAATATATTCTGCTTCTATTAGGTCCATATCATTTCTGTCCTTTATTGAGCCCATCTTTGCATGAAATGTTCCCTTGGTATCTCTAATTTTTTAAAGAGATCTCTAGACTTTCCTATTCTATTGTTTTCCTCTATTTTTTTGCACTGGTCAATGAGGAAGGCTTTCTTATCTCTCCTTGCTATTCTTTGGAACGCTGCATTCAAATGGATATATCTTTCTTATTCTCCTTTACTTTTCACTTCTTTCACAGCTATTTGTAACACCTCTTCAGACAGCCATTTTGCTTTTTGCATTTCTTTTTCTTGCGGATGGTCTTGATCCCTGTCTCCTGTACAATATCATGAACCTCCATGCATAGTTAATCAGGCCCTCTGTCTATCAGATTTAGTCCCTTCAATCTATTTCTCACTTCCACTGTACAGTCATAAGGGATTTGATTTACATCATAGCTGAATGGTCTAGTGGTTTTCCCTACTTTCTTCAATTTAAGTGGATTTGGCAATAAGGTATTCATGATCCGAACCACAGTCAGCTCCCAGTCTTGTTTTTTTCTGACTGTATAGAGCTTCTTCATCTTTGGCTGCAAAGAATATAATCAATTTGATTTCAGTGTTGACCATCTGATGTCCATGTTTAGAGTCTTCTCTTGTATTGTTGGAAGAGGGTGCTTGTTATGACAGTTCATTCTCTTGGTAAAACTCTATTAGCCTTTGCCGTGATTCTTTCTGTACTCCAAGGCCAAATTTCCCTGTTACCCCAGGTGTTTATTGATATTCTACTTTTGCATTGCATCCCCTATAATGAAAAGGACATCTTTTGGGCAGTATTAGTTCTAAAAGTTCTTGTAGGTCTTCATAGAACTTTTCAACTTCAGCTTCTTCAGTATTACTGGTCTGGGCATATACTTGGATTACTATTATATTGAATGGTTTGCCTTGAAGATGGACAGAGATCATTCTGTCATTTTTGAGATTGCATCGAAGTACTGCCTTTCAGAGTCTTTTGTTGACTACGATGGCTCTTCCATTTCTTCTAAGGGATTCTTGCCCACAGTAGTAGATATAATGGTATCTGAGTTAAATTCACCCATTCTAGTCCATTTTAGTTCGCTGATGCCTAGAATGTTGACTTTCACTCTTGCCATCTCCTTTTGACCACTTCCAGTTTGCCTTGATTCATGACCCTGACATTCCAGGTTCCTATGTAATATTGCTCTTTACAGCATGAAACCTTGTTTCCATCACCAGTCATACCCACAACTGGGTGTTGTTTTTGCTTTGGCTCCATCCCTTCCTCTTTCTGCAGTTATTTCTCCACTAATCTCCAGTAGCATACTAGGCACCTACTGACCTGGGGAATTCATCTCTCAGTGTCCTATCTTTTTGCTTTTCATACTGTTCATGGGGTTCTCAAGGCATGAATACTGAAGTGGTTTGCCATTCCCTTCTTTTGTGGACCACATTCTGTCAAAATTTTCTACCATGACCTGTCCATCTTGGCTGGCCCTGCACAGCATGGCTCATAGTTTCATTGAGTTAGACAAGACCATGGTCCATGTGATTAGATTTGGTTAGTTTTCTGGGATTGTGGTTTACTGTCTGTCTGTCCTTTGATGGAGAAGGATAAGAAGCTTATGGAAGCTTCCTGATGGGAGAGACTGACTGGGGGAAAACTGGGTCTTGTTCTGATGGGCTGGATCCTGCTCAGTAAATCTTTAATTCAATTTTCTGTTGATGGGCGGAGCTATGTTCCCTCCCTGCTATTTACCTGGGGCCAAACTCTTTTGAGGTAATAAAGATAATGGTGACCTCCTTCAAAAGATCCCATGAATGTACTGCTACACTCAGTGCCCCCAACCCTGCAGCAGGCCACCACCAAGCCATGCCTCTGCTGGAGACTCCTGGACACTCACAGGCAAGTCTGGGTCAGACTTCTGTGGCGTCACTCTTCCTTTCTCCTGGGTCCTGGTGCAAAAGGTTCTGTTTGTGCCTTCCAAGAGCCTATTTGCCACTCCTGTGTAAGTTCTGGCAGCTCTGTGGTGGGGTTAATGGTGACCTCCTCCAAGAGGGCTTATGCCATATCCGTTTGCTGCACCCAGGGCCCCTGTCCCTGTAGCAGTCCACTGCTGACCCGTATCTCCACAGGAGATGCTCAAACACAGTTCTGTCTCAGTCTCGGTGGGGTCCCTGGGTCCTGGTGCACACACGGTTTGTTTGAGTCCTCTTAGTGTCTCTGGCAGGAATAGGGTTTGATTCTAAACTCTAATCGGCCCCTCCTACCTCACTGTGGGAGTGTCTTCTTTGCCCCTGGACATGGGGTATCTCCCCATAGCTGTTCCAGCATCTAACATCTTAGTGGGATTTCTCTGACCTTGGACATGAGGTATCTTCTCATGGCCTGTCCAGCGAGTGCAGCCGCCACTCCTGACCTTGGACGTGGCTTCTGCAGGATCCAAATACTTGCCCCTTGTCTTTCTGCTCTACTCATTACAATCTTTTTGTTTGTTTGTTTGTAGAACTCTATTCAGAATATACCCAACTGAAATTCCTCTGTGTGATTTGTAGTTAAATGGTACTCTTCATTAATGTCTGGTACTGAAGCATGGTGCTTCCAATTTTGTACCATTTTAATGATTTTAGAAGGAGTTTGACACAAGAAAGTTACCCACCTGGACTCATCACTAATCTTCAGTTTGTATATAAAAGTGATGCTTATATAATCACTTATTTTTCATTGAAAGCACATATCAAGGAATGATTGTGATGGAAATTGTAATCCCTCCAAAACATAAAATTATCAGGTGGTAGAGAAACTGTATATATTTGAGTTGTTGTATCTCGTCCCAGACTTCTGACTTAGAAATGTTAGCTACTCACTCCCAAACTGTGAAAGATAGGAGCTCCATGTCACCATCCATCAGCTGAATCTTTCTTAAAACAAAGCACATGCATTGTCTGGGCAAGGCTTTCTCCTTTGCAGACCTCTTGTACAGATGTTCTAGAGTCCATTGGGATGAACTGATTGGGCCTGGGGTATTCCTTATACATGCAGAGAAAAGCAGAATCTCCACATGACAGTTGTGTATAGAGTGTATGTAAAAATCAGTGATATGTCAAGAAGGAACCAGAGATAGCTGTGCAAATGGCACTTGAAAGTTTTAATTTGTATACCTGCTTTCTACTCTGCAGCCAGTTGTCTCACCAGGAATATCACATCTTCAGCAGAAATTTGTAAATGAATAAAAATGGGACAGACACAAGCATACAGAAAATGAAAAACTAGCTCAAGGTTTTTGATATGTCAGCCTGTCTCTATTCTCTTCTGATGTCTGCTCTTTATTCAAAGTATTGTGGGTAGGGATTCATGTTAACATTTATGTAGAATTCAGTCAGCTTCGATCAGAGCCCCAGCAATGAATGAATCCATTGACTTTCTTTTTAGATTTTAGAAACTGAAATATATCTTAAGAATTAATTGTCAAAATGATGCTGTGGTGTTAAAACTGCAAATCACAAATACAAATGAAAATTCAAGGTTTATATTGCACTCTTTACATTTCCAGCTAGGTTCTACATTTTTTAAACAGGCTAGTCTTAACACTAACCTGCAAAAGTATATACGGCATATTCTTTGGCATATAAGTGAATAAGCTTTTGCATTCTATTTCCCATCTTCAGTCCTTGAAGTTCCAGGCTTAATATTGCAGGACCAGAAGCTTTTTTATTCTGCAATATGAATTGTGCAAATTTCTATCTATATACAGGCACAATCCATTTTAAATATCCACAAATTTCCCTAAAGTCCCAAGTGGTTTCCTTGGCAACAGGGCTGCTGAAATGTAAAGGGCTAAGGTAGTTAGGATGTTGCCTATCGTTCTTCCTCTCTAGGTTATTTTAAATAGCTGCAATTTTCTTTGCACATCTAAAAAAAAAATCCACAGTGGTGGGAGATACAAAGGCGAATATGAGAGACATTAGAGGATAGTAGTACATCAGAGTCTAATTTGTGTGGACAAATTATTACTTTCACTGCTCCCTGATTTGCAGAGCACCATTTTCATGTGCCAAATTGTAGTACAAAAGAAGAGCCAACCATAAATACATCAGAATAATTTTTAGATAGAATGAGATAAAATATCTGCAAATAGCTTTTGACAATAGAGGCAGTGATTAATAATGGCAAGATATCTTTGCAAGTTCTTTTCAGTTCACAGGGGATAGCATGCATCTGATGAGGCCAGGCGTTGGTACAAAGAGCAGAAGGAAATTCAACAACGGTGGGCAAGGAATATTCTCCATAACCTACAACCGTAGTGCATGCTCAGTCACTCAGTTGTGTCTGTCTGACTCTTTGAGACGCCATGGTGGGGGGCTACCCCTGTAGCCCACTGGGTTTCTCTGTTTACGGGATTTTTCAGGCAAGAATACTGGAGTGGGTTGCCATTTCCTTCTCCAGGGTCTCTTTCTGACCCAGAGATCACACTTGTATCTCCTGCATGGCAGGAATATTCTTTACTGGAAACTTCAAATATTTATTATGTGAATTATTTTGTCAACTATTGGTAAATTATTGAAAGTATTATTTGCTTTTATTAATCTGCCTTTCATACTTCCTCACATGGTTGAGCATGATGTCCTAATTATTGATTTTTAGGTGTGTCCATGGAATACCCATTACAGGGATTCCCACAGCAAAAGAATCTCTTCCACTGGAGGATCAAATTGCAAAGTCTTCTGTCATTTTCTTAGGGTTTGCCTCCATTCCTTCTATCCACATGAGGACCCTAGCAATAAAGGCATATGTCTAGCACCAATTCCCTTGATATCACTGCTTCATGTAAATAACTTGTTACGAGGTGAGTGCATTCTCAGTTGTTCAGTCATGTCCAGCTCTTTGCAGCCCCATGCCCATCAAGTTACCCTGTCCATGGGATTGTCCATGCAGGAATACTGAAGTGGGTTGCCATGCCCTCTTCCAGGGAATCTCCCTGACCCAAGGATCCAACCCATGTCTCCTGAGGCTCCTTCACTGCAAGTGAGTTCTCTACCACTGAGCCACCAGCGGAGCCCTGGTGTTACAAGGTATAAGGCAATATTTATAAACCCTATCCGACACTCTTATAAGCCTAGTGACCAGAAATCTTTAGTGACAGCTGATCTCTAGTAACCAAATTGTTTATACCAATAAAATCATTATTGATAGTTAGTTATCAGAACTTCTGTATCAACAAAATATTGACAATCCCACTTAACTGCGATGAACGTGTCCATGGGGCTTGTTAAAAATGTGGATTCTCAGGTGCCAATTCCAGCTTAGTGGGTTGGAATGCTAAACAGATCTCAAATAATCTATAAACATTAAAGTTTGTGAAAGACTGTTCTAGACATTGTTAAAGCACTGTAGCAACCAATGATCAAAATATCACATAAGCAGAATAACGAAAAGCAAAGAATGGCCGTATTTATCTGTCTTTGCATTTGAAATTTTACTCCTGGAATGCTTATTTTCCTAAAACAATAGGATACATCTTGAGGGCAATAATCCTACTCTTCTCCAGGAGAGAGGAAACTTCAGGATGATAAAAGAGAGGGAACAGAGTGTGCTGTATATAGTGAGAGTACTAAACTAGAGTCCCTGTTTATTTAACTACGTACCTTGGCATCTTCTGGGACCTCAGTTATTTCTTGCCATCTTTTGATGATGACAAAACCCTTGTTAAAGACAACAGTGAAAAATAAATAATTCCAATAAAAAATACAAAAATGTGGAAAGATGGCAGAGGTGGTAGTGTAGTTTTTAACTCCTCCCCCCATCCCAAGAACCCATAGAAATATAGAAGTATGTAGGAAAATAACCTACAAAGCTCTAACAGAAAATGTAGATGTAAATGTATCACTTTGAACTCCCATATTAATACTAATGCAAGGGGTTAGACCATGAAGAGTGGCAGACCACACATCCACCAAGAGTTTTCCTGAGAGGTCCACTGGGCTAGTTACAGCAGAGGTTAAAGGAAGTGGGTTTTACAAGCCTCAGTGTGTGGTGGGACAAGGAAACTATAGGAAAGTGGAATTATTATGAAGTGGTCTGGAGACCCCGAGAAATAAAAAATTAGGCAATGCAAACTTCTCAGGATAAAAATGCTTTAGTTTTCTAGACTTCTGTGGTGGTCCAGTGCTTAAGAATTTGCCTCCCAATGCAGGGGATACAGGTTCAATCCCTGGCCCAGGAAGATCTCACATGCTGTCAAGCAACTAAGTCCATGCACCATGACTAATCAGCTTGCAGTCTAGAGCCCATGAACTGCAACTGCTGAAGCCTGCTTGCCCTAGAGCCCATGCTCTGCAACAAGAGAAGCCACGGCAATGAGAACTCCATACATCACAACTAGAGAGTAGCCCCCATTCACTGCAACTAGAGAAAGCCCACGCACAGCAATGAAGACCCACTGCAATCAAAAGTAAATAAATAAATATTTTTTTAAAAGATGCACTTTTTTAATCACTGTGTAAAAAACTATCACAGACTTAGCACCTTAAGACAGTACACATTACTGAAGGGGAGTAGAGGAACAAGCATGACTCAAATAACTTTGGGAAATGGTGCTTTGACTGGAAACTGTTAAGATTAAAGACAGAAGAAACCGCACTATGGTTGGTAAAGTTGATTCTCATGTGGATATAGGTTAATTTTGAAACTGCTGGATGCATATACTAGAACTGAAAAACAAGTCAGGAGATAGTAGATGGTGAAAGGCAAGCTTCTCACTGTTAGAGGAGGAGATACAGATAGGCAAGGAGGAGAGACTGAAATGAACTATATTATACTGAGTTTGTGGAGAAGGCAATGGCACCCCACTCCAGTACTCTTGCTTGGATAATCCCATGGATGGAAGAGCCTGGTAGGCTACAGTCCATGGGGTCGCTAAGAGTCAGAAATGACTGAGCAACTCCACTTTCACTTTTCACTTTCATGCATTGGAGAAGGAAATGGCAACCCACTCTGGTGTTTTTGCCTGGAGAATGCCAGGGACAGGGGAGCCTGGTGGACTGAAGTCTATGGGGTCACACATAGTTGGACATGACTGAAGCGACTTAGCAGCAGCAGCATACTGAGTTTGAGTCAAAGATGTGAGTATGAACCTATGCTTAGATTAATGCCAATACAGCTATAACAATAAATATGCATATATACACATGAGTGAGGATACGTACATATATTTCCTAGTTATGTCCACTGAAAGGTACATAAAAGCAAGGACTCTCCAATGAGCAGACCCAATGCCAGATCTTAGATTCTAATACCATTTGCCTACAAAAGGAACTGGAGTTCTTTGGAGAAATAGCTTTAAAATAAATAAAGAATGTGATAATGAGTTATGACTCAAAATATAAAGTAAATGCTTTTTAGTCAATACAGAAATAAATAGTTGAATAAAATGTTTAAATGAAGGTGTGAGGGCAAAATCTCCTTAGAAATTCCAAATAATTTATGTAGATATTTCTTCTTTAAGGGAGGTGGAACTTTCTATTCTTTTCCTGTGAGCAACTTAGTACTTCATGAATTGTTTTCAGAGATGTGAGAATGGAAAAGGAGAAAATGCTCATTTTACAGTGGAGAAAATTGATGTACAATTCCTTGACCAAAGGAGTAAAGTTTTACGGATGATGAGTCAGATTGACAGCAAGTACCCTTACTGTGATCTAATGAGAATGTCAATTCACTTCTATAGTTTTCCTCTCAAAACCTATCACCTCAGTGTACTCATTAGAAGAACATTGACAAGCCCCAGTGGAAGCACATTCTATAAAATAATGTACAAATACTATTCAATATTCTTAAGGTCATAAATTAAGAAAAACATGAGAAATTTTCTCAGATGAGAGGGGGCTGAGTTATGATGACTAAATGAAATGTGATATCTTGGATAATATCCTAGATGAGAAAAAAGGACTTTAGAAAAAATTATAATAAAACCTGAATAAAGTAAGGAGATCAGTCGCAGTGGATGAATGTTGGCTTGTCGCTTGTGATAGACTATATCATGTGACAAAACATTAACAGTAGGGAAAATGGTATATGAGAATATAAGGCAGCAAGGGAGAGAATATACCAGTAAGACAGGCATTACAGTCTTATGCCACATTACCACATTTCATCACCTGGACATTATTTTGATTGAGAACTTGTATTGAGGGAAAACCACATAGACTACAATCCAAATTGAGGACAACGACATTAAAGACAAAAGAAAGGGAAGTATTCAGGCAAAAGTGAAGAAAGGATATGTAGACTCAACAGTTCTTATATAGAACAAGGGTATTTTTTTTTTTAACATGTGGAAAAATAGAGAGAGAAGGAGGGGGGGGAACATTTGTCAAAATATATCAAACTGTGCACTTAGAATGTTGTATTTTATTTTCTGCAAATTATAACTTATTAAGAGGATTAAAAGTTAAAATATAAATCCATGACTAGTCAATGTTTATGTCTCTCCTAAAATGTGTATGTTGAAATCCTAATACCCAGAGTAATGGTATTAGGAAGTGATGCCTTCTAGAGGGAATT
This sequence comes from Nanger dama, assembly GCA_917880005.1. Taxonomy (NCBI): domain Eukaryota; kingdom Metazoa; phylum Chordata; class Mammalia; order Artiodactyla; family Bovidae; genus Nanger; species Nanger dama. Next base: position 3,427,632 of record CAKJTW010000037.1, on the reverse strand, counting down.
AGGACACAGATGAGATGAATGCCTTATAAAGAGGTCCAAGAGAGCTCCCGTGCCTCTTCTACCACACTCATTTCCCTAGGTCCCTGTCACACTGTAAGAATTCTGGTAGAACTCACCAGCCTTCACCAGAATCTCTTCTGGCACCCTGATTTTGTACTTCCAGCTTCTTACACTGTAAGAAATAAATTTATGTTGTTTATACACCTGGACTTCCCTTGTAGCTCAGCTGGTAAAGAATCCACCTGCAATGAGGAGGACCTCAGTTTGATCCCTGGGTTAGGAAGATCCCCTGGAGGGCGATATGAAAGGTTACACACTCCACTATTCTAGACTGGAGAATTTATTGGACTGTATAGTCCATGGGGTCCCAAAGAGTTGGACACAACTGAGCGACTTTCACTCTTTATGAGCCACCCAGTCTTTAGTACATTTATAATAGCATCCTCAATAGAATAAGACAACTACTTCACAAACTATGAAAGAAAGGAGGAAAATAATCAAAAGTTAATTCAAAATAGACAAAAGCTCTAAATCAACATAGACAAAAAATAGAAAATAAACCACAAAAAGCACTATATTCATAAATGGGAGAATTGTAAAAAATTTTAAACATCAGTTATCACAATTGTGGGGCTTCCCTGGTGGCTCAGCTGTCAGGAATGTGCCTACAAGACAGAAGACACAGGTTTAATCCATGGGTCAGGAAGATCCTCTGGAGAAAGGCATGGCTACCCACTCCAGTATTCTTGCCTGGGAAATCCCATGGACAGAAGAGCCTGGCAGGCTGCAGTCCATGTAGTCCCAAGACGCGACTTAGCAACTAAAAACCACCAACACAAATCACAACTGTATTTTATTTTATACTATGCAAGTAATACAATTTCCACATTTATTTTAAATTGCACATCAATTTACTTATATTGTATACCAACTTGGATCTGTCAAAGATCAAATTTCCAAAAAAGAAAATTATAGACCAATTCTACTTATGATTATCAATATAAATATCTCAAATAAAATGTTATCAGAAACAAAATACATTTAAAGATTATATTTGATGTTTAAATGGTATTTATTTCATAGATACACATATAGTTTAATGTTAGCAAACCCATCTGTATTATTTGTTACGTTAGCAGAACAAGATACAATACTGGATGATCATCTCTAAAAATGCAAAAATATATTTGACAAAATTTAATACCCATTTATGTTTAAAAACTCTCAGTACAATAATACATAACTTAGACTTTCCAGATGGCTCTGCAGGTGAAGATCTACCAGCAAGGCAGGAGACAAAACAAACACGGGTTTGATCCCTGGGTCAGTAAGATCTCCTGGAGAAGTAAATGGTAACCCAGTCCCGTATTCTTGTCTGGGAAATCTCATGGACGGGGGATTCTGGCGGGCTACAGTATATGAGGCTGTGAAGAGTTGGACATGATTAAGCACCCATGCAACAACTAGAATCAATGCCAGTTAGAAAATAAGAACAAATTTGGGACATAAAAGTTGGAAGGAGAGGAAACACTTTATCTATTTTCACATGATAGGATAATACAGTAGAAAAGTACTAAGGAATCCATGGGGAAAACTATTGCAACAACTAAGATAATTAGATTAAGTTGCAGCTTATAAATTCAGTATAGGAAATCAATGCTCTTCATGTATATTACTAAAAAGTATAAAATCCATAATGGAAGAGACATCTTTTATGTTACAGAATAGATACATAAATATTAATAGATCGAGATAGATGAATCCATAAAGAAATGAAATTCACATGAAATGTGCAAACCCTCTATAAGTGAAACTCAAAATACTTCTGATGCATGCAAATATATATTTGAGAAAGCATAAATAATTAACATTTTTGAATAGTACATGTTTCTGTTAATCATCAATTAGTTTTGTAATCTTTATAAATTTTGCACAATCCTAATAAATACAAAACTCTGAATATTCATTTGAAGGACTAATGCTGAAGCTGAAGCTCCAATGCTTTGGTCACCTAATGTGAAGAATCAACTCAGTGGAAAGGACTCTGATGCTGGGAAAGGTTGAAGGCAAAAGGAGAAGAAGGTGGCAGAGGATGAGATGATTAGATAGCATCACTGATTCTATGGACATAAATTTGGGTAAAACCTCAGGAGACAGTGAAGGACAGGCAAGTGTGCTGCAGTTCATGGAGTCACAAAGAGTCAAACATGACTCAGTGACTAAACAATAACAAGGACAAATATATGCACAGTAAAACAATCATGCTTTTTAATTTCTCAAAAATTAAAGAAATATTTTTAAAATTTATTTTTTTAATTGAATAATAATTGCTTTACAGAATTTTATTGTTTTCTATCAAAAACATATATCCCCTACCTTTTGAACTTCCCTCTCAGCTCTCTCCCCATTCCATCCCTCTAGGTTAATACAGAGCCCCTGTTTGAGTTTCCTTAGCTATACAGAAAATTCCCATTGGCTATCTGTTTTACATGCAGTAATGTAAGTTTCCATGTTCCTCTTTCCATAAATCTCACCCTCTCCTCCCTGGAGAAGCAACAAGTAACGTACAAGGGACACCCTATATGATTAACAGCTAATCTTTCAGCAGAAACTCTGCAGGCCAGAAGGGAATGGCAGAATATATTTAAATTACTGAAAGAGAAAAGCATGTCCACAAGTCTGTTCTCTATGTCTGTTTCTCCATTGCTGCCCTATAAGTAAATTCTTCAGTACCATTTTTCTAGATTGTGTATATATGTGTTAGAATATGATATTCACCTTTCTCCTTCTGACTTACTTCACTCTGTATAATAGGTTCTAGGTTCATCCATCTCATGAGAACTGACTCCAAGTGTTCTTTTCTATGGCTGAGTAATATTTCATTGCATATATGTACCACAACTTCGTATCTCCTTTTTCTTGATGAGTCTGGTTACAGGTTTGTCAATTTTGTTAATCTTCTCAAAGAATCAGCTTTTAGTTTTATTAATCTTTACTACTGCTTCTTTTCATTGCTGTTTCATTTATTTCTGCTCAGATCTTTATGACTTCTTTCCGTCTACTAATTTTGTGTTGTTCTTTTTCCAGTTGTTTCAGATGTAGATTAGGTTGTCTATTCAATGTTTTTCTTATTTCTTGAGGTAGGATTGTATTGCTATAAACTTTCCTCTTAGAACTGCTTTTGCTGCATCCCATAGGCTTTGAGTTATGTTTTCATTGTCATTTGTTTCTAGAAATTCTTTGATTTCCCTTTTGACTTCTTCAGTAACCTGTCGGTTATTTAGAAACACATTGTTTAATCTCCATGTGTTTGTGTTTCTTACAGTTTTTCCTTGTAATTGATATCTAGTCTCATAGCATTGTGGTCAGAGAAGATACTTGATACAATTTAAATTTTTTTAATTTTACAGAGGTTTGATTTGTGACCCAAGATGTGGTCTATCCTGGAGAATGTTCCATGTGCACATGAGAAGAAGATGCATACTTATGCATTTGGATAGAATGTCCTGAAGATATCAGCGAGATCCATATCATCTAATGTATCATTTAAGACTTGTGTTTCCTTATTAATTTTCTGTTTTGATTATCTGTCCATTGGTGTGAGTAGGGTGTTAAAGTCTCTTACTATTATTGTGTTACTGTCAATTTATCCTTTTATGTCTGTCACTGTTTGTCTTATGTACTGAGGTCCTCCTATGTTGGGTGCATAGATATTTACAATTGTGATGCTTCCTCTTAGTCATTATATCTTAGTCATATTATATTCCTCTTAGTCATTATATATTAGTTATTATGTCTCCCTTAATTGTTATACAGTGTCCTTTCTTATCTCTTGTAATCTCTTTATTTTAAGGTCTATTTTGTCAGAGTTACAAGACCTTCTAGAACTAACACACAAAAAAGATGTCCTTTTCATTATAGGGGACTGGAATGCAAAAGTAAGAAGTCAAGAAACACCTGGAGTAACAGGATAATTTGGCCTTGGAGTACAGAATGAAGCAGGGCAAAGGCTAATAGAGATCTGTCAAGAGAATGCACTGGTCATAGTAAACACTCCCTTCCAACAACACAAGAGAAGACTCTACACATGGACATCACCAGATGGTCAACATCAAAATCAGAGTGATTATATCCTTTGTAGCCGAAGATGGAGAAACTCTATATAGTCAGCAAAAACAAGACTGGGAATGGACTGTGGCTCAAATCATGAATTCCTTATTGCCAAATTCAGACTGAAATTGAAGAAAGTGAGGAAAACCACTAGACCATTCAGGTATGACCTAAATCAAATCCCTTATGATTATACAGTGAAAGTGAGAAATAGATTTAAGGGACCAGATCTGATAGAGTGCCTGATGAACTATGGACAGAGGTTTGTGACAGAAGAGGGGAATCAAGACCATTCACAAGAAAAAGAAATGCAAAAAAGCAAAATGGCTGTTGGAGGAGACCTTACCAATAGCTATGAAAAGAAAAGTGAAAAACAAAGGAGAATAGGAAAGATATACCCATTTGAATGCAGAGTTCCAAAGAATAGCAAAGAGAGATAAGAATGCCTTTCTCAGCGAGCAATGCAAAGAAACAGAGGAAAACAATAGAATGGGAAAGACTAGAGATCTCTTCAAGAAAATTATAAATACCAGGAAAGTTTCATGCAAAGGTGGGCTCAATAAAGGACAGAAATGGTATGGCCCTAACAGAGGCAGAAGATATTAAGAGCAGGTGGCAAGAATACACAGAACTGTACAAAAAAGATCTTTACAACTCGATAATTATGAAAGTGTGATCACTCACACTCACCTAGACCCAGACATCCTGGAATGTAGAGTCAGGTGGGCCTTAGGAAGCATCACTACGGGCAAAACTAGTGGAGGTGATGGAATTCCAGTTGAGCTATTTCAAACCTAAAAGATGATACTGTGAAAGTGCTGCACTCAATATGCCAGCAAATTTGGAAAACTCAGCAGTGGCCACAGGACTGGAAAAGGTCAGTTTTCATTCCAATCCCTAAGAAAGGCAATGCCAAAGAATGTCAAACTACTGCACAATTGCACTCATCTCACACATTAGTAAAATAATGCTCAAAATTCTCCAAACCAGGCTTCAGCAATACATGAACTGTGAACTTCCATATGTTCAAGCTGGTTTTAGAAAAGGCAGAGGAACCAGAAATCAAATTGCCAACATATGCTAGATCATGGAAAAAGCAAGAGAGCTCCAGAAAAACATCTATTTCTGCTTTATTGACTATGCCAAAGCCTTTGATTGTGTCCATCACAGTAAACTCTGGAAAATTCTTCAAGAGATGGGAATATCAGACCACCTGACTTCTCTTTTGGGAAACCTTTATGCAGATCAGGAAGCAACAGTTAGAACTGGACATGGACCCTCTATTGTCACCTTGTTTATTTAATTTATATGCAGAGTACAGTGTGAGAAACACTGGGCTGAAAGAAGCACAAGCTGTGATCCAAATTGCCAGGAGAAATATCAATAACCTCAGATATGCAGATGACACCACCCTTACGGCAGAAAGTGAAGAGGAACTAAAAAGCCTCTTGATGAAAGTGAAAGAGAGTGGAAAGTTTGTTTAAAGCTCAACATTCAGAAAATTAAGATCATGGCATCCTGTCCCATCACTTCATGGCAAATAGATGGGGAAACAGTGGAAACGGTGTCAGACTTTAATTTTCTGGGCTCCAAAATCACTGCAGATGGTGACTGCAGCCATGAAATTAAAAGACGCTTACTCCTTGGAAGAAAAGTTATGACCAACGTAGACAGCATATCCAAAAACAGAGACATTACTTTGCCAACAAAGATCTGTCTAGTCAAGGCTATGGTTTTTCCAGTAGTCAAGTATGGATGTGAGAGTTGGACTGTGAAGAAGGCTGAGTGCTGAAGAATTGATGCTTTTGAACTGTGGTGTTGGAGAAGACTCTTGAGAGTCCCTTGGACTGCAAGGAGATCCAACCAGTCCATCCTAAAGGAGATCAGTCCTGGGTGTAAATTGGAGGGACTAATGTTGAATCTGAAACTCCAATACTTTGGCCACCTGATGCAAAGGGCTGACTTACTTGAAAAGACCCTGATGCTGGGAAAGAGTGAGGGTAGGAGGGAAGGGGACGGCAGAGGATGAGATGGCTGGATGGCATCACCGACACAACAGACATGGGCTTGAGTGGACTCTGGGAGTTGGTGATGGACAGGGAGGCTTGGAGTGCTGCGGTTCACAGAGTCTCAAAGAATTGGGCATGAGTGAGCGACTGAACTGAACTGAACCAGTCTTGTCTGATATGAGGATTACTATTACAGCTTTCTTTTGCTTCTCATTTGCATGGAATACATTTTTTCATCCCCTCACTTTCAGTCTATATGTGTCTTGAGGTCTGAAATGGGTTTCTTATAGACAGCATGCTCTGTGTCTTTTGGTTGGAGCATTTAACCCATTTACATTTAAAATAATTATTGATATATATGTTATTATTGCCATTCTCTTAATTGTTTGGGGGTTAGTTTTGTAGATTTTTCCCTTTCAGTAATTTAAATATATCCTGCCATTCCCTTCTGGCCTGCAGAGTTTCTGCTGAAAGATCAGCTGTTAAGCATATATGGTTTCCCTTGTATGTTACTTGTTGTTTCTCCCTTGCTGCTTTTAATATCCTTTCTTTGTGTTTAGTCTTTGTTAGTTTGATTAGTATGTGTCTTGGCATGTTTCTCCTTGGGTTTATCCTCCTGCATGGAACTCTTTGTGCTTCTTGGAGTTGATTATTTCCTTTTCTATGTTGGGGAAATTTCCAACTGTAATCTCTTCAAAAATTTTCTCATACCCTTTTTTTTTCATCTTCTTGTGGGACCCCTATAATTTGAATGTTGGCACATTTACTATTGTCCCAGAGGTCTCTGAAAGTACCCTCAATTCTTTTCATTCTTTTTACTTTATCCTGCTCTTTGGAAATTGTTTCCACCATTTTATTTTCCAGCTCACTGACTTGTTCTTCTGCTTCAGATATTCTGCTATTGATTCCTTCTTGAGTATTTTTAATTTTAGTAATTGTGTTGTTTGTCTCTGTATGTTTATTCTTTAATTCTTCTAGGTCTTTATTACTTGATTCTTGCACTTTCTCCATTTTGTTTTCAAGGTTTTTGATCACTTTTACTATCATTATGCTGAATTCTTTTTCAGGTAGTTTGCCTATTTCCTTTTCATTTATTTGGATTTCTGTGTCTCTAATTTGTTCCTTCATTTGTGTAATATTTCTCTGCCTTTTCATTATTATTATTATTATTTAGCTTATTGTGTTTGAGGTTTCATTTTCCCAAGCTTCAAAGTTGTATACTTTACTCCTTTGTGTTTCTACCCTTCTAGGGTTGGTCCAGTGGTTTGTGTTAGCTTCATATAAGGTAAGAATTGTGTGGAATTTTTGTTTGTTTGTTTGTTTTCCCTTTGATGGGCAAGGCTGAATGAGGTGGTAATCCTGTCTGCTGATGATTGTGTTTGTACTTTTATTTTTTTTTCATTGTTTAGATGAAGCATCTTGCACAGGGTGCTACTGGTGGTTGGGTGATGCAAGGTGTTGTATTCGAGTGGTTTCCTTTGTGTGAGTTCTCACTATTCGTTATTCCCTCTGGTTAGTTCTCTGGTAGTCTAGGGTCTTGGAGTCAGTGCTCCCACTCCAAAGGCTCAGGGCTTGATCTCTGGTCAGGAATGAAGATTCCACAAGTGGTTTGTTATGGCATTAAGTGAGATTGAAACAAACACCCAAAAAATGGGAAAACAAACATGAACCCCAGACAAATGGCAGTTACAAAATCAGGCAAAAAACAATTAAAATAATGAAATATACACATACACATATATACCCATAAGCAAATTCAAAACAGTCCAACTAAAATAAGGTACATTATTAGATTGACCCAGTAAACAGAGGAAACCAAAAATTATATTTACTAGTTAAAAATAAAACTAACTAAAGCACAAACTGGAAAACAAAACTAAAGCAAGGTGCCGAGTGGAAAATAAAGCAATGAAAATAAAACTAACAAATATGGTGAGAGGAAAAAAGAAAAGAAAGAAAGAATAAATATACAAAATTAAATAGAGGTAGATAAAGAAGGTTTATATACATTAAAGATTAACTACAAGGGGAAAAGAACAGCAGGAAAGACAAAGGAATAAATGTAGAAAAATATAATAGGTTTAAAAATTTAAAGATTAAAATTATAAAAAGAAAAGAAAAAAAGAGAGGAAAAAAAAGGAAACCTCCAGGGAACTGCAAAAGCCCAAAGTAGAGGCAGAGGTTTATAACAACAATAAAAAGTGTGACTGAATATACATATATACGTATGCACACATCAGTTCAGTTCAATTTGGTCAATCAGTCGTATCTGACTCTTTGTGACCGCATGAATTGCAGCACGCCAGGCCTCCCTGTCCATCACCAACTCCCAGAGTTTACCCAAACTCATGTCCATCAAGTCGGTGATGCCATCCAGCCGTCTCATCCTCTGTCATCCCCTTCTCCTGCTGCCCCCAATCCCTTCCAGCATCAGGGTCTTTTCCAGTGAGTTAACTCTTTGCATGACGTGGCCCAAGTGTTGGCGTTTCAGCTTCAGCATCAGTCCCTTCAATGAACACCCAGGACTGATCATCCTTACATAACCAAAATCAAAACAGTCCAACAAAGATAAAGTACAATATATTTACCCAGTGAACAAAGGAAATCAAAAATTACATCTACCAGTTAAGAACAAAACTAAAAGCACAAACTGGAAAACAGAACTAAAGCAAGGTGCCAACTGGGAAATAAAGCAATGAAGAGAAAACTAACAAATATGTTGAAGAAAGAAAAGAGAAATGATATGCAAAGTTAAATAGAGGTAGCTAAAGAAGATTTATATACATTAAAGGTTAACTGCAAGGGGAAAAGAACAGAAGGAAAAGCGAACAAAGGAAAAAATGTTAAAAAAATAGGCTTAAAAATTAAAATTAAAAAAGGGAGGAAAAAAAGAAAAAGAAAAGGAAGACTCCACAGAACAGCAAAAACCCAGCATAGAGACGGGTTTATAACAACAATGAAAAATGTGACTGAGAAAAATAAATAAATAAAAGCTCAAAAGCTTAATTGGATTTCATAGAGCCAATAAAATCTACCACTGCAACAGAGGGGCGGGGCGGGGGGATAGGAAAGAGTCTACAGAACTAGTCAAAACACAAGACTAATAAATGTGTTTCTTTGGTCACTGCTGTCAGTCCTTTCCCTTGCTGGAAGTCACAGTCCACCTCACCTCCCTAGGATGCCCTCCAATAATGTGCTGATCTCTGGACCTGTTGTGGCAGCAGGTCAGATTCTAATCTGGCCCTATTCCTATGTGTTCTTGCCTCCAGTGTCCAAAGCTATCAGTACTAGTGTGTTTTCTTTTGTGGGAGCTCTCAATTCTTTTTATATATTCCATAGATACTGTCTGCCTAGTTGATCATGTGGATTTAATCTGCAACTTGTACAGCTCATGGGAAGGTATTGGGTCTTTTTCTTAGCCACAGTGCCCCTGAGTTTCAATTGTGGTTTTGTTTCCACCTCTGCATGTGGGTCGTCCACTGGGGTTGGCTCCTGAGGTTGCCCAGGAGGACTTGGGTTTCCCCCCGTGACACCCAGGTGTGGAGGTGGTGCAGCTGCTTGGGTCACAGGGGTTCTGGCAGCACCAGGTACTCAGGGAGTTGGCAGCTAGAGCAGCAGGAAATATAGTGCTCTAGAAGGGCATGGCAACCAGTATTGGCCAATACACTCCAGTATTCTTGCCTGGAGAACCCCCTGACAGAGAAGCCTGGCAGGCCAGGGTCTACGTGATTGCAAAGAGTTGGACACGATGGAAGCAACTCTGCCTGCTTAGACAGGGTTAGATTTTTTTTTTTGCCTGTGGCAGCTCTGCCCCTGTGAGAGTTGAGCCATGAAGGTGGCTCAGCTGCCTGGTTTGCAGGAACCCTGGTGGCGCAAAGGTATAGGGACTGCTTCTGACACAGGAGTTATGTCCCTATCAGAGTCTTTTTGAGGCTTTTGTAGCTGGAGATCAGAAGGCCTCTTTAGTCAGTCTTTCTCCATAGCTACCCCCTCCCTTCCCTGGGGTCCTTCTCTGTTGTTCTACATGTCAGGTACATAGAGGGGCCCGCCCTGGTCGGGGTCATATTCTGTAGCTTGGCGTGTCAGGCACTTAGAGGGGTGCCCTGGGTGTGGTCCTACTCTATAGTTCAGTGCATCAGGCATCTGATGGGCCAGTCTGTCTATTCAGCTGCTGATGCCAGCATGTGGGGAGAGAGAGGTTACAGTGATGACTCCACCCTCTATGCATGACTCAGCAGTTTCGCCTTGCTTCCGTGGCTGCCTGGCTTTCCTCCACAGGTATTTCCCACCACAGGTCCCCTTGATCTGTCTCTCCACAGTCAACAGCAGCCCTCGCCCTGGGAATGCTCCACAATTCCTAAACTCCAGCTCCTAGCCTCTGCATCTTCCAGGGGATTAGCATCCCTATCCAGGTATGTTTCACGACACCAAGAATTGTCTGATTCTCATTCCACTTAGGCTGCCACAGATCAGCTGCTTCATCAGCCTTAAATGTTTCTACTTTGACTCAGAAAATTACCCCAATGTGAAGACTGGACCCCTGCTTCAGTCCCTCCCCCGCTGAAGGCAGGTCCAGTCCTACTAACATTCCTTTTTTTCTCCAGTTCCTTTATCCTACTGAGTTTTGCCTGGTTCTATATGTTCTTTTCCACTGGTCAGGTACTCCTGTCTGCTCTCAGCTGGTGTTCTGGATGCACTTCTGTGTCTGAAGGTGTATTCCTGATGTATCCGTGGAGAGAGATGTACTCCACATCCACCTATTCATCTGCCATCATGTTCTCCATCAACATTTTCTTTTTAAATCAAGCTTATTTGCAAGAACTGATAAGAAAAAGGACACCCAAGAAAATCTTGATATGGAATGAATCAGAGAGCTCTATTTGGTATGGTAAAATATTATTTACCATATCAAATTAATCAGTATAAAAGTGGCATATATCTAGCCTGAAAAATCAATGTGGAAAAAATAAAATTCAGAAATATTCTCAGTAGTGTATTAAAATGTGGTTTTTAAAATCAGTCACTGTAATATAAATGGATAGTAACAATAAAAAAAGAAAGGTTGTAATCATTTGTATTAAGACATGAGACAAATTCCAAATTTATCATAAATTTCCATGTAAAATATGAGAGCATGAAGCTTTTAGGATAATGCATCAATATATTTCTATATACCAGGAGTATGGGGAGCTATTATACAACTATATTTAAAACTTGTAAACAATAAAGAAAAATTGATAAATTTTAACACATCTATATGGAAATTCTTGAACATTACAAAAGTGAATGTCCCCAAACTATATTAATAAATGTTCAGTTCACTAATGCTCAAAATTCTCCAACCCAGGCTTCAGCAATACATGAATCGTGAACTTCCAGATGTTCAAGCTGGTTTTAGAAAAGACAGAAGAGTAGAGATCAAATTGCCAACATCTGCTGGATCATCAAAAAAGCAAGAGAGTTCCAGAAAAACATCTATTTCTGCTTTCTTGACTATGCCAAAGCCTTTGACTGTGTGGATCACAATAAACTGGAAAATTCTGAAGGACCTGGGAATATCAGACCACCTGATCTGCCTCATGAGAAATCTGTATGCAGGTCAGGAAGCAACAGTTAGAACTGGACATGGAACAACAGACTGGTTCCAAATAGGAAAAGGAGTATGTCAAGGCTGTGTATTGTCAGCCTGCTTATTTAACTTATACGCAGAGTACATCATGAGAAACGTTGGGCTGGATGAAGCACAAGCTGGAGTCAAGATTGCCGGGAGAAATATCAATCACCTCAGATATGCAGATGACACCACCCTTATGGCGGAAAGTAAAGAGGAATGAAAAAGCCTCTTGATGAATGTGAAACAAGAGAGTGAAAAAGTTGGCTTAAAGATCCACATTTAGAAAACTAAGGTCATGGTATCTGGTCCCATCACTTCATGGCAAATAGATGGGGAAACAGTGGAAACGGTGTCAGATTTCTTTGAGGCTCCAAAATCACTGCAGATGGTGACTGCAGCCATGAAATTAAAAGACGCTTACTCCTTGGAAGGTAAGTTATGACCAACCTAGACAGCATATTCAAAAGCAGAGACATTACTTTGCCAACAGAGGTCCGTCTAGTCAAGGCTATGGTTTTTCCAGTAGTCATGTATGGATATGAGATTTAGACTGTGAAGAAAGCTGAGTGCCGAAGAATTGATGCTTTTGAACTGTGGTGTTGGAGAAGACTCTTGAGAGTCCCTTGGACTGCAAGGAGATCCAACCAGTCCATCCTAAAGGAGATCAGTCCTGGGTGTTCATTGGAAGGACTGATGCTGAAGCTGAACTCCAATACTTGGGCCACCTCATATGAAGAGTTGACTCATTGGAAAAGACCCTGATGCTGGAAGGGATTGGGGGTAGCAGGAGAAGGGGATGACAGAGGATAAGATGGCTGGATGGCATCACCGACACAACAGATATGGGTTTGGGTGAACTCCGGGGAGTTCATGATGGACAGGGAGGCCTGGCGTGCTGCGATTCATGGAGTCGCAAAAAGTCGGACACGACTGAGTGACTGAACTGAACTGAATTCATTCATAATGAGAAAAGACAAATTAGAAGTTCACTAATTTATTATTTCCCTGTTATTTGCAAGTTTGACAATAGAAAAAGTTGGTGAGTTTGTGGTAAAAAATTAGCATTCTTATTGTGGCCATGGAGAATTAAAAAAATTCAATGTAGAGTTATTTGGGTAATATATAGTGATACGCTATAAGGTAAATCCTTAAACATTAATTCTTTGAAATGATGCTCACTTTTGGGAATATCTTCTTAGACTGACAAATTTATGAAAGCATATGTAGAATACTATCATTTCTGCTACTGCTAAGTCACTTCAGTCATGTCCAACTCTTGGACCCTATAGATGGCAGTCCATCAGGCTCCCCTGTCCCTGGGATTCTCCAGGCAAGAACACTGGAGTAGGTTGCCATTTCCTTCTCCAATGCATGAAAGTGAAAAGTGCAAGTGAAGTCACTCAGTGTGTCTGACTCTTAGCAACACCATGGACTGCAGCCTACCAGGCTCTTCCTTCCATGGCATTTTCCAGGCAAGAGTACAGGAGTGTGGTGCCATTGCCTTCTCTGACTATCACTGAAGTATGATTTAAAAGAACTAAACACTGAAAATAGTTTACTGTCCATCCAGAGTTGACAGTAGTATTTAAAACTGCTGTCACACAATGGAATACTAACTAGTTAAAGAAATAGCTCTATATGAACAAGTAATTTCAGTATATAATGTTTAAAACAAACAAACAAACAAACAAATTTGAATAGTTGCATGCTACTGTTTTTCCAAGAAATTTTGGTGGATACAGATATAAAAGACACATTTTCTTATGTTAAAATTTAACAAAAGGGAAAGGGTAACTACAGTATTCATGAAATAATTATCCATGTAAGTGCGAAATAAAATGTGTGTGGCTATAAGCAATAGAAACTAAACCTCTACATATGTCTGTTTCGCAGATTTGACTTTGAGATCATGTATAGTACATCTGTGGCTTACTCATGTCAATGTATGGCTAAAACCACCACAATATTGTGAAGTAATTAGCCTTCAATTAAAATAAATAGGTTAAAAAGATACTTTCTAAAAGTTCATTGATAAAAATCTAAAGGCAAGTAAACAAACCTAAGACTATGTCAAATTGATGACAAAGCCATTAACTACCAAGGAGAGTTATTTCAAGACAGTTTAAAATACAGTAATTTGGTTAGCTTCCATAGTCTATATACTCTATGAGAAAATAGCTACAAAGAAAACAAAAAGCAAAAATTTTAACTCTCTCAGTAATTAGAGGTAGTGTTCCTATTGCAATCCAGAAACTATTGTAAGTGTATTGCAGGTTAAAATAAATGACTATGCTGGTGTCATAGAAAAGTGGATTTTTATTCAGGAGAACAATATAAAAATAAGTTCAGCAACATTAAGTAAAACTCTATTATCTTTAATGAATAAAATATGGAAGTAAGATTTTATAGTCTATTTTTATGAAAACTGTTTTCTAACTCTGTCCAGAAAAAGCCTAGAAATAGTAACTAAACTAGTAATAAACCTTCCAATACCCAGGTTTTGGTGTCTAAGTGACATTTTTAAAGTAAAGGACTGGGGCTCTCTGGAAAAGTGCTGATTCAAAATTTGGGGCATGAAATATACAAGATGATCCTGAAAACTGTGTTAGATTAGAAAGGGAATAAGATTATAAGGACTTCTAGGCTCAAGGCCACAAACTACTTTGGATAATCTATACATTTAATGAATGTTAAATATTTTTGAATACACATGATTATAATATAATATAAAAGGCAAAAAGAAATCAAACACTAAAAACTCACTGATTACCTTTGAACAATGTGACTGTTCATCCTGGTTTATCAAAGGCAGGCAACCTGGCTTATTCTGCTTTTCCAGCATAATTATTAAATAGTGTCTTTTTATTTAAAAAATGTACTGGTTTGGACAATAATTTGTATATTCAGTTGACCTTTGTAGGATGCCAGAGAGTCAACATGTTAAATTCAGTTCAGTTCAGTTCAGTTCAGTCGCTCAGTCGTGTCTGACTCTTTGCGACCCCACGAATTGCAGCACACCAGGCCTCCCTATTCATCACCATCTCCCGGAGTTCACAGACTCACATCCATTGAGTCAGTGATACCATCCAGCCATTTCATCCTCGGTCATCCCCTTCTTCTCCTGCACCCAATTCCCCCACAGCATCAGAGTCTTTTCCAATAAGTCAGCTCTTCACATGAGGTGGCCAAAGTGCTGGAGTTTCAGCTTTAGCATCATTCCCTCCAAAGAAATCCCAGGGCTGATCTCCTTCAGAATGGACTGGTTGGATCTCCTTGCAGTCCAAGGGACTCTCAAGAGTCTTCTCCAACACCACAGTTCAAAAGCATCAATTCTTCGGCACTCAGCCTTCTTCACAGTCCAACTCTCACATCCGTACATGACCACAGGAAAAACCATAGCCTTGACTAGATGGACCTTAGTCGACAAAGTAATGTCTCTGCTTTTGAATATACTATCTAGGTTGGTCATAACTTTTCTTCCAAAGACTAAGCGTCTTTTAATTTCATGGCTGCAGTCACCCTCTGCAGTGATTTTGGAGCCCCAAAAATAAAGTCTGACACTGTTTCCACTGTTTCTCCATCTATTTCCAATGAAGTGATGAGACCAGATGCCATGATCTTCGTTTTCTGAATGTTGAGCTTTAAGCCAACTTTTTCACTCTCCTCTTTCACTTTCCTCAAGAGGCTTTTTAGCTCCTCTTCACTTTCTACCATAAGGGTGGTGTCATCTGCATATCTGAGGTTATTGATATTTCTCCCAGCAATCTTGATTCCAGCTTGTGTTTCTTCTAGTCTAGCATTTCTCATGATGTATTCTGCGTATAAATTAAATAAGCAGGGTGACAATATACAGCCTTGACGTACTCCTTTTCCTATTTGGAACCAGTCTGTTGTTCCATATCCAGTTCTAACTGTTGCTTCCTGACCTGCATGCAAGTTTCTCAAAAGGCAGGTTAGGTGGTCTGGTATTCCCATCTCTTTCAGAATTTTCCACAGTTTATTGTGATCCACACAGTCAAAGGCTTTGGCAAAACTGCAAATAGAAAAAAAAAAAAAAGGCAAAAAAATGGCAAAGTGGCAAAAAAAGTTTTATTTTGACTTATTTGTTTAAAGAACACCATACTTCAGCACAGGTGTCACTAATGGTAAAGAACTTGCCAGCTAATGCAGGAGACAGATACAAGAAACATGTATTGGATCCCTGGGTTGGGAAGATCCCTTGGAGGAGGGCATGCAGCCACTCCAATATTGTTGCCTGAAGAATCCCATGGACAGAGGAGCCTGGTGGGCTACAGTCCATGGGGTAGGAAAATTGGGCACAACTGAAGGAACTTAACAGGCACTTACTTCAGCGTAACTAGTAATTTAGACAGAGATTTTCTTCCTTTTCTAAGATTTTTTTTTTTAATTGGGCCATTTTAAAAGTCTTTATTGGTTCTGTTCTATGTTTGTGTTTTTGGCCACAAGGCATGTGAGATCTTAGCTTCCTGATCAGGGGTGAAACCTCCATGTCTTGCACTGGAAGGCAGTCTTCATCATTGAACCACTAGAGAAGCTTCCTCAGACAGAGGTTTTATTGATAAAGTATTGCAGCTAACTAATATATAAATATTGATAGAACTTTTGAAATCAATAGTTTTTCAACATCTCTTTGGTAAATGAATCTAGGTAATGATCATCAATAAGGTAGACAGACAGATATTATCTCATTTTTACTAGAATCATATATCATGTCACTTATGAAACATTTTTGCCAGAAACTTAGGCGTTATGAAGTTTATTGTCTTTCTATCTTTTCTATTCGGCAGTTTACAAAACATAAAAGGAAGGGAGAAACATGTTAAATAATACCTGAAGGAGGTGATTAGCAAAGTTCATACTACAGGAAACTATAGGCCAGATTTTCAGTTTCTTAAATGTATAAAATGTTGGGGGGGTGGGAAAAAAAATCAAAACATGCAAAGGATCCTATAAATTAAAGGAGTCTTATGAAACATATTGCTTCATTACAACATGCAAAGTTAATTTGGATATGGTTTCACACTAACTCTTTATTATAAGACAGTCATGCAAACTGATGGATATTTCATGACATCAGGGAATTGATTTGGGGTATAGAATGATTTGAAATATGTTTCAAACAGCCCTTCCATTTAAGAAAAAAACACACTGGTATATTTATGGATCAAAAATATGTGGTCTGGAGTTTTATTTAACATAATTGGAGGGAGGACGTGTGGAGGGTTTTAGATGAAATCTTTGGGGGCAGATGTTGGTAATTATTAAAGCTGTATGGTAGGTGAGTGATAGATATGTATGTGGAGGTTATTTTATCATACAAAGCTTTAATTTTATATGTTAAAATTTTTCCACAATAAAATGTTTATCCAGAAATGCAGAAAATTTGAATACATGCCTATTCATCCAACAAGTATAACAGAAATACATTTAATAGCTATGTATCTTCTTTGAGGCAAGCCATGCTTCTCTCTATTCCAGATCATTTTGAGTTGGAGATGAGCAGAGGGAAACATTTCTTTCATACATGAAACATCTTGTTCTCATCCACTCAGACCTGAAAGGGAGAATGAACCCCATTCATGTAATTCCCAGACCCTGCTACTCTCATAAAGCCAAAATTCTTTCAGAAATAGTCTTTCCTTTGTAATCTGTTATTAAGTGGTAATACTATTTTACCCCTAAATGGAAAGTCATTAAAAAAGTTTAGTAACTGGTTAAACGCACCCATGTATGGCCTATTTTTGAAACACAAAAGTACAAAATAATATCTTTATACAAATTCTTTTCATCTAAACTTGACTACAAAATAATAACAATCATAATAAAAATTGAAAGATTGGAAGAGTCATTATTTATTGCCTCTTAAAGCATGAGGCATATGCTGATGCTTTAGAGATTTTTGTTAAAATACTCTGCCATCAAGACTAATCACCACTTTGCTCAAGGAATCTTTGTTTTTTTTTAATCAGAGCATGCACCTTATAAGAACATATTATGGATATAAAACCACCATTTGAAATATCTCTTTATTTAGTATAATGCGCAGATGACACTATTCATTTTTATAATTTGAGAATCCAGAAATAGTTGGCTATGTTTAGCGTAACCTTTATCTAAAGAGATAAATCTGAGAGTTTAACACATGGAATCAATGCTCTATTTTAACCAATAAAATAATATTCTGTAAACTAAGGGAAAGGAGAAGCCATTAACAGTAATACTGAGCATGTTTTGTTTTGAAAAATTTTTGACTGTAAATTTTTCATGTGCTTTAAAAATTGTAATAGCAACAGAGATCAAGTTTTAAAGAGTGGGGAGACCATCAACAGCATTGAAACACTTCCTTTGAACAAATTCCCTCTAAGATGTTTCATATGGTATTCCTGCAGCTACTCTTAGCACATAATATCACTTGTTTAGAATATTGGGGATTCTGGTCCCATTGAGTCAAAGGAAGAAGATGTAAAATCTTTGTTTCAAATCTCAGACCCTTTAAAAGTGTACTATTTTTGTATTTCATTTTTAGTGTTTAGGTCATTTCCTCTTTTCAGGCTGTGAGTTTAAGAATGTCCAAAGACTGTATAACAAATCCACTCAAAAACCAATGAATGATCTCATAAAATATACATGCAGTTTGGGAAAGGGATCTTGTTCATTTTATATTCACTTCATGATTCTATAATATACATGAAAATATGTTTTATTATTAAAAAGTTATGTATAAAAGATTTAGATGGGAAAAGAAATGATAATTGGGTTCTAAAGCCTTTCATCTCTAGATCATTAGTAACCAATATCTCCAACTCAAAAGGGCAATGTATTTACCATCTACCCATCATTATCCTACAGAAAAATAGCACTTATGTATAACAAAGAGTGATTGATATATCTTAGATTTACTAGGTAATTGGTAAAAAATGAGCTATTGTAATTTTTGGTATACTCACAAATTAAAGCCGTATGCTATGCCATTCAAACTACCTAATAATCTGACAGGCAGTGTTGTCTGGGAAAATCAGAAGTCTTTCCCTCTATATCTTTCAGATGCAGTCTGGGCTATGTAGTAAACTATAAGGTCCTTTTAATTTTATGTCTATATTTTAAATTCCCCTTATAGAATAAAAAAAAATTATATAATAAAATAAATTTTATCAGAAATACTGTAATGATGACATTTTGACAGAAAATACACAAATATGTGAGGACATTTAAAAATCTATGACTAAGGACCAGGTAAGAATAACGTTGCTCCTTCAAAGATAAATTTTCTCTCTTAAAAATATACTTTATTTTGGTTTTCACCATTATTTTCTAAAGAGACAAAAAAAAAAAAAAAACAGGTCAAATGTTATTTTAGAGTAGCTTGTATTTAGGTTGACTAATTTATTAACTTTGGTATTCTGCTAAGTCACTTCAGTTGTGTCCGACTCTGTGTGACCCCATAGAAGGCAGCCCACCAGGCTCCCCCGTCCCTGGGATTCTCCAGACAAGAACACTGGAGTTGGTTGCTATTTCCTTCTCCAATGCATGAAAGTGAAAAGTGAAAGTGAAATCGCTCAGTCATGTCTGACTCTTAGCAACCCCGTGGACCACAGCCTACCAGGCTCCTCCATCCATGGGATTTTCCAGGCAAGAGTACTGGAGTAGGGTGCCATTGTCTTCTCCGAATTTTGGTATAGTCTGATCTAATTAATTCTAAATCAAAGGCTGTCAAAAATAACAAATATCAAGTGCTAGGGTAGGGTGCTTAATTAAGAAACTTGAGTCTTACTTATTTTTGGATGAAAATTGATATCTTCCTAATTTACCACAGACTTTTTCAGGAAAAACAGTAAAGTGGAATGTGAGGCAATCAGTGTTTATGATTGGCATAGATTCTTATTTATTATGATTATACAGACCCAAGTGTGTTCTAAGAAAAATAAAGAAAAATGTCTATTTAATAGACATATCTTTTAATTAAATAACTCTCATAAGCCTCAACTTTTGTTACTTCTTATATTTTTGACAACATATGTGGATGTGGCTGTGTGTACATTTGAACTGTTTATTTTCTAAAAATCAATTCTATCCTTCCTTGAATTCTCTCCATCTTAATTACATTCTCTTCTCACAGAGTATAAAAACATAGACTTGACAATAATCAGTAAGCCCTAGTTAATTAAACTGTTGTTGATCATTTAATAACTGAAAATAAATTAGTCTGTTTTTTTCAGTCTGATGAGCCAGAATGGAATAAAAAAATTCATTGTGTAAATTGTCTTCAAATAATAATGAAAAGTGATGATGCATGTATCTAAAATTCAAAACTCAAAAAGTCTAGGCTTACGTACATTTTCTTTAAACTTGAATATGATGAATGTGGCATTTCTGAGGGGCATTAATATGAGGAAATTGGTAAGTCATTTATTTTGTGAATGTCAATAAAGTTATACGTGTCTCTATTTATGCCAATTATTCTTTGGGGAGGGAAGGGAGAAGGAAGTTCAAGAGGGAGGGCACACATGCATACCTATGGCTGATTCGTGTTGATGTATGGCAGAAACCAACACAATACTATAAAGCAATTATCCTTCAGTTAAAAGATACATAAATTTAAAATTTAAAAGAATTCTTACTAGCACTATGGTTAATTTTTATACTAGGTGCGATTATTCTTACTTTAGTTCTCATTGTCTTTAGCTGAAAAAGGAATGAAGTTCTCTGTGGTTCTGGATTTTAAAAATGAATACATGATGTGCATTGCTTTAATCAATGATGTTATTAACTGATATTAAGTAGAATGGCATAATGGATATGTCAGGTTGATTTATTTATCTCCCTGGGTTCTTGTCTCATCACAACAAAATTTTGGAACAAGACTAAAGGGTTTAAAACAACAGACAAAGTATAGTTCTGTTATAGCTCAAGAAGACATATCTTTTATTAAACAGATATTCCCAAGACATGGGAGCAGGCTGACCCCAAAGGAGTCATCCTAACAATCCCTCTTGGCTTCCCCCTTCTTATCCATCACCTCCTTTTGGTTGCTCTGTGTGCACAACATTAGTCAGTATTAGTATTCTGATTAATCAATTATATTAACTAGAATACACATTCTTTTGCTACGCAACAAATGCACCATCTAACAGTGATATCAGATTCACTTTTGACTTCTTAACATTTAGGTCCTCCCTAGAATTACCCATCTTATTTGATTATGTTCCATTCAGTCTGTATTTCTCACTCCTAAACAATGCAGCCGAGACTTTGTCCATTCTTGAACATTCTACATTTCAATTTCTTAATAGATTCTGTCAATGTATTCTTTAAAATAACTGGTTAAAGCCTTCCATTGTATTAAAAATATATTAGGTATTTTTCATTATTGTTTTAAGTTTGCATTTAGGCTTTGATGTGATGCTTTATATTTTGTGATTTGGTTCAAAATCAGGAAACATAAAAATTCCCTTATCAATATACATTTCTCAAAATTTATATATGAAACATGCTATTTCCTTTTCCACAGGATCGTCCCAACTCAGGGACCAACCCATGTCTCTTGCATTGGCAGGCAGATTCTTTACCATGGGGAGTTTTAAATATCTACAGGGTACTAGAAGAAAATGCTAATTTTCTCCCTTACTGACAAACTCTATCTCAGGAGATAAAGGAAAAAAATTAATAAGGATTGTTAATATGGATATAAACGAATGAATATAGAGAATCTGTTTTATGAGATGATAATGATGTGACTTTAAGAGAGATGTCACATCATATATGGTTATATGTTCTGTTCCAAGTGGTATTATCAACACCTATTATAAGTGAATAAATGAATCTGGGGAAACAGTTCCACAAAAAACTCTCAAAATGGTTAACTATAAAATAAAGAATGATGTTGGTGAAAATGAACATGGGGAGCTGTCAATGAAAATCAAAGTGCTTTTATGGGGTCTATTAATGAGCACAGATTAAAAATAAAAATACACCACAGAACAGAAATTGGAAGACTGATTCTGAAAGCGTATATCATTTTCAAACCCTTAAAGCAAACAAAGCTTTTAGTTATATAATGAGCAAGACTGAAAATTCTTGTCCATGAGCCAAATGCTACAATAATAGACAGCAAAAGAGGGAAAGATTACCTTCTTAACCTCAATTTTGTTTCCATTTTGTGTGTCAAGGAGAATAATCTTCATGTTGGAAGGATGAATCTAAAATGGTGATGGGAAATAAAATTCAGAATAGTTGAAGTGATAGGAAAAGAAAAAGTGAAACAAATCTCCAAAGACTTCACTTTTCTGGCTCAGGAGGTATCTAACTTAGGGCACTGAGTGATTCCAAAGATAAGATCAATGCCAGTAATCTTTGAGGAGTTATTGAAAATAGGAGAACTGCCATGAGAATAAAGAAAAACAAATGTCCCAAGTTTCTGAAAAGGTTAGGCAGTGTCTTAAAACTATAGACCAGGGATCTTGACATTTATGCTCAGTAAAATATTTGAAGGGAAACTAAATGGATGAATGGTCTTTGAGTACTGAAAAAGGTCATGATTAGCAGCAGTCAGCTTGTGTTCACCAAGAATAAGATATGATATACTGTCTCCATTCCCTGTTTTTAACATAATGACTTGGTTGGTGTTCTAGGGTACTGATATAGAAATAAGTCATCTGTATTTACAAAGTATTTTTATTCTTCTTTTATACAAGATGGAATTACAGGAACTAGATAATAATGGTGATAGGCAGACTCATTACTAATTAAATGACCCAATAAATGAACATTAATTACTAATGTAACATCATCTTGAATAGCTATAAAACTATCTTCGTTTTTTTTTTTTTTTTCCAGTAATAAAGAAGAAATTTTAGGTGACTGCAATGGTAGGTGTTTCAGATTTCATGTCATGAGTCCAAGCAATGAGGATTTTATATACTTTCAAGTATGGAAGTGGATTAGAGATAAACCAAGAATATGTGGCATTTATAAGGTCAAAAAATAGCTGCTCCACAGGTAGACAGTTACAGCAAAGGAAAACATAGGATCTCTTTATGGTCTCGGAAAGAACTTAAGATTTGCAGACTTAGGGATGCCACAACTGATGCACCGATGGAAATTGTTCAAAGTGGTCAATACAGTTTAAGATCAAAGACTACAGGGAGTTAGTCATAGGAAAGATATTTTAGTTTGAAACATTCTTGAGACAGTTGGGAAAAAGAACCAGACTGACACTGTAACCAAAGAAATCAAGTTGGAAATAAGAGTAACTACACTATGCACAGAGGCTACCCTGGTGGTTCAGTGCTATGGAATTCTCCTGCCAGTGCAGGAGATGTGGGTTCAATCCATGGGTTGGGAAGATCCTCTGGGGAAAGAAATGGCAGCACACTCCAGTATTCTTGCCTGGGAAATCCCATGGATGGAAGGGCCTGGCATGCTATAATCCACAGGGTTGCAAAAGAGTTGGACACAATTTAGCGACTAAACCCCATACACAACTGTGTACAGAATCAATGCAAAATTCTCAAAGTACTAGTTTCAAGGTTCAGAATATGACTGGGAAAAATTTTTCTACGGAATCTGGGTTATTTTTAAATACCATGGACTTTCAGGCTTTGCAGAAATAAAGTTTTATCTATATGTTGTTTATTGTGGTAAGAAAAACAAAACATAAAATGTACCATCTTGACCATTTTTGTCCAGGGTAGTAGGGTTAAATGTATTCACATTGTTATGAAACAGATTTCCAAAATGCTTCATCTTGCAATCTGAAACTTTATGCCTGTTAAACAACTTTTGTCTTACTCTCAGCCCCTGGTAACCACTTTTCTACTTTATATTTCTATGAATTTGGCTACTTTAAACATTTCATATAAGTGGAATATTGCAGTATTTGCCATCCTGTGACTGGCTTATCTTACATAACATAATGTTAAAGGTTCATCATGTTGTAGCATGTGATAGGATTTCCTCTCTTTTTTAAATGAAAAATATTTCATTGTATATATGTCACATTTTGTTTATCCATTTCTCTCCTGATGCAGATGGGTTGCTTCTACCTTTGGCTATGAATAGTACTACCATGTGTAGAGGCACAGAAGTGTCTTTTTGAAACAATATTTCAATTATTTTGACATATACCCAGAATATTGTGACTCAATTTTTAATTGTTTTTAAAGTGAAAACCTTTCCATAGCAGTTGTACCATTTACATTATCTCTGATAATTTGTGATGTTGAGCATCTTTTCAAATGGTTGTCAGCCATTTGTATATCATCTTCAAAAATATTTGTTCAAATCCTTTGACCATTGTTTAATTGTGTAGTCAGGTTACTTGATTTTTTTCTTGTTGAATTGTATGAGTTCTTTCTACATTTTGGGTATTATCTTATTATCAGATATAAGATTTGCAAATTTTTCTCTCATACTGTAGTTTACCTTTTCACTCTACTGACTGTGTTTTTATTGTGCAGAAACTTTTGGTTTGATGACTGATAGATGTATTTTTTTCCTTTTGCTTTGGTTTTTTTGTGATTTCTTAGAAATCATTGCTAAGTTAAATGCCATGAAGATTTCACCCTTTGTATCTGTCTAATAGACTAATAGAGTTTTGCCAAGAAAATGCACTGGTCATAGAAAACAGCCTCTTCCAACAAGACAAGAGAAGACTCTACACATGGACATCACCAGATGGTCAACACCGAAATCAGACTGATTACATTCTTTGCAGCCAAAGATGGAGAAGCTCTATACAATCAACAAAAACAAGACCAGGAGCTGACTGTGGCTCAAATCATGAACTCCTTATTACCAAATTCAGACTCAAATTGAAGAAAGTAGGGAAAACCGCTAGACCATTCAGGTATGACCTAAATCAAATCCCTCATGATTATACAGTGGAAGTGAGAAATAGATTCAAGGGCCTAGATCTGATAGACAGAGTGCCTGATGAACTATGAAATGAGGTTCGTGACATTGTACAGGAGACAGAGATCAAGATCATCCCCATGGAAAAGAAATGCAAAAAAGCAAAATGGCTGTCTGGGGAGGCATTACAAATAGCTGTGAAAAGAAGAGAGGTGAAAAGCAAAGGAGAAAAGGAACTGAATGCAGAGTTCCAAAGAATAGCAAGAAGAGATAAGAAAGACTTCTTCAGCGATCAAGGCAAAGAAATAGAGGAAAACAATAGAATGGGAAAGACTAGAGATCTCTTCAAGAAAATTAGAGATACCAAGGGAACATTTCATGCAAAGATGGGCTCGATACAGGACAGAAATGGTCTGGACCTAACAGAAGCAGAAGATATTAAGAAGAGGTGGCAAGAATACACAGAAGAACTGTACAAAAAGATCTTCATGACCCAGATAATCATGATGATGTGATCACTAATCTAGAGCCAGACATCTTCGAATGTGAAGTCAAGTGGGCCTTAGAAAGCATCACTATGAACAAAGCTAGTGGAGGTGATGGAATTCCAGTTGAGCTGTTTCAAATCCTGAAAGATGATGCTGTGAAAGTGCTGCACTCAATATGCCAGCAAATTTGGAAAACTCAGCAGTGGCCACAGGACTGGAAAAGGTCAGTTTTCATTCCAATTCCAAAGAAAGGCAATGCCAAAGAATGCTCAAACTACCACACAATTGCACTCATCTCACATGCTAGTAAAGTAGTGCTCAAAATTCTCCAAGCCAGGCTTCAGTAATACATGAACCATGAACTCCCTGATGTCCAAGCTGGTTTGAGAAAAGGCAGAGGAACCAGAGATCAAATTGCCAACATCGGCTGGATCATGGAAAAAGCAAGAAAGTTCCAGAAAAACATCTACTTCTGTTTATTGACTATGCCATAGCCTTTGACTGTGTGGATCTCAATAAACTGTGGAAAATTCTGAAAGAGATGGGAATACCAGACCACCTGACCTGCCTCTTGAGAAATCTGTATGCAGGTCAGGAAGCAGCAGTTAGAACTGGACATGGAACAACAGACTGGTTCCAAATAGGAAAAGGAGTACGTCAAGGCTGTATACTGTCACCCTGTTTATTTAACTTATATGCAGAGTACATCATGAGAAATGCTGGACTAGAAGAAACACAACCTGGCATCAAGATTGCTGGGAGAAATATCAGTCACCTCAGATATGCAGATGACACCACCCTTATGGCAGAAAGTGAAGAAGAACTAAAGAGTCTCTTGATGAAAGTGAAAGAGGAAAGTGAAAAAGTTGGTTTAAAGCTCAACATTCAGAAAACAAAGATCATGGCATCCGGTCCCATCACTTCATGGGAAATAGATGGAGAAACAGTGTCAGACTTTATTTTTTGGGGCTCCAAAATTACTGTGGATGGTGACTGCAGCCATGAAATTAGAAGATGCTTACTCCTTGGAAGAAAAGTTATGAGCAACCTAGATAGCATATTCAAAAGCAGAGACATTACTTTGCCAACGAAGGTCCATCTAGTTAAGGATATGGTTTTTCCTGTGGTCATGTATGGATATGAGAGTTGGACTGTGAAGAAGACTGAGCGCTGAAGAACTGATGATTTTGAACTGTGGTGTTGGAGAAGACTCTTGAGAGTCCCTTGGACTGCAAGGAGATCCAACCAGTCCATTCTGAAGGAGATCAGCCCTGGGATTTCTTTGGAAGGAATGATGCTAAAGCTGCAACTCCAGTACTTTGGCCACTCAGTTTTTATTCCTAAAACCTGTGTTCATTTTGTTGCTATCATAAAAGGAATTGTTTTCTTTATTTTCTGTCTATATTTTTAAAAAATACCTAGAAATGTGAATTTTTTTCCCTCTGTGTGTATACGTTAGTTTTGTGTTCTATAAACTTGTCAAATATATTTGTTAGTCCTAACATTTTTTTGTGGAATCATTAAGGTTTGCTACAGATAAAATCATGTTATCTATGAATAGAGATTATTTCACATTTTCTTTTTCAATTTAAATGCCTTTTATTTCATTTTCTTGCCTGACTGCTTTGGCTAGAACTTCTGATATGTTGAATAGAAATGGCCAGAACAGATATTTATGCCTTGCTCCTAATCTCAGAGGAAAAACTTTCAGTTTTTTTTTACCATTGAGTACTGTGTTCAGTTCAGTTCAGTCGCTCAGTTGTGTCCGACTCTTTGCGACCCCATGTATCGCAGCACGCCAGGCCTCCCTGTCCATCACCAACTCCTGGAGTTCACTCAAACTCAAGTCCATCGAGTCAGTGATACCATCCAGCCACCTCATCATCTGTTGTCCCCTTCTCCTCCTGCCCCCAATCCCTCCCAGCATCAGAGTCTTTTCCAATGAGTCAACTCTTTGCATGAGGTGGCCAAAGTACTGGAGTTTCAGCTTTAGCATCATTCCTTCCAAAGAAATCCCAGGGCTGATCTCCTTCAGAATGGATTGGTTGGATGTCCTTGCAATCCAAGGGACTCTCAAGAGTCTTCTCCAACACCACAGTTCAAAAGCATCAATTCTTTGGCACTTAGCCTTCTTCACAGTCCAACTCTCACATCCATACATGACCACAGGAAAAACTATAGCCTTGACTAGATGGACCTTCGTTGGCAAAGTAATGTCTCTGCTTTTGAATATGCTATCTAGTTTGGTCATGACTTTTCTTCCAAGGAGTAAGTTAGCTGTTGGCTTTTCATAAATGAAAGCAGTTTTCTTCTATTCTAAGTTTGTTGAGTGTTTTTATCATGAAAGTGTATTTATCTTGTCAAATGCCTTCTCTCCATCTATTGAGATGACCGTGTTTTTGCCCTACATATTGTTTTCATACTACTCTGATTGATTTTTGCATGCTAATCTATTTCACATTCCAGGATTAAATGATCATGGTGCATAATCATTTTAATGTGCTATTGATCAGTTTGCTAGTATTTTCTTGATGATTTTAACATTAATAATCATCAGCACTATTAGGCAGTTGATTTCTTGTAGTGTCTTTGGCTTTGGTATTAGGATACTGTTGAGTTTACAGAATGTGACCAAAAGTATTCCCTCCTCTCAAGTCTTTTGGAAGAGTATCAGGAAGGTAGTTGTTAATTTTTCTTTAAGTGTTTGGTGAAATTCTTCAG
This sequence comes from Nanger dama, assembly GCA_917880005.1. Taxonomy (NCBI): domain Eukaryota; kingdom Metazoa; phylum Chordata; class Mammalia; order Artiodactyla; family Bovidae; genus Nanger; species Nanger dama. The sequence goes on along the minus strand of CAKJTW010000037.1, from coordinate 3,399,820 downwards.
AGAAGCCACCTATTTTTGCACGTTTTTGTTGGGAGAGTTTTGCTATTAATTAAATCTCCGTACTCATTTTTGGAATATGATCAGTTTTTCTACTTATTTATGATTCATTTTGGTGAGGTGTGTGGTCTTAAGGTTTTTAAATTTCTTCTAGGTTATTTAATTTGTTGGCATACAGTTGTTCACAGTGCTCTCTTATAATCTTTTTGTTTCTCTGGCATTATTTGTAATGACCTTACATTTCTGATTTTAGCTAGTTCAATTTTCTCTTTTTCTTAGTTAATCCAACCAAGAGCTTGCCAATTTTGTTAACATTCTCAAAATAACCATTCTTATTTTGATTTTTTTTCTATTAATTTTATTATCTGTTCTCTGGTTTATTAATCCTTTCCCTTATCTTTATTATTTCCTTGTTTCTGATGCTTTTAATTTGTTCTGTTCTTCTTTTCTAATTTCTTAGGGTGTATGGTTAGGTTATTGGTTGAAAATATATATATTAAATAATACATGCTTTATAGTTATAAAATTCCTTCTTAGAACTGCTTTTCCTGTATTTCGTGTTTAGGTATGTTGTGTTTTCCTTTTTATTTGTTTCAAGGTACTTTTTTCATTCCCTTGTGACTTCTTCTTTGACTCATTACTTATTTAAGAGTGTAGATTTTAGTTTCCATTTGTATGTGAATTTTTAGTTTTTCTTATGCTATTGATTTTAGTTTCATTACATTGTGATTAGAAAAGATACTTTGTATGATTGCAATATTTAAAAAATTTTTAGATTAATTTCATGGCCAACCAGATGGTCTATCATTAGTACTGTTCCATGTGCATCTGCAAAGAATATATATTCTTCTGTCTTTTGTATGAAATGTTCTATATGTCTGTTGGATCCAGTTGGTATGTAGTATTGCTTAAGTCTTCTTTTCTTATTGATCTTCTGGCTTGTGTTCTATCCATTATTGAAAATGAAGTATTGAAAAACCCACTTTACCATGCTGTTGTCTATTCCTCCCTTCAGATCTGTTAAAGTTCACTTCATATATTTAGGGGTTCTGAACTTGGATATGTAAATACTCAGTGTTATATCTTCTTATTGAATTGTCCCCCTTTTCATTATAATATGCCTTTCATCATCTTTTATAACAGTTTTTGACTAACTTGACCTCATATAGGGGTTTCCTCATGGTGCTGTGCCCTATACATGGTAGGGGGGAGGGATGTAGATGGGTGTGACAAAAGCTGTGAATTTCTCTGTCTCTCTTTTGCTGGGATACTTTCTTGGTTTTATAATGGCCTAAACACTAATGTCTAGAGTTTCACAAAAGTGTTTTAGTCCATATATTGCTGTTAATTGTATGTCTCTGTGGAGGAAGGATGGTCTACAGTTTCTGGTTTGCCGTCTTACTGATGTGACTCTAGAACTAGAACTTTGAAAGCCCTTCATCAAGAACAAGGGTAGTAGCAGTATAGTTTTTTTTTAAGCTACTGTAGTTAAATCTTATCTAGAATATTATTCATTTCTGGAAAGCACACATTAACACCTTCAAAGACCAACTAGACCATACCTAATTTAAGAATCCAGAATTTTTAAAGGACTCAAAATTAGAGGAAAAGAGCTTGAGACACCAATAGGCATCAGAAAGTAATGGCTTAGGAAATCATGTTTGATAATCTTTGTATTTGAATCTTCATGCTTAGTATACAGTAAGGGGCTCAAATATTACTTACTTTCAAACTGATTACAATATTATGAATTAGTAAGATATCCCAGCTTCAAGAGTTGGGTTAATGTGTCTGTTCCCATTGTTTTCAATCAATTAACATTTACATATAAGCTGACATGACTACCTGATTATATATTTAAAGATACCAAAAAGTCAGGGAAATGCATATTACCTATTTTTACTCAATAAATAAAAGAAGGCTTCGGATTTTGAAATAAGATATTATATTTTGAAATTAACTTCATTCTTCTAAATAGTAAGAATATCCCCCAAAAACTTTTAACCAGTACAACACTGAATATGTGTCTTAAAAGTGATGGAGATAGGAAGAGTTTCTGATTAGATTTAATAACTACTAGAACCATGATTAAATACTTTTTGAGGAAAGTTTCTAATGATTGTTTAACTATTCAATTTCATTGTGGATAGCATAAATAATGTTGTAGGGGGCAATAGTAATGTTTAGCAATTTTTCTTATAAATTGTAGTTGCAATTAAAGCCACTACTTTATTCAAGACACTCAATTTACTTGTTTATTAAGCATTTATTTTTATTCTTTATCTTATTAATTCAATAAATATTTTAAAAGGGCAGGTAACTGAGGCTGTTTTTATATTCTCATAATGCTTGCCATTAGTTGGGTAAAAAGCTTATAAAGCAATTCTCTGGGTATCCCTATTAATTACATGCTGTTGATCCCCATTTTACAAATGAAGAAATTGAGGCTAACAATTTGAACAAGAGCTTATTAGTAGTTGCTGGTAGAATTTAGATTCAAATTCACACACATCTGATTCTCAAGCCTAAGCTCTGCCCCTTTCTAAACTATTTTTGAAAATGTTTATTTTCACTTATTTTAATGTTTCACTTATTTTTCTGATAAAGGGACACTGTTCAAGGTAATTTAAGGTGACAGATTAAAAATATTTCAGACTGATTCATAGATATAAAGACCAAAATGATTTTAAGATAAAATATTAATTAAATCCATGTTCTTATAATGAATAATGTGACTTTTTCTATAAAAACTAAGCTTTAACATTTTCAATTGTTTGTCTTGATTTCAAACACTGACCTCATGAATATCACTAACTCATCTTCATTTCTGTCAACTATTTACTCTGATTTTTGTCTTAGAAAATGATATCCTCTCCCATATAATAAAGTAGTCATTTGGGTTTAGCTTAGGATGGCTAGAAAGAAATGTGATTTGATCTGCATCTTTCCCAAGTCAAGCATAGCAATATGGGTGATGCTTCAGTCTAATGGACACAAATATGCACCAGATTCACATAATAGCATTTGCATTTATATACATAGAAATCAGAAACTGAATAACCTTGGGCCACTTATTTGCACTTGGGGTTTTCGATACTTTATTTGCAGAAGGAGATAATTGAATTAGATAATTTGTCTCCAACTGATTTCCTAGAACTATTTGTTAAAATGACCTCAATACAAATTTGATGTTTTGAAAGACTCTTTATCCACCATCTCTTAAGGCATAGCACATTATGGAAACATAATTTATGTACTTTTATATTTTATAAGTGCCACATGACATATAGGCTCAACTGATACATTTATAACCAAATGGAAAGAATCAATGCCTTGGTTGGCTTACTGTGGGTAAATGTTTGTTTTTCTTCAGACATCTTTTACTTTAAAGTATTTCAAAGATAAGTTAGAGATCTTTTAGAGGCCATGGAATCCCAGGTAGGAATCCATTTCACTGAATGATTGCTAAACTCTTTCAATCTGGGTAATCTTGCAAGTCTTCCTTCCTTTTCTTTAAAGCATTGAAATAAGAATTTCAAATTGCTTTCCTGAATAGGAAAGGAATGTAGTACTGGGAATTTCTTGGTGAGAAACTAAATTAATCATTTTAACCTGATTCACTTTGTGTTTTCTCATTTCAAAATGAACGTTAAGTCAACAAATAATGCTTTTTTGAGACTGTCTTTTTCTTTCAACTGAAAACTTAAAAGAATTGCAAGTATGCTTGTAGTGGATAATGAACCTCTTAATATTTCTCAAGACTTGTTTTCTTTGCATATATAGCAATTATTATATTATTGTTGGTTGTGAGCCATGGAATAAGTAAAAATGTATATTTTAGTTTCAGAAAGAAGGTTGGAATATAGAATAACTGCCTTTTAAAAGGCAAAATGATGAAAGGTGTGGACCAGTGATTACTGGAAAGCCACTGTTTAAAATAGCTCCTTTTGGGACTTCCCTGGCAGTGCAGTGATTAAGAATCAGCCCTTCCATTGCAAGAGACAAGGGTTCGATCCTTGATCAGAGAACTAAGATCCCACATAACTCACAGCTAAAATATTTTTTAAAATAAAATAATATAATTCCTTTTATCTTAATGAGTTCTTTCTATAGTCACATATTATTTTTATGCTCATGGAAAAGTCATGACTTTCTAATTTATTGTGAATTTTTATTATTAGCCTTATGTATATTCCTCAGGTTGTGCATACTCAGAATAATAACATAAGGGTATTTGGTGTCATAACTCATCTAATTCTAGTAATATTGATAGCTTTTGCTCATAAAATGTTTTAAAATATGCAATTATCTAATTAAAGGGTCACAAAATTTGGAAAATTATTTTATTTATATTTTATAGTTGAAAACCTGGAAGCTTAAGTGAGTTGCATAAGAGAACTCTAATTAAAGGAAAATATGCTTTCATAATTTAAATACACTGCTTTCAAATTTAATCTTAATTTACCAGTTAAGTTATTTCATGACTGCTTAGTGAGATATGTTTAACAAGAAAGGTTTTCAAATTTCCTCCTTCATGAGAATATACATTGTGGTATAGGAATAGGAACAAGACAATAAGTCAGTGAGCAAACAAACCAGAACATTTCAAAACTGAAGAAAAAAGAAAAGTAGAGTGATGCCATAGATACCAATGGAATCAAGGGAAAAGGTTTTCACCATTATAGACAGAATTGTCAAGGATAGTGTCTTTTAAGAGATAATATATTACTTTAGAAATGAAAAATGAGAAGAAGGCAGTCTGCAGAGCTGGGGGATGTTGTACCATGCAGCAGAAATAGAAAGGTCAATATTTCTCTGGTAATAAACACTTTGTCCTATGTGATTAAAAGAAAGAGTTCAGTTCATCAGAAGGAGATAGAAAGAGAAGCCAATATGTGATAAATAATGGAAAGCATAGAGAGAAGGACTGGAAAGCTATGCAGAAGCCAGATCATACAGTCTTAAGAATAGTCAAAGAACAGAATAGAATTCAGTTGAGTCTGGAATGGTCCAAGACAGGGCTCTTCAGTTTTAATAAAGGCACTGAAATAGAATTACAACTCATATGACTAGGGAAAAACTAATGATCTGTATTACAAATGTCTGAACTTTTAGATATTTTGTAAACAAGATCATACAGGAAAAGATGGTACAAAAGAAGAGGATAAATTAGTGTGTGAGTGTGTTTCTCTTTCAGTCCTTTCTGTCTTATCCTATCCTTCAAAGTACTGGTCCCCAACCTTCTTGGCCAATTTCATGGAAGAAAATTTTTCCATGGGCCAGGAGAAGGAGGGAGATAGTTTGGGGATGATTCAAGTGCAGTAGTGCTTGCACTTCTATAATCCCACCACAGGTCTGACAGAAGACAGAGCTCAGGAGGTAATGGGAGTGATGAAGGCTAGCTGTAAATACAGGTGAATGGTTGCCTGCCATTCAACTTCTGCTGTGTGACCTGGTTCCGAACAGCCCACAGACCTGTACTGGTCCATGGCATGGGGGACTGGAGACTCTGCTTTAAAGGGGGCAATGATTTTAATCACAGTTTATAAAATTTGTGAAATAAATACCTACTATTTCAAGGATCAGCAAAAGTATCACGACTTTTCCTTAAAAAGACATTTTTTGATGTGATTATTTTTCCCCCTAAATTTAGGAATTAATTCCAACCCAAAGATTGCTTAAACATTTTGGAACCAGTATATACATTTTTTTTTTGGCTACGCTGATGGCTCAGTGGTAAAGAATCTTCTTGCCAGTGCAGGAGATGCAGTTTTGATCCCTGGATTGGTAAGAGCCCCTGGAGAAGGAAATGGCAGCCCACTCTAGTATTCCTACCTGGGAAATCTCATGGATGGAAGAGCCTGGTGGGCTACAGTCCATGAGGTTGCAAAGGAGTTGGATACAACTTAGCAACTAAACATCAAAAAAATATGTTTTTAGCTATTTACCCATTTGAATTAGATTATGATTACACAGGTTCACAAATACATAAGGTGATAGGTTTCACTATAAGATCAGCCTTCTAATTTGTTGAATTTAAAAGCTCTTAGTACTCTTAAAAATGGAGCAGCTTAAAAAATTTGAAAGTGAAGGTGAAGTTGCTCAGTCGTGTCTGACTCTTTGAGACCTCATGGACGTAGTCTACCAGGCTTCTACGTCCATGGGATTCTCCAGGCAAGGATACTGGAGTGGGTTACCATTTCCTTCTCCAGGGGATCTTCCCAACCCAGGGATCGAACCTGGGTCTCCCACATCAGAGGCAGATGCTTTAACCTCTGAGCCACCAGGGAAGCCCCTAAAAAATATTTGCTATATGATAGATTAGAACTTTGAATTTTATAAATAGCTATTTACTAATTCATTTTAGAAACCACAATAATAAGCCCATAATATACTACCACAGATAACATATTTTTACTTTAAAAATCTATGTTTTCCAAAAGCAAACTGCTGAGAAGGTTGGTATTATTTATAGTTTTTGTTTTTTTTTTTTTCAAAACCAAGTTGCAGTTCCTTAAAGTTTAGTTGCAGTGTGGAATCTGAAACTACATCAGTGAGATTTTCTTGCTCTATTTCACTAAAATCCACTAGTCTATCTTACACTTTGAATGAATCTTATCCATGCATTATATTATGCAGTTATGCATTGGTCATTTGGAAATAACAGCTCCTTAGTTTTGCACACCCCTCAAGTGTTGATTCAGTTTTTGTATGATATTCATTAATATCATCACCTCTTGTTACAAAAATTATTAAGAATTAGGAATCAGGTTTTGGCTTTAACTCATCATTGTTATGCTACATCAGTGAAATGTGAACATCTTAGCAATATTAATAAAATCATTTGACATTGCAGACCCCTGAAACTGGCTCTTAATGTTTGCTACGTGTTTGTGAGTGTGTGCTATGGTAAGTCGTTTCAACTGAGTCCGACCCTTTGTGGGCCCATGGACTGTGGCCCACCAGGCTCCTCTGTCCATAGGATTCTTCAGGCAAGAATACTGGAGTGGTTACCATGCCTTCCTCCATGGGATATTCCCAGCCCTGGAATCAAATCTGCATCTCTTGCATTGGCAGGTAGGTTCTTTACCACTAGCACCACCTGGGAATATTCTCTAATAGAGAGATTCTCTTAATATTTCTAATAGATTATAAAACATACTTTGAAAATTGTGTGACTTAGTGTAAGCTGGTGACTATGAAATATGAAAAAAAAGATAGACTCTTTTGAAGGTGAAACTGTAGATTTATTAATGCAATAAATGTGAGAATAAAAGCTCAAGATGGCATTTACTTGGAAATTTAGGAGAGAAATGCAAAATGTTGAAAGGCAACTAAATTTCCTTTCCATATTAATAATTTCCTTTCCTAATTCTGCATTAATTAGGGAAATACATAAATACCTATCCTGAGGAAAAATAAGTATGTTCTTTTGAATATTGACCTTGTATGCTGTGATCTTATTAAACTTTCTTATTAATACTGGGAGGTTTTAGTGGATCTTTTGGGGATTTTCTATATAGACAATTAAGTTGTCTGATGATAGAGATATTTATACTTCATCTTTTTAATTCTCAGTGCCTTTTACTTCTTTTTTCATGCTTTTTTTTTAACTTGATAGGTGAAGTCATCCTATCTGAAATTTTATCTGGCTGCAAGAAAATTTGCAATTATCAATTTATTTTCTTCAAAAGATACAGCACAATTTGTGTATTTCACGCCATCAGTGCTTTCCATCTAAGTTGCCAAATTCATGGGCACTCATTGTTCATAGTATTCTTCAATTACCCCTTTAATGTCCATAGGGTCTATACTAATGTCTCCTCCTTCATTCCATATAATATGATATGTGATTTTCTTGTTTTCACCTTTGTCAGTCTGGTTAGAAATTTAATCTTTACAATGAACCAGATTTTGGCTTCAGGAATTTTCTCTACTCTTTTACATTTCAATTTTATTTTTGTAGCAATTATTAAAAGTTTATTGTGCACAAATCAAAAAGTCAGCTTGCAAAATGAACACTCAAATCAAATCATGGAACTTTGTATAATTTCAATTCTTATAACTTTGTTAAGGTTTAATTTATGCCCATAATATTATTTAACTTTGTACTGTTTCATGTACACTTGAAATAAACATGTGTTCTGGTGTTGGATAGAGTGTTAGGTTAAATTGGTTGATAGTGTTGTTCAGGTTGTCTGTATCTTTACTGATTTTCTGGCCACTTGTACTATAAATTACTGAGAAAAGAATGTTAAAGTTTCTGACTACAACTGTAGAGTTCTATTTCTATTTTCAGTTCTATCAGATTTCACATTATATTTTGAAGCTCTTTTATTGGTTGCATATATATTTAGTATTGTTGTATCATCTTGGAAAATTGACCTTTGCTATTATATACTGTTCTCCTTTTATCTCTGGCAATATTCCTTGTTTTGAAGTCTGTCTGAAATTGATATAGCTACTCCAGATAGATGTGGGTTTTGCTGTTGCTATAGTTACCCGTAGTGCATCACAGGCTTTAAATTACTCTACATTATTTGTGTTTAGAGAGAAGGCTGGTTTGTCAAAGGATTTTTCTTGATGTTTACTTCACTCTTAGATCTAAGTCTTCCCTTTGTGCACATACCTCAAAGAGGACTTCTCCATGCTTTTGGCCTTCTATCAGAAGTAGTCTGCTATTACTTGTGACTGTGGAGTGGGGTGGAATTTCTCTTATGTCTGCAGTTTTAAGGGCTTTTATTTTCTTATGCTAGCCCATTTAGTAACTTATTTAAAAAAAATTAAATGAATGAACTCTCACTTGTATGGTGCCACTGGTAAATAAGAACTCTCATCATGCCTCTCCTTAGATGCAACATGTTTCCTTATATTTGGGGTTAGTTATTTAACTTCTACCTTTTGTTCTCTGATGAGATTAACAAAAATCAATTTACAGTCTCCATCATTACTTTGTTAAATGGTTAGGAGTGATGCTCTTTCCAGCTTGCATCCTAAGCTGATACCAAAAACATGAGCATCTACTTTTGAGAGTCCAAAAAGGAAACTTCCTATTGAATGTAAGTCAAAACTCATATATTCTCATTGAACTATTAGATATAAACATACCTGAACTACTAGATATATACTTGTTTATTGACAAGTCCTTCATGACACCAAGATAGTGTGCTATAAGAAATGCCCTGATATCATATGGTTAGGAAAATACCCATACACACTTGCTATTCCATTTGTCTTTATATGTGTTTATATTTTTTAATTATTAGGGAGCCAAGATAAAATGAGCCTTTTCTTATATACATATTCTCTTCCTTAAGTAATTCTAGCAAGTGTTGATTTCCTCTTATATTAACCCTGAAATATGCCAATAGATTGACTTAATTTTTTTCTTTTTTTTTAATGAAAGACCCTATTACTTAATATATGCATGTGTGTGCATTCAAGTGTGTGTGTGTGTGTGTACATGTGTGTGTACACTCAGTCATGTCCAGCTCTTTGCAAGTCTCGGAAATGCAGCCCGCCAGCCTCCTTTGTCTATGAAAGTATCCAGGCAAGAATACTGGAGCAGGTTGCCATTTCCTACTCCAGGGAATCTTCCCAACCCAGGGACTGAACCCATGTCTTTTGTATCTCCTGCATTGCCCCATGGAGTCTTTACCATTAGCACTACCTGGGAAGAATACTGCTTACTATAACCACAAAAATTTGCCATCTTTGAAGCTGAAATGATTTGGCCTAGAGGTCATTTTTTAAAACTCTTATCTACAGGAAGTAGTCAATACTTTAAAAGAATGGCCGTTTATTTTATTTTAGCATATAACCTATAACATTATCACATATAACTTATAACATATAACATTTCAATAATTTTATCCTTGAGGTCTTTCAAGGCTCTTAGAGGGATTACTTTCAATTTCAGTTATCCTTTTGATTATTCTTTCAGTTTGTCTTATAATGCTTATATGTTCACCATTAGTTTATTTAACATCTTGGTGGCTTATCTCAAAAGAAAATTTGAAATTGGGTGCTCTATTGTAAAAGACTCTGATACTGGGAAAGATTGAAAACAAAAGGAGAAGGGGGCTTCAGAGGATGCAATGGTTAGATGGCATCACTGACTCAATGGTCATGAAACTACTGGCGATAGTGGAGGACAGAGGAGCTTGATAGGCCATGGGGTTGCAAAGAGTCAGACACAACTTAGCCACTGAACAAAATCAATGCTATAAAACCCATGGATAAAATCTTCAAGGAATCAAACATTTCTCTTTCAGTATTTTTTTTTTTTCCACCGTGACTCAGTAGTAAAGAATTTGCCTGTCAATGCAGGAAACGCAAGTTAGATCCCTGGATCAGGAAGATCTCCTGGAGAAGGAAATGGCACCTCCCCTCCAGTATTCTTGCCTGGAAATTCCCATGGACAGAGCAGCCTGGCAGGCTGTAGTCCATGGAATCGCAAAAGAGTTGGTTGCAACTCAGCAGCTAGACATGCACACATGCATTTTTTTATTTTTTAATTGACCCTTCAACAAACTACAGTTTCACTTATATTCAGTTCAGTTCAGTCATTCAGTCATGTCTGACACTTTGCGACCCCATGAATCGCAGCACGCCAGACCTCCCGGTCCATCACCAACTCCCCGGAGTTCACTCAGACTCATGTCCATTGAGTCAGTGATGCTGTCCAGCCATCTCATCCTCTGTCGTCCCCTTCTCCTCCTGCCCCTAATCCCTCCCAGCATCAGAGTCTTTTCCAGTGAGTCAACTCTTCACATGAGGTGGCCAAAGTACTGGAGTTTCAGCTTTAGCATCATTCCTTCCAAACAAATCTCGGGGCTGATCTCCTTCAGAATGGATTGATTGGATCTCCTTACCGTCCAAGGGACTCTGGCGCTCAGCCTTCTTCACAGTCCAACTCTCACATCCATACATGACCACAGGAAAAACCATAGCCTTGACTAGATGGACCTTAGTCGACAAAGTAATGTCTCTGCTTTTCAGTATGCTATTTAGGTTAGTCATAACTTTTCTTCCAAGGAGTTAGGAGAAGTTAATTTGTCCATTTTAACATATTTTTCTAGGAAAATCCTCATTAAATAACAGTAGTGATTTACTGAACAGTTAAAAATTATTACATACTTTTCGAGTGGTGGGTTTGCAATCAGTAAGACTCAAATTTTTATCTTATATTTTTATTGTACTTGAATGATCATTTATTTTTCTATTTATTTGATGATTTGCCTGCTTAAAAATGTCCTTTGAGAGGTGCCACTTTCAGCAACAGAAACTAAAGAAACAACTTTCACATTGAAAAGAAAAGCTAGAAAAATGATTCTAGAGACACTGGAAAGTTAAAAAACAAAGAATTATGGGGTCAAGACTTGGAAGATTTAGAGACGAAGGGAACCCTCATGGTGAGGCCAGAATTTTACATTGCTCTCACTTAATGTATTTTTTTACTTATTGGATTTTGTTGACTGTTGTAGAGATGAGATAAGAGAAAATATACATTGGTAGGACTGATGATAAACCTGAAGCCCCAATATTTTGGCCACCTGATGTGAAGAGCTGATTCATTGGAAAAGACCTTAATGCTGAGAAAGACTGAAGGCAAAGAAGAGGGCAATAGATGATGAGATGGTTAGATGGCATCATCGACTGAATGGACATGAGTCTGAGTAAACTTTGGGAGATATGAAGGACAAGAAGCATGGTATGCTGCAGTCCATGGGATTGCAGAGTCAGACATGACTGAGCAGCTGAACAACTGTAGAGGTGGCTGAAGTTTTGAAATACTAAATCAACTTTTAAAAGCCTTACAGGGCTTGAGGGTGAATACTGGAATCAAGGGCTCTTAGGCTTTATGGTAGATCCTAGAAGTCTGCTTGTTAGAAGTAAGAATAAATCAGAAATTATTTAGTCATTGTAGGGACTGAAGCACAGCTTCAATTCATCTCCTTGGAGGTGGATTATGTGACCTGAAATTGCAAATGTCTCTGAAGTGAAGTGAACTGAAAGTCGCTCAGTCGTGTCCGACTCTTTGAGACTCCATGGATTATATATATACAGTCCATGGAATTCTCCAGGCCAGAATAGTGGAATGGGTAGCCTTTCCTTTCTCTAGGGGATCTTTCCAACCCAGGGATCGAACCCAGGTCCTCTGCATTGCAGGCCTATTCTTACCAGCTGAGTCACAAGGAAATGTCTCTAGCCATCTGCTAAAGCAGAAGTATAACCTCTCTGAAGGAAGATATAATCATTCTAGACCTCAAATTATTTCTAAATACCATAATGTCTGGCGGTTTGTCAAAGTAACAAGGTGTAGATAAGATTACACCTTGTTAATAAGATATTAAATATCTAAAGTAAGATATTTTAGAATATAGAAAAACAATGAAAATAGAAATATATTGCTATTGTTTGTTATTGTTGTTTAGTCGCTAAGTTGTGTCTGACCCATCAGGCCCTTCTGTCCATGGGATTTCCCAGGGAAGAATACTGGAGTGGGTCTCAGTTAATCCAGAAATGGAGTTATGAGATACAGAATTGTAATGGCTATGCTTAAGGATTTCAAAAAAATGATAATTTTGATAGAGAAATTAAAAGTTCAGTAAATGAAACTGAAATTTCTGAGTGTGTTTAACTTTAGATTTGACACAGATACAGAGAGAATTGCATAGAACACAGGACAGAAAAAAAAATCTGAAAGTACTTTAAAAAATGGTGAAAAATTCATTTTAAAAAGCATGAGAAAGAGACGGAGGATACACTGAAAAGGCTTTCAAACATGAAATAGGAGTTGTACAAAAGCAGGGAAGGAAGCAAATTGGGCAGAAGCAAAGCTTGAAAAGATAACGTGATTGGGCTCCAGCCTCCCCAGCCAAACTGATACTCTCAGCACACCCTCGAAGCCCCAGCTCACACCAGGCTTCAGCTCCATTCCTCCTTCGGAGGCTATGGTCCCCCTGTAGTACCCCTGGAGAAGCCCCAGCCTGCATCACTTCTGGCTCCATCCTGACTGCCAAGGCAGTGGTCCTTGGCATGTAGGTACAGGAAAAGCTGTATACAGTGCAGCTTTATCTCCCTATCAAAGCCATGGGGCACATGCAGTTAGGATACGGACATGCCTACACAAGAACATACCTTTAAGACAAGAAGAGGTAACTGTCTCATCACCTAACTTTAAAAACAAGTGTAGAAATTCAAACAAAATGAGAAGACAGAGGATTTTTTTTCCAAACAAAAGAATGAGAGGGTACAAATGAAGTTACTTAGAAAACAGAAGCAGAGTCATGGATGTAAAAAACAAGCTTATGGTTTCCAGGAGATAAAGGGTTGGAGGAGGGATAAATTGGGAATTGAGACTGACATATACACAGTATTATATAAAAAAGGATAACTAATAAGAACTTGTAGTATAGCAAAGGGAGCTTTACTGAATATTCCATAAAGATCTGTATGGGAAAAGAATCTTAGAAAAGAGTGAATATATACATATGTGTAACTGATTCACTTTGCTGTACACCTGAAACTACCACAACATTGGAAATCAGCTATACTGCAATAAATTTTTTTAAAAGATAAAACGTTAGGGTGAGGGAAGACACTCTAATGAACTGGAGATATGAAGTTTGCCTAAAAATGCTCACCAAACTCTGGAGACGCATGGAAGAGCAAGTGAAAACTTCAGCAAAGAATCAGAAAACAATAGGAAAAACCCCAAGTATCCACTGAGCTTCATAAATCTTTATGCCAGATGTTCTTCCTTAAAATGACTAGTTCTTTTATTTTTTTATACCTTTTCTATTAAAAATATCTGTACCTATTATATATTTTAACAACTCTCCCAGGTTTCTCAGTTCAATTAAGAATACGCAGTGGCACCCCACTCAAATACTCTTGCCTGGAAAATCCCATGGATTGAGGAGCCTGGTGGGCTGCAGTCCATGGGGTCGCAAAGAGCCCGGACACGACTGAATGACTTCACTTTCACTTTCATGCATTGGAGCAGGCAATGGTGACCCACTCCAGTGTTCTTGCCTGGAGAATCCCAGGGGCGGGGAGTCTGGTGGGCTGCTGTCTATGGGGTCACACAGAGTTGGACACAACTGAAGCGACTTAGTGGCAGAGGTCTCTAGTTAACAGCTTCAGATTGAAAATGACTTAGCATGGAAACATTCTCTATTACTACTTTCATTATAAAACTGCAACTTTCCTTATTTTTTAAGATTATTAGACCATTACTGGTTTTACTACTATATTATGAGATGTGAAAGTTTAACAATAAGGAGGATAAATATACCTAATATTTGTGAAAGGTTTTATGTCATATTTTATAGTTGACTCACATGCCATATACACCTTGTCATCCATCACTTACTTGGCTATATTTTATAGCCTGGGATAATTTTGTTTTATAGTTTTCCCTCTTTCAAATATGCAAGCAATTAACAATTATTAACTGACTGTGTGCTCTGTGTTTAGGTAAAGTTTAGGGCTGGTTTTGAAGAACACAGATGATATGGAGAGATATAGGTAGCAAGAGAGGAGAGAATAAAGGCTTTATACGTAGAAGAAAGGTGAAACAGCAACAGTACCAAAAAAATCAGGAAATAAACAGGAGCAATCCTGCTTGAAAAAGAAGACTATTATCATGAACCAGGATAAAGTCAAGTTGGACATGCTGTTGGCCAGAAGATTATCAGTAAGGTCTGAACTTAAGTTATTGGGTAATAGGAAACAAGCAGACTTGTATACTGTAGAATTCACTGGATGAAAGGAGAGGTTTAAGGAAAATTTATTATGTTCCTCTCCTACTTTATTTCTTGTCTATCTTTTATGAAAATAAAATTCAATAGATTTTAATTAAATTTAAATAAGAACATAAGTTAAAATAAGAATAAGAGCATTATATTTTATAACCTACTGAAGATGTACTATTCTACAGTGTCATCAAAAGTGTTACTTGGGAACACCTCTTTATTTTTAAAAACTTTCTTTATTTTTTAAAAACTTTTTGACCCTATGTGGCATGTACGATCTTAATTCCTTGATGAACCCATGTCCCCTGCATTGGGAGCATGAAGACTTAACCACTGGACCACTGAAAAAGTTCATGCTCCATCTCTTTAGAATCACCAGTTCAGCTACTGTTGTCTTCAAATAATTTTGATCTCCCAAATATAAACATATACACACTCTCTAAGTTTATATATGTATTTTATATAGTCTTAAAATATTTGTATCTTTCTAAAATTATTTTACATATTACTATTTTTGTTAGCTTAATGAATTTCAATATCAAAATTACAGTAATGTGAATAGTCTTTTACCCCAAACTATGTTTTAATAATAGTAAAGGTATTTAAAGCTATGTTAATAATAAAAGGCCTAATTCTGTGGCTTTAGAATTTATAAAATACATTTTTTTCCTATTTTTTAATGTAGAAGACTAGTAAGATACTAGAAATGACTTTCCAAATAAGTTACAGTATTTGATTATTTTTGAATGTTTCAATTTGGATAAGAATACAACATTTTTAGATAATTTAGGTAAAGCATTAAATTATTTTGATGATTGGAGTAAGACAGATTTGATCAGTGCTGACAAATATCTTAATCAGGTACTATTATCCAATCTTCCTACCCACGTCTACATCAGATATATTAATCATTTCCAACTAATGGTGGATTAAGCTTCAGAATTCTCTTCAATACAGTGATCCACCAGTTTTTCTCTCAATCCATTAAGCTGGCATTGGAGATGAAATAGAACTTCTCTTTTCATATTAGATGATATACTGATATGTTATTTAGAGTCCTAGATTATTTTATATAAGTTGAAAATTACAACTGGAAGATCTGTGTAAATACTGAGATTTACAAATGCTGCATAAGTTTGTTGCAGTTTATTTGCTCATATTTGGTGGGAAAAAAGTTCTCTTAAAGTACAAAATAAACATCCTTCATACTCTTTCAAACTCAGCAACTTCTGGGTGAAGTTTTAACAAATCAAAGATAACTGCTTTAGAAAGCATGATCTAAGTAAACTATTAATGTATCATGAACAAAGAAATTGGAATCATTCTAATTAACATAGTAAAATGTATAATTTGTGGGGTTTTCATATTGCTCTTTTAAAATACTTCTGTAGATTTTTTTAAGTACATGCTTGCATTTCTATTAGTGATCACAGAGATGTGACTACAAGAAAAGGCAAACATGGAAGACAGAAACACCCATATTACCTGATGATAAAGTTCCATCTGTCTTAAATATAGGTATCCATCAAGGATATAGATCTGTCAGGATTGTCCAAAAAAACACATAACACACGTATACACACACACACACACACACACAGATTTATTTTTAGAAATTGGCCCTTGAGACAATGGAGGCTGACAAAACAGAAATCTTTAGAACATGCTTCAGTTCAGTTGCTCAATCGTGTTCGAATCTTTTTGACCTCATGGATTGCAGCATTCCAGGCTTCCCTTTTCATCACCTGCTCCCAGAGTTTACTCAAACTCATGTCCATTGAATCAGTGATGCCATCCAACCATCTCATCTTTTCTGTCAACCCCTTTTCATCCCGCCTTCAATTTTTTCCAGCATCACGGTCTTTTCATATGAGTCAGTTCTTCGCATCAGGTGGCCAGAGTTTTGCAGTTTCAGCTTTAGTATCAGTCCTTCCAATGAGTATCAGGACTGATCTCCTTTAGGATGGACTAGTTGGATGTCCTTGCAGTCCAAGGGACTCTCAAGAGGGTTCTCCAACACCACAGTTCAAAAGGAGCAATTCTTAGGTGCTAAGCCTTCTTTATGGTCTAACTCTCACATCCATACATAACTACTGGGAAAAACATAGCTTTAAATAGATGGCCCTTTGTTGACAAAGTAATGTCTCTGCTTTTGAATATGCTGTCTAGGTTGGTCATAACTTTTCTCCCAAGGAGCAAGCGTCCTTTAATTTCATGGCTTCAGTCACAACTTTCAGTGATTTTGGAGCCCCCAAAATAAAGTCTGTCACTGTTTCCACTCTTCCCCCATCTATTTCCCATGAAGTAATGGCACCAGATGCCATGATCTTAGTTTTATGAATGTTGAGTTTGAAACCAACTTTTCACTCTCCTCTTTTACTTTCCTCAAGAGGCTCTTTAGTTCTTCTTCACTTTTTGCCATAAGGGTGGTGTCATCTACATATCTTAGGTTATTGATATTTCTCCCAGTAATCTTGATTCTAGCTTGTGCTTCATCCATGTGCTTAGAACATGCTAGAAGGTTTTAAACTAAGGCAAGATTTAAGACTGCAGTTTTGAAGCAGAGTTTCTTCTCTGGAAATCCTGTGTTTTGCTCTTAAGGTCTTCAAATGCTTGGATGAAGATCCACCCAAATTATCAAGGACAATTTCCTTTAGTGACTCATTGGAAAAGACCCTGATGCTGGGAAAGATTGAAGGTGGGAGGAGAAGGAGATGACAGAGGATGAGATGGTTGGATGGCATCACCAGTTCAATGGACATGAGTTTAGTAAGCTCCATAGTTGGTGCTTTATTGACTATGACAAAGCCTTTGACTGTGTGGATCTCAATAAACTGTGGAAAATTCTGAAAGAGATGGGAATACCAGACCACCTGACCTGCCTCTTGAGAAATCTGTATGCAGGTCAGGAAGCAACAGTTAGAACTGGATATGGAACAACAGGCTGGTTCCAAATAGGAAAAGGAGTACGTCAAGGCTGTATATTTTCACCTTGCTTACTTAACTTATATACAGAGTACATCATGAGAAATGCTGGGCTGGAAGAAGCACAAGCTGGAATCAAGATTGTCAGGAGAAATATCAATCACCTCAGATATGCAGATGATACCACCCTTATGGTAGAAAGTGAAGAGGAACAAAAAAGCCTCTTGATGAAAGTGAGAGTGAAAAAGCTGGCTTTAAGCTCAACATTCATAAAAGTAAGATCATGGCATCTGGTCCCATCACTTCATGGGAAACAGTGGAAACAGTGTCAGACTTTATTTTGGGAGCTCCATAATCACTGCAGATGGTGACTGCAGCCATGAAATTAAAAGACACTTATTCCTTGGAAGGAAAGTTATGACCAACCTAGATAGCAAGTTCAAAAGCAGAGACATTACTTTACAACAAAGGTCCATCTAGTCAAGGCTATGGTTTTTCCAGTGGTCATGTAAGGATGTGAGAGTTGGACTGTGAAGAAGGCTGAGTGCCGAAGAATTGATGCTTTTGAACTGTGGTGTTGGAGAAGACTCTTGAGAGTCCCTTGGAATGCAAGGAGATCCAACCAGTCCATCCTAAAGGAGATCAGTCCTGGGTGTTCTTTCGAAGGACTGATGCTAAAGCTGAAACTCCAATACTCTGGCCACCTCATGTGAAGAGTTGACTCATTGGAAAAGACTCTGATGCTGGGAGGGATTGGGGCAGAGGAGGAAGAAGGGGGATGACAGAGGATGAGATGGCTGGATGGCATCACTGACTCGATGGACTTAAATCTGAGTGAACTCCGGGAATTGGTAATGGACAGGGAGGCCTGGCGTGCTGCAATTCATGGGGTGGCATAGAGTTGGACACGACTGAGCGACTAAACTGATAGTTGGTGATAGACAGGGAAGCCTGGCGTGCTGCAGTCCATAGGGTCACAAAGAGTTGGACATGAATGAGCCACAGAATTGAACTGAACTGAATGTCAATTGATTGCAAATTTCCACCATATGTATAAAATACCTTCAAGAGCAACACTTACTTTAGTGTTTGATTAGAAAACTGGGTTCTCTAGCCAAGCTGATACATAAAACTAACCATTATGCATTTCCCCTTATATGATAAAAGTGAGAAAATGAGAAAAAGAACAACACACACACACAAAGTGGAAATGGTTGTTCCCAATGGAATGTTTGGCATTCATTATAATTAATGGAATGAAAGTTTAACATAATTAATGCAAAGTTCAAGTTCAGTTCATATCAAGACACAGACTGAGCTATGCATTTTGCTCTTCACAAAGGCTCTGGAATTTGTCTATATTATAGTCTCAATGACTTTAGAAGAGAAGACAGGTATGTAGATTACCTTCAGATCAAACAGAAAGAGAAGCTATAAAGTAACAACATTCCAAAAATACTTGTCATATCATATCTGTGTTTTTTAGATCAATACACAATCCTCTCAGGATATGTTCTAAGGATGAAAAGTTTTCTAAGACTGCTTTTTCTTTTTTCTTTCCAGGGATAATTCCCAAAGCATAATTTAGCTCTCCCAACACTTAATATAGTTATTTCCTTGTCAGAAGAGAAAAACAATGATTAAAAAAACACACAAAAAGGTATGCTCAAAATATTTTCAGCCTGTGAAAGTTAGGCTCAGGAGGAAAAACCATCGTGCTGGGAAAAGACTGAGCATAAAACTCTGCCCACAGTAGTCACACATCTTTTCTCCTTTTTTGGCCTGCATTCTATTGACAGAATCTGTGACAAGAAACTGAACAGTTGTGTTGTTCCCAGATGGAAGGGCTCATATTTGTAGCAGTCCCATCTTTTGTTAGAGGTAAGCGCTAGCACAAAGTTGATGGATGAGACCATTATCCACTGATAGTCATAAGATCCAATTACCCAGATAATCTTCTTGTCTTTCTTCTCCCAAATTCTTGGGTAGGATCCAGGAAAAGAGAGAGGTGCTGAATTACTATATTTATTATTGTGCAGAGCTTGTAACTCAACCTCATTCTCCTTCATTATAATTTCAAACTATCAGGGTTAATTGACAGCAAGCCTTTATATCTAGATTTGTTCCCATTACAAGGTCTGTGTCCTTGACTACACAGGTAAGGTAAGAACTTTAATTACTGCTGTAATTAGACGTATTTCAGGCAGATGTGCTTCAGTTAACCAAAAGCAAAGCTCAAAAATGAGCTATCTTTCTGCAACATTGACAGGGAACCCATGTTTAGTGTCATTTTCTGAGCAATCAAAAGCATGGTAAGTAGGCAAGAGAATTTAGTCTGAGGGAATTCTACTCCCTTTCTAATTCGAATTACCATCCTCATCAATTTTTTTATCCCTCATCAATTGTTTTTTTTTTTTTTTTTAATAGCAGTGTACTATAATCTGTAAGGAAAATACTATGAAAGAGATAGGATGGTTTTGAAAAACCCATACCTCATTGGACTAATAAGATGCTTAAAAAAGAAATACATCTTTGATCTGGTAAAACGACAAATTAATTTACTCTGTCTAATATGTTATTATTTGAATCAGTTTCCTTTAAAGGAAGACATTCAGATAAGTATGTGCCACCAACATGTACATAGTTTTCTACCTGTGCTAACTCACCCCCTCCCTTACCTAGTTAATGATGGAAAAAACATTTTTCACCAAAGTTATTTACATTTCTCCAAAGAGAGTATACAGGGCTTCCCCAGGTGGCTCAGTGGTAAAAGAATCTGCCAGCTAATGCAGGAGACGTAGGAGATGTGGGTTCTATCCTTGGGTTAGGAAGATCCCTTGGAGGAGGAAATGGCAACTCGCTCCAGATTCTTGCCTGGGAAATCGCATGGACAGAGGGAGACTGGTGGGCTGCGGGCCATGGAGTATGAAAAAGTTGGGCATGACTGAGTGACAGGGCATGAGCATATGTGCGTGAAAAAGAGTATACAGTCAGCCCTTCTTATTGTTGGGCTTTGCATTTGTGGATTCAACCAACTGTTCAGTTCAGTTCAGTCGCTCAGTTGTGTCTGACTGTTTGTGACCCCATGAAAGCGGCACACCAGGCCTCCCTGTCCATCACCAACTCCCAGAGTTTACCAACTGTAGATAGAAGATATTCTGTAAAAATTCCAGAAAATTCTCAAAAGCAAAACTTAAATATACTGGATGCCAGCAACCAATTAGATAGCATTTACATTGTACTTATAACTATTTACATAGAACTTACATTATATTAGGCATTATGAGTGACACTGAGATGGTTTAAAGTCTACAGGAGGATTGTGTAGGTTATATGCAAATGCGACACCATATTATATCATGATTTGAGTATCTCTGGATTTTGGTATCCATTGGCTAATTTCTGATATATATCAGCTGAAGTGGCTCAGCTGGGGCTGAGGATCCACTTCCAAGATGTCTTCCCTTACATGGCTGGCAATTTGTGCTGTATGTCACCAAGAAAGTGGGGAGTGGAAGGCACACTACCTTTACTGTCCCATGAAATTCTGACATCTACACAGGTCCATATTCCAGTTCATTTATTAGGGCTTAGTACTACTGCCTAGGAATGACTCTCCTTGGGTTGTTGTTCTGAGCTTTAAGCTCTTGGTTTTACCTTCTGATTCATCCTTACTTTTCCATAAAGAATGACGTTTGCCCCTGAGTAGTTTTACCCAGCCGCTTTATCTTGTAGTGGTTCAGAAATCTAAAGGTCACTTTTCATTTTTTTTTTTCATTTTCATTTGTACTGTCACTGTCCATGTTAGCCCAAGGCATCACTGTTTCCAACCACAAAATTTACTTAAAATTCAGTAGCTTTTAAAATAATTCTTATTCCTGCTCATCTAACCAAAGTCATAGTCAACAATCTTTTTAGGTAAGTCCTTCTCCCTTTTTGTCTTCTTGTAAGACTACTGACATGGAGCTCTCTTAGGAATTTAGCCCTGTTGTTTAATGGAGAAGAGCTGTGAGCTGTACTCTTAAGGTTCTTAGAGAACTTGATATGACTGAGTGAATTTCTAAGGCAATCCTTAAATTTTCAGAGGTATTAAAAATGATGACATATTCCCACCTTGGATTTGATATGTGCTCTGAAGTCCATTATCATTTGAGAATATTGGAGAGGCCAGTAATATGGAAAGCTTTTTTTTTTAATTTTTAATTTCACAAGACCTGGCAGTTTATATCTCCTTTAAATTCACTTGAAAAATAAACAATACTTTTAAAACTCAATTCTTTTCTCTCTCATTTTTATAGGATAGTTATACTGATGGCTGTTTAAGTCCCAGTAGGGGACTATAGATAGAAAAAGAAAACTAGGAAATTTTGAGAGATGACTGTAAGTTAATAATTGCTCAAGAAAACAATCAGAACATCATGGAATGAAGTATCGTTGCTTAACTATAAAATCATAAATAAAAGCACAAGATATGCCTCAGGCTATTAGGTGGAAGAAGATTGTCACCACTATTTCACTGACTTGAACAGGAGCTATCATAATCCTAGACTGACGTCATAAGGTCACACAATCTCCAATCTTCTGCCCAATATGAAAGGGGAGCTGGTGATGTAAGCCTGATGACTATCTGAGGAAAGCAGTCTTTTCCCACTCCCCCACTTCCCTTTGACTCTAAAATTGTAGCCAACTTAATCCTGGAGAGCAGGGCTCCCTTGTCAACCCACTTACATCTCTCAATAGCATCCTGTGTTAATAAATCTAATTCTTGCTTATCATTTTGCCTCTCGCTGAATTCCTTCTATGTTGAGACACAAAGGACCTGATCCTCAGTAAGTCCAGATTCCAGGTGAGTGGTTCTAATTAAAAGACTTTGAGTTCAAATCCTAATTAGGGCTTTGGCCAAGTTTGAGTCCTGGCTCGTAGATTCAAGTCCCAGTCTGAGGTTCATGGTTTCAGTTTTGTCAAAATCATCTGTGAGAAGGAATTGGGTGGAAATTTCAGTAGCCTGCCCTGTAATCTCTAACTAGATCATTCAGTTCATTAGGTACATGGTCTGTCTTCCACATTGTCAAAGGCTAAGTGTGGTTACACTCTGTCTCTATGTAACAAGGGTCTCCTTTCTTCCAGCTTCCAATAATGTCTTCCTCTCATTCTTTAAGCCATCACTAACATCCTTGAGTGCCATCAAAGATGTCTTAATAACCTCTTCAAGACTCTAATATTTCCTTGACACCTTCCTCAAAGTCCTTCCAGCTTCCACCCATTACCTAGCCCCCAAGAAGCATGTTTTATATTTTGCTGTGATAGCACTCTACTTCTAATTAACCAAATTGATTGTGGTTTTCTATTACTCCCTGAAATCTATTCCAAAATCTGGTGACTTGAAAGAGAAGTAACATTAATTTTGATCATGATTTTCCCATTAGGTGAAGGATTAAAAATAGCTCATATCTGTTTCATTTGACATCAACTGGGGCAAAGATTAGGAACTGTTCTCTCTTGAAGACCTGTGCTTTCATGTATCTGCCAGTAGATGCTGGTTGTCAGCTGAGACCATAGCTGGGGATGGTGAATAGATCACCTACACACAGCCTATTTGACCCAGGCCTCCTCACAATAGGGGGTAGTTTCTATGGGCAATCATCCTAAGAAGAGAGCTGGACAGAAGACTGATCACCTTTATGATCTAGCCTGAGTTGAGTTTTATGAGATAAGGTAAGCAAATGAGTGAGATCATGATTTTAAACAGGAATCCTTTCCATTTTCTTTTACTTTTTATTTAATTTCCTAACAGATATATTGATTTTGAATAAAAATCTTTAGCCTTCTAAAATTAAAAGTTTATATTAAAAGTGAAAATTATATAAAGTGTGGGTGAGATACTGCTAGTTGTACTATGAATGAAATAAGAAGTGAAGTGAAGTCTCAATCACATCCAACTCTTTGCAACCCCATGGTCTATAGCCTACCAGGCTTCTCAGACCATGGGATTTTCCAGGCAAGAGTACTGGAGTGGGTTGCCATTTCCTTCTCTAGGGGATCTTTCCAACTTAGGGATCAAACCCGGGTCTCCCACATAGTAGGCAGATGCGCTACCCTCTGAGCCACCAGCAGCAAATAAAAAAATTAAATATTAATTAGCAAATTATACATGAATAAGCAATATTACTGAAGATGAGAAAATTCTTACTAAATTCTTAACTAAAAGCAAATAATCATTTAAAGTACTAGAGCAACAAAAAGAGTTATAATTATAAATAAATGTAAAAAATCATATGAAGAACCTTTTAATTATCCACCGAATAATTCTCTATTATGATAATATTTCAATAATATTTCATCTATATGCTAATTAAAATAAACATAGTAGCTTCTAATGACATCTTTAAATGTATTCCTTTGTCCCTGGAAACAAAACAATTCAATATGTACTTTGTGTGCAAGGTAGATTGCTTCAGATATTCTGACTCTGCGACACTGTGGACTGCAGCCCATCAGGCTCCTTTGTCCATGGAATTCTCCAGGTAAGAATACCAGAGTGGTTTGCCATGCCCTCTTCCAGGGGTCTTCCCAACCCCGGGACTGTACCCAGGTCTCTTATGTCTCCTGTATTGGCAGGCATGTTCTTTACCACTAGTGCCACCTGGGATGCACCTCAATGTGTGCCAAGATGAAGTAAATATATCAGTTCTAGATAAGATATTTCACTATTAGAGTGTTAGAATTATATGGAACTTACCCTACAAACTTTAACAACATACTTTCAAAATAACCTTGCTGCTGCTGCTAAGTTGCTTCAGTTGTGTCCGGCTCTGTTCGACCCCATAGACAGCAGCCTGCCAAGCTCCCCGTCCCTGGGATTCTCCAGGCAAGAACACTGGAGTGGGTTGCCATTTCTTTCTCCAATGCATGAGAGTGAAAAGTGAAAGTGAAGTCGCTCAATTGTGTCCGACTCTTCGCGACCCCAAAGACCACAGCCCACCAGGCTCCTCCACCCATGGGATTTTCCAGGCAAGAATACTGGAGTGGGGTGCCGTGTCTTCTCTGAAAATAACCTTAAGCCCTATGTAAATCTAGCCTGGTAAATGTGGGAAGACGAACTTCACTCATCTGTACCATCGCTCTAACACTTCTAAGGTTATCTGGAGTTTCCTTAGAATTATCATGTTTACAATTCCTGCATTATCATACTTCACCATGTAACATTTTTAACTTTTAATAAAATTTGCAGTTTTCTAATTCCACAGCAAAAGTGTTTTCATTTCAAACTAAAGCCAAACAAAATAGAGTTACTTATAATTTCACTTAAAGAAGTAACCATGCTACAATTTTTATCAATATTCTTCTTTTCAATTGCCTTCTTATTGTTCTATTTGCTTCCATCTCTCTATTTTTGCCTTTTTTCCAGTTTTTCGCTGTAATTATCATACACAGCACTTTTTGTCTTCTTAACAATCACTGAGCTAGAATGTCATGATTTAAAAATTTATGGATAGTTAAATGTGACAATATCCTATATCTATGTTAAATGATTCTTACGAAATTATTTAAATAGAGTCGGACACAACTGAAGCCGAAGTTTATGTGTCCATTTCATATATTTAAACATCTGTCATCACAGATGGTCTTACTGAAATGACACATAGCACTTTAGCTAGAGATTTTGGTAACTTTAATCTAGGATGCTGGTAATGGGGGTTTATGTGAGCCCTCTGTACATCACTAAGTTCTCTCCAAGTCTAAGAAAAAGAGAAAATCATGAGGTCTATTCAAAGACACTTCTTAAGTAAACATATTTCTGGTTGTGAAATCCATTCAATTTAGACATGCAATGGCACCCCACTCCAGTACTATTGCCTGGAAAACACCATGGACGGAGGAGCCTGGTGGGCTGCAGTCCATGGGGTCGCTAAGAGTCAAACACGACTGAGCGACTTCACTTTCACTTTTCACTCTCGTGCATTGGAGAAGGAAATGGCAACTCACTCCAGTGTTATTGCCTGGAGAATCCCAGGGACGGGAGAGCCTGGTGGGCTGCCGTCTATGGGGTCGCACAGAGTCGGACACGACTGAAGTGACTTAGCAGAGCAGAAATGATTCTAGAGGGATGCACCAATGATTCTTACATTAAGGGGATATTTGCTTCAAAATGCAACTTGTATTATTTAAAAATTATTTTTCAGCTATGATTCAACCCTGACTTCAAACCATCATCACACTCCCACTGTTTTCTGACTTAAGAGCTGCCAAGATAGCGTGCCATGATCAAATCCCAGTGTACTTGAACAAGTTAACTGCTTTGTAAAACATTATCATCGAGGAAGAAAAGAACTGGTCCAGAGACAACTATCTACAAGATTTTGTTGTGGGTGAATGATATTTTTTTCAAACTTCAGGTATTAAAGGGGAAGCTCAGATAGCAAATGTTACACAGTTCAAAGCTGCTTTCAGAGAAGCTTCCTTCTGTTACTGTTACCTGAATGAAAAATAAATTATAAAGGCTAACTGACCAATAAATGGTTTTTAAGCATGCAATTTAGTTGTTTTCCCCCTTTTCATTTGAATCCTGTTTTGATTACCATTTTTCAGAAGCTTTCAAATGTTTATAATTTATCATAAGGACTTTCTTTTCATACAGCCCTGTACTTCCTTTCAGCAGACACATCCCAGCATGACTCCAGCATTTACAGAGCAAGGATGACTCCTAATAGCCTAGTTTTTCAACTGCAAGTGGAATAAAGGCTAATTGCAACAAACCACCTCAGTTTAGTAAAACTAGAAGTCTCCTGGCCAGTCAGACAAATCCATTAGGATTTTATTGGGTCCTAAAAGAGTTATGTGATTCCCTAGGATCCAATCCTTGTCAATCAGGCATGGTAAATTGGATTCTTGAATAGGAAATCCCTTAGGGAGAGTAGATGTTATCTAGATCAGATGCAGTGATTTTTTTCGACTCTGTGCTCACTAGATTCTGTTCTCTCTTTAGTGAACCAATAAAACCATAATAAGTATTGATTAACCCATTACTGAGCATTATCCACTGGCTTCTGCCTGGCTGTATTTAAACACTACATTGTACTTTCACAGTGCCACCGTACAGACACTTGCCTTGCTTTGGCCCACTTGCCAAGATGGCACCAAGTGTACTTCTTTTCAGTACAAACTAAATATTTCAATTATACTGCCTCTATCAGATTCCAAGATGTCCTGCTGGCTTTCTGAAGGAAGAAAACCATGCTGTTGTTTCTAGTACAATCGAATATATGTGTAATTCAAGTGTTGAGTATTTTCAAATCTCAGGGATTGCTTTTCACTAGTGGAAAAAATAAAAATCTTACTACAAGACCTAAGAAAGTTTTTCATGTTGAAAAAGAGTATCCTGTACAGTCGTCTTGCATGTATACCTCTTTGGACAAATTATGTAACCTGCAGATCATCTATGATGTCAGTACAGGAAGTTTTCAGGTGCACACAGCTGATTTCATTAATTATTGAAAAAATGTTATGACATTCAGATCTCAGAAGTTTGTCTGAAAGAAAAATCTATAATATTTTCAGAATTTCCTCCTGAATACTAGCTTGCTCATGGCTCTCTGCTCTTCTTTCTGTGTGCTACTTAGTAGTTAGAAATGCAAAGATCAGGCAGATAAATTAAGTTTGATTAGAGAGGACAAGGTCATGTGCTGAATGAAGATAGGTCAATCTCAGGCATCAGAGCAAAAAAAAAAAAAACAAAAAACACCCACTTGTTAAATTTACATTTACATGAATTATTGTCCTTTTGGAAATTATTTTGTTTTATATTTATTCAGGCTACATACATAGATTTTAGGGGAAAAAACACAGTTTGAAAAATTGATGTGTATTTATGTTATTTTGTAGTTTATAGTCCCCGAGCCTATATTGCTTTTTGTGTTCATTACAGAATAGTCATTTGATCAAGTGATTTTCAATACATTGTCAAAATAAATTACATTCACTTCATTAGATGTACAGGAAGTGTAGCTAAAGCAGGGACAAGTATTAATTTAGGACTCTGCAGAAACTGACACTCCATCTTATGACCCTGAGGCTGTATTATTCAAGATACCTAGTGATGGAAGGAAGTCTGTCTCCATAGCAATTACCTAAATCTTTTATCAGTCATTTCTGGAAAGAAAATTAGAGCAATTGTGTCAGGATGGTCATATGGGCAGAAATTGCACACTCATTCAAACCACTTATGTCTCTGACTTTGTCCTTGCTTGATCGCTGCTTTTGTTTACTACTCTGCGTTTGAAAGCTTGATTGGACATGAGCAGATGTGCCAAACTGTAACCACAAAAGGTCAGCCTTTTGTTTTCTTCTCATTTCTTTCTTCCTTCTTCCTTCCTTTCTTTCTTTGTTTCTTCCTTCTTTTTTTCTTTCTTTTTCTTATTTTTATTTTTATTTCTTAGCAAAATTACTGGATTGTACTGTTTCACTTTAGTGAACAAATTACTCAACTTAGGCTAACAATATTAAGAAAACTCAATTAGATATACTTAAAATAAGCTGCAGCATCTTTTCGTACTCATAACTGTTATACTCAATAATATTTAATAGTCAGGTGAGTGCAAAAAAAAGCAAAAACTGTATCTCTTCTTTTATCATATTATATGACATGTGAGTATTAATTGATTAAACAACTGATGTCATACCAGGAAATTTGTCAGTGTGGAGGGCCACTGTTTAAATGTGATTTTATTAATCTCATCTAGAAGTTTTAAACATATTAAAACAAATTGGTAACCAAAGAAGACTTTCAGATGCACCATGGGAAAAGCTTGAAAAATCCCTCTGAACATTCAGATTTTTGCACTGTAGGATTTTGAAATAAGAATAAAAAGCTTAACTCTTGATCAATAAGAGTTGCAGTTTTCATTGAGTGGTATGAACAACGCAGTCTAAGTTTTCCCTTCAAGTTCCTTGTTCAGGAAAATTTACAATTAATGGCTTTCTACAACAGCAAAGATATCCCCTTCTTCATGGCTCAGCTAGGGACCTGCCAGACTAATCTATTCCCAGTGGGCTGGCCATGGTCTTTTACTCTATCTGTCTTAGCATATTGATTTCTGAGCTGTCTTATTGGTTCCTAACATAATTATAGCAGGAGTGGGTCTCTTAGTACAGCTAATACATTTATACCATGGCATCTAGGGGAGCTTATTATAACGGCATCCGGTAGTGCCACTATAGTTAAGGGTCAGTTTCTATTTCTCTTATAAAGCCCATTTTTTCAGGAATTTATATCTTAGCAGTTTTAATTTATTCAAAGGGGGCAGTGACTTTGTGTCATCCAAGATTCACATATCCCTGCCCTTAAAAGTTAATATAACTGAAGTCTCTATCCTTGCCACACTTTTGACATTTTCAAGAAAACAAATGATATTTTCTACTCTTTGAGATCTTTGACGTAACAACTAATTTGACACAGAGTTCAGTTGTATCAAGAGAGGTGGTTTTTATAACTTAAATATTTTATGAATAGCATCTATACTTACATTTTCATCTACAAAAGGTAACGATGATTCCTTGACCCCTAAAGATAAAGTAAATATGTTGA
This sequence comes from Nanger dama, assembly GCA_917880005.1. Lineage (NCBI taxonomy): Eukaryota > Metazoa > Chordata > Mammalia > Artiodactyla > Bovidae > Nanger > Nanger dama. The sequence goes on along the minus strand of CAKJTW010000037.1, from coordinate 3,370,552 downwards.
TCCACTAACTAGATAGAGATTTGACAGAAACACTAGTTCTTAAATAGAAAGATACCATCAAGGGTATCTTTTACTGAGATATTCATAATAGACTTTTCTTTCTAAATATGATAGCATAGTATGTAAAGAAAGAGATATTGTCTGTGTAGGACAATTTTGCTAATTTTGCACAGTTTAAGATATACAGAAGATTTCCAACAATTGACTGATAGAAGATTGGTTTGTGTTTTCATAGATTTAAAAGTATGAAGTTGTCTTGTCTAAAAAGTACCATGGTTAATTGCGAGATTATATCTGTTTTCTCTGACCATTCTTAGAAGAATTGGAAGATGAAGTGAAAGATTGAAAATGAAATTTGTGGTATGGTTAATTCATGATCTTTGAATTTTCCTTGTCTATATTTATACCATGCAAACTCAAATTAGGCTATGAAAATGAAATTCATATAACAATCACTTTGGCACTGGAATTATTTTTATATTTTATACTTAACAACAGCATAAGAACATGATAGTATCATATTACACATGATTTGTAATTTATATATAAAATATGAATATCATTTTACCATCTACAATATATATAGATAAATAAACCTTTCTGATAATGTAAAATTTATTTCCCTAAGAAAATGAAGTTATAATCTGAACATTCAATACAAAATTGGTTATACATCATCAATTATACTTCCCCCTACTATAATACAAGATTCCATTTAATGTTACTGAAATGGGATTTGTTTCATCTATTACACCTATTTTTATACGTGTTAAGCATAAAATGGGAAAAGATTAAAAATCCCTTGTGTACAAAGCTTACAGCCTAGAAAAGTGAAAAGTGTTATAAATGCCATAGTGGAGGTAAGTAAAAATATTGAGAGATTTAAAGCCCAGAGGAGATGGTGAAAATTCTGGAAAGAGTCAAGAAAGGCTTTAAAAAGGATGTTACGTGTCCCCTTTATCTGCAGTTTTACTTTCCCCAGTTTCAGGTCAACTAAAATCCAAAAATGTTAAAAGGGAAAATCTCCAAATAAATTCATAAGTTTTAAATTGTAGCTTTTTTTTCTGAGTAGCAAGATGAAAACTCATGTCCTCTGGCTCTTTCTCATCTTGGATATGAATCATCCCTTTTCTCAGCGTATCCCTCCTCGTTAGTCACTTAGCCTTCTAGGTTATCAGATCCATGGAGGAGATATTGCCGTGCATGTTTTTGTTACCCTGATTTTACTTAAAAATGGCCCTCAAAACGCAAGAGTAGTGATGCTGGAAATGCAGATATGCCAAAGAGAAGTCAAAAAGCACTGCTTTTAAGTGAAAAGGTAAAAGTTCTTGACCTAGATGGGAAGGGAGAGAACTGTATGCTGAGGCTGCAAAAATCTTCAGTAAGAACAAATCATCTATTCATGAAATTGTGAAGAAAGAAAAAGAAATCTGTGCAAGTTTTGCTCTACCATCCAAACTGCAAATGTTAAAACATCCTGGACAACGAGTGCTTCATTAAGACAGAAAAGGCATTTTCATGTGTGCAATAAGATATTTTGAGATACAAAGACCATACAACTTTTATTATAGCATATTGTTATAATTGTTCTATTTTGTCATTCATTATTAATCTCATTCAGTACTTAATTTTTCAATTGTTTTTTTAGGTGTATTATGAATAGAAAATAATGTGTGTGTGTATATATATATATACATATATATATATATATATATATATATAACATATATAGTATTGAATACTATCTGCAGTTTCAGGCATCCACTGGGGGTCTTAGAACATATCCTCTGATATGTTTTAATGGAGGGCTATGATATTTTGGGAGCTTGCCGGGTGGCTCATCAACCCTGATGTTCACTGGAAGGACTGATGATGAAGCTGAAGCTCCAATACCTTAGCCACCTGATGTGAAGAGCCAATATATTGGAAAAGACCCTGATGCTGGGAAAGACTGAGGGCAGGAGGAGAAGGGGGCTACAGAGTATGAGCTGACTAGATGGCATCATCGACTCAATGGAAACGAGTTTGAGCAAACTCCAGGAGATGGTGAAGAAAAAGGAAGCCTGGCATGCTGCAGTCTATGGGGTCACAAGGAGCTGGACATGACTTAGTGACTGAACAACAACAGCACAAAATATGGTGCAAAGGTAGAGAATCTGCCTGACAATGCAGGAGACATGGGAGCTGTGTGTTGGTCCCTAGGTTGCAAAGATTTCCTGGAGAAGGGTACGGCAACACACTACAGTATTCTTGCCTGGAAAATACCATGGACAGAGAAGTCTGGCAGACTATAGTCCAGAAGGGTTACAAAAAGTTGGATACAATTTAGCAACTGAGCATATAGCACATTATATTTTGGAGCTATGTTTTGAAACATAAGTAGATAATTGACTGTATACTAAATAGCTTCAAGCCGTCATAGCTGATGGATTAATCAAATGATTGGTTTATATGTTTATTTACCTATCTTACAGTCTTCTTTCCATAGGAGGCTATTTTCAGTGTACTTGCCTAGAGCAATATCTTTTCTTTTCCTCATTCTTATTTATTTCTTTTAATTTATTATAGACTAGGAAATCAAGTAACATACATCAGGTCAACACAAGGATCAAAAATTAATTAAAATCTCAGTGGCCATTCTAATGGCTCTGTTACAAGTAAAATGCAAGTGTTTTAATTTGTATTCTTTATGATATGTATTTTAGATGCTGTTAGTATTTCTTGGCTTAGCTGCATTCCAACTATGAGATGGTGGTGATTTAGCCACTAAGTCATGTCCAGTTCTTGCAACTCCGAGGACTGTAGCCCACCAAGCTCCTCTGACCATGGGACTCTCCAGGCAAGAATACTGGAGTGGGTTGTCATTGCCTTTTCCAAGGGATCTTCCCAACCCAGAGATTAAACTTAAGTCTCTTACATCTCCTGCAACTGCAGATGGTTTCTTTACCACTCGTGCCACCTGAGAAGCCTTCTAGCCTATAATATGTCATTTTATCTTGTTTCAGACTCTATTCACTAGATCATTTTCAAATATCAATGCATATAATTTTAAAATTAAGAAATTAACTCATGATTATACTACCAAAAGTTCAATCCTGGAAGTTTATAAGTTAGATAAAATTGCAATAAGCTTTAAAGACAGCATTTAGCCAGCACTCTTGAGTCATTTAGATTTTGTCAGAACATTTCACAAAGCTTTATAGGTAGCTTTTTCATACTAAAAATACTAGACATTTAACTTTTTTAAAGCTATCTTGTGTGTTCTGTATAAAGCATGGAATTGCAGTGGCACAGGAATTTTACAAATAATCAAGCAAAAACAGCTTAACTAAACTTTTCAAATCTTCAAAAGAATTTTACTCTGGTTTATAATAGAAGTGCCCATAGATTCGCAGTCACAGCAAGATGGTTGAGCACTGCAGTAATACCATTCATATTCATAAAATAGGCTTTTCCGTGGTAAAGATGGCTTCACATTCCCTGTCATAACAAAGAAGAATTGCCAACTATTTATTTCAGTGTTCCTAATTGTTGTCAAAATGTGACCTGAAACTCTGACACAGAATTTTTCAAAGTCAGGCTTGCACAAGGCATGCGCATTTATCAATGTTTATCCCTCATTCACCTAGGCTGCAGCACTTGTGAAGGTCTGTTTTTATTTAATTCTCAAGATTTTGTTGTTAATGGGAAAGCTGTCTCATAAATTAGGGAAGTGCTCAATTACAAGCCTGACAGAGATTGATTTTTGTTCTGCTATTGGTCACTACCAGCAAGTGAAGGCCACAGAAACCACAACTCCAACTAATGCCCGTCACTTCAAAGGTAATACTGGAACAAGCATTCCTCAGGAAGGGAGAGAGCATTGGCAAGCATAGGCATGCTGTTTCGTGTTCTTTAGTAATGACCTGAACAAGTACATCCTGCTGCCTGGTTATATGTGTTCACATGATAGAATATTGTAACTTTAAAAAGTTTGCATATAGATTTTACAAAAACAAAAGTAGACAAAGACTTAACCATCCAAAGTAAAACATGAAAATATATCTTATAAGATTTGATACTTTGTATAAAATAGATAAGGCTTCCTTGGTGGCTCAGCTGGTAAAGAGTCCCATTTGGGCCATGTAACTTCACAGTATTGATTCCTCATAAAGTAATATGTTGGATTTCATCTCAGTGTATCATCCTTTGGCCTTTCCTGGTGGCTTAGACAGAAAAGCATCTGCCTGCAATTCAGGAGATCTGGGTTTGATCACTGGATTGGGAAGATCCCCTGGAGAAGGGAATAGTTACCCACTCCAGTATTCTGGCCTGGAGAATTCCATGAACTGTATATATATAGCCCATGGGGTCTCAAAGAGTTGGACAGTACTGAGTGACTTTCACTTTCATAAAATAGATAACTAATGAGAACCAACTGTATAGCAGAGGGAACTCTACTTGGTGCTCTGTGTGGACCTAAATGGGAAGGAAATCCAAAAAGGAGAGGATATATGTATACATACAGCTGATTCACTCCGTTGCATGGTAGAAACTAACACAGCATTGTAAAATAATTATACTCTAATCAAAAAAAAAAAGATTTGAAGTTGTAGCCACCACATTGGACTCTGCAAAATAAAATGGTTCCTGAATGATAGATATGAAGACTCAAAATGTGAACTTTAAAGTAACTTAGTTCAGCTAAATATCATGAATTCTTTTCTGAAACTCATTCAAAGTAAGATTCAATCAACTAGAACCGTAAAATAATCTTAAAATAAGCTATAATAAAGAAATGTCTGAATTCTAATCATTGAAGAAGAAATGTTGGTATTTTAAAAATGTGATTTTTTCCTTTGGCTTTAGGATAAACAATTCATTTGCATAAACTTTCTCTTTCTTTTTTTAATATCTAAGATGACTTGATATTAAAATACTTATTTAATGTATTTAGAAAAATCTAGGACATGACTGAGCGACTTCATTTTCACTTTTCACTTTCACGCAGCAGAGAAGGATGTGGCGATCCACTCTAGTGTTCTCGCCTGGAGAATCCCAGGGACGGAGATCTTGGGAACTAACAGCCTTAGGTTATACAAAGTGTCTAGATTATTCAAGATATTAAGTGGCTGAACAAAACACACCCTAAATATGAAATCTTTCTCCTTAGGATTAAAAAGGACATTAAAAAATATGTAACTATTGTGTCATTTTAGTGTTCTGACATGTATTTCTGTTAGCTATCACTTGGGCTTCATATTCAGGTTGTATATATATATATATATAAGTAAAGGTAAGGTTTATATAAAACTATTAATTTATATCTCTTCTCATACATTCCCCTAAGTTAAAAGCTTATTTAAATGCATCAAATCCACTGAAAGATCTGAAATGGATAAACATCTCAGATTTTTCTATAAAAATTCTAACTGATCTATATTTTTAATAATATGAAACAACACAATGCCTATGTTATTTAGAGTTTCAGAGTTTGTGTTTGTTTTTGATTGAGCAATATAGTGCTAGTATATTTGTGTTGTGTAGACAATAAAACTTAACAATGTTTCCCTGGAACTGAAATACACAGTTCAGACTTTTCTATGAGAAAGGAATAAAATCAATTTTCTTAGGAGCAAATATAAACTGAAAGTGCTTACAAGAGAAATAAAATGGTAATGCCCTAAAATTTCAAGTTCTTTTCTTTTTAAAGTAACATCACAGAGTCTTGGGATTATTATTATTATTATTATTTTTTCTGCTTCGTGATGTTTTCAGTTACCTAAAGGCAAGCCTGCAAGCCTGGAATATACATCGACTGTGACTCTGTTTTATAAACAGTCTTCATGGAATAGCACATTTGTTGGGAGCCGAGGATGAATATCACTATAGTTATTAAATTACTGTTCTTTAAAAACATTAGACAAATAACAGGAAATCACGCTGTGCAGCAGGATAATATAATAAAGCTTCAATTATAAGAGTTATGTACAATAAGTGAGCCTCTAAATGGCAAAGTTGAAAGTGGCCTTTTATTGTAACTTAACATTTTCATGGTTTAGAACTTAAATCACTGTTTCTTTAGCAAAAAAATGTGCGCCTATCTATATAGTACATGTAATTTTCTATAAACCTATAGTACAATAGCATTTGAGGAAATTTACTCTGTAGTTTAATTTAATGAATGCTATTTACAGCTGCATTTCATTTTCTAGTCACTGAACATTTTATTAGCTGTGACAGTTACCAAGGACCCAAGTATCATGCCCCTGTCAGACTTAAACATACTTTGTAGACCATGATTTCAATTCTCTGATAGTGAGTGGTTAAGACTCTGTGTTCCCAATGCAGAGGGCCAGGGTTTGATCCTTTGTCAGGAAACTAGATCTTTCATGGCTCAAATAAGAGCCCACATGCTATGTCGCAGCTAAAGACTCCACTTGCCATGTCACATAGGCATTGAATAGAGTGATAAGGTTATACATACCATACTTCATAAGCAGGAGTTTAGGACATGTAAAAATTCCTCAGAAGTTTATTCATTCTCATTTATTTAATCTAGCAATGATTAATCCCTTGATTACCTTTAATTATTTCATTGGCTAACAAAATCCTTCAACAATCATCTCAAATATCATTACCTCTTTGAAGATATTCTCACTCTCATTGCAAGAGTGATTTATTTATTCACTACTCCAGTATCTCCACATTTTGTGACAACTTCAAAGGATATCATCATAATAGCTCTCATTCTTGATCATTGATTCTGTGCCTGACATGTGTGTGTTACTACATTTGTTTCAACAACCTCATATATAGAGGTAAGATCTAATGATATTAATTAGATAAATATTCTCTAATTAATAAGATAAATACTCTCCTTTCACAATGAGGAAGACTTACAAAGGCTAACCTGTAAATTTGTCAGCTGAAAAGTGACGAAGCTTGGCCTATATTCCATGTCTTTCTAATTATACAGTTAATTCTCTTCTCTATTGTTTTTACTTTACTCACAGATACAAAATCATGTAGATTTAGTTCAAAGTAATGTGATTCATAAAGTAATGTGAGTCTATGTTAGGGACATGCTTTTCTTCAGATTGTCCATTTAAAAAACACCACCCGCTCCTGCCCCCTCCCCAAAATAACTTATTTTATCCATACACAAATAGGATGAATAACTTTCTAGAAGCTCCCTTCCAGAGACTTGTATGAGAAATTGGCAGGGAAGGTAGGGAAAGAACATCGGTATGTGTGGCGGGTTTCACTATTTGCCTTATTTTTCACTCCTTGATTCATAATATTTTGCCATGGACTCATCATAGATGAGATGGAAATAGATTGGAAATAATGTGTCAGTTTTGAGGAATAGTAGTAGGTGATGGGCTCTTTGGTTGTAATGTATTTATAGGTTCTATAGATTTATTAAATTTTTAAGGTCCGTTAAGAGATACTATTTGTTAGTTTTTTCTTTTTTGTTTTTGAGAAGGCAATGGCACCCCACTCCAGTCCTCTTGCCTGGAAAATCCCATGGACAGAGGAGCCTGGTGGGCTGCCGTCCATGGGGTCGCGAAGAGTCTGACAGGACTTCACTTTAACTTTTCACTTTCATGCACTGGAGAAGGAATGGCAACCCACTCCAGTGTTCTTGCCTGGAGAACCCCAGGAACGGGCGAGCCTGGTGGGCAGCCATCTATGGGGTGGCACAGAGTCAGGCACAACTGAAGTGACTTAGCAGCAGCAGCAGTTTTTTTTTTTTAAATAACAAAAATAGGAGAGTTCCAACATATTTTTTTCAATATGTTTTAATTTTGTGTGTCTATAAGTTTTTCAGTAGCTTGTAATTTTTTTGGGGGGGGTAAGGGGCTATTGTTCTGTCTAAATAGGCTCATCATTTTTTTAAGTTATTTTAATAATTGCTTTGTTTGTTAAATGAGCAGTGGCCCCTAGGAAAAATGTGGAATGTATATCTGAGTTTGTCATTGTATAAGTAAGTCTCTTTTTATTAGATTTCAGTTCAGTTGAAATGGTAATCCACTCCAGTATTCTTGCCTGGAGAATCCCATGGACAGAGAAGCCTAGTAGGTTACAGTCCATGGAGTCGCAAAGAGTCGGACACGACTGAGTGACTTCACCTCACCTCAGTCACTCAGTCATGTCCATCTCTTTGCGACCCCATGAATCGTAACATACCAGGCCTCCCTGTCCATCACCAGCTCCTGGAGTTCATTCAGACTTGCTTCCATTGAGTCAGTGATGCCATCCAGCCATCTCATCCTCTGTCATCCCCTTCTCCTCCTGCCCCCAATCCTCCCAGCATCAGAATCTTTTCCAATGATTAGGGGTGTATTTATCATAAAAGTCCTTAATGTTGTAGGCTGGTCTTTTGGTCTTTTATATGGGTAGCTTTGAATATTTTGATACATTTTTGGTACTTTGGTTTGGGAAATTTTGGTAATTTGGTAAGAGATTTTTGTATAGGCCAGGATTTGGGCCATAAGTGTTTGGAAATAATAGTAATATTGGATCTAGTATCAAGGAGAACAGAAAACCTTTTATCATTAATTTTGATATTTATATTTGGTTGGGCATATTTAGATACCAATGAAGACACTTACTCCTTGGAGGAAAAGTTATGACCAACCTAGATAGTATATTCAAAAGCAGACATTACTTCGCCAACAAAGGTCCGTCTAGTCAAGGCTATGGTTTTTCCTGTGGTCATGTATGGATGTGAGAGTTGGACTATGAAGAAAGCTGAGCACTGAAGAATTGATGCTTTTGAACTGTGGTTTTGGAGAAGACTCTTGAGAGTCCCTTGGACTGCAAGGAGATCCAATCAGTACATTCTGAAGGAAATCAGCCCTGGGATTTCTTTGGAGGGAATGATGCTAAAGCTGAAACTCCAGTACTTTGGCCACCTCATGCAAAGGGTTGACTCACTGGAAAAGACTGTGATGTTGGGAAGGATTGGGGGCAGGAAGAAAAGGGGATGACAGAGGATGAGATGACTGGATGGCATCACTGACTCAATGGAAGCGAGTCTGAATGAACTCCAGGAGTTGGTGGTGGACAGGGAGGCCTGGCGTGCTGCGATTCATGGGGTCGCAAAGAGTCAGACACGACTGAGCGACTGAGCTGAACTGAACTGATGTCTATAAGGATTGTTTTTGATCTGTATTGTTGAACCCATTTGTCCGTACATTATTAGAGGAGTTAATAAAAATGTAAGGCAAAAGAAGTAATTAAGCAATTTGTCTCCCTTTTGAATTGTCATAGAATTTGAAATGACATCATAATTTGAATCTTTTTTTTTTTGTAATTTAAATCAATTATTTCAGGGTGAACAGTAATTTTTTTAGAAGCCAAACTAGATTGGCCAAATAAAAGACTGAAGTTTTGTGGGGGCAGGGGTCTAAAAAGTCTAGTACGTATTTTAGAAGGGACTGTTTGAGGGTAAAGGAAAAAACCATTTAGGGCTGGTATATTGACGGCAGCACTGTTGGATATTGAGGCTTTGAGGGAAAAGATAGAATTTACCCCTAGTTTTTGTTGTAGGGGACCTAGGGGGTCCTCTGTTTGGAGTTTTTGGAATAGGTTTTTTTTTTTTCAACATCAAATTTAGATTTACAATTTTGGCTCAATGTATTCTTCTATGGCAGCGAGGGTGAATTTTTGGAGGTTTTTATTAGCCTTTTTAAGGTAGTCCCTTTTTAAATGGTCTTTATTTCTACATGTAAAGCATCTATGTTTTAAAAAAGGTGGTAGCCATTGTTTTAGCTAGCATTTGTATCTTTTGAGCTTTTGATCCTAGATTGTGATAAGCCTTTAAATAATCAGGAATAGTCTCAGTCTTACAAATTATAGTGACAGCTTTTTGACATGCTTGATTTGCATTTTCATAAGCAAGTAATTTTTCTTGCTGTTTATTGGCCTTTTGTAAAGTTTTGTCATCTAATTCATAATCATGTAATAAGTATTTTGTCTGTTGTTGACTATTAGGAGGGCTAGAATTTATCTCGAAATGGCCAGAAATCAGTTGGAATATTCTTGTTTTTGTTGTTAAACATTCCCCGACAATTTCCAATCCAATAGCTACCTTTCTGTTCCTTGACTTTGAGCTTGCAGATGTGACTTGTTTTGGCCAATGATAAATAGGCACATGTGATAGTTTTCTAGTTTCATGCCTGAGTCAAGTTCACACATGTCTCTCTCTGCTTCCTGACTTGCACTGTTGTCACTGCCAGAAGGAGAATATACCTTGGGTAGCCTGTTAATTACAGAGGATGCTGAGTAAAGTTGTCTAGATGGACATGCGCTATTTTGTGCTTAATCGCTCGGTCATGTACGACTCTTTGGAACCCCATGGAATGTAGCCCACTAAGCTCCTCTGTCCATGGGATTCTCCAGGCTGGAATATGGAGTGGGTGGCCCTGTGCTTCTCCAGGATATCTTCCCAACCCGGGGATTGAATCGCAATTGATCCCAGCTGGCCCACAGACATGTGAACAATATTAGATGACTGTTCCTTTAATTCACTGGATTTTGATATATTTTGTATTTGTTATGCAGCAATGTCTGTGACTAAATCCTCATGTGTAGAGAAAGAATCATATTGAGTTAGTGCTAGTTTAACGCTATTCTTGGTGAAGAAAATATAGTATTGTATTGGTCAGTAAGACATTCCCAACATGATAGTTTGATTTCTATTATTTCTAAACATTATCTTGATAAGCAGGATAAAGTCACTGAGCTCATAATAATTAGGAAAATGCTTTAATGATCAGATTTAATCTTCTACTTCTGATATAATAAACTTAAAGGAGTTATATCAATAAAGACTGGCTGGGCTCTTGTGGGTATAATGTGATGGGAAGGTCTGAGGAAAGTGGTACTGTAATGGACTACTGTGTCACTGTGTAACATTCTTCCTTTAATGACGATAGGTGTGTGCTAAGTTGCTTCTGTCATGTCTGACTCTTTGTGATCCTATGGACTGCAGCTCACAGGCTCCTCTGTCCATAGAACTCTCCAGGCAGGAATACAGAGTGGGTGGCCATTCACTTCTCCAGGGAATCTTCCCAACCCAGTGATCAAATCCAGGTCTTCTGTATTGCAGGCAGATTCTTTACCATCTGAGCCATCAGGGAAGCCAAAGGATGATATCCTGAGACTAAATCCAACATGTTCTTTTATAAGAAATCAATATTGTGAATTTACATGGCCCAAAGGGGACAGTAACATGGCCATTGTTCTCTGTATCTTCTAGCTACATCATGAATCTAACTCACAGAATTTCCAGTAAATAACTCTCAAGAAATAGAACTGATAGGTTCCAGTGCATAAAGTTCTCATGATAGATTCCCGTATGACCATAGCTTAGGTTCAAGAGAAGACAAAGGAGGTAAAAGTGCTTTCTTTGGCCCAAGAGGTGCCTCTTAAATTCGAGATGTAAAAGAGAACATCTGCCTGATGTTTGGCTTGCCTTTCAAAACAGCCCAGCTGCTGCTGCTAAGTCGTTTCATTCATGTCCGACTCTGTGCGACCCCATAGACGGCAGCCCACCAGGCTCCCCCAGACCTGGGATTCTCCAGGCAAGAACACTGGAGTGGGTTGCCATTTCCTTCTCCAATGCAGGAAAGTGAAAAGTGAAAGTGAAGTCACTCAGTCGTGTCTGACTCTTAGCAACCCCATGGACTGCAGCCCACCAGGCTCTTCCATCCATGGGATTTTCCAAGCAAGAGTAAAACAGCCCAGAAATCCTGCTAAATGTCTCTGGCCAGCTTCCTCTGTAATCATCCCAGCATTTATTCTAAAGCTTCATTATTATTCTGAGACTTCTTTGGTTTCCCACTCCTCTCCTACTCAAAACAATGACTTTTGTTTTTATTTCACATAGAAAATGGAGGTTACATGAACTACCTCAATTTTCTTCCCTTCCATTTGTATACCTATTAGCATTGGCACCAATCTCAGGAATTCTTCCTATACAAAGCTTCTCCTCTAATGCAATGCTAATTTATTCCCATGAGCTCTTGATTCCTGAGTCCTCGACCTTTCATTGTCCACTGAATCTTTTAGTATACAAGCATGCTGACATATCGTTCACCTTCACACACATTCCAACCCACTCTCCTCTCTAGCTATCTTTATACAACTCTGTTTTTTAATCAAACTTATAGAAAGATTAATTTCCAGTTTAAGCCTTAATGGTGTTATTCATTCCGACTAATTTTCCACTAGACACACCACAAAAGTCAAACAAAATACATAAATTGTTTAGAAACATTATAGTACTAACACAAGGAAGATTTGAGGAAGCATAATTTTGAAAGGAAGAGGGCACACAGAAGTCAGTTTTTCCACTAACATCTGCTTTTTACCAGGGGTAATTCACCACTTTTTGTTGTAGAAGAATAAAATTACTCTGAAAGGAGGCAGATTCTCTGTGCTGAGGAGACAAATGTTAGTTAGGGGCTGCCAAAGTAGCTAGTACTGGAGGAGAAAACCCTACTGAGGAGGAAACTGCAGAAATGAAACATTATTTGGCAATAAAAAGAACAAAGCATTCACATGATATACACCATGCATGTTATAACTCATCTAGTACCAACTAAGATAATATTTAATAAAAATTCCAACAAGAAACTGGAAAAAAAGAGAAGAATAAAATAAAAGATACTGGAATAATCCTAAAGTAATAAATAAAGGAGAAATGATAAAGGACAAAATAACAAGAGGAGGAAAGGAGAATAAGAAAGAAACGATTTTTAAATCACTGTTAGTACTTACATGAAATGTAAATTGAATAAATATCGATAATACAGTTAAATGCCAAAGACTGTCAGACAGAATAAAAAAGCAAAATCCAAATATATGTTGTTGATAAGAAACATATGTTAAATATTAGGGCAAATAAAGATTTAAGAAGAATATTAAGCATAAAAACCTTAACAGAAAAAAGCTAGGACAGCTATCTTAACTGTAGAAAAAAGTGTACTTAAGGCAAAATTATTATAAGATACAATGATAGCATTTGATTTTGAGAAAGGTAACTCAATGGAAAGAGTAATTCTAAATTTACATGTATCTACCACAGTCATAAAACTCATAGAACAGAAATTTTTAACAACAAAAATAGAATTAGACAAATTGACAATCCTATTTAGACAGTTAAATTCACTTGTCTCAGTAATTGAGAATGAAGAGCAGAAAATAAGATAGTAAGATTAAAGATGACTTGAGAAACACAAATAATCAATTTGAACTAATTATCATATATCAAACACTATATCCAACAGTGACAGATTACTTATTCTTTTTAAGTATGCAAAACACATTTATCTGGTTTGCTATAGTAAGCGAGTGTATATCAAACTGATAAATGAAGATAATGGGATTAAAATACTTTAATAATCAAAGAAAGTAATAAAAAGAAATTATAGAAAAAAATATGAAATAAATATAAAACAAAAAAGATGTAAAAGATACTGGTAATTTCATAAAATTATATAGTAATTATATAAAATATAAATTGGATAAATGATTCAATGTTCACAAGTAGGAGTATTTATTGCTTTTAACATGTCAGTTCTATCTCAGCTGTGTTAAAGAATCTATACAACCCCCCACAGAAATTACATGTGCAGACCAACAAATTGTTCTATTATTTATACAGAAAAGCAAAGGGCCAAGCATAGCTAATATGATATTGAAAAGCCATCAGTAAAGGAAGACTATGCTACCTGATTTAAAGAATTACTATAAAGTATAGTTACAGCAGTTAAGATAGTATTGTACTGATGCAAGAATAGACAAAAAGACAAAGAAATCAACATATACAATGTGAAACAGATATATTCACATACTGCCATCTGCAAAACAGCTGTGAACAACTTTTCTATAAATGATGTTGGTTCCTTGAGATTTCTATATGGGAAAAACACAATCCATACATGATATTATGAACAAAAGTCAATCGCAGATGGATTGTAGACTTCTATGTAGAAAGCAAAACAATGACGCTTCTAGAAAAAAATGGCAAATATCTCCATAATCTTGAACTGGGCAAAATATAGTAAATATTACCCAAGAGTATTAATAATTTGAACTTTGTTAAAAGTAAAATTAAAATTACTCCTCTTAAAAACACCATTAAGTGATAGACAAGTCATGTTATGGAAAAAAATATTTGTGCTACCCATGTTGAAAAAGACACTCAGAACACATACAGAACTTGAACAAACCAACAAAAAGACAGAAAACCAAGTTTAAAAAATGATCAAAAGATTTAATTGTGTATTTCACAAAAGAATGCTAAAATAATTAGGCTTCAGAAAGATGCAAATTAAAACTACAGTGAATTAGAATATATAACTGCCAGACTGGCTAAAATGGAAAAGATGGAAAACAGTAAATGCTGGCAAAGATATAGAGCAACTGTTTTATTGACAGAATGTAAATTAGTACAACTTTAGAAAACTTTATGCTTTTCTATTAATGTCAAATGTATGTCTACAGGATGATTTAACAATTTCTTTTTAGATATAAGCCTTCCCTGGTGGCTCAGAGGGTAGAGTGTCTGCACAAAATGTGGGAAACCCAGGTTCAATCCCTGGGTTGGAAATATTGCCTGGAGAAGGTAATGGCAACCCACTCCGGTACTCTTGCCTGGAAAATCCCATGGATGGAGAAGCCTGGTAGGCTACAGTTCATGGGGTCACAAAGAGTCAGACATAACTTCACTTTCATTTTTTAGACATATACCAAAGAGAAATAGGCACACAACTCTCAAAATATATGCACAATAATGTTATTAGTAGCAAAGATTGTAATAACTGAAAACTGATCGTCACTTTAACAATGAAAAACTTTTCACCAACAGGACTAAAAAAGTGGTTATACGTTTTCAAGTATATTCATACAATTGAATACAATGAAATGCAAAACAGTAAATTATAGTTACATGCAACAACAGGGGTGAATTTTGCACTCAATGTTTTAGAGAAAGAAGCTAGATACAAAATAGTATGTTTTATATGATACCATTTGTATGAAGCTGAAAAACAAGCAAATATAACCCATGATGATAGAGAACAGTATAGCGGTTGTCTTCTTGAGGTAGGTGGTTATGACTGAATAAAGACACAATAGAACCTTCTGAGGAGCTGGAAATTTTTTGTCTTGAACTGAGTGACTGTCACACAAGTGTATCTGAACATAAGTGTTCACTGAGCCTTTCCCCTGAAGTACTCTCTCTCTCTCTTTCTCCCTCTCTCTCATTCTCTCACAATGGCCACTTCACTACATGCTGCAACCAGCTTTACCCCTCACCACTCTGCTAGTTACGTCCATCAATCACAACCCTTTGCCAAATACAATGAATATTTCATTTTTGTGCTTTTCCATTTTTAAATTTATCTTTAGTTAGAGGATAATGCTTTACAATGTTGTGTTGGTTTCTGTTGTACAATAACGTGGATCAGTCATAAGTATACATACATTCCTTCCCTCATGAATCTCCTTCCCAGTCTGGCCTCCATCCTACGTCTCTAGGTCATCACAAAGCACTGGACTGAGCTCCTTGTGTTGTACAGCAACTTCCCACTTAGCTATCTATTCTACACATGGTAATGTATGTGTTTCAATGCTATTCTATCAATTCACCACATCCTCTCCTTCTTTCACTGTGTCCACAATTCCATTCTCTACATCTGTGTCTAATCCTGTCCTGCATGGATATTTTTAAATTCCAGCATTCCTTTACATCTTTGCTACTGCATTTCATATCATTTATTGTCCTTTTGTCCCTTACTATTTCTCATTCACCACCGGTCTCTGCTGTCTCCATGCCCTTTCATGTTCTGTCAAAAGAGTTGACTATGGTTTCCAGTAGCACAGAGGTTGCCTTGGTACATATGATTTCAAAATGCCTGCTCTGGGCAGATGGTTTAGAAGAATGCATTTGCTCTGAACAAATGAATTAGCAAGAGGACCTCTATTGGATTCAGCCAATTGTGCTGCAGGGAAGATGGCCTTTCCAGTGAATAGACAGACACCTTTCAGCCTAATTTTCCTCCTTCCTTGGCGAGGAGCCCTTATGTAGAACTTCACCTGGATAACTCTTCCTTGTGATAGCTTGCCTTGAATAAATTTGTTAAAATCCTTCTCATCGTGTGTCTCAGTTCAAGTGTGGACTTCTCTGTGATATATCCCCAGCCTTAAGCAGCCTGGCACAGGCATCCACTGGCTCATTGCATCCTGCCATCCTCCAGTAGAGTGGGGAACACATTATAGTTATCTGCATGTCTGACTCCAACCAGGACGGTCATATCTAAGGGCAGAAAATGCATCTTTCCAAATTTGTAAATTTAGTAACATACACCTAATGGGCTTCCCAAGGAGCGCAAGTAGAAAAGAAGCTGCCTGCCAATGCAGGAAATGTCAGACGCAGGTTCGATCCCTAGGTCAGGAAGATTCCTAGGGGGAGGGCACAGCAATCCACCCCAGTATTATTGCCTGGAGAATCCCACTGGACAGAGGAAACTGGCAGACTACAGTTCACAGGGTCACAAAAGTTTGGACACGACTGAAGAGATTTAGCAAAAATGCACGCACACCATAATGTGGCCTATACAAAAAAAAAAAAAAAAAAACAGTAAAAAATATATGCTGAATAAATGACTGAATAAACCCAGTAGCAAATGAAGTCAAAATAATATCAACATGAATTATGTGGTAATTGAAATGACACATTCAGAGCCACATTTGGAAAACTGAAAAGTTCAGAGGTTTTGAAAGTCAATGGATTTACACAGAATGTGTGCTATGCTGTGCTGTCACTGCAGCTGTGTCTGCCTCTTTCTTACTTCATGGACAGTAGCCTGCCAGGCTCCTCTGTCCACAGGATTCTCCAGGCAAGAATATGGGAGTGGGTTGCTATGCCCTCCTCCAAGGGAGCTTCCTGAGCCAGGGATCAAACCCGCATCTCTTAATCTCTTGCATTGGCAAGTGAGTCTTTACCACTAGCGCCACCTGGAAAGCCCTTACATAGAATAAAAAAGTTAATTTTAGTCCTTTTAAACATGAGGCCTCTATAAATCATTTATATCTATTCAGTATATATTTATATAGTCTTCTCCTATTTTATAAACTAAATAATGTTGGGTTCTATTTATCTTTACTTGTCTTAGGATGAGTCCTTTGGACTGCAAGGAAATCAAATTAGTTAGTTAGTCTTAAAGGAAATCAACCCTGAATATTCATTGGAAAGACCAATACTGAAGCTGAAGTTCCAATACTTGGGCCACCTGATGCAAAAAACCAACTCTTTGGGAAAGACCCTCATGCTGGGAAAGATTGAGGGAGGAAGAAAAGGGGGTAAGAGAGGATGAGATGGTTGGTAGGCATAACTGACTCAATGAACATAAGTTTGAGCAAACTCCAGGAGATAGTGAAGGGCAGGGAAGCCTGTTATGCTGCAGTCCATGGGATCACAAAGAGTTACACATGACTTAGTGACTGAACAACAAAACTGACAATTTAAAGAACTTGATGGGCATATAAAAGTAAGGCAGTATAATTATCTCTCTTCAGATACTGCAGCAACAAAATGCCATATAAAATTCACTCACCCACCCCCAAGCATTCCTATCTTAAGTTTCAACACTACACACAGTGACATAGAAATATACAATGCCATAGAAAGTGAGATTTTGAAGAAATTTTGCAATATTTCAGGAATTTACATTTTGAATTTCATTTCTGCAGTGATTACTATGAATAAATTCATCTTTATAATTTTGAAAAATTCAAATAATTAGGTGAAATAATTTTGTATGAGCTCATTTGTTATCTAAGACAGTGTGCCAGACACTGTGGGTGACATATAAGAATAAATAAGTTATTAAAGCATTTTCCATTTGCAGTGTGGGAAAGGCAAACAGCTACACCAATGATTTGAGATGCAGACATTACTTAGTTTGCCCTCTGTGACATCCCCTACCAGCAGTGGAAGTCTGGCAGACTGTACCACCACCAGGTTTTAAGAAGTATAAAAAAATAACTTTTAAAAGAAGATGACCATTTAACTATCATTTTTAGGGAAAAACCTAGTCATTGTATGCTTTTATTGGATACTTGAATTCTTGGTCAAAAGAGTTCTGAAGAAAGACTTATTAGTAATAGAGTTTTTCCATTAATGACATTCTCGTACCTAGCTCTTTTCCCCCAGTATAGGTCAAACAGAGAAACTTACTTTCTGAATCATTACTGCAGTTCACACTCCTCAGTTCATACATCATGCGCTATCTCGGGGGAATTCAGCTCTCAGTATCACTGCTGTGGCTCTTCACTTACCTGGCTCTTCCATTTGTACTTATGCTGGGACATGTGCGTGACATCTTTTCAGTGTGAAATGATTATTTCCCTCTCACTGGCTCTTATTCTACTTCTACTTTTACCTCTCATGTTCAGAATTCTTAGCCTTCTTGAGCAGATGAACTACAGCAATTTCTCCTCTTCTGAAAGTTCTACATTTTGAGGTGCACTCAGCCACAGAATTGCAATGGGACACAGATGTGAAAGTTGAGGGTGTAGAGGGGTTTGAGACGTCTCCTTGTCCATCCTGCTCTCTCAGGAAAACAACCCACGTGTTCACAATATTCAATCTTTCTTCTCTCACTAGAAGTGCAACTTACTAAAAATATATGCTTTCTTTTTAACTCCGGATGAAGGGAAAGAGAAAGAAAGAAGAAAGTAGGAGCTAAAAGACCCATTTTTGTCAACTTATATAAAGAAAATTAAGTTTTAGGAAGAGATTTTCCTTGGAAAGAAACAAGAAGATGTTTATTAGGCTTCTTTGTGTTGTCTGCCATTTAAAAAATGACGTCATTATGATTGTATTTAAGTAGCTGACCTGTATTTTATATAGGAAAATAAATTAAGAGTCATAATTGGGTTACTTTCAAGTTTCTCTGAAATAGTGAGAGTGTTAATAATTTGAAGTTTAAGAATGAAGTGAGATTCCCAGTTGAAATAACGACATTTTGCTTAAAATTTTTTTAACTTCTATCCTGTTTTGGTCTTGTTTTTAGCATATCATTTAAGGCTTTAGCCAAAGAATAGACATAACACTATTTGCAAGTGATAATAAAGACCTGACACATACTACTGGAAAACTGAAGGATAATTGCAAAGATGGTGTAAAAACAGAGCAATGGAATTAATTGCATGAATAAAGAAAGAATGGTTGTCATCTTGTCTGAGAACTGGAACAGGGAAGAGGAACAGTTTTGAAGGAAAGACATGTAGAGCTTGAAAGTTCTGCAGATCTCCTATAAGAAACATTTCATAATATTGCCAGAACACCAGTCAGAGAATTAAGAAGTGAGACACATCTAGAGATAGAGTTTCAATAGTCTTTGGCACAAAAGTGAAAGTTGAAATAGTGGCAACTGTTTGAATTTGCCAAACTAAAATGTGTAAGGGAAGAGAATATCGTGGAGGCAAAAATGAGAGGATAAATTAAGGAAAAAGGTCAGAGTTAGAAAGACAGTACAGTTATTTCAGATTTGTAGAAGGCAAGTGAGAGGAGTAATTGAAAGGAAAAGTTTCAACCTTGTTAATTTATGCTGATAGAAATTCAGAAAATGAGACAATAGGGGATAGATTGAGGAGGAATCATGGTATACGAAGTGTTAGTATAAGGAAAAGCTGAAATTCTTGAAGACTGATGGGATAAATTTGGGTAGAATAAACATGTACGACCGACAGAGGACATAATTGTAGAAGAACTCTAGAGAATATCCTGGTATAATTAACACAAATATAAAAACTTGTCTTGAAAAGAAGTGTGTTTTGTTGTTGTTTGTTTTGTTTTTACTTTGTTATTGGAAGAACAAGAGCAAAACTAATGGTGACTACATATAAGGAGAATTTACATAATAGGGGAAGACTTGAGATTAATTCTCATCCAGATTTTCAGTTCATTAGGAGTTGAAGGTAACTGTTCAAAGATATGTGATAATGTATGTAGTCCTTCAGTATCTCTCAATAGGGGATTGGTTCCATGACACCCTGAAGATACTGAAATTCAGATACTCAAGTCTCTTATGTGTTGACACAACATGTAATATTTACATATAACCTACACAATCCTCTCACATACTTTGAATCATTTCTAGAGTACTTGTGATACTTTGTGCTTGTTGTTGTGCTCAGTCATTTCTGACTCTCTGCGACCTCATGGTCTATAGTCTGTCAGGCTCCTCTTTCCATGAAATTCCAGGCAAGAATACTGGGGTGGGTTGTGAGTTCCTGCCCTAGGGATCTTCTGTCTCTTGCATTGCAAGGCAGATTCTGTACCACTGTGCCACCTGGGAAGCCCTGTAATATCTGCGGCTGCTACTGCTAAGTTGTTTCAGTCTTGGCCGACTGTGCGACCCCATAGACAGCAGCCCACCAGGCTCCCCCATCCCTGGGATTCTCCAGGCAAGAACACTGGAGTGGGTTGCCATTGCCTGCTCCAATGCATGAAAGTGAAAAGTGAAAGTGAAGTCGCTCAGTCGTGTCCGACTCTTAGCCTCCACCCATGGGATTTTCCAGGCAAGAGTGCTGGAGTGGGGTGCCATTGCCTTCTCTGCCTGCAATATCTAACACAGTGTAAATGCTATGTACATATTGCATTCACAGTAAAATAAGTTTTGTTTTTTGGAACTTTCTGAAAAGTTTTTGTTCTTCTTTTTTCTGAATATTTTTGATCCAACATTGCTTGAATCCATGGATGAGGAGCCCATGTATACAGGGCCTTGACTGTATATGTTGAGGCAAGATGACTGGAACAGCTGATGTGCAAAATGTGAGTAAAAATATATAGAGTAACTTTGAGGAACCAACTTCATGGGAAATAGATGGGGAAACAGTGGAAACAGTGTCAGACTTTATTTTTGGGGGCTCCAAAATCACTGCAGATGCTGCCTGCAGCCATGAAATTAAAAGACGCTTACTCCTTGGAAGAAAAGTTATGACCAACCTAGATAGCATATTCAAAAACAGAGACATTACTTTGCTGACTAAGGTCCGTCTAGTCAAGGCTATGGTTTTTCCAGTGGTCATGTATGGATGTGAGAGTTGGACTGTGAAGAAGGCTGAGCGCCGAAGAATTGATGCTTTTGAACTGTGGTGTTGGAGAAGACTCTTGAGAGTCCCTTAGACTGCAAGGAGATCCAACCAGTCCATTCTGAAGGAGATCAGCCCTGGGATTTCTTTGGATGAATGATGCTAAAGCTGAAACTCCAGTACTTTGGCCACCTCATATGAAGAGGTGACTCATTGGAAAAGACTCTGATGCTGGGACTCTGGTGCTCTGATTGGGGGCAGGAGGAGAAGGGAACGACAAAGGATGAGATGGCTGGACAGCATCACGGACTCGATGGACGTGAGTCTGAGTGAAATCCGGGAGATGGTGATGAACAAGGAGGCCTGGTGTGCTGCAATTCATGGGGTTGCGAAGAGTTGGACATGACTGAGTGACTGAACTGAACTGAATTGAAGATTGGTTAGCATGAATTTGGACTGTAACCAATTTAAATGCTTTGTGGTTATTTTTTTCCAAAAATACTTACAACTGCAAAGTCATGATTTTTTAAAAATTTGCATTTGAGTCCACTTAACATGAGCTGAAAACTTCAAAATCTGACAGAAAAACAAATGGAGTATGGAATCATGTAAGGCAAGGATAAGGAATGCTAACCTGTGTTAATGAAGAGAGTTAATAGCTTCAAAATCATAATAAAGCTCATTCAAAGGAATTGAATATTTAAGAAAAGGAAGTTTCAAATTAGTATGCAATTTTTCAAATATTTGTGGGTAATGGAAATTACAAAAATGTATGTTTATAACACATTTCGACAAAATTTTGTTTTTAGTAAAACCTGAGTGCTAAAAAGCTAACTTAGGAATGCATTGGAAATTCCTTGAAAAACAAGATAAAATGTAAAGGTGCTGGGGGAATGCTTATACAGCTTCCAACATTGTCCCATAAGTAAAAGAAAATGAAAAGAATGCCATGAATGTAAATGAGATTTACATTAATCCTGCCAAAAATCAAAGTACTCTGAACTCTCCCCAAAGTTGCCCTCAGAAGTGCTTGAAAGAAAAGAGGAGAGATAGCATACAAAGTAAGAGCAGATGCTAAAGCCAGACTGGAACAACAAACAACAAAAAGAAACCACTTTCAGATGACACATTACTACTTGAGGGAGCAGAACTCGTAACTTCAACAGGAGGGACATTAAGCCATTTAGATAGAACAAGAAAAACAGGAAGCAGGCACAAGAGCAGAAGTTCTCAGTCTTTCAAATGAAAGCCTCCCAACCCCTGTTTCTATCTGATCAAGTAGACAGGAAGTGGCTTCTCTATGAGAGAGATCAAATACAATATTTTCTAGTTTTCATCCAGAATAAGAATTTTTATTGGTATATGCAACGGAGGAAGATGGGGTGGAAAACTGAGGGTATTTGCAAAGAAATAATTATTTTAAAAAGTTCATTACTTTTTAATGAATGAGTTTAACTCATTCATTGAGTTAAAGAAAAGGAAAAAAAAGAATGAAGCACATTGAGAAATGGAAAGAGCATAATGGAATCAATGGATTCTGCATAGACATAAAAGATTTTCATGAAAGAAAAACTTGCAAAATAGGAAGGAAAGAAGTTATGATTAAGAAGCGGAATTTTAACATGAACTGTTGACTTCATTTTTAAAAAATTAAATGCTAACATTTTTTTCTTAATAAATAATCTGTAAAAGCAAGAACAACTCTTTGTCATATATTTGTTGGCTTTCCCACAAGCTGGCTTTAAATGGCCTTACCTGGCACAGTGAATGGGTGAAAGTTATTGATATGCTATGCAGACATGTTCCCATATCACCAGAGAAATGGCTCACCAGTTGTGAAATAGCAAGAGGATAATGAATGCCATTACTGTTACTTAATGAATATATAAGCAAAGGTCATATAAGGGACACGATTGAGCGACTGAACTAAACTGAACTGAATATAAGGGAGAATCAAAGGCCGTTATTTTTAGGAGTCATGGGGAGAGGAGGAACTATTTGTACAGTAATCTAACATTGAGAGTTTTTGACATTCCACATTTCATCATGACACAGAATCAAATTTTGACTATTTGAGTTAAGCTTTATGTCTGTATAGGGAACTCTCATCTAGCACTTAAGACTCATGTGTGCCATGTGGTTATTTATGCTAATTTTTTATCTGTCTTTATTTCATCTTTTTTTTTTTTTTTTTTACTTTACAATATTGTATTGGTTTTGCCACACATCAACATGAATCTGCCATGGATGTATACGTGTTCCCAATCCTGAACCTACCCCCCCACCTCCCACACACACCATCCTCTGGGTCATCCCAGTACACCAGCCCCAAGCATCCTGCACCCTGCATTGAACCTAGACTGGCGATTCATTTCTTATATGATATTACACATGTTTCAATGCCATTCTTCCAAATCCTCCCACCCTCTTCCTCTCCCACAGAGTCCAAAAGACTGTTCTATACATCTGTGTCTCTTTTGCTGTTTCACATACAGGGTTATCATTGCCTTATGACCCAGCAATCCCACTGCTGGGCATACACACCGAGGAAACCAGAATTGAAAGACACGTGTACCCCAATGTTCACTGCAGCACTGTTTATAATAGCCAGGACATGGAAGCAACCTAGATGTCCATCAGCAGATGAATGGATAAGAAAGCTGTGGTACATATACACAGTGGAGTATTATTCCATCTTTCTTGCAGAAAGTTGATAGAACCAAACAGGTGGTCAGAAAACTGGAAGGGAAGTTGCAAAATTTAGGACTTTATAATGAAAGATTTTGAACCAAGATTTATTAGAGTTTTCAATGACTGACAGAGAGCAGCAATAAGGAGGGAGAGAGGGTGCTCCATTTGAGATTATGGGCCTCAAAGGAGGTTTTATATGACAAATCTAGAGCCTTGAAGAAGCCCTAGGGACTGGTGCATCTTCTGGAAATTAACTACTGAGCTGAAGTGAACAAGTTGCCCCCATTGAAAAAGGAGGTCAGGGGAGCAGTGACTTAAACCATCTTCCTTCAGTTAAATCATGGAGGTGGCAAAGATGAAGCTAAAAATAGGGAGAAGTTAACTGAGAACAGAAGATGTTTGTAGGAAGCTGAGGAGGTTGACGTTCAGACTAGATTTCAAGAAATAAGGCAAAGAGAAGCCTCGCATTTCCAGCAGTGACCATGCAAAACTGAGTTGGGAAGTATGGTAGGCGATCCCAGTAGTTGCTGACAGAAAAGTGGGTGATTGCTTCTAATGCAAGGCTCTATGCTCTAGCAGTTTACAGGGCAGTGGCTCCCCAAATCACTCTAGGCATCATTTTTCTAAAGGCCTCTAAATGGCACCTGGCATCTAAATATTCTCTTTTTATCAGCACTGAAGAATTAGTTGTCTTCTGTTCCCATGGGATTTGGTGGTTTTCTATATATATTTTAATATATTTTCATATTTTATATATTTTATTTTAATATATTTTATATAACAAATATATAATATGTATATTTTATATAAACATATAAATATATATCTTATATATTTATATGTATTGATGTAGTTGTACTTTTTCTTTGACTGGAAGGACAGTGTGCTTGATAAGGTACTTAGTCTTAGATCCAGGCAATAGTAAACTAGCAATTATAGACATAATAATAATAGTACACCAGGGACTTCTCTACTAGTTGCTAACATATACTTTTATTATGAATTATTTTATGTTAGACATTGTTTTGTTCCTTTGTCAATCAATCCGAAAATCAGTCTTCTAACTAAGTAATTGGGTTCTTCATCCAAGAAATTTGAAATGATGACTGAGGCTAAGAGGTAGCAAGTCCGTTTGTGCTGGTCTCCTAGTGAGGGAAGGTATTCACTAGGGCTACAGTCACTTGTCAGAGGTCTTGAGTGTTTGTTCTAAAGCCGAGATGAAATGAATCATTTTATTGGAGATTTAGGAGTACTGTCAATTTTTCTGATGACCGGGAACCAATTTAGCAAGGTAAATAGAGATGTAGATCATGTGTAGGTAAGTGGATAAGGCCACAAATAGTGACTGTAACAGCACTAAATCTCAAGGGCCTCCTACAATTACCTTAATCTAGGCATCATAAAATCAGGTTCAAGCATTTACTGAAAATCTGCCACGTGCTAGCCACAGTGCAAAGTGTCACCTCATCTCATCCTGGTAACAACTACCCTGTGAAGGATAAATGATTTGCCACATTTCACAACTGCGATTCAGGCCCTATGACTCTAAGTTTTGTATTTTTTCTATTATATATGGCTATCATTCAAGATCATAGGTTTTTTTTTCCCCCACAGTAGAAAACAAATAGATTCTTAGAGCTTAATAACATATTTATTAGCACTATTTCTTTTCTTTCTTTCTTTCCCTCTTTCATTTCCTCTCTTCCTTTCTTTTCTTCTTTATTCCAAAATGATAGTCCAGTACAAACAAATAGGTAAGCAGATTTAGACAAAGAGAGATTTATGGTACAAAATATTATCAAAATCATGAGTAAGATACATCAATTTGCTATTATTACAAGGGGAAGGGTTTTGAGCTCATGAGAAATCAAAGGAGGGTATGTGTGTATGTGTGTGAATACTGGGGTGTTGCCATTTCCTATTCTACTCCATGGCATCCTTCCCACACAGAGAGAAAACTCACATCTCTTGTGTCTCTTGCACTGGCAGGTGGATCCTTTATCATTGCACTACTTGGGAAGCCCCAAGGGAGAGAGAGAGAGTTTAATATGTGCCTTATAGTGTTTACTTGCTATACCATCATTTCCATTTCCTTTTGAGTTACTAACCAGAGTATGATAAAACATTAATATATACTTTCCATTGGCCCTAATACTCACTGGAACCTCAGCAAACTTTTTTGAGTAAATGAAAGAATAAGTGATTGGCTCAGAGTAACCATGAAATCAATTAATCGTCTCATGAAAATATAAAAATAATTTTAGGAATTAGCTCATAATTTTTTTTTTGTAATGGTTCACTCCCACCACTACACTAAAGTGGATATATCCCACAAAAATGTGGTTCATAAGTTAGCACTGCTCTGTACCTTTTTCTTTCTCAAATGCACCAGTCTCCCTCTGATTTTTCGTTTACCCAATGAAGAGATCCTTTATAAGAATTTTAGTCCTCAAGTGTATACATAAGATTGAACAAAAGGAAATTACCAATATTCAACCATATTTATTAAAAATAGTTACTTTACATACTGAATAACGTATTTTTATAATTTTTACCTCTCCAGTAAGCTGCCACCACTGGCCCTTCAAATATGACTGTATTTGAATGCATGCCCAGGTCCTTAATCTTGTATGGCTTCATTTTCCCAAACACTTAGATTCTCTAGCATTCACAAATGTTACGCAACAAACAATTTCTGGATGGGTCCATGAACAATCATATCAACTTTGATCAACTGTTGCTTTTCCTTTTTAAAGCTTAATAATGCCAGCAGCAAGAAGAATTTGTTATTCTCAGTTTTCTTTCTTGCAAATTAGGTAGAATATTCTGATCCAATATTAAATCTGCCACTTATTTAGAAATTTATTGAATTTAACACTTAGACAATAATTCTTTTCTTAGAAAGACAGTATTCAAATATATATATAGTCTTTGCAAGTTTTTGCAAAAGTTTACAATTGCCTTAATTCAATCAACATTATATTCAATACCGAAGCACAATCAGTACTTATTTTTAAACTTAAGTTAGGAAGATCGACAATGTAGCTTCTTTTAGAGCTTATAAGGATCTTCCAAGACAAAATAGCATTTACTCAGGGAGACAAAAAGAAAATTCCCTTACAGCATTTTTGCCAAAGAAAGCAAGAACATGTGAAGCTAAAATATCCCACCTTTTTTGGCTACTGTTCTATTTTGCTTTTCCTATTTGTTTCCCAAATATTGATATGGAAATGATAAAATAAAGAATAAGCTGTTTCCTAATTTTGTACAGCAAAACCTTTCTTTAAATTTCACAAATTAAAAAGTATGTATATTCACTATTGTACAAGTTGTTCTGTGAAATAACTCTAAAAATCAGAGTTTATATGCTACATTAGTGTGCGGTTGTGTGGTTTTTAAAGAAAGACTTCAGCAGCTCATAATGTGGTAGTTATTAAGGACGCAGAATTTTTCCATGAATAGTGAAGGAGCTTGTTTATAAAATCTGTACTACAGGAATTGCTCAGTGCCTGAAGTAGAGGAGCATGGCTCGTCTTAGGAGTTGTTTTGTTTCCTTTGTTAACAGTCAGTAGAGATTATGATTAACTCATAAGAGTTTTGGACTGGGGTGTGGATATGACTCTAAGATAAGACCAATGAAAATTTCATTATTGCTAATTAGAATTCTCTAGTGAGGTTTAAACCTGTAACAATTTTCAATGAGTATAATTTAGAATAAGATACACAGTTTTTACAACTCAAATATTCAATGTCTCTTTTCAATCATTTCCTAAAACATCACCAACTTATATTAATATATTTATATTTAAGGATACGGTTTCTCTGATTTTGATAATCTATTAGTAATGATGGTAATAGAGCTTCCATTAGTACCTTCTAAAATGCTTATATTAAAACTGTTAAAAGCTCTCAGTATAAAGATGATTTCTAGAAACCTAACAGTGATTTTCATTAATTTTCACAGTAAATGACTAACCACAAATTGTTTAAAAATTCCTTGCTTTCATTTAAGCTCTCTAGTCTCTAACCTCTAATTTCTGGGTAAGGAAAAAAAATGCAGTAATACATGAGCCAAGGTATGTTCTGGCTTGGGTTGCAAAATTCTATGAAGAAGAATCCAAAGCAAACCAGAAAACTTTCACTTCATTACAACTGCATTAGGGTAAGAAGTCTAGTCTCCTCTCATAGTTGTTTTACGAGGTGATAATGAGGGGAAAATTCTCTGGCCTAGACAATAACACATATTTTAAAGTGGGTTACAACAGATCATTTCAACCTACCCAACTCAATGATAAAAGGGCTTTGAATGACATCTTCTGGTTGAGAATTTAAGTAGATCTTTTTAGATAAAAGAAAGAAGCACTGAAGCATATCAGTGGATCAGCAAACTAAAAAGTATATTAAAAAAAAAAAAATAAAGACAAGCTTTTCCTTTTATCCACAATCATGGCTGTCTTGCAGGTTTCCAGTATATCACTTTGGCTTTCTTAACAATTGGAGATGAGTAGGTCTGAATTCAGTATTGGTATTCCAACTCCTTCAAACTATGAACAATATTGTCCATAGTACTGTATAATATTCAGATATACTGTAAATCCCAGAGGAAAAAAATATACTGTTGTTATAAAAAAGGTTATTGAGATGAAATATGAAGAATATGAAATAAGCTACTTAAATTGTAAAATGTAAATTATATTTTTGCTTTAAAATAACATGCATGTCACTCCATTAATGTTTTTACTGTAGAAATTAACAAAGAACAAACCATTAGTACCATGTCTTAGAGACACTGATCATCACCACAGTACGTTTTCTGTACTCTTCTGCCATTCTTTCTCTCTCCTCCTAACACATACTAGACATTTTCTTTTTTTAAAAAATAGAAGCTTTGATTGGGTATATCATGGTGACATTACTAGTGATAACAATAGTAACTGAGACACCTTTGATTGGGTATAACAATCTAACAATAATAGTAATGACAAAAATAATAATACTGTTTTCATGTTTAGTTTTAAAACTTATTAGCACTTTCATATTTATTAATCCATAAATCCTCACAGCAATTGCATAAGAAAACCAAAGCTCAGTAGGTTAATTAACACATTCACTGACACACATCTATTAAGTAAAGGAATTGAGAAAGGATTCCCTCAACAAAGAATACAACTGAAAATATATTACAAAGTGTTATAAAAGCTAACATTTTGATTTGACTATGTGCTGAAAGGAAGATCATTTCTTACATTGTATAGTGAATAGTAGGTGCTCTGCAATATTTAAGGAATGAATAAATAAATTAAGTAAATAAAGAATAAAACCATCCAATAATTACAGCTCTACATTTGTCGAGTTTCTAGGGATTTGATTTTCTTATACATACAAAAGTACAAGCAGATCTGGAGAAGAGAACATTATGTAGAATCTAAAGAACAAAAAGGGAACTTCCTTGGTGTCTCAGACCATAAAGAATTTACCTGCAATGCAGGAGACTGATTCCTGGGTTCAGAAGATGCCCTGGGGAAGGGAATGGTTACCCACTCTAGTATTCTTGTCCGGAGAATCCCACGGACAGAGGAGTCTGGTGGACTGCAGACCACAGAGTCACAAAGAGTTGGACACAACTGAGCAACTAAGCACACACAAAGAATGGGAGAGCTCCACAAAAATATTTAAATATTTATTCAAATAGGCATAAAAAGGAGTTTGGAAAATTTTTTTTTAAAGTACACCAGTATTTTTATTTTAACTCACACTGCTTAAATTGAAAAGATTCCCCCTTTTAGAAAATGCTAAATATACTTTTTACCATAAAGAATGCCTAAATCCATAAAATAAGACCCAAATTGTTGTTGTTCAGTCACCCAGTCGTGTTTGCGACCCCATGGACTGCAGCGACCAAGTAAAAATAACTTAATTATATGGGCTTATTTTTAAAATACTACTTTACATTCATAATATTTAGAATGTTCATTTAGGAAGAAGAGTAGAAAATTTAACGACCATGTCTTTAATTCCATTTGTTGCTACTTTGAGATAATAATATTTTGTTTTATGAATTAAATATAATCACATACAAATGTTATGCTTAAAATAAGGAAATATCATTTTAAATAGGAAAAGTTGGTGCCACGGTAAAGTAAACACACTGACGATGTTGACAAAAGTGGCAAGCTGGTGTTTAGCTGCCAATTTTCTCAAGGATAGGAAATTTGAGCCCAACTTTTATTCTTAATAGTACATACATAGATTTAATGTTGAATGAGCCATGATAGAAGGACTCCATGAATTAGGAAGGATAAATGCCAATTAACTTAAACTGATTTGATGTTCTTCATTAGTGCTAAATATTCCTGAATTGCCACTGCCTACAGATGCAAGACATAAAATCTCCCAGTCTAGCTTTGCATATTTAGTAGCATATGGAGTCTTGTCAAGCAGCCAAGAACTTCCTCAGTTACTTCATTCTGAAGAACAGGGGTTGCCTCTAATATAATACCTTGAACTGATTCTATTTAGGGTGTAATCTGCCTTGGGTTGCTATTAAGATATTGAATTTTATGAAACAGCTGTTTAATACCATTTGTGAATTAATGGAATCATCATGTAGAATAGCAAAGGCATAAAAAATTTAAAAGATTACTTTAAAGCCAATTTCTTAATTAATGGTATTTCAGAACTTTCTAGAGTTTCCAAATTGAAATCCTCCAAGAAGATTTTCAATTACAAGGTAGACTATCGAAATTTATTACCAAAATTCAGGGACAATATTCTGAAGAAAAATCTGTTAAGATCTTTTAGTTCTTTCCTTTCATCTGAAATGAGTAAAGTTGGTACAAATATTAAATTATTGAAAAATTTTATTAATGAAATACACAGACTTATGCACAGACTAATGAAATGCACAGACTAATGAAATACACAGACGAATTCATCTTGCAGGATGAATCATAGGACTACTTTGGGGTACTTCCATGGAACCAAATCTGACATGTTAAAATGCCCAGGAAAATAAGCCAGGAATGTGGGAAGAGATTCTTACAGAAAAACTGTTCATTGTGTTGAAGTAATGAACTATTATCAAATGGCTAAAACTTTTTCTATACCAGAACCCATATAGATGTATTCAGATATTATTATACTGGTTTGGATTGCAAAAAATTCTTTAATGTCCCAGGAACAAATTCAATGATGTGTGTGTGTGTGTGTGTGTGTGTGTGTGTGTGTGTATTAGTTGTCAGTTGTGTCTAACTCTTTGCAACCCCATGACCTATAGCCTGCCAGGCTCCTCTGTCCGTGGAAGTCTCCAGGCAAGAATACTGGAGTTGTTAGCCATTCCCTTCTCCAGGAGATCTTCCCCACACAGAGATCAAACTAAGTCTCCTGTATTGTAGGCAGATTTTCTACTGTCTGAGCCTCAGTGATACAAGCATTTTACTCACAGCTGGACACTTTGAGAGAAAATGGTATGTGAAAATCTCTGAGAATTAAACCTATACAAGTGTTTCTTACACCTTGGATTTAGGCTAGACTAACACAGCCCAGGGGTCTCCCAGGTGGGACTAGTGGTAATACAGGAGACATAGGAGATGCAGGTTCTGTCCCTGGGTCAGGAAGATCCCCTGGAAGTGGGCATGGTGACCTGCTCTAGTGTTCTTGCCTGGAGAATCCCATGAGGAGACTGGCAGGCTACATTCCATGGTGTCGCAGAGCTGGACACGACTGAAGCGACTTAGCATGCATAGCATGCAGTACAGTCTAGATTATATAGTTGGCCAGGGAAAGACAAAGTGATACAGGATTAACAGAGTGAACAGGGCAAGATGAACCTTGATCTTGGGGTATTTGGAAATCAATCATAGTTGATAAGAACACATTCCCACAGAAAAATTTCAAAACACTTGTCTAGATTTTGGAGACTATCAAATTGTCATCCAGATTGACCTTATGGAATGTTGTCATGAATATGCATTTTGCTACCACATGGAGAAATTCACAGTTATTTTCCATTTCATCTAGGCCAAACATGATCTTCTTTGGTGGAAATCAATTCTGATCTAAAAAGTATCCAATGACATGCTCTTTAACAGAGTCCATAAGACTATTTGGAAGAAATCAAGTGTATCACTTACTGTGGGTCAGTCTTAGGCAGTTTGTTTGAGAGATTGGAGCTGTCTGTTGGGATCTGTTTGTATGTGTGTGTGTGATAAAAAAATAAAATGGCAAGAGATATAAAATATACAATTTCAAAATCTATATCTATATTAAAGTAGTGCCTAAATAACATATATAGGAAACATTAGCAACTGTTGTCATAGAAATAAAATATTTATTTTACAGGGACAGAAAATCTTAGAAGTTAGCAATCTTTTTGTTTGAAGTGATAGTCTCTTTAATTGAAATTTTATACTGGTTATTCAGAAAGCAAATATTAATACCTAAAAATGGCAGTAGATTTTTTTCTAAGAATGAACAAAAATGCCAAAATTATAATGGAAAAATAGGTAGAATTTAATAAAGGTAGCATACACCCAAAATTGGAGAAGGCAATGGCACCCCACTCCAGTACTCTTGCCTGGAAAATCCCATGGATGGAGGAGCCTGGTAGGCTACAGTCCATGGAGTTGCTAAGAGTCAAACACAACTGAGCGATTTCACTTTGACTTATCACTTTCATGCATTGGAGAAGGAAATGGCAACCCACTCCAGTGTTCTTGCCTAGAGAATCCCAGGGATGGGGGAGCCCAGTAGGCTGCCATCTATGGGGTCGCAGAGAGTCAGACATGACTGAAGCGACTTAGCAGCAGCAGCAGCACACCCAAAATAAGACATGTATATTTATTCTTCAGTTCAATATTTTAAAATTATTCTACTACATTGATAAATGTAGTTTAGGATTTATTAGGGGAAAAAAATCCCTCTGATTTACTTGAGGGGTAAGATATGGATCTGACGAATGTGTTTTATTCTTATTGGCAGCTAGAATATTACATGTAAACAAAAATGTACATGAAAATGTAAATGTCACATTTTCAAAGACCTGCTTATGCCAATTTTAACTGTTCTCTTAATCCTATAGTAAATACACAAGTATTTTGGCCCTCACTCCAGTATTCTTGCCTGGAGACATCTATGGACAGAAGAACCTGGTAGGTTACAAGAAGAACCTGGTGGGTCTCAAAGAGTTGGACATGACTGAAGCAACTTAACATGTCACATGCCTCTCTTGACAAAAAAATCAATCCAGAGCCTACCACTCACCTCATCTACCAGGCTCTTGAACTTTGGACCATTATTTTCCTGCCTTAATCGTCCCAAGGACAGACCCCAGACAACTAGAGAAAACTCCTGCCCTCTGTAGCCTACTGGCATTATTCAAACCAGCCTCTTCTTTCCTATGAAACTACAATAACGGCTCTTGATAGAATTTTTCTCCTCTCCTTCTTCTCCTCCCTGGCCTTGGTCCTTCCCCCACACCGTCCTGTAAGGCATAGCCTGCTCCTTTCTTTTGGGAACTGTGAGGTACACACTATCTTTTCAGTGTCAGTTATCTGCTGATCTGTTGGCCTTACCATACTGGAATAATAATAAAACTTTTACTTCAAAACAATTTCATTGGTCTGTCAGTCACTCTAACCTTTTTCCTTACAGATACTCTTTTGTGTATTATTTTGTAATACTCTCAAATATTTTGTAACACAAAAGCCCTCTCACTATTTTTTGAATCCCATAGTAATATGGTTGGCTGAATAAAGATCTGAATAAGTTAATATGAGCATGCTCTAAGAAAGCTTCTTCAAATATATCCTACATAAGAAAATGTAGGAAAATGTTGCATTTAACTTTCAGAAATATCCAAAATAATAGAACAAAAATGGTGAAGAAAATGAGTATAAAACTAGATGTGAAGAGATTGGAAATTTGGTCCCAAATCTACTACGTAACTTGTTGTCTTAGAAACATCACTAAGCTGTCTCAGCCTCTTATCTTTCAGAGATGATGGGATCCATCCATTTTAAAATTCCTGCGTCTATAATTCTAATGCTAAAATTCTACCATCCGTAAAGTTCACATGTCTTACGTGGGGCAGAGTCTGGCAAAGAGAAGCTGTTAGTTTATAGACACAAATTGCTGTCTACCTCATCACACTCTCATGACTACAGCTCTTTCTGTGCACCTTTATTTTTGATGTGTGCTTTTTCAGCATCATTTTATCCTCATTAAGATGTTTCCTTCTGCTCCCTCATACTAAAGTTAAATCACCTCCTCCCACCCTAAAATGTTCTTTATTATTAAACTTTGACATTCCAGACAAGTTCATCTTCATTACAGTAATTGATTTGATTATTATGATGTAGACTTGATTTAAATGTTTTAATGTTTTATTCTACCTCAGGCAAAAATATAGTTTAGTCAACATACAGTAATGCAGACTTCATGCAAAGCAACTGAAAATACTAACTGTGGTATATATAATATTTCAGTTCAGTTCAGTTCAGTCGCTCAGTCATGTCCGACTCTTTGCGACCCCATGAATCGCAGCACACCAGGCCTCCCTGTCCATCACCGACTCCCGGAGTTCACTCAGACTCACATTCATGGAGTCCGTGATACCATCCAGCCATCTCATCCTCTGTCATCCCCTTCTCCTCCTGCCCTCAATCCTTCTCAGCATCAGTCTTTTCCAATGAGTCGACTCTTCATATGAGGTGGCCAAAGTACTGGAGTTTCAGCTTCAGCATCATTCCTTCCAAAGAAATCCCAGGGCTGATCTCCTTCAGAATGGACTGGTTGGATCTCCTTGCAGTCCAAGGGACTCTCAAGAGTCTTCTCCAACACCACTGTTGAAAAACATCAATTCTTTGGTGCTCAGCTTTCTTCACAGTCCAACTCTCACATCCATACATGACCACTGGAAAAACCATAGCCTTGACTAGACGGACCTTAGTTGACAAAGTAATGTCTCTGTTTTTGAATATACTATCTAGGTTGGTCATAACTTTTCTTCCAAGGAGTAAGCATCTTTTAATTTCATAATATTTGAGCATCTTTAATTATCTAAAAAAATGATCAACTTTTTATGCATTATGTAATACTTAAATACCTATTTTTCAAGTGGAGCTATAAAGGAGCAGGAGAATCTTATAATTGTTAACGATTTATTCTACATAATAAATCTTGTGACAAATGTAACTACAAATAATATACTATCATATATATATATATCAGTGGTAATTTTACTTTTGACTGAAATTAAACTAAAATTA
Organism: Nanger dama; assembly: GCA_917880005.1. Classification (NCBI taxonomy): domain Eukaryota; kingdom Metazoa; phylum Chordata; class Mammalia; order Artiodactyla; family Bovidae; genus Nanger; species Nanger dama. The sequence goes on along the minus strand of CAKJTW010000037.1, from coordinate 3,335,498 downwards.
ATCATTGGTGACTAAAATGCAATGTGCAAGATCACACTCTTTGCAAAACAATCAATATTTGTTTCAAATTCATTAAAATTGTAAGAAATATATGTATTAGACAGATGTCTAGTCTTTTGTTCCGAACCTGCAAAAACAACCCTTCTTGTGACATATTTCTGTTTTGTGAGTTTATATTTTTAACTAACTGATAATCATTCAAACTCTGAAGTGAGACCTAATGATTTCAGACTCCCACAAATTTATCACACTGTGCTGTTGACATATTAGGGAAACACATTTGTTTATTAAGACAGGCATCAAGACCATCCCCAAGAAAAAGAAATGCAAAGAAGCAAAATGGCTGCCTGAGAAGGCCTTACAAAGAGCTGTGAAAAGAAGAGAAGTGAAAAGCAAAGGAGAAAAGGAAAGATAAACAATTGAATGCAGAGTTCCAAAGAATAGCAAGGCAAGATAAGAAAGCCTTCCACAGTGATCGGTACAAAGAAATAGAGGACAACAATAAAATGAGAAAGACTAGAGATCTCTTCAAGAAAATTAGAGATACTAAGGAAAATTTCAAAAATTTTCTTTGCAAAAAAATGTGCAAAGAGGAGCACAATAAAGGACAGAATGGTATGGACCTAACAGAAGCAGAAGATATTAAGAAGATGTGGCAAGAATACACAGAAGAACTATACAAAAAGATCTTCACAGCCCAGATAGTCATCATGGTATGATCACTCAGCTAAAGCCACACATCCTGGAATGTAAAGTCAAGTGGGCTTTAGGAAGCATCACTATGAACAAAACTAGTGGAGGTGATGAAATTCCAGTTGAGCTATTTCAAATCCTAAAAGATAGTGCTGTGAAGATGGTATTGTGCTACACTCAATATGCTAGCAAATTTGAAAAACTCAGCAGTGGCCACAGGACTGGAAAAAGTCAATCTTCATTCCAATCCCTAAGAAAGGCAATGCCAAAGAATATTCAAACTACCAAACAACAGCACTCTTCTCACACACTGGTAAAGTAATGCTCAAAATTCTCCAAGCCAGGGTTCAACAATACATGAACCCTGAACTTTGAGATGTTCAAGCTGAATTTACAAAAGGCAGAGGAATGACAGATCAAATTGCCAACATCTGTTGGATCACTGAAAAAGCAAAAGAACTCCAGAAAAAACATCTACTTCTACTTTATTGCCTATGCCAAAGCCTTTGACTGTGTGGATCACAGTAAACTGTGGAAAATTCTGAAAGAGATGGGACTATCAGACCACCTGACCTGTCTCTTGAGAAATCTGTATGCAGGTCAAGAAGCAACAGTTACAGCTGGAGATGGAACAACAGACTGTTTTTCCAAATAGGGAAAGGAGTATGTCAAGGTTGTATATTGTCACCCTGCTTATTTTACTTATACGCAGAGTATATCATGAGAAACACTGGGCTGGATGAAGTACAAGCTGGAATCAAGATTTCTGGGAGATATATCAATAACCTCAGATATGTAGACGACATCACCCTTATGGCACAAAGTGAAGAGGAACTAAAGAACCCCTTGAAGAAAGAGGACAGTGAAAAATTGACTTAAAACTCAACATTCAAAAAACTAACATCATGGCATCTGGATGGCAAATAGATGGGGTAGAAGTGGAAACAATGACAGACTTTATTTGGTGAGCTCCAAAACCACTGCAGATGGTAACTGCAGCCATGAAATGAGAAGATGCTTGCCCCTTGAAAGAAAAGCTATGACCAACCTAGACAGCATGTTAAAAAGCAGAGACATTACTTTGCCAACAAAGGTCTGTCTAGTCAAAGCTATGGTTTTTCCAGTAGTCACATATGGATGTGAGAGTTGGATTGTACACAAAGCTTAGCATTGAAGAACTGATGCTTTTGAACTATGATGTTGGAGAAGACTCTTGAGAGTTCCTTGGACTGCAAGGAGATCCAACCAGTCTGTCCTAAAGGAGATCAATTCTAGGTGTTCATTGGAAGGAGTAATGCTGAAGCTGAAATTCCAATACTTGGCCACCTGATGTGAAGAAAGGACTCATTTGAAAAGACTGTGAAGCTGCGAAAGACTGAAGGCTGGAGGAGAAGGGGTTGACAGAGGATGAGATGGTTGGATGGCATCACTGACTCAATGGACTCATGACTCAATGGGCATGAGTTTGGGTAGGCTCCGGGAGTTGGTAATGGACAGGAGTGCTGCAGTCCATGGGGTCACGAAAAGTTGGACATGACTGAGCGACTAAACTGAATTGAGTGAGTGAGTGTGAAATTCACTCAGTCGTGTCCAACTCTTTGTGACCCCCTGGGCTATACAGTCCATGGAATTCTCCAGGCCAGAATACTGGAGTGGGTAAACTTTCCCTTTTCCAAGGGGTCTTCCTAACCCAGGGATCGAACTCAGGTCTTCCACATTGCAGGTGGATTCTTACCAGCTGAACCACAGGGGAAGCCTGAACCGAACTGAAACTTTTCCTTAATGTGAAAACAGCAAGAAAAGAAAAGTAAGGAATATATACATTATAATATGCTTTGTTTTCAGAATTTGTTTCAGTTGGTTGCTATAACAAAATATCATAGAATGTGCAGCTTATATGCACAGAAAAGCATTTCCCATGTGGAGACTAGGAACTTGGAGATCAAGGCACTGGCTAGTTTGGTAGCTGGTGTAAGTCAGTTTCCTGATTCATAGACAGCCTTCATCTTACTGTGAACTTACAGAGTGGAAGTGGGAACTTTTTAAAAAGTCATATAATCAAATCTCAAAAAACATGTCCTTTTCATTATAGGGGACTGGAATGCAAAAGTAGGAAGTCAAGAAACACCTGGAGTAACAGGCAATTTGGCCTTGGAGTACAGAATGAAACAGGGCAAAGGCTAGTAGAGTTCTGCCAAGAGAACACACTGGTCATAGCAAACACTCTCTTTCAACAACACAAGAGAAGACTCTATGCATGGACATAACTAGATGGTCAACACCAAAATCTGATTGATTATAATCTTTACATTCAAAGATGGAGAAGCTCTACACAGTCAGCAAAAACAAGACCAGGAGCAGACTGTGACTCAGATCATGAACTCCTTATGGCTAAATTCAGACTTAAATTGAAGAAAGTGGGGAAAACCACTAGACCATTCAGATATGAACTAAATCAAATCCCTTACAATAATACAGTGCAAGTGAGAAATAGATTTAAGGGACTAGATCTGATAGACAGAGTTCCTGATGAACTATGGACTGAGGTTCGTGACATTGTACAGGAGACAGGGATCAAGACTATCCACATGGAAAAGAAATGTAAGAAAGCAAAATGACTGTCTGGGGAGGCCTTACAAATACCTGTGAAAAGAAGAGAAGTGAAAAGCAAAGGAGAAAAGGAAAGATATATCCATTTGAATGCAGAGTTTCAAAGAATAGCAAGGAGAGATAAGAAAGTCTTCCTCAGTGATCAATGCAAAGAAATAGAGGAAAATAATAGAATGGGAAAGACTAGAGATCTCTTCAAGAAAATTAGAGATACCAAGGGAACATTTCATGCAAAGATGGACTCAATAAAGGACAGAAATGGTATGGCCCTAACAGAAGCAGAAGATATTAAGAAAAGATGACAAGAGTACATCGAACTGTACAAAAAAGATTTTCATGACCCAGATAATCATGATGGTTTGACTGATATCTCACAATCACCTAGAGCCAGACATCCTGGAATGTGAAGTCAAGTGGGCCTCAGGAAGCATCTCTATGAACAAAACTAGTGGAGGTGATGCAATTCCAATGGAGCTATTTCAAATCCTGAAAGATGATGCTGTGAAAGTGCTGCACTCAATATGCCAGCAAATTTGGAAAACTCAGCAGTGGCCACAGGACTGGAAAAGGTCAGTTTTCATTCCAATCCCAAAGAAAGAGAATGCCAAAGAATGCTCAACACACCTTGCACTCATCTCACATGCTAGTAAAGTAATGCTCAAAATTATCCAAGCCAGGTTTTAACAACATGTGAACTGTGAACTTCCAGATGTTCAAGCTAGTTTTAGAAAAGGCAGAGGAACCAGAGATCAAATTGCCAACATCCGCTGGATCATGGAAAAAGCAAGAGAGATCCAGAAAAACATCTATTTCTGCTTTATTGACTATGCCTAAGCCTTTAACTGTGTGAATCACAATCAACTGTGGAAAATTCTGAAAGAGAAATACCAGACCACTTGACGTGCCCCTTGATAAATCTGTATGAAGGTCAGGAGGCAACAGTTAGAACTGGACATGGAACAGTAAACTGGATCCAAATAGGAAAAGGAGTACATCAAGGCTATATATTGTCACCCTGCTTATTTAACTTACATGTAGAGTATATCATGAGAAACGTTGGGCTGGAGGAAGCACAAGATGCAATCAAGATTGCCGGGAGAAATATCAATAACCTCAGATACGCAGATGACACCAGGCTTATGGCAGAAAGTGAAGAGCTTCTTGATGAAAGTGAAGGAGGAGAGTGAAAAAGTTGGTTTAGAGCTCAACATTCAGAAAACTAAGATCATGGCATCTGGTCGCATCACTTGATGGCAAATAGATGGTGAAACAGTGGAAACAGTGGCTGACTTATTTTGGGGGCTCCAAAATCAGTGCAGATGGTGATTGCAGCCAGAAATTAAAAGACACTTACTCCTTGGAAGGAAAGTTATGCCCAAAGTAGACAGCATATTAAAAAGCAGAGACATTACTTTGTCAACAAAGATCCATTTAGTCAAGTCTATGGTTTTTCCAGTGGTCATGTATGGATGTGAGAGTTGGACTATAATGAAAGCTGAGCACTGAAGAATTGATGCTTTTGAAATGTGGTGTTAGAGAAGACTGTTAAGAGTCCCTTGGACTGCAAGGAGATCCAACCAGTCCATCCTAAAGGAGATCAGCCCTGGGTGTTCATTGGAAGGACTGATGTTGAAGCTGAAACTCCAATAATTTTGCCACCTCATGCGAAGAGCTGACTCATTTGAAAAGACCCTGATGCTGGTAAAGATTGAGTGCAGGAAGAGAAGGGGAGGACAAAGGATGAGATGGTTGGATGGCTTCACCAACTCAAATGACATGGGTTGGGTGGACTCTGGGAGTTGGTGATGGACAGGGAGGCCTGGCATGCTGCAGTTCATGGGGTCACAAAGAGTCAGACACGACTGAGTGACTGAACTGAGCCACTGAGCAACTAAGCCTCTGTGCCACAACTAGAGAGGCCATGAACCATAATGGAAAGCCCTGCATGAGGCAATGAAGACCCCATGTGCTGCAACTAATACTCAGTGCATTCAAATAAATAGTTTTCAAAATATGAGCAAAGCAGATTCAGTTCAGTTCAGTAGCTCAGTCATGTCCAACTCTGCGACCCCATGAATCGCAGCACGCCAGACCTCCCTGTCCATCACCAACTCCCAGAGTTCACTCGGATTCACGTCCATCAAGTCAGTGATGCCATCCAGCCATCTCAGCCTCTGCCATCTCCTTCTCCTCCTGCCCCCAATCCCTCCCAACATCAGAGTCTTTTCCAGTGAGTCAACTCTTCGCACGAGGTGGCCAAAGTACTGGAGTTTCAGCTTTAGCATCATTCCTTCCAAAGAAATCCCAGGGCTGATCTCCTTCAGAATGGACTGGTTAGATCTCCTTGCAGTCCAAGGGACTCTCAAGAGTCTTCTCCAACACCACAGTTCAAAAGCATCAATTCTTTGGCTCTCAGCCTTCTTCACAGTCCAACTTCACATCCATAGATGACTACTGGAAAAACCATAACCTCGACTAGACAGTCTAAATGATGACTTGAGGGTGGTTGTGGAGTAGGAAAGACATAATGAAGGGACATAAACATTCAGTCTATAGCAATATTTTATCTGGTCTTCAAAAACCTAACAGCAGGGCCTGTGTATGAAATAGCTGTACCATTAAAAAATAGGTATTTTCTTTAGAGCTAAATGAACAACAAATATCCCTGTATTGCTGATTATTGGATAGAAAAAGAAAATGTATTAAGCCTTGAAGAAGGCACCATTCAGTATGGGAGTGCTTTAGAAAAATATCATGATATTTTTTATGCACTTGATTTAATAGAAGTTTAGGAACAATAGTTGTATAAGGACACAATAGCCATTTTCTATGCTGTAATATTTAACAGCATTAAAAAAGCTACTTTAAACTTGTTAAGTGGATACATGTATATGTATAGCTGTTCCCCTGAAACTATTACAACAGTGTTAATTGGCTACATCCCAATACAAAACAAAAAGTTCAAAAGAAAATAAAAAGGTCTCAAACAATGTTGCTACAGATAATGCGTTAGCATGCATATAGGAACTGCTTAGAGCTGGGAATTAGCTGTACTTTCCCTTTTAATAGTAAAGTGAAACTAACCCCTTTGAGTATGCTGAGATGCCGCTCACTGCCTAGTTCCTTTTGTAATATTTATAAATAATAGATTAGTAGCGCCCAACTAAAATTTTACTTTAATTCTATTTCATGTAATCAACTGTAAGATAATTTTCTATCCTACTGTTTAAAAATAATGTCCATTTTGAAATGCATAGTAAATGCAATCCTTTTGTTGTTGTTCAGCAGCCAAGTCATGTCCAAATCTGTGATCCCATTGATTGCAGCACACCAGGCTTCCCTGTCCTTCACCATCTCCTAGAGTTTGCCCTGGTTCATGTCCACTGATGGCATCATGTTAGGGATGCCATCCAACCTTCTCATCCTCTGTCTTCCCCTTCTTGTCCTGTCCTCAGTCTTTCCCAGAATCAAGGTCTTTTCCAATGAGCTGGCTCTTTGCATCAGATGGCCAAAGTATTGTAGCTTCAGCTTCAGCATCAGTCCTTTCAATGAGTATTCAGGGTTGATTTCCTTTAGGATGATGGTCTTGATCTCCTTGCTGTTGAAGGGACTCTCCAGAGTTTTCTCCAGCACCACAGTTTGAAAGCATCGATTCTTATATACCATCCAATAGGAAAAACAGATGTGAGAGTATCAAGACCTGACCATCCCTGAAGAACCCTTTGAGCTCCAGAGCTCCATGTGTTTATCAATTAGACAGGAATCTCTTCTGTACACTCTGGCTTTCTTCCCCTCTTCTCCACAAGTGTTGGTTCCAAGGCACTCCTTCATAAATATCCTGAATGTGAGACTCTCTCACAGTTGACTTTCTGCATAATACATCCTGCATCTGGTTGCTTATTGTGCAAGAGTATTTAAGATAGTAGGTACATAGGAGAGGATTCAAACTCAGGTTTATACAGCTCCAGATCAGCTCTTCTACACTATACTCACAGCCTTCTCATCCCACAAACTAGAATTCTGTTTCATTCGGTCTTTAATAATTTCAGTTCACTCCCTCAGTTGTGTCTGACTCTTTGTGACCCCATTGACTGCAGCACAACAGTCTTCCTTGCCTGTCACCAACTCTTGGAGCATGCTCAAACTCATGTCCATAGAGTCAGTGATACCATCCAACCATCTCATCCTCTGTTGTCCACTTCTCCTCTTGCCTTCTGTCTTTCCCAGCATCAGGGTCTCTTCAAATGAGTCAGTTCTTTGCATCAGGTAGCCAAAGTATTAGAGCTTCAGCTTCAGCATCAGTTCTTCCAATGAATATTCATGACCAATTTCCTTCAAGAATGACTGGTTTGATTACCTTGCAGTCCAAGGGACTCTCAAGAGTCTTCTCCAACACCACAGTTCAAAACCATCAACTCTTCAGCACTCAGCTTTCTTTATACTCCAATTCTCACATCCACACGTGACTACTGGAAAAACCATATCTTTGACTACATGGACCTTTGTTGGCAAAGTAATGTCTATGCTTTTTAATATGCTGTCTAGATTGGTCATAGCTTTTCTTTCAAGGAGCAAGCATCTGTTCATTTTATGGCTAAAGTCACCATTTGCAGTGATTTTTGAGGCCAAAGAAACAAAGCCAGCCACTGTTTATAATTTTTCCCCATCTGTTCGCCATGAATTAAGGGGACCAGATATCATGATCTTACTTTTCTGAATGTAGAGTTTTAAGCCAATTTTTTTCACTTTCCTGTTTCACTTTCATCAAGAGGCTCTTTAGTTCTTCTTCATTTTTGCCATAAGCCTGGTTTCATCTGCATATCTGAGGCTATTGATATTTCTCCCAGCAATCTTGATTCCAGCTTGTGCTTCATCTAGCCCAGCGTTTCTCATGATGTACTCTGCATGTAAGTTAAATAAGCAGGGTGACAATATATAGCCTTGACGTACTCCTTTCCCTTTTTGGGACTAATCTGTTGTTCCATGTCCAGTTCTAACTGTTGATTCTTGACCTGCATACAGATTTCTCAAGAGGCAGGTCAGGTGGTCTGGTATTCCCATCTCTTTCAGAATTTTACACAGTTTATTGTGGTTCACACAATGGTTTTGGCAGTCAATAAAGCAGAAATAGATGTTTTTCTGTAATCATCTTGCTTTTTTGATGATCCAACAGATGTTGGCAATTTGATCTCTGGTTCCTCTGCCTTTCCTAAATCCATCTTGAACATCTGGAAGTTCATGGTTCACATACTGTTGAAGCCTGGCTTAAAGAATTTTGAGCATTTCTTTGCTAGCATGTGAGATGAGTGCAATTGTGCAGTAGTTTGAACATTCTTTGACATTGTTTTTCACTGGGATTGGGATGAAAACTGACATTTCCCAGTCCTGTGGCTACTGCTGAGTTTTCCAAATTTGCTTGCATATTGAGTGCAACACTTTCACAGCATCATCTTTTAGAATTTGAAATAGCTCAACCAGAATTCCATCACCTCCAATAGCTTTGTTGGTTGTGATGCTTCCTAAGGCTCACTTGATTTCGCATTCTAGTATGTCTGGCTCTAGATGAGTGATCACACCTTGTTGTAATATGGGTTATAAAGATCTTTTTTGGTATAATTCTTCTGTGTATTCTTGCCACCTCTTCTTAATATCATCTTTTCTTGAAGAGATCTCTAGTCTTTACTATTCTATTGTTTTCCTCTGTTTCTTTGCACTGATCACTGCGGAAGGCTTTCTTATCTCTCCTTGCTATTCTTTACATTGTGCATTCAAATGGGTATGCCTTTCCTTTTCTCCTTTCCTTTAGCTTCTCTTCTTTTCTCAGCTATTTGTAAAGCCTCTTCAGACAACCATTTTGCCTTTTTGCGTTTCTTTTTCTTGAGGATGGTCTTGATCACTCCCTCCTGGTCAATGTCACAATCTAATCCCTTGAATCTATTTGTCATTTCCACTGTATAGTCATAAGGGATTTGATTTAGGTCATACCTGAATGATCTTGTGCTTTTCCCTACTTTCTTCAATTTAAGTCTGAATTTGGCAATAAGGAGTTCATGATCTGAGCCACAGTCAGTTCCCAGTCTTGTTTTTGCTGACTGTATAGAGCTTTTCCATCTTTGGCTGCAAAGAATATAATTCAATCTTCAAGATGTTGTCAAATTCTATCCATTATAAAGCATTTCAGTGGATGACTAAGTTTTCATGGACTTCGCCACACTTAAATTCTCACATAACTGCCTAATTACAGGGATGTGGCAATTTCAATTCTAATTCAATTACTGTCTTCCCATAGCCCCATTTCTAATTAGCCTTCTCATTTCTTTGAAGCTTTATTTTAACTTACAAGTGGCTAAACTGTATAATAGTTGTAACTGTGCACACAAATTTAGTGCAGTCTAAAGAGATGATCAAGAAACGTGCTTTTAAATACATCAAACACATATTATAGATATTGTATTTTGTCATTTGTACTTTATCATTTCAAGACTTACTAGAAGAATCTCTGGCACTCTTTAATAACTGGATTTGTATTTTCTGTAGACTGACAGCTCTCAAAATAAGGTTTTAAATATAAAAGCAATTTCTAAGCTTTCAGGAGGATCATCACAATAGATCCATTTGCCTGTGGAATTAACATCGTACCTCAAGGCTATCAGTATGTCTGCACGGGTTAGCAAAAACATATCTTGATTGCAGTGAATGTTCCACATCTCAAAATGACTGTTACTTTGCATGGATCATGACTAATGAATACATGCCTCTTAGCAAAGAGCATTGTTTCTGGAGGAAATAAACTGTCGCTAGTAATGTGTGTTGATTGCTCAGATCCCCTATTCAGTGAAAAACATCAGTGGTTTTTATTTGTTATTTGTGTCTGATAGAAAATAATCCCAGAAGTCACTGTTCCTCAGATTTCTTTCCCAGAAAATCTCTGCAGATACAGCAGCATCTACATGGCTAAGTGCCCCGTGATCTGGGAAGTATTTTACCAGAGCTGCTGCTGCTTCTTTTACAGGGAATGGGCGGGGAAATTCTTTTAAATTAATTCTTTGGGCTGTTCTGAACCCAGACCTCAGCCCACCTTCAGATGTGTGCCTCTGTCCTGGACACTAGAAGGGCTGTTTGAATTTGGACTCAGCTGTCAGCTTCTCCCCCTGGTGTCATCTCTTTCTCTTTTCTCTTTCTTTTTTTTTTTTTTTTTTTCCTCTTTTTTTTTTTTCCTTTTTCCCTTTCAAAGCCCCATTGTTGCAGAAGCTCAGCAATGGGCAGGGACCGAGGCACTCTCTGAAAGGAGACCTAGCTCTACTTTGCCACGGGGCTAAGTTGCGCTAAGCACAACCCACCCCACATCTGTCTAAATCACACTGGAGCAAATGAACTTTTAAACAAATGAGCTGCGTGTTTTTCTCTAATGCTTATTACTAGCTGTGCAGTGAGGCTGCACCGATTTCAAAGGGTTTTCAGTTCCTGCACAGAACTGAGAGACTGTAGCAGTGGTTCTTTGAAGAGAAAACACCACTGTTGGGACAGGCGTGCAGCTTGGGCTTGGCTCAAAGACCTCCAAAAGTGACAGGGAACAGCAGAGGGGATGGTTCTGGCGACAAGCAGCTCAAGAAATTAATATAAAAAGACTTTTCTCTGTCCCCTACTGCAAATATTTTCTCTTGCAAGAAGAATCCTTGGAACCTGTCATATATATGAAGTCTCTTTCAACTCCAAGGGGCTAGCTTTCATACCTGCCTTTTGGCATCTCTCTGGATTTTAGGCATTTTAATCACTACCTTTGATTTAAAGAAAAAAAAAAACTTTTGCTGCAGCTAAGCCTTTTTCTTTTGCTTTTCCTAATTTGACATTTGTTAAGTATTTCTAGGAGAGATGATTTATTTTTTATTTTATTCTTCTTATTCTCCAAAATGAATTCCTGAATCAGGTATAATATATATTTTTTTAATTTAATTTAGGGATAAAAACTAAATAAAACATTTTGGTGTGTTTCACATGAAAAGAATTTACAATACAAGGTTCAATCAACAGGATTTTGGAGAGTGCTTTGGTATGTTAATTAGAAATCATTCTAATCTGTTCAACTACAGAACTTCTATTAGGTGGCCTTGATTAGGACAGTTCAAGTTACAGTCTCTGCCTAGAAGTGATGAAGCTATATTTCTTCAAGAATATCTTATAATTTGGACTTTTCACTCATTTATCCCAACTATTATCTCTTTGATCCAAATTAGTAAGGTTTAATGTTGAAATTTTGGACAATTCAGAAATTATGATCTATCTAATTGGGGTGGGGGAAGGCTAAAGAAAAATATTGAAAAAACCTTGTTAAATATTTTTAAAACTGACAACTGCCCAAATGGCTCATAGAAATCCTGGGAACCCAGCACATTACTTCATATTATAGAGAATATTCATAAAAATTCCAAGTTAAAATGAATCAATTTGTGGCATTAAATAAACAGCTTTATTGCTAACTCTGTCACTTTGCAAAATGGAGAGAGATCTTGGTCAGTTTTCTTAACATCTCTGAGTCTTGATTGTTTCTTTTGTAAACTAGGGAAAAGATTTGTGAGGAAAAATGTGAAAAAAATTCACTAGATAGTACATAGTCAGTAAATATCATTGCTCCATTTTTCCCTTTTAATTGAACTCTTTAAAATTAGAATTCAAGGATTTCCCTGGTGGTCCAGTGATTAAGACTAGACTGCTTTCCGGTGGTTTGCTTTCCAGTGCAAGGGACAGGGGTTCACTCCCTGGTACAGGAAGATCCCACATGCTGTGGGGCAATTAAACCTAAGTGCACAACTATTGAGGCCACATTCTACAGCCCATGAGTCACAACTACTGAAGCCTGTGAGCCTGAAGTCTGTGGGCCACAACAAGGGACACCAACTTCAGTGAGAAGCCCACACATTGCAACTAGAGAAAGCCCCCACATAGCAATAAAGACCCGGTGGAGCCGAATATAGTAATAATAATAATAAAACAAAACAATAAAATAAAATTCTTTAAAAATACTTCAAATGTATTTCACTTAAATTCTCAGAAAATAAGTTTGTCTGACATTTTATAGCCTCTATTCTTCAGAATCGTCCCTGATGTTCTCAGATTGTTGTAATTATTGTTACTATATCACAAAATTTTTGAGGTTTTGAAAATCAATTCTATTGATACCTATTTTCCATAAAATAAATGTGCAGTTTGATGAGTTTGACAGATATATATATATATATATATACACATATTAACCCCTCAGATAAAGATACAAAGCATTTCTAATACTCCTCAAATTTCCTCATCACCTTTCCCCATCAACTCCCTACCTCATGATCGACCCAATGTATACCTCCAAAATTCTTATGTTGAAATCTAATCCTTAATGAAGTGATGGTAAGGAGTAGGGTTTTGGAGGTGACTAGGTTATGAAAATGGAGCCCTCATAAAGAGGATTGAAAGTGAAAGAAAGAACACAAAAGTCACTCAGTCGTGTGCGACTCTTTGTGACTTAATGGACTATACAATCCATGGAATTCTCTAGGCCAGAATACTGGAGTGGATAGCCTTTCCCTTCTTCAGGGGATCTTCCCAACCCAGGGACCAAACCCAGGTCCCCTATATTGCAGGCAGATTTTCTACCAGCTGAGCAACCAGGGAAGCCCAAAACTACTGGAGTGGGTAGCCTGTTCCTTCCCCAGTGGATCTTCCTGACCCAGGAATTGAACTGGGGTCTCCAGCATGCAGGTGGGTTCTTTACCAGCTGAGCTTAGTGCCCTCAGAAAAGAAATCCCAAAGGACCGCTCTCACCTCTTCCACTATGTGAAGACACAGTGAAAACATGGCTGTTTTTGAACTAGAAAGTGGGCTCTCACCAGAGACCACTGGTGCCTTGATGTAGGACTTCTCAGCATCCAGCTCTGTGAGAACGAAACTTCTATTATTCATAGCTGCCAGTCTATGGTATTTTTTATTATAGCAGACTGAATGGAATAAGATACGCCAAACCTAGAAAGATCTGTTTTCTTTCACAGAAGATTAGTTTTGCCTATTTTAGAATTTCATGTAGAAGTAATACTACAGATACTCTTTTGTATCTGACTTCATTCATTTGGCATAATTTGAAATGTTCAAAGTTGTTATGTTTATTAGGTTTCCCTGGTGGCTCAAACAGTAAAGAATCTGCCCACAATGTGGGAGAACTGGGCTCAGCCCCTGGGTCGGGAAGATCTGCTGGAGAAGGAAATGGCAACCCACTCCAGTATTCTTATCTGGAGAATTCCATGGACAGAGGAGCCCAGCAGGTTAAGTTTATTGCTTTTTCATTTATGTTTAATATGTTATATTTATTATGGAAAAGATCTTGAAGCTGGAAAAGACTGAAGACAGAAGGGCAAGAGGGCAACAGAGATGCACGGATGGCATCATTGACTGAATGAGTGTGAACAAACTCTGGGAGATAGTGAAAGACAAGGAAGTCTGGCAAGCTGCAGTCCACAGGGTCGCAGAGTCGGACATGACTGAGTGACAACAACAGCAGCAACAGGTTGTTATGTGCATCAAAGGACTTGATTACTGACTAGTATCCCATTATTGTATATTAACACACATTTATCTATTCACATGTTGAATATTTGTAATGCTTTTAAGGATTTTATGAAATAAAAATACTCTGAAAATTTTTGTACACTTTTTTGTAGACATATGTTTTTGCTCTCGTGGCTAAATATATAGGAATGGAATTGCTAGTGTGCATGGTAAACATACATTTGACTTTTTGAGTCCTTCAGTGAATATAACAGATTATACTCCCACCACCATTGTAAAAGTGTTCCATTTGTGCTATCCTCAGATGTGGAGGATTCATTCATTCATTTCTCAAGTCATGGCATAATATTAGTATTGTTCCATTTTATTCATTATTTACTAGTTTGTTTATTATTGCTGATGTTTATTTATTCTATTTTATCACCATACCTCAATCCCTTTATCCTCCTCTTATGAAGAAAACCACTTTATTATGTTTAATGTGTATGTTTTGTGTTTGTATTCTAACAAGATTTCCTGTTGCTTTCTTTGCATATACTTTTTTAATTTGTCTAAATCATTTCATCTGATGCGACTTTTCTTACTTTTTTCAAACCATAATGTACTTTTTAAGATCTCTCTATGTTGCAGGTAGCTTGAGTTGCTTTACTCAACAGTGTGTATTCATGACGTTTAGATTACTCTCCTCCTGAGAGACATAGAGATTCTTTCTAATTTCTGCCACTACAAATGACAATTTCATGAATATCCTGCACATGAACTGGGTTTTCATCACTTTTCTCTGGAATATGAATATTCTGGGTAGAGTTGCCCTCCTCTCCCTAAGAATGGTAATGATTAATTCAATGTGCTCACTCCCCAGGCTAACTATACTGGTCTATACTCTCGTCAGCAACACCTGAGTGTTTCTTACTCCCTCACACCTCCACCAACACTTTGCATTAGCCATCTTTCCGGTATTTTTCATTCAATTGATGTCAAAGCATATCTTCTTTCAATTTGCATAATACCAGAAATTTATAGTGATTTCAAGCATATCTTTATGAGATTTTTTTAAGGTTTTTCTTTTTACCACAATTCATCAAAAGATAAACTTAGAATTAAAATGACATTTGATAACTTCTTAAATGAAGATAACCAAGCCCATCCTCCAAATTCACCATAGACTTTAAGTCAGTACTACTGTTTCATTTTTTTAAGCTTCACTTCACATACATATTTAATCAGAAAATATTAAGCTAAAACTGATCTCAATCACTTAGACCAAGCTTTTGGTTTTAAGCGTGGGGACAGTTTCAGATTTGGGGGAAATTTTGGAATTATAATAAAAATCTAGAAGAATTTTGTCTTGTAGAATAATATCACTACTGATATAACTATGTTCCAGTATTTCTCAATTCTTTGCACTTCTGTCTAATCTACTAGTTACCTACTCTTTAGCAATTAGTCTATATAATTGACTCTAGCTGTCCTCTTATTTTTTCAAGTTTTTGGACAGACTCGCTTTTTTAAAACCTACTTTTAAATAGCAATTTTAAAACAGACATCATCAATATTTCATTTCTGTCACAATCATTTTGAAAGGTATGTGCTATGGAAGTGATTTTTTTGAAAGAGTTCTGACATCAGATGGTGGGCCCTTTGTCATATACCTAAAGGTGTTATGGATAAAAATGCAAAGGTAGATACATACTTGCAGTTTTCTGTTTATGGGGTAGATTGAATTTTGGTTTGGAGTGTAATTTACACCTTTCTAATTTATTGAAGCAAAACACCCCAAGCAACAAGGAAATCTGGTTTCCTTGATTTCTTGCTACTCTTCTGTCCAATTAGCTTTTTATTTATTTCTTCCCCATAGCCTCAACACCACACAATTACTTAATTTTATTTTCTAACTCTATTTTCCTTTAGTAGATTCCAAAAGGAAAGTTTCTCACTCTGAATGTAGGATCTTCATAAGTTTCTGATGGATTTTTGTTTGCCCAATATGGTCTATAATAGATTATATGTTTTTAATATGTATTTAATTCTTCACCAGTTTAACCAGCAAGATGTGCTCTCTATAAATGTCGATGATTCATTGGACATAACAGCTGCATCATTAGGCTTGTGGATTTTATTTTGTTTTACTTTTTCTCTAAACAATAGAATAATAATTATATTAAAAATTATGTCAATAACTTATTCCCTCTAGTTTCCCTCCCTATCATCTTTTGGACGGGTCCAACTCAATTTCATACAGATATTAGAATTTATTTTATACTGTTGACTGTGTCAATATATGTGTTGATTGTGCATAATTGTACTAGTGTTTTATATATTTTATGTTTCCTGTCAACCATTACTTAAATTCCAAGTAGAATTACAGATGACTAAAATCTTGCCATGACATAAATAGATGTGTCTCTCAAAGAGATAACTCCCAAACAATTGAAGTATTTCATCACTAATAGAAGTAGAGCACTAAATCTGTTTTAACTTTTTTACTACCACTTGGGGGTAAAAGAGAATAGTGAAGACCAATATCTCAACAAATAACATGAATCTCTGTTTTTTCTGTAATTTTACATATACTGTCAGATCATAAAATTCAAAAGATAAAAATTTATTTTAAATATATTTACTCAACAGATTAGAACAGAAGTAATATAAATTCTATTTTAAAGTGTTCAAAACTTTCTGCCAACCCAAAGAGTGTTGACTGAAAGAGTGTTTCTATAGATCTTTATGAAAATGGACAGTTGACGTAGGCTTGGATCTGAGTTCTGATGCAGTTTAGTTCAGTCACTCAGCCATGTCTGATTTTTGCAACCCCATGGACTGCAGCATGCCAGGCCTCCCTATCGATCACCAACTCCCGGAGTTCAGTCAAACTTATGTCCATCGATTCGGTGATGCCATCTAACCATCTCATCCTCTGCCGTCCCCTTCTCCTCCCACCTTCAATCTTTCCCAACATCAGAATCTTTTCAAATGAGTCAGTTCTTCACATCAGGTGGTCAAAGTATTGGAGCTTCAGCTTCAACATCAGTCCTTCCAATCAATGAACATTCAGGACTGATTTCCTTTATGATGGACTGGTTGGATCTCCTAACAGTCCAAGGGACTCTCAAGAGTCTTCTGCAACACCACAGTTCAAAAGCATCAATTCTTCAGCACTCAGCTTTCTTTATAGTCCAACTCTCACATCCATACATGACTACTGGGAAAAACAAAACAAAACAAAACAAAACAAACCCATAGTTTTGATGCAGTTTAGGGCCTCAATAAACAGGTAGAAGAGGAACAGCTTCCAGTTCACAGCTTCATCATAACTGAAACCTGTACATTTTGCACAGCACACTCCATTCAATATTATAATGAAGAGACATGATATATTGAGTCACTAAGAGGATCCAAGGAAAAAGAAGTAGTATGCTTTGTGTTCTAAACTATCTATCCCACATTCATTTATTAATATATTGCAAGTAAATTACTTACTGTGTTTCTGTTTTCTGCAGTGTTCTAGTAGACATAAAATCACCAAGTCTCTTCTCTTCTGTTATCAGGACTCTCAATCAGGTTTTGTTTTTGTTTTAGCATTTAAATCATGTCTTTGATATGTGTACAAGCCATAAGGAAGAACATTTAGTGTCAACTTGTCTATGATAATCCAGATTTTATACATAAACATTATCATACTTTATTTCAGTGAAAATAATTCTTATGTCCTTCTATATCAATCTGGTTACAATGAAAACAATGATGTCTTTTTTTAATGACTTCCTACTGCCTTTCCTTGGGCTTCCTTAGTGGCTCAGATGGTAAGGAATCTGCCTGCAATGCAGGGGGACAGGTTTGGAACTTTGAGTCAGGAAGAGTCCCTGGAGAAGGGAATGGCAAACCCACTCCAGTATTCTTGCCTGGAGAATTCCATGGACAGAGGAACCTGGTGGGCTTCAGTCCATGGGGTCACAAAGAGTCAGACCTACTGAGTGACTCACACACGCTCATATACATAGCTTTTGTCTTAACTGGTTCTTGAAGATTAAAAAAAAAAAAAATCATTTCTGAAACAAACAAACAAATGAAAGAATTTTTATCTTCCAACAGAAAATAGCTCTTTGACAATGAAATTAAGCTTATTTGATGTCAAATATTCTGCTACTGTGATGTTTTCATTTTTGTATCCCTTAACTAACTGGAGAATCTATGCTACTGTTGATTTGTAGAAAATGTTCTGAAAATATTGCTGTCAATATAGAAATCCAGAGTCTGACCAGTACTCAGAACATTGAATGGTGTTAGGGAACCCTCTGGGTAAATATCTGTATCTATACTTCATAATTCAGGCAATATTGACAAGTTCATTGAAGGAGACATTTTTACTATACTTAATATGTTTGCTTCTTCCCATCTCTATATTCATACATATATTTTTTGATAATAAGAGCTGGAGAAAAGCTATGGTTTCAGACTGGGTAAGTCTATTCTGAGTGACCCATTTCACTATAATTCATATATCCTTCTAGTTACCTTCATTGTGTCATTAGACTTCCCAGGAGAATACTGAAGGGGGTACATCTCCCGTCTTCTGAGTTACGGTAGATATGGAACTAACCCTCATACCATCATCTTGTTTCCAGTGAGGATGAACTTGAGTGGCATACTTATTGAGTGGCTCTTGTGGGTTAATTAAAATCTAAATGAAAGATGAAAAGTTGTATCTTTCTCATCTGTGAACAGGGAGAAAAATGAGTACTCTTTAAGTTTGATTATTAAGGCTTTCAAGCTTTGTCAGATAATGAATTTTTATTCTTTTAATACATTCTACATGCATCGGTCAATACTTTTCTCGTGAATTTAGGAAGACATTCACAAACATGATCATATACTCAATCTTGGTATTTAAGTTTTAAGTAAATACTTAGCACTGTTAATACAGCTAGTTTCCCTTTGTAATTAGTAATAGCATCATTTTATTAGATGCTTAAAAGCTGCATCTGCTTCCTCAGAATATAAATAAATTTATTTTTCAAGTTGATTGGCATAATTAATTATCTTTTCATATTTGAAACAGCACCAGCTACTGTTTGAAGCTTTTAGTTCTCTGTAATATATCCTGGCAAAACTCTTGACAATATGTTATAACACTTTTCACTTTGGTTTTAAAATGGAATTAATCCCCAATATGCTAAGATTTTTATTGTGTGCAATGAATGAATTTTTATGTATCTATTTTAGAAAGTGAAAATGTTAGTCACTCAGTCATGTTTGACTTTTTGCAATCTCATGGACTGTAACCTGCCAGGCTTCTCTGTCCATGGAATTCTCCAGGAAAGGATATTTGAATGGATAGCCCTTCTTTTCTCCAGGGGATCTTCCTGACCCAGGAATCAAACCTGGGTCTCCTGTATTGCAAGCAGATACTTTCCCTTCTGAGCTGCCAGGAAAGCTCATCTATTTTAAAATGCTACTAGTTATTTCTCATTCTGAAGACAGCTGAGAAAATAATCATTCAAATAATATCCAGTAGAGCTTAATATTTTGTAAAAATCCATTTGAAAAAGTTGGATTTAAGTATTTCTAAACTTTTTTTAGAAATCTGAATAATTTTTCTTCAAATAATATGTTATGTTAAAGCCAGAATGGAAAACAGATAAGGGCTGGGTAGTTCTAGCTGTACTACAAGAAGGGTGCCTGGAGATTCTGTGGGTACGTTTGAGCAATGTCCATAGGTGTATGGTATGTCATTACAAATCTGTGGTATTTTGAGTGGTATAATTCCCTTAAATAATGATAACCAGGAATATTATGCAATGTATACCTAAGAGACTTCTATCATGTCCTTTTGAAATAATGAGTTAAATTTTCTCAGAAAAAGAAACATAATATATATTCACAGCTCCAGAAAAATAAATCAAGTGGTAGCTAGTTCTAAAATTATGGAATAGATATACTTTTTTCCTCTTTGTTCTATTAAGTACAATTCAAAGCTCTAGATATTTCATATTTAGAAAAGGAACATAAAAAGACTGGAAGCTAGAAAGATGAAGGCAGACCAGCTAGTGGCATTGGGACCCAAAATAATGACACAGTGGTGAGTTTACCAGATATTCTTTTTGTTTCATATAGCCAAACTTGGAGCTAAAGAAAGTGGTGACCTGGAAATACCAACAAATACACACCATAAAGGGTCCATTGAAAGGCTATTCTCATTGCCAAATATTAGCAAAGTGGTAACCCAGTAAGGATCTTCCCAAATAGCTCAGTGGTAAAGAGTTTGCCTGCCAATATAGGAGATGTTGGTTTGATCCTTGGGTCAAGAAGATCCCCTGGAGGAGGAAATGTTAACCCGCTCCAATATTCTTGCCTGAAGAAGCTCACAGGCCGAGGAGCCTGGTAGCTACAGTTCATGGGGTCACAAAGAGCTGGACACGACTAAGCAACTGAGCACACACTCCAGTAAAGCAAAATATTGTTTAGGCAGTAACCACTCTATGCCAACTGAAAGATCACAGAACAAATGACCCACCGCAGTCACGCCAGCCAAGGCTGATTGATGATCCTAGACTTCCACATTTACCAGAATAAAATGAGATGCCTCAATCCACCTGCTACTGTGATGTCAGACAAGACCAGGTAGAGGGCTGTGGATCACCCCGACAGTTGGCAATGAGCCCTATAATACTTTGGTGTAAATACTGCACTGACGGAATCCTGGAATTCCAAGGTTATATAGCAGAAACAAGGTACTTCCCCTCCGTAGTGGAGAATAGCAAAGGAGAACTAGTGTAGAGGCAGAAATACTGCATTGTTTAGTGTTAATGAAGCCACATCACCATTTCTGCGGGGCTAGTGGAATGATGTTAATGAAGATCAAGTGAGGAATACCAAGAGGCTCCTACTTCTTCCATTCAAAGAGGGGCCAGTGGAGGCCTAGTGAGGAACATGAGCTCCCACCTCTACTCTGCAATGATGCTGATCCATTTCTTTGAGTCCCAAAGGAAGTAATAGGGGAAGCGGTACTGCATTTCCTGCCACCTGGAAGGTGGGAGATTTTGTCTTCTTCTCTTGTTAGAGAAGTGTCAAAGGAAGCCATCCAAAACTGATTTAAATAAGATCCAGAATCCCATTACCTAATGCCTAAGTGCTCAGGCTTCAATATGAAAATGTCAGACAAGAACTAAGAAGATCTCAAACTAACTGGGAAAAAGAAAAAAAGGTACTCAACAGATGCCAACACCTAAATGACTGAGATGGTAAAACTATATGTTAAAAGCAGTCATCATAAAATTCCTTCAGTAGACAATTACAAAGGTGTTTAAAACAAATCTGAAAAATAGGAAATGTCTCCAAATGGATTTTTTAAAACTGATAAACACAATAATTGAAATAAACACTCAAACAGATGTGCTCAAAAGCAGAAGGGGCCAGAGGAAGAATCTGAGAAGTCGAAGAACAATAGATTTACCCAATGTGAGAAACAAAGAAAATACACTTAAAAAATGAACAGTTTCAGACATCTCTGAGACTTTGATAATAGAGTTAACATTTGTGTCGTTAGAACCCAGATAGAAAAGGGGGAAGCAGGGAAATGAAAAAGTAATTGGAAAATAATGGCTGAAAAAAGTTTCCAGATTTGGCAAAAGACATATTAATACATTTAAAGATTCAAGAAGTTGAGCTAAATGGGATAAAGCCCCCAAATCCAAAATAAGACACACCATATTCAAACTTCTGAAAACTAAATCCAAAGACAACATTTGAAAACATCAAGGGAGAAATGATACCTTATCTAAAGAAGCAGAACAGTTTGACAGTAGTTTTCTGTTAGAAACTATGAAAGTTTAAAGAAAGTGGCACAACATTTTTCAAGCATTGTGAGAAAACTGTCAGCTAGTTATCTTAAGTCCAGTGACAGTATCCTTCAGAAATGCAGGGGCTATGCAGACAAAGGAAAACCAGAAGAATTTTTGCCAGCAGACCTACACCAAAAGAAGGGCTAAAGGAAGTTCTAGAAACAGGAAAGAATTATAAAGAAATTTGGGAACATCATAATGGAAGAAGGAATAGAGTAGGCAAAAATATGGAATTATATAATAAACTTTCTCTACTTTAGTTTTCCAAATAATGCTTGATGGATGGAACAAAAGTTATAATACCTCTTGACATGGCTCTAAATATATGTAGAGGAAATACTTGACAATTATGTTAAAAATGAAGGAGGATAAAGAGATGTAAAGTGAAGTAAGGATTCCATACTTCACAGGAACTGGTAAAATGATACCACCAGTAAACTCTAAGTTATGTATATATGATGTTTTGAGAAACCATTGAAAAAACTACAAAACGATATACTCAAAAATCCCATACATAAATCAAATTGAAATTCTAAAAATGAGTTCAAATATCCCATAAAAAGAACATTCAAAAATGGAGAGAAATTAAAAATAGAAAAAAATAAAATGATAGACTTAAGCATAAATATATTAATAATTAAATCAAACAAATGATCTAAATGCATCAATTAAAAAAAACAGAGACTGGCAGAATTCATTTTAAAACATGAGGCAACTATATATTGTATATAAAAAACTAATTTAAATATAACAATGCAGGCAGGTTAAAGTGGAAGGATGGCAAATGTTATATCATTAAATATTAATTAAAAAAACAAAATTGACTAATTTAAAATTACTAGAGATCAGGAGGGATATAATATAATGAAAAAGGGTCAAGCTATCATTAAGAACAGTAATCAAAAATGTGTATGCACCAGGAACAGAGCTGCAAAATACATGAAGTAAAAACTAATAGAACTAAAAAGAGATGTAGATAAATTCACCACTATAGGTAAAGACTTCAGAGACCTTCTTTCAACAGTTGATAGAATAACTAGATAGAAAATCAGCAAGAGAAAACTCAGTGCTGCCCATGGAGCATATACCAAAATAGTCCATACACTGCCATAAAACAAGCATCAGAAATTTAATTTGAGGTTTAATAATTGATTTCATTTGGAATGTGTTCAAAACCCAGCATTCAAAAAACAAAGATCATGGCATTTGGTCCCATCACTTCATGGCAAATAGATGGGGAAACAATGGAAACAGTGACAGACATTATTTTCTCAGGCCACAGAATCACTGCAGATGGTGACTCCAATTATGAAATTAAAAGACACTTGCTCCTTGGAAGAAAAGCTATGACAAAACTAGTCAGCATATTAAAAGCAGAGGCATTACTTTGCCAACAAAGGTCCATATAGTCAAAGATATGGTTTTCCCAGTAGTCATGTAGGGATGTGACAGTTGGACTATAAAGAAAGCTGAGCATTGAAGAATTGATGCTTTTGACCTATGGTGTTGGAAAAGACTCTTGAGAGTCCCTTGGACTGCAGGGAGATCAAACAAATCAATATTAAAGGAAATCAATCCTGAATATTCATTGGAAGGACTGATGCTGAAGCTGAAGCTCTAATACTTTGGCCACTTGATGCAAAGAACTGACATTAGAAAAGCCCCTGACACTGGGAAAGATTGAAGGCAGGTGGAAAAGGGGATGACAGAGGATGAGATGGTTGGATGGTAACACCACTCAACGGACCTGAGTTTGAGCAAGCTCAGGGAGTTGATGATGGACAGGGTAGCCTGGGGGCTTCCCTGGTGGCTCAGAGGTTAAAGTGTCTGCCTCCAATGCGGGAGACCCGGGTTTTATCCCTGGGTTGGGAAGATCGCCTGGAGAAAGAAAATGGTAACCCACTCCAGTACACTTGCCTGGAGAATCCCAGGGATGGAGAAGCCTGGTAGGCTACAGTCCATGGGGTCGCAAAGAGTTGGACATGACTGAGCAACTTCACTTCACTTCACTTCACTTCACTTCACTTCACTTCACAGGGTAGCCTGGTGTGCTGGGATCTCAAAGAGTCAGACCCAACTGAATGACTGAACTGAACTGACTGATAATGTGTTCTCTGACCACAAATGAACCAAACTAGAAATCAATGGAAATATAGGAATTTTATAAATATAATTATATAAATATAATTCCTATATAATAGGAAAATATCCAATCACTGAGAAACTAACCAATACACTGCATCAAAAAAGGAACAAAATTTTTAAAAATACATTGAAGCAAATGAAAATGCAATATACCAACATTTGTTTGGCTCAGCTAGAGCAGTACAGAGAGTAACATTTATATCACTAAATTCTTATATTAGAAAAGCTTATAATCTAAACTATCTCAAGAACCTAGAACCACAAAAGCAAAATAAACCCAAAGCAAGTCACCAATCATGCCTAGCGTCATTTAATATGGACGTGTGCCAAAATTAAATACTATCTTACTATAATGTATAATTTTGTTCCCTGCTGAAGAGTGAGCCTCTCCAAACATATCTAGTGATAGAAGACACATATTACTAATTACATCATCAACTTACAATTAACTCACATATATTTTTCTCTTGCCTTTTCAGAGATAAAATGTTTAGTGTGTATACACACTTCCCTGATGGCTCAGTGGCAGAAAATCCGCCTATCAAGTAGGAGACTCATATTCAATTCTTGGGTGGGGAAGGACTTCTGAGAAAGAAATGGCAACTCACTCCAGTATTCTTGCCTAGGAAATCACATGGATAGAGAAGCCTGGTGGGCTACAGTCCATGGCTCACAAAAGAGTCAGACATGGCTGAGCAACTAAACAGCAACACACATTTTCACTACATATGTACTTGTCTATTCAATTAGTAAAATGCGTTGAACATGCAGTACACACTTGCGTAGGCAGAAAAACAACCATTGTATTTAGGCTTCTTTAGTTTACAGATAATAAAAAGTCAATGATTCTAGAAATATACCATTTTAACCATTAAGACAAATTAAACAATAAAGTTCTGTACTACATAATGAATTAATTTTATTTTAGCAAATCTTGAAGAAAGTATGTGCTATGATCTCTAGACTAAAATGTACTTTAAAAATAAAAAGACATTGTCTCACATTTTGAAAATTGATGTCAAATTAAGTGACTAAATCAGAGTTTCTATGATTACATACTTTTCTACTTCACATATTCAAGAGCAATGTTATGGCATAAAGGAAACTTTTCTTTGAATACTTGAAAAACAATATGGCATTTAATGCCTTCAAAGTTATCCCTTTTATCTCTGACCAGGGTATGTGCTAAAGAAAATTAAAGGAAGAAAGTAAGTAAATACCACCATGCCCAACATGATTTGGTAAAGATCACAATTTGAATTAGATCAATTATGCCCTATTGAAAACTATAAAACAATGGTAAAGTTATGTACATTTGCGCATTGCTGAACCATTCTTCTTCGCTTTTCATTGGATCCTAGGGAAAATTATGTAATTATTAAGTATAATGGTGCTTTTTTAATAAGAAATCATTTCATAGGATCAAAAGACAGGCTGCCGAATTTCTTTTTCTTTCTTTCTTTTTTTGTCCATAAAGCAAAAGTAATTGCTTTCTGTATATTCTTTGCCTATTCTATGAAACTTATTTTGAAGGTAGTCATACAAAATGCTGGCATAGGCAGTAAGAGGTACTTTGTAGGGTAGGTGTTATTTAATTAAATATAAAAAGCAAATTTAAAATAATACTATGCTCACAATAATGAGACAGCTCTAATTGAAGGCCACTAGAGTGCTTTTAGCACACTCCTCAGCATCGAGCAGCCATGGCAAAGTAGTTGTTCCTTCACAAATCATCTTTCATCAGTTCTGTCTTACCCTCTTAGCCTGAGAGACATATTCAATATAATTATATCTTCCATTTCCCCATTTGTCTTTAATTGGTTAGAATACTATCAATTGTCTGAAATGGGGGTCCTTTAAATATATATATATGTTTAATTTATATATTAATATATATACATATAGTTGTGATGTAGAAGAGCCAGAGAGAATATTACAATCTCAAATTGCATCTTTCTTTTATTAAGACAATAAAATACAACTCAGAATATTTTTGAGTCACCATCATTAAATTAATAGCTCAGTACTACAGGAACAATAGAGCAGAGCACTGAGGTTATTAAACAGTATAGATCTAGATTATCAACTTTAAAATAAAATCAAATTTTTGTTCAAAATTTAAAAACTGTATAAATCCGTTTTCTTGCCTCTTCCATGTTCCAAGTTATATTTGTCAGTGTAGGAAAATATTTAACACCAAATTTAGACATCTTTGAGTTATGCTGTCTTGAATACTAATATTTCTCAGCCAATTTGCATTTAGATACTACTATTAGCCAAAGAATTATTGATCTATGTTAGGTATTAATTCAACGATCAACATAAATACTCTAAATAGAGCTATAATTACACTGCTAAGTGGATGCTTTCTCTTGAAAAGATTTTAAAACTATTTTAGTGGTATAACAGGATCAGCACAATACCTCCAAACTAGCACCCTGGGACATTAATAAATGTAAAGTTTTAAAAGAGTCCATGGGCAAATAAGTTAAGCAAATACAAAAATAAAAACACTCTTGTTTTAGCATAGTATATCTCAGAATTTTTATTATGTTGATGAGTATATTAAGTGGGGCAAACATTTAGAAATGCTAATCTTTCAATAGGATTAGTGAAAAGAAGATTTCTGTAAGTAAATATATGTAAGAAATATTCTCTTTTCCAACAGACGTAAACAGAATTGCCTGACAAAGTCGTCTGGCCCAGGACATAAGAATAATGCATTTAAAAGAATCATCTGCTGCACATTTTTCATTTGTTGTGATATTTGATCCTAACTATTTCATGTCTCCCATTTAACTTTTGAATAAAAAATTAAAGCTAAAAGCAGGTTTAGTACAGGAGAAGAGCTGCAGAGGGCCAGAGCTAAGCCAGTGGGCTCTATTTTTGAAGCAGCCTTTTATTTCTGCATCTCTGATATCCAAGGCATAGCTTTCAAAAACACTTCTCTTGTGACTAGGTTGCTTTCATCTTTCCCATTTTATTAAAGGAGTTAAATGGAAGGTATTCTGAAACTCCAATTTAGCTTTTATTTTTCAATAAAAATGACAGTCGAAAAACAGTATAACCACAGGAGAGGCAGGGCAACCTGGCACAGAGGGGGGTGGATGCCCGCTGAGCTGGGACTACAAAGTGTTTGGATAACACACTCACCAGGCTTTCTAAATACCTTGGTGAGACACTGTCAGAGGAGGGCAAATAATGGTCTTTATCTTTGAATTCACCCCGGCTCTTTTTACTGTCATGAAATTTTTATTTAAAGAAATCTAAAAAGAAGACCATTTGAATATGGTTCTTAAATACTCTAATGCACTTATTTGGGCTTGATGTGCCTTTATGCCATAACTTAGAAAGTATAAATTTCTCATCTTCATTATAAGTAGAATAGGCTATCCCCAGGCCTCTCCCATTAATCATGCTGCTCATTCGACAGTATATCCTTAAGTAATATTTGCTGAATTTATAGTGAAGTCCTAAGTTGTGAGCATGAACTGCCTCCATAAATAACCTTCTAAAACATCATGTATTTAAAAAGGTTTGAGATTGTCAAAAGTGCCATAAACCTTGAATAGTTTTAAAATAAAATCTCAAAATAGGCAGTAACTTCTAAAATATACCATAGACCATAGATATATTTATATAACTGATAGAGAAGAATGTGCTGCATTGGTTTGTTTTATTTTTTTGCCAGCATTATGCAGGGTTAAGGTGCTCCTGTTCACTTATTTATTTTAAGGATGGTGTGTGTTCACTGATGATATGATGATGCTAATACTTGCTAGATTATGGCGTGGAGTTTTATATTGATTCCAATAGAACAATATAACTTGGAATTACCCAGAACAAATTATGTTAATATTGTTAGTCTTATTTTTCAAAATCCTAAATGAGAAAGGAATTTATATTAGTATTGACCATAGAGACCTGGGGGTAAATGATAGAGACTGAGGTGAAAGAAGGGGGAGATCTTTCTATAGTATATTTTGGTCACAGAGTCAACAGCTCAGATTTGTGGGTCTACTATCCTAAGCTGTAAATTCCATGATCTGAGGAGTATTTCTTAATGTTCTGCCTGGCTTTGCCTTGCTCCTGGGTGGAGATATTTTGAATTGATTTAAAGCTGAATAACACTGGGTTTTGCAGTGAGTGCAAGTTTTTTTCACTTAGATGAGTCAAGTTAAAATATTAGTGAAAATGATTTTCTATAAGAAACATGAAATGAGATACTTAAGAAGCTTCAGAAATGTAATAAGTGTGCCCTAATTGTTGGATGTTATTAAAATGTGATATGGAAGGTCTTCTCCATATTCACACGGTTATTAGATTAATACATTAGCATATTGTCCTCTCAATCTGAAATTAGTAATAGCTGCTCTAGAGGCATAAATGTTACTCTAGCCTTCTTTTTACCAGTAGTTACAAGTTCATCAAAATACAAAAATAACCAGAAGGTTATAATAGATAGATTTGGGCTGAAGGCATGGGAAGTTCCATGATAACAATGTCTGAATCTTCAGGGTGTCTTCCACATCACTTTAGAGGTATATTTTCCTGGTTTTCCATTGGTTTCGTTTTTATCATGAACCAGATTAACCAACAGATTTCACTTGATAAACTTCTGTTAAATTTGTGACAATATAAGTTGTTTTGACAAGTATGCTTTATGAAAAGTATTTTAAAAGTGGCTTTATATTTACAACAAAAGAACCTGTCCCCATATTTAAAATATAGTTATAAATATGAATATTTTAAATTTACAATTAGTTGCATCAAATTACTGAAACTCATAATGCATCAGGAAAAAAATTTTTAATATGTTGTTACATTTTTGGTAACTGTTTAAAGTTAAAGAAAACAGACATGCCAAGTAGATAATACTTAACTTCCATTAAAGAAATAAGATTAACTGTTACACGCCTTTTTTCATAATGAAGAAAGCCATCTGCTTTATCCAAAAAGATTCCTGGAATTGTAACTCTTATTTGGCTCCTTTATTATAGTTTCCATTTGGTAACATTGACTAATTAATAGATTGATTGCCTTTTGTCTATTTTGACTTTACAGAAAGAAAGCTTCTTGAGAGATGTGATAACACCAGAAATGGTATTCCAAAGGCCCTGTGATTGCATGACCTGGAGATAACTCATTACTGAGGCAGAAAGAGTTGCCATTACAGATGGAATATAAGATGCAGAACCTTTATGACTATGTTAAAAACGTTTATACTTCAACATATCCTACTGCCCACTGTCCCAGGAAGTGGAAAAATAGATTTATCTTCTAGATGTTTCAGAGTAATCTTTCCCTTTGCCAGAATTATTTGAAAATTTATGTCAATTTTCTTTGCTCAAATTAGAAAGCTTTTTTTCCTGAAATTTGAGATGCTGTTTTGACCAGCTGAAGACATTCAGAAACTCCTCTGCCCTCTTTAAATTCAACATCATTATTAGAAAGTGTGCTTTCTGTTATATCTATAGCACTATTGCTGAGCTTAATGTCTAAACAGGTTCGTTTTATTTTCTTATGAAAGTAATATACAGTCATTGGAAAAATTCAACCAATGCAGGCATGTATAAAGTAAAAATGCATGCATGTCTTGTCACTCAGTTGTGTCTGATTCTTTGTGACCCCATGGACTGTGGCCCACCGCTCCTCTGTCCATGGGATAATCCAGGCAAGAATACTGAAGTGGGTTGCCATGCCCTTCTCCAGGAGGACTTCTTTACTTTAACTCATATCTCCTATGTCTCCTGCACTGGAGGCAGATTCTTTACCCTCTTAGCCATTTGGGGAGCCAGACTTCCCTGATGGCTTAGACGGTAAAGAATCTGCCTACAATGCAGAAGACTGGGGTTCAATCCCTGGGTTGGGAAGATCTCCCAGAGAAGGAAATGACAACCCACTCCAGTCTTCTTGCCTGGAAAATCCCATGACCAGAGGAGCATAGTAGGCTACAGTCCATGGGGTCACAAAGAGTCAGACATGACTGAGTGACTTCCTCTCTTTTTTTTTTCACTTAAGATAAAAGTAAAGGCATCCATATTCAAACACCCCCTACCCTGATACTGTTCCCAAGTGACACAATGGTAGAGAATCCACCTGCCAATGCAGGTGATGCAAGAGACAAGGGTTCAATCCCTGGGTCAGGAAGATCCCCTGGAGTAGGAAATGGCAACCCATTCTAGCATTCTTGCCCAGAAAATCCCATAGACAGAGGAGCCTGGCGGGCTATAGTCCTAGGGGTCACAAAGAGTCAGACATGACTGAGCACAAAAAAGAAGAAAAAAAGACCCTACTACTCTCCTTAGAACAAGCCATAGTCAGTGTTGTTAAGATCACTTGTCTAGACATTCAACACTTCAATATATCTTCATGGGTGTATACTACATAGTTTATGCATATAAATCCGTACAGATATTTTTCTACTTCTGGCTTTTTTAAGATAACACTACATTTTGGAGATCTCTGCATGTCAGCACAATAAAAACTGCATACAGTGCCAAAGCACTGAAGTACCAAAATTTATTCAACAACTCTGTATTAAGTTGTGCTAGTCTCTTGAAGATTCTGCTAATCACAAGAAACAGTGGTCACCATGAAGGATTTTGATGTTCTTCTAGATATGAGGAGAGACAAGAATTGGGTTCATCAAATCAGTTTCTGAGAATATCTAATTATCTAAAGACCTGCCCTATCAATTTTCCAGGAACACAAAGTGCATCATTTCTGCTCTCCCTCCTGAACTCCTTCAGGGGTGATGGAGATAAGCAGCTGCAGCAGGACATGATTTGATCCTTGAAGAGTAGATCGTAAGCACCCACGCCAAGGGCCAGTGCGCAGCTGACAATGCTCAAGAAGCAATAACTTATTCTGTATTTCTGGCATTATACCTGTTTTTGGAAATCTCTCTTTCAACAGAATAAATATTCATCATACTTCTTTTGTATTTGTTATGCCCATGAGTATTTATATTTATTAATTTCTCTACTATATGGTGAGGTGTTATTATTATCACATAATAAATAAGCTGCTTTAAAATTTTTATATTGAGTTTTATTTTACTATTTCTCTTAAAAGTATTTTTGACTATCTGTTTTTTACTTAGACTACAGTATAATACCTCTGAGGAAAGCTAATTATTTTAATGAGAAGCAAAAAAATATACTAACTTTTTGGAAATATTTGAATTGTGTATAGGAGTACATTTCACTAACTTCCTATTTCTTCTCTCTCTCCTTTTTTTTTTTTTTTGACCAATGTTCAATTATCTCTTTATTCTAAGGACCTACAGTTTAATGATAATTGACTTATCTTAGATAAGATAATGGAGAAGGAAATGGCAACCCACTCCAGTGTTCTTGCCTGGAGAATCCTAGGGACTGGGGAGCCTGATGGGCTGCCGTCTATGGGGTCTCACAGAGTTGGACAGGACTGAAGAGACTTAGCAGTAGCAGCAGTAGCAGATAAGATAAACCACTCCCTAGGATTCAATATATTATCTGCTTTTGCATCCTAATTTAAGCCCACAGCAGAAGAGGCAATAGTTTTCCTTGGTGATGCAAAGTTTTAGCCTAGAGGAAACAGTAAAGTAAGTAGGAATAATATCTGAATGTTGAAAGGTAGTTTCTGTTTCTTTAAGATTCTGGTGAATCCATACCAGTTTTCAAGTGCTTATTACTTAATTTAAATATAGTTGGGAAAGAGATCCCTTTGAGATGAGATGTAGCCATTGGTTCCTATTCCAAAAGGATTCTATTCCTTCAAGAGGAATCCACTACAGTGCAACTGATTTCTTTCCTATATTCTACTCTGCTCCTATCAAAAAAAAAAGTGGTTGCTTCGGCAGCATATATACTAAAATTGAAATAATGCAGAGAAGATTATCATGGCCCCTGTGCAAGGATGACATGGAAACTGCTGAAGTGTTCCAAATTTTTATTTGTGTCACTGTAAGGCAGAAACTAACACAACAGTGTAAAGCAAGTATCCTCCAATTAAACATTTTTAAATAAAAAATAAAAATAATTGTCAAAAACAAAGCAAAATTACTGAGAACATTACAAATTGTCTCTCTCCTATTTTAATATCTTTTGATTTCCATTCATAATGTGTTAGGAGTCTATTCATGTGTCCCTACACCTTTTATACACTCAATCCCATGTTCATTGCAGCACTATTTGCAATAGCCAAGACATAGAAGCAACCCAAGGGTCTATTAATAGATGAATGGATAAGAAAAGACATGGTATATATACACAATGGAGTATTACTCAGCCATCAGAAAAACTGGAAAGTCAGGAAGGAAACTCTGCCATTTTCAACAAATGGATGGACCTTGAGCACATTCTGCTGAGATAAGTCAGACAAAGTAAAACAAGTACTGTATGATGTCACTTGCTTCCCAGGTAGCTCAGGTGGTAAAGAATCTGCCTGTAATGCAGGAGACCAAGGTTCAGTCCTTGGGTTGAGGAAATCCCCCAGATAAGGAAATGGCAACCCCCTCCAGTATTCTTACCTGGAGAATTCCATGCAAAGAGGAGCCTGTTGGGCTAAAGTCCATGGGGTTGCAGAGTTGGACATAACTGAGTGACTCACACACATATGCATACACTCACACACACAAACACAAGATGTCACTTACATGAGACATAAAAAATTTAAACTTATAAAAACATAGAGTGAAACAATGTTTAGCAGAGGATGGAGGAGGGGGAGTATAAAACTGATATACTTTAAGGGTACAAACTTGGCAACTAGTAGTAAATGAGCTGCAGAGGTCTTCCTAAACTCTTGTATTCCTGCTTGCTAAAGTCCTGAATTAAGTGTAGAATCTGACTCCAGTGAGAACAGCTCCAATCAGTATTGTTAAAAAATAAAATTTATGACTTTGGCAATTTCACTCTTCTGATTCTGTCTGATGTATTTCTCTAATTTCATCAGTATCTTAAAGCTTTCTAAGTTTTGTGTTACTCTTTGTATTAATTTTCTCCTGTTCCTGACCTCTTTATGTCTGTAATTCTTTTAGGAAAAGGGACATGTCAGTATTCTCATTTTCATCATATTTACTATCTGCAAAATTCCACTCTAAAGTTTCTTCACTAGTCTCTTGAGATATTTACCAGTCTAAGACCTTAAAGTTTCCAAAGGTAACAAAAACTTCTCTTTTAAAAATTAGTGCTTCCTTTATAGAATAGGAGATTTCTACAATATTGCTTTTATTTGATATTTGCATTTTGCTCATATGGAGTGATAGTAACAATGAAAGGGCCACTGCTATTATGATCTCTGTTTCCTGATGCAATACTTATTGCTTCTTTCTCTTTATCCTTTCATTTATTTTTATTTTTTAAATTTTTGATATGGACCTTCTTCCTACTTCCTATCAGTGCATGCAGTTCAGCTGGATTTCTCAATTAACCTTTCTAGCTACTGGTGCTAAATCTAAATGGACTCAACTAATTCAAATGTTGTTTCTTTTTCCCCCTTTCCCAAATCTCCAGTTTGAATTGCAGTAATAAAACATAATATTTAAAGTTGGCTCTATTCCTCACTGACTTGTTTTTCATCAGAATCCAGGACAACCTTATGAATAATTATTTTAATATTTTATGAATTGTATCATGGCCATCATGATTTGCAAATTCAGTTCAGTTCAGTTCAGTCGCTCAGACGTGTCCGACTCTATGCAACCCCATAAATCGCAGCACACTAGGCCTCCCTGTCCAACACCAACTCCTGGAGTTCACCCAGATTCACGTTCATCGAGTCAATGATGCCATCCAGCCATCTCATCCTCTGTTGTCCCCTTCTCCTCCTGCCCCCAATCCCTCCCAGCATCAGAGTCTTTTCCAATGAGTCAACTCTTCACATGAGATGGTCAAAGTATTGGAGTTTCAGCTTTAGGAATATTCCTTCCAAAGAAATCCCAGGGCTGATCTCCTTCAAAATGGACTGGTTGGATCTCCTTGCAGTCCAAGGGACTCTCAAGAGTCTTCTCCAACACCACAGTTCAAAAGCATCAATTCTTCAGCACTCAGCTTTCTTCACAGTCCAACTCTGACATCCATACTACATGACTGCTGGAAAACCATAGCCTTGACTAGACGGACCTTTGTTGGCAAAGTAATGTCTCTGCTTTTGAATATGCTGTCTAGGTTGATCATAACTTTTCTTCCAAGGAGTAAGCGTCTTTTAATTTCATGGCTGCAGTCACCATCTGCAGTGATTTTGGAGCCCCCAAAAAAGTCTGACACTGTTTCCATGTTTTGCCATCTATTTCCCATGAAGTGATGGGACCGGATGCCATGATCTTCGTTTTCTGAATGTTGAGCTTTAAGACAACTTTTTCACTCTCCTCCTTCACTTTCATCAAGAGGCTTTTAGGTCCTCTTCACTTTCTGCCATAAGGGTGGTATCATCTGCATATCTGAGGTTATTGATATTTCTCCCGGCAGTCTTGATTCCAGCTTGTGTTTCCTCCAGTCCAGCATTTCTCATGATGTACTCTGCATATAAGTTAAATAAGCAGGATGACAATATACAACCTTGACATACTGCTTTTCCTCTTTGGAACCAGTCTGTTCCATGTCCAGTTCTAACTGTTGCTTCCTGACCTGCATACAGATTTCTCAAGAGGCACGTCAGGTGGTCTGGAATTCCCATCTCTCTCAAAATTTTCCACAGTTTATTTTGATCCACACAGTCAAAGGCTATGGCATAGTCAATAAAGCAGAAAAAGATGTTTTTCTGGAACTCTGTTGCTTTTTCCATGATCCAGCGGATGTTGGCAATTTGATCTCTGGTTCCTCTGCCTTTTCTAAAACCACCTTGACCATCAAGGAGTTCACAGTTCATGTATTGCTGAAGTCTGGCTTGGATAATTTTGAGCATTACTTTACTAGCATGTGAGATGAGTGCAATTGTGTGGTAGTTTGAGCATTCTTTGGCATTGCTTTTCTTTGGGATTGGAATGAAAACTGACTTTTTCCAGTCCTGTGGCCACTGCTGAGTTTTCCAAATTTGCTGGCATATTGAGTGCAGCACTTTCACAGCATCATCTTTCAGGATTTAAATAGCTCAACTGGAATTCCATCACCTCCACTAGCTTTGTTCATAGTGATGTTTTCTAAGGCCCACTTGACTTCACATTCCAGGATGTCTGGCTCTAGGTGAGTAATCACACCATCATGATTATCTGGGTTGTGAAGATCTTTTTTTGTACAGTTCTTCTGTGTATTCTTGCTATCTTTTCTTAATATCTTCTGCTTCTGTTAGGCCCATACCTTTTCTGTCCTTTATCAAGCCCATCTTTGCATGAAATGTTCCCTTGGTATCTCTAATTTTCTTGAAGAGATCTCTAGTCTTTCCCATTCTGTTCTTTTCCTCTATTTCTTTGCATTGATCACTGAAGAAGGCTTTCTTATCTCTTCTTGCTATTCTCCGGGAACTCTGCATTCAGATGCTTTTATCTTTCCTTTTCTCCTTGGCTTTTTGATTCTCTTCTTTTCACGGCTATTTGTAAGGCCTCCCTAGACAGCCATTTTGCTTTTTTGCATTTCTTTTCCATGGGGATGGTTTTGATCCCTGTCTCCTGTACAATGTCACGAAACTCATTCCATAGTTTATCAGGCACTCTATCTATCAGATCTAGGCCCTTAAATCTATTTCTACTTACACTGTATAATCATAAGGGATTTGATTTAGGTCATACCTGAATGGTCTAGCAGTTTTCCTACTTTCTTCAATTTAAATCTGAATTTGGCAATAAGGAGTTCATGATCTGAGCCACAGGCAGCTGTCAGCTCCTGGTCTTGTTTTTGTTGCCTGTATAGAGCTTCTCCATCTTTGGCTGCATAGAATATGATCAATCTGATTTCGGTGTTGACCATCTGGTGATGTCCATGTGTAGAGTCTTCTCTTGTGTTGTTGGAAGAAGGTGTTTTCTATGACCAGTGCATTTTATTGACAAAACTCGATTAGTCTTTGCCCTGCTTCATTCGGCATTCCTAGGCCAAATTTGCCTGTTATTCCAGGTGTTTCTTGACTTCCTAGTTTTGCATTCCAGTCCCCTATAATAAAAGGACATCTTTTTTAGGTGTTAGTTCTAAAAGGCCTTGGAGGTCTTCACAGAACTGTTCAACTTCAGCTTCTTCAGAGTTACTGGTTGGGGCATAGACTTGGATTACCGTGATATTGAATGGTTTGCCTTGGAGATGAACAGAGATCATTTTGTCGTTTTTGAGACTGCATCCAAGTACTTTATTTTGGACTCTTTTGTTGACCATGATGGCTACTCCATTTCTTCTGAGGGACTCCTCCCCACAGTAGTAGATATAATGGTCATCGTGATTTGCAAATTAGGCTATAAATACCCTTGAGAACGTAGCTTGTATAGTAGGAATACTAAAAGCTCTTGCAACTCCTTAGAAAACCAACTCTACTCAAAACTTCGGGAGAAAATTATTTAGTATTAAAAAAATAACATTGACATATTATAGGAAACATCATAAAATTATTCTAAACGGTAAAGATAAGGCTTTAATGAATTTTATGACTGTACTTCAGCAGTTTTGATCTAAGCTCAACAAATGAATGAAAATTTACATCCATTCTTCTCTGTCCTTATGGACAGATGCTGCTAAGAAGTACTGACTCAAATGTTTTGAAATAGTTATATCAAATAAGTATTTTCATTACTTCTGAGCAAGCAAAGATGCTTCAGAATGAGACACTAACTTAATTAGGTTAAAATATATACAAACGCACATAGACATTAAAAATTCAAGTTTTCAAAAACATTTAACTATATTAGAAAAGTTCATGGACTTTTTTATTAAGTGAAAAATAAAACTGGCTATGAAGCTTATTGATGATGGGAACTCAACTTTTGGTTACAAAATACATATATTTTATTATGTGTGTATTAGCTGCTCAGTCACGTCCAACTCTTTGCGATCCCATGGACTTTTACTGACCAGGCTCCTCTGCTCTGGAATTCTCCAGGCAAGAGTGCTGGAGTGAGTTGCTATTTCCTTCTCCAG
Organism: Nanger dama; assembly: GCA_917880005.1. Classification (NCBI taxonomy): domain Eukaryota; kingdom Metazoa; phylum Chordata; class Mammalia; order Artiodactyla; family Bovidae; genus Nanger; species Nanger dama. Next base: position 3,298,624 of record CAKJTW010000037.1, on the reverse strand, counting down.
GGGAACTTCCCATTCTAGGAATCAAATCCAGGTCTCCTGCATTGCAGGCAAATTCTTTACCATCTGAGCTGCCACTATACATATAAACTAAATGCAAATGAACACAACACATAAACATATTAAATGTCAAATGCTCTGTTATGTTGGTGGGATTTGGTGATTTTCACTTTCTTGTTTATATTTTTCTCTATCTTTATCAATAATTAAACACTGTATAATCAGAACAAATCTGTTTTAGTAGTCAATAAAAACTTTCATATTCTATTATATGAAAGTTTTCTTTATTATTCTTTTAGAATAGTGATTATATCCTATTTAACTTTGAGTCACTTGAATGAAAGCTGAAAGCACCTACAGCACACAGCTTATTCTCTACATTAACATAATTCTACTCCAGCATTAGGCTGTCTTCACCAATATCACTTTACTATTCCATTGTCTTCATCAACCAACATACGTTTACTATTCTAGGAAACTCTTGACCGGGAAGATAAGTTGAAAGTAACTTTATTGTTCATTTAGAAGCTTCCAGGAAAAATCATTTAAATGAACATCAAGCCATCAAGACTTTTCAATACATAGCATTATACAACTATTTAGTCTTCTAGTCTCTTCTCTTTGTACACCCTCACCTCAAGACCCTCCCTTTGCAGTGTCCACCAATACACACTGTTACATCATAGTTATTTTTCAGTGCTAGTCACCCCTTCTCCCATCACCCCCACATTGAAAGATCTTCCATAAATTGACTCCAAAATCTTATAAATATCCTCACTTTGCCTTCTTTCTTCTCTGAGGCAAGGAAATCTCTGTCAGAGTAGTGTTCTCACTTATAAGAATAAACTTTTGTTTTTCAACAGGTTTGTCTGGTGAAGTACCTTTAGGGAAGTGAAGTCTCTTTTAGATGACAAAGGTGTGAGCAGCACAGAGCCTTATACTGTAACAGGTATTCAGTAAGTATATGAAAGTGAAAGTGAAGTCACTCAGTCGTGTCCTACTCTTTGTGACCCCGTGGACTGCAGCCCACCAGGCTCCTCTCTCCATGGGATTGTCCAGGCAAGAATACTGGAGTGGGTTGCCATTTCCTTCTTCAGGGGATCTTCCCAACCCAGGGATCGAACCCAGGGATCGAACCCACGTCTCCTGCATTGCAGGCAGACGCTTTAACCTCTGAGCCACCAGGGAAGCCCAGTAAGTATATATTGAAGTAATATTCAAATGTAATTCACTAAATTATTGTCAGTGTCTTTGTATCTCTAAGGATACAAAGAGGATACAAAGACTCAATCCACTTTGTGACTGTGGACTCCTGTGACTCAGTCCACTTTGAAGACAAACATAAATTGCACCATACTTACCTTTTGGTGTCAATGGGCACATTTCATTAGAGAAATATAATTTATACATTGATATTTGCTCTCATTTCAAAAGCATACTTCAGTAATATTATTCAGTATGAGAAAATGTTTTTCATACTGTTCTTTTTCTTTACTTCCCATGAAAATGTAATAATTTAGTTATGATTTGCTGTGTTCAGTCGCTCAGTTGTGTCCAACTCTTTACAACCCCATGGACTGCAGCATGCCAGGCTTCCCTGTCCTTCACTGTCTCCCAGAGTTTGCTCAAACAGTGTCCATTGAATTGGTAATGCCATCCATCCATCTCATCCTTTGTTGTCCCCTTTTCCTCTTGTCTTCAATATTTCCCAGCATCAGATTCTTTTCCAATGAGTCTGCTCTTCGCATCAGGGGCCCAGAGTATTGGAGCTTCAGCTTCATCATCGGTCCTTCCAATGAATATTCAGGACTGATTTCCTTTAGGATTGAATGGTTTGATCTTGCAGTCCAAGGGACTCTCAAGAGTCTTCTCCAGTGCAACATTTTGAAAGCATCAATTCTTCAGTGCGCAGCCTTCTTTACTGTCCAACTCTCACATCCATGCATGAGTACTTTTGAAAAAAGCCATAGCTTTGGCTATATGGACCTTTGTCAGCCAAGTGACATTTTTGCTTTTTAATACCCTGTCTAGGTTTGTCATAGCTTTTCTTCCAAGGAGTGTCTTTTAATTTTAGCTATGCTGGATCAATGTAATCAGTTAATTTTATTATCTGAGTTTTCTTGTAGACCTAAGTTTTGAAATATTAGCCTAGTAACAGAATTTATTAGCACTATTAAGAAATGCAGTGGGTGCTTGATTTCTGGAGGTGTGTTTATAATCGTTATTCCTTGGCTTTCAGAAGGCAAGACTTCTCCTTTCTTTGCCAGTTTAGAGCTGAAGTACTTAAGAAAATAATAATCAGCACAAACTTGTGCCAAGTCACTTCAAAGGGAAAGTGTATAACAGCATTTCCTTTGGAAAGAATTGACAAATGTAAAGACAAAATGTTTCAATGGATAATGGTGGTGAATTCCTATTATGAAAGCAGAGACAGAGGACACTACTAGAGACAAGCGGGCCTACCTGGGCAAAGCACTTTTAGGCTCTGAGGCACTATCATAGTTAGTGTGATCAAACTTTAAGTACATACAAATCATTTGAAAATCATAGAAAAATTCAGACTCTTGTTTGAAGGTCTAGAATGAGACTTGAAATTCTATATATTAAAAAACTGCCAGGTTATGCTAGCACATTTTGAATAGTAAAGATTTAACTGAAAGAAACTATGGCAAGTGGACTTGTCTTGTTTATCTCTGCTTTTTCAGTTTTACATCCATCCAATCAACTTCTGATTGTAACAAGGCTTCTTTTTTGGTTTATCTATATAAAAATATCATTAATCCCAAGGTTGTACTTCTAATTGTAAGTTAATATGTGAGCATTTTAAATTTATGCACTTATTTCTGTGATTCATTAACATGTGTTTGCATCTATCACATGAAATTGACACAAATGATAATAGTTGATATTTATTGAGTACTTACTCTGTGACAGTTGTTCTGGTCCTCCATATACACAGTACAACATAATCTTATCCTCACAACAGTCCTACAAGTTCCTATTTTGAGCATCACTTCACACATAAGAAGATTTAGGCTTGGGAAGTTTAAGTAATTTGCCTTAAGAAAAACAGCTAATAAACAGCAGAACCAGGATTGAAACTGAGGCAGTGTGCCCTGTGGTAAACAGAGTAATGGTTTCCAGAGATATCTACTTCCTAATCCCCTGAACCAGTGAATATGATACTTTACATGCTAAAAAGGACTTCAAGGGTATGACTAAATTAAAGACCTTGACATGGGGAAATCATCTTGGATTATCTAGGTGGATTCAATGTAATTACAAAATATTTATAGGAAAAGAGACAGATAGTAATACTGGAATCAGGAAGGTGAGATATGATGATAGAAATAGTTGGAATGATGTGAGTTGAAGATGAAGGAAAGGGCTATAATCCAAGGAATGCAGGTGGTCTCTAGAAATTGGGAAAGGTATGTAAACAGATTGTCTTCCAATCTCTCCAGAGGGAATATAGCTCTATGAAAACCTTGATTTTAGGGTTATATCTTGATTTTGAACAGAAAATAAATTTGTGTTCATATAAGTCACCAAGTTTGTGCTGATTTGTTATAGCAGCGATAGGTAATTAAGAAAGGCCCTGAAGCTCAGGCTCTTTGATCAGGTATTATGGTTTCAGAATACGAAAAAGGCAGAGAAAATAGAAAGGAGGAACTGAGGGCAAATTTTAGAAAAAGAAGCAATAAAGCTAGTGACCAATAAAGAATAGCTATTTATTTAGCAACTGCTTTGTATATAGCACAGTTCTTGACTTTTATAGGTGATATCTTGTCTAGCTTTATGACAATTTTCTGCCATCTTTTGTTTTATTTTTAATTGGAGAATTATTATATTTAGATAAATTCACTCTGCCTTCAACTGAGTGACATGGACGACACTAAATGATGAGAGTACCAGGGAGAGAACAGAAATCAGGGAGGTGAGCATGGGGAACCTGGAGCCACCGCTGACTAACGCATGGCTGTGGCCAAGTTACTGATCTGCTAAACACTTCAGGGTCCCTCTTTGGTAAAGAGAAACACCATTAATTATATTCTATTATAACATTATGAGAATTAAATAATATAACATTATGAGAATTAAATAAGAAAATTTCCTAAACATATAGAATCCTTAGAGTATAACAAAATCCTATTTAAATAGTTGTAAATAAATTGAAAACTTTCCACTCTGAGCAACATAGAAACAGTCCAATGTTCTGAGCTAGAAGCATATGCCTAGAGTTTAGAGAACAACAGGGAGTTCAAAACAATAAGAAGTTGTTTTAACTTTAAAGTTCATTGTAGTCTTTCCTAGCTGATCTTTTAAAGATGCGTTTAAAATGTTAAGTGGGAGGGGAAAAGTTGGAATCCTAAATCACTGAATGTTTGAAAAGTATTCTTTCATCTGTGTATCCTTAGATATGACATCCTGTCTTTGTACAAAATTCAATTACATTTACTATTTGTTTTCTGTAATATTCTGACCTTTCTGATGGGTAATATCCTTTAATACAAAGAAAGAAATTTATTGTCTTTCCTAGGTTTTTGGTTGTCTTATCCCCTTTCCATACAACAGCAATTAATGATCTAAAGCTAACACTGTTCTCCAAATATTTCAAGTTCAGCTTGTCCTCTCATCCTTCATTTCACCACTAACCATTTTCATTAGCCTCCAATTTGGAGTGAATTTGTCCAAAAATTTCTGTTTTTAACTTTCCGATCATTTTGCTAATAATAATCCATGATTGTTTCCAGCTTAATTTTTTACTTCAGTCTCAATTATGAATTACTCTCTTCTATTTAGTGTGAGATCACTTGAGACTTATTAGTTAATGATTGGGCTCTCTTTGCATTCAGTAGTACTTTAGATTTTTACCTTTTATTTGACAGTATTGATTAGATCCAATTCCTGCAACGTTTATTGAAGACCTATTCAGAACTAGATGTAGTGCTAGGTTCAGAGGTGGATGTAAAAGGATGATCAAAACATCCTTTGTCTAAAGGAGTGTACAGTCTGATCAGGGAGAGTGATAGGTACATAAATAGCTTTTTGAAGAGATTAGTTTGGAATCTATACAACTGACAAAAGATGGCATATAGCTTCCTTGAATCCCATGCCCAGATTTACTGCAATCACTACTCCTGGCTTCTCCTATGTCTCTTGGTGATAATTAGGTCTAATGGCCTCATTTCTATGTGGAGGAACAGAAGCTAAGCAAAGGATTAAATATTTTAGACCTTTCTATAAAATTTTATTTTTCTTCATATGCTACTGAATTTCCTGTAATTGTTCATTTCTCTTCACTTTCTAAGAGAGCTTATAATACGTATCATGTAAAGATCTTTGCAATAATGCACTTTTGAATTAGTTACCTATACTTCTAGAATATTAGAAATGTATGAATTTTTTAAAGAAAAAACTCTGAGTCTGTGCTCCCACAGAATTCTCCTAGTCAGTTGAGGAACTTAGGTTTTATTTTAGGTTAATGCATGTTTTGTATTTTCATAAAGTTTATAATAATGTTATTGAATTTGCTTTCTCAGTGTTATTCTTAGATTCCAAAACTTGAAATCTAGTTTTAAATAAGAATGCACTTAAGAATTTCTAGATTTAATTGATCCATTTTTACTTACTTCCTTAGTGTAGAATTCCAAGTAGCAGCATGTGAATGAGAGCTGCTCATGTTGTTCCTTAAAACTCACTGTACAGTTTTGGTAGGAAAAAAATCCCATGCTGAACAATAGAGCTAATACTGAATTTCCCTTCTACCACTGAAGAACAACATGTGCTTAATATTAATGTCTGCTAAGTGACTATGTAGATATATTTAAATTATACAAATCATTAAGGTAATAAAAACCCTATTTACTTCAGAAAATTTGCTTTAGCCCCAGCTATAAATACAAAAGTTTCTTTTTCCTTTTTGTTCTTAAAAATGTAGTTTCCTTGCTACCTTCTCTTATATCACCAGACTAAAGAAAACTGTACCACCAGCTAATGACCTGAGTAGTCCCATTAATTAGGAGAATTTTGAAGAAGAGCAAGAAGAAATAGTGAAGTACAAAAAATATTAAAATGATTAGATGTCTTGGTGACAGTTCTTCAAATGCCATAATGAATTCCCAGGAGGCGTAGTGATAAAGAATCTGCCTGGCAATGCAGGAGATGCAGGAGACTCAGGTTCAGTCCCTGGGTTGGGAAGATCCCTTGGAGGAGGAAATGACAACCCACTCCTGTATTCTTGCCTGGAGAATCCCATGGACAGTAGAGCCTGGCTGGCTACAGTCAATGGTGTCATGAAGAGTCAGAAATGACTGAGCAACAGAATACACACACATTTTAGATCTTGCTGCTATCCTCAAAATGTTTTGAAATCACCCTGAAAAGAGATTGCTACCATTTTCATATTCTCTTCAACTTCCTGTGGTCCCAACAAAAAAGACAGGCTGCTAGTTGCAGATGTTTAACCTCCATCCACTGACCCCCTCACCCCATTCCAGTTTTGATAATGGAATGTCACTAACAGCACATCATTCTTCTTCTTCTATCCCTCCCTGGTTCTCCTGAAGGAAAAGATTAGTTCCACTCATAAAAGTGTAAGGATTTATGCTGTTTCTGGTTTCATGTGATTACATCATCAGTTAGTCAACAGCCAAAAGTCAATAAACATTTACTGAACACGAATTACATGGTAGGCACATTGCCACTTAATATCAATGAGGATTAGATTCCAACAGCTATGGGTTTCTTGGCTATACAAAAGTCAGGCACAAAGAAATAAATAAATGCAGCATTTCTATAGAAATATTCATTTATATCCTCTTATTTAATGGGATTTAATGGTATCTGAGGCTATCCTGAGAAAAGAATTTGAACCTAGTTTATTATTAAAGATGAGTAAAAACAGGCCTGATGGATTGTGGGAGCTCTAGTATATTTCAGATGACATTAGCAAATAAAAGGTCTTGACTCTCAAATATCAGAGAAGAGAGACCCCATTCCTATATGACTGGTAAAGAATCTCCTCTTCTATCACCAAGAGAGTCTGACTTTCAAAGATTCCATTCTCTGAGCACAACCTATTACTTTCATTCTTTGATCTGGTTTGGTCCTACAAGTGATTTATCCAACCACTTTTTATTATCTCTCATCAACTCATACGTCTTCTTTTCCTCACCCAACTTTACAATCATTGACTTTTATTAAAAAGAATATTAGGTGCATTCTGTTCAGCTCAGTTCAGTCGCTCAGTTGTGTCCAACTCTTTGCAACCCTGTGAATCCCAGCACACCAGGCCTCCCTGTCCATCACCAACTCCTGAAGTTCACTCAGACTCATGTCCATCGAGTCAGTGATGCCATCCAGCCATCTCATCCTCTGTCATCCCCTTTTCCTTCTGCCCCCAATCCCTCCCAGCATCAGAGTCTTTTCCAATGAGTCAGCTCTTCGCATGAGGTGGCCAAAGTACTGGAATTTCAGCTTTAACATCAGTCCTTCCAAAGAATTCCCAGAGCTGATCTCCTTTAGAATGGACTGGTTCGATCTCCTTGCAGTCCAAGGGACTCTCAAGAGTCTTCTCCAACACCACAGTTCAAAAGCATCAGTTCTTTGGTGCTCAGCTTTCTTCACAGGCCAACTCTCACATCCATACATGACCACTGAAAAAACCATAGCCTTGACTAGATGGACTTTTGTTGGCAAAGTAATGTCTCTGCTTTTGAATATGCTCTCTAGATTGGTCATAACTTTTCTTTCAAGGAGTAAGCGTCTTTTAATTTCATGGCTGGAGTCACCAACTGCAGTGATTTTGGAGCCCAAAAACATGCATGCTAAGTCATTTCAGATGTGTCTGACTCTTTGAGATGCTATGGACTATGGCACACCAGTCTCCTCTGTCCAAGAAAATCTCCAGGCACGAATACTGGAGTGGGTTGCCATTTCCTTCTCTAAACACTAGGTAATTTTAGAAAAATTCTATATCTCAAAATTCCACTCCACATGAAATATAGATTTTAATATATAGAACTCATTTAATTTAATTTATTTAATCAAGATATTCAGGAGGAGGGCAAGAGGAGAAGGGAACGACATAGGATGAGATGGTTGGATGGCATCACCTACTCAATGGACATGGATTTGGGTGGATTCCTGGAGTTGGTGATGGACAGGGAGGCCTGGTGTGCGGTGGTTCATGGAGTCGCAAAGAGTCGGACATGACTGAGTGACGACTGAACTGAACTGATGGAGAGAACTGACTCATTGGAAAAGACCCTGATGCTGGAAAAGATTGAAGACAGGAGGAGAAGGGGACGACAGAGGATGAGATGGATCGATGGCATCACTAACTCAATGAAAATGAGTTTGACCAAGCTCCAGGAGATGGTAAAGGACAGGGAAGCATGGCGTACTGCAGTCCGTGGGGTTACAAAGAGTTTGACACAACTGAGCAATTGAATAACAACCATTTAATTTAGTATAAGACTGTACCTGTCTACTATCTTATCCATAGCACCTAGTGTGATATCTGACACATAATTGGTACTCTGTTATTACTTGCTGAATATATAAGTAGATGAACACATATAAAAAGTATTTGAGAAACACAGATTTGTAAAAACCTAAATTTAATAAAAATTATCTGAAACTATAAATATTTCTGGTTTTATGAATGAAAAAAGACATTTAAAAAAGATAAAAGTTAATTCTTATACATTTCCATCAAAGTAACTAAAAAATAATAAATATCATGAAATATGCAGGTTAAATGAAATTTGTAGTTGTCCTATCAAGTATGCTGTGTTATGAAGCTATTATTATTTTTGATAACTCTACAACTGATGGTGTACATTCAAGTGCCTGTGATTGTGCAGTCACCCATGTAGTTTGTTGTGACTATATCAAGCATTATGTTAGTTCTTTTGGTTCAGTCTAAGTTCCCTGGATTTTGAGAGGTAAAATAAAAACATAATTTTTAGTTTAAATAGAAAATTTTAAAAAGACACTCTTATGCTGTGTCATCAGAATAAAAACTGTGCATTCAACTTCAACCTTCAATATTTCCTCTCAGCTCTGAAATCGTGTCTGACCCTTTGAGACCTTGTGGACTGTGTAGCCTGCCAGGCTCCTCTGTCCATGGAATTTCCCAGGCAATAATGCTGGAGTAGGTAGTCATTGTTTTCTCCAAGGGATAGTCCTGATCCATGGATTAAACCTGTGTCTCCTGCATTGCAGACAGATTCTTTACAATCTGAGCCACTGGAGAAGCCACAAACTGTATTGCTGAGAATCTATGCACTTTTCTAAAGCAGCAACTTATTATTCAAATGTATTATCTGAATTTATTAGTATTATTTCCTTGAGATCATACAAATCTTAGTGTTATAATACATATTTGAGGTTCATTTTGTCTAGCCTCTGATTATTGGTGCTGACAGAATGAAGCAGGGCAAAGACTAATAGAGTTTTGCCAAGGGAATGCACTGGTTATAGAAAACACCCTCTTCCAAAAACACAAAAGAAGACTCTACACATGGACATCACCAGATGGCCAACACTGAAATCAGAATGATTATATTCTTTGCAGCCAAAGAAGGAGAAGTTCTATACAGTCACCAAAAACAAGACCAGGAGCTGACAGTGGCTCAGATCATGAAGTCCTTATTGCCAAATTCAGACTTAAATTGAAGAAAGTAGGGAAGACCACTAGGCCATTCAGGTATGACCTAAATCAAATCCCTTATGATTATACAGTAGAAGTGAGAAATAGATTTAAGGGCCTAGATCTGATAGATAGAGTGCCTGATGAACTATGGACAGAGGTTCGTGACATTGTACAGGAGACAGAGATCAAGACCATCCCCATGGAAAAGAAATGCAAAAAAGCAAAATGGCTGTCTGGGGAGGCCTTACAAATAGCTGTGAAAAGAAGAAAAGTGAAAGGCAAAGGAGAAAAGGAAAGATATAAGCATCTGAATGCAGAGTTCCAAAGAATAGCAAGGAGAGATAAGAAAGCCTTCTTCAGTGATCAATGCAAAGAAATAGAGGAAAAGAACAGAATGGGAAAGACTAGAGATCTCTTCAGGAAAATTAGAGATACCAAGGGAACATTTCATGTAAAGATGGGCTCGATAAAGGACAGAAATGGTATGGACCTAACAGAAGCAGAAGATATTAAGAAGAGGTGGCAAGACTAAACAGAACTGTACAAAAAAGATCTTCATGACCAAGATAATCACGATGGTGTGATCACTCACCTAGAGCCAGACATCTTGGAATGTGCAGTCATTGGACCTTAGAAAGCATCACTATGAACAAAACCAGTGGAGGTGATGGAATTCCAGTTGAGCTATTTAAATCCTGAAAGATGATGCTGTGAAAGTGCTGCACTCAATATGCCAGCAAATTTGGAAAACTCAGCAGTGGCCACAGGACTGGAAAAGGTCAGTTTTCATTCCAATCCCAAAGAAAGGCAATACCAAAGGATGGTTAAACTACCACACAATTGTACTCATCTCACACACCATTAAAATAATGCTCAAAATTCTGCAAGCCAGACTTCAGCAATACGTGAACCGTGAACTCTCTGATATTTAAGGTGGTTTTAGAAAAGGCAGAGGAACCAGAGATCAAATTGCCAACATCCGCTGGATCATGGAAAAAGCAAGAGAGTTCTAGAAAAACATCTATTTCTGCTTCATTAACAATGCCAAAGCCTTTGACTGTGGAGAATTCTAAGAAAACTAAGATCATGGCATCTGGTCCCATTACTTCATGGCAAGTAGATGGGGAAACTTGAAACAGTGTCAGACTTTAATTTTTGGGCTCCAAAATCACTGCAGATGGTGATTGCAGCCATGTGGGTTCATTTCTCAATATTGAGAAAGGGGAAAGCTGGACATACCACATTTCCTGACTTCAAAGATACTACATAGCTACATTAATAAAAATATATGATGCTGGCACAAAAAGAAACATGTAGACCAATTGAACAGAATAGAAAACTCAGAAATGACCCCCACTCTTACACTAGCAATTACTCTCTGGCAACGGAGGTAATAATATACAAAGGGGTAGATAGCCTCTTCATTTAATTGTTTTGGGAAAACTGAACAGCTATAGGCAAAAGAATCAAACTCTACTACTCTCTCATATGCACAAAATAAGTTAAAAATGGATTAAAGACAAATATAAGACTGGAAACCATACAACTTTTAGAAGAAAACATAGGCAGTAGGTTCTTTAACATTTGTCTGAGTAATATAATTCTTTTGGATTTGCCTCCTCAGGCAAAGGAAACAAAAGGAAAGTAAACCAATGGGACACTGTCACACTAAAAACCTAATTAGGAAATAGTTATGCACCTCTATGTTCACTGCACCATATTTATAGTAGCTAAGATATGGAAGCAGCCTAAATGTCCATAAGCATGTGAGTAGATAAAGAAGATATGGTACATATACACATTGGAATATTACTCAACCATAAAAAGAACGAAATCTTTCCACTGTGGCAACATTGGTGGATCTAGAGGATATTATACTAAGCAAAATATGTCAGATAAAGGCAAATTCCATATGATTTTGCTTGAAGGTGAAGGCGAAGTCGCTCAGTCGTGTCCGACTCTTTGCAACCCCATGGACTGTAACCTACTAGGCTTCTCCGTCCATGGGATTCTCCAGGCAAGAGTACTGGAGTGGATTGCCATTTCCTTCTCCAGGGGATCTTCCCGACCCAGGGATCGAACCCAGGTCTCACGCATTGGAGGCAGACACTTTAACCTCTGAGCCACCAGGGAAGCCCTATATTTCCTAAAAAGCAAAGCAAATGGACAGATATAGCAGCAAAAAGTCTTACAGACACAGAGAACAATTGGATGGATGTCAAAAGGGAAGGAGGGTGAGGGAGGGAAAGAAATAGGTAAGAGAGATTAAGAGGTACAAACATTAAGTTGCAAAATGAATGAGTCATGGGTATGAAATGCAAAGTGTAGGGAAAATAGTCAATAACTACATAACGTCTTTTATGGTGACGTATTGTAATTATACTTATCCTGATGATCATTTTGAAATGTTTAGAAATATAAAATAACTATGCTGCATAACATGAACTAACCTAGAGTTATAGGTTAATCATATATCAAAACAACTCATACAAAGAGATCAGATTTGTGGTTACCATAGTCAGTGAGTGAGCTGGATGGAAAAATATAACTTCTAGTTATATGATAAGTACTTAAGTTGTAATGTGCAACATGGTAAATATAATTAATGCTTTTATATGCTACATATGGAAGTTGTTAAGAGAGTAAATCCTAAAAGTCTTCATCACAAGGAAAAATATTTTTTTCTATTTCTTTAATTTTGTATCTATGAGATGATGGCTGAGGAAGGGAATAATAACACACTCCAGGATTCTTGCTTGGAGAATCCCATGGACAGAGGAGCCTGGTGGGCTATCATCCATGGAATCGCAAAAAGTCAGACACAGCTAAGTGACTAACACACACACACACACACACACACAGAAACGATGGATCTTCACTAATCTTGTGATAATCATTTCATGCTGTATGTAAGTCAAATCATTGTGGGGTACAACTTAAACAGTGCTGTATGTTAATTATATCTCAGTAAAACTGGAAAAAACTACCAATGGTTTCTGTCTAGTAATCTTTATATGTAATTTTTAGGTTCCCCAAAGCCTGATACTTAATAAGTTTATAATAAATATTTAATGAATGGTTGAATTAACATAATCACAATCTTCAAAGAATACATGCATACTTTATCATAAATTCCAATTCTTTTGAAATAGGTTTATTGATATCAACTAAGGAGTTTAGTGATATTCTTGGCATTTCTTTTTCCAATCACTATTTTTCATCTCTTTCTGTCGATCACTTTTTCTACCCCTTAATAGTTTGAAACATTTTTTATCACACTCTTTGATTAAAAGTCAATCTGACTTGGAAAAAACTACTGTATTCTGACTGAATCAGAGTTAACAACCATTCTCTTACCCACCAGGTAAATTCATGGCTGGAATGCAGGTCCTTCTGCTTCCCAGTTCTCACATTCCTTGAAAGTGAAAGTCACTTAGTTGTGTCCAACTACTTGCCACTGCATAGAGTATCCATGGAATTCTCCAGGCCAGAATACTGGGTGGGTAGCCTTTCCCTTCTCCAGGGGACCTTCCCAGCCCTGGGATCAAACCCAGGTCCCCTGCATTGCAGGCAGATTCTTTACCAGCTGAGCCACAAGGGAAACCCAAGAACATTGGAGTGGGTAGCCTATCTGCTCCAGGGGATCTTCCTGACCCAGGAATAGAACTGGGATCTCCCACATTGCAGGTAGATTCTTTACCAACTGAGCTATCAAGGAAGGCCCCACACATTCCTTGACTCATAAGCATTTTCCATGGCGGACCATGCCCTCCTTCTTGAAACAATTTCTTCACTTGACTTGGATGCTGCATTCTCTTGGGTTTGCTTTTCTCCACTGACTGTACCTACTCAGTTGCCATTATTTAATCCAGTTCTTTTGCTGCTCTCGCTGTGGTCCACGGGGTCACTAAGAATCGGACACGACTGAGCAACTTCACTTTCACATTTCACTTTCATGCACTGGAGAAGGAAATGGCAACCCACTCCACTGTTCTTGCCTGGAGAATCCCAGGGAGCGGGGAGCCTGGTGGGCTGCCACCTTTGGGGTGGCATAGAGTCAGACACGACTGAAGTGACTTAGCAGCAGCAGCAACAATGGAATACTACAGGGCTTTGCCTTCAGTTTTCTTCTCTTTTCTCACATTTCCTTCCAAGAGAACTTCACCCTAGCATAAAATTGAGTGTCATTCATATGCATATGTTAATCATTCATATGCATATGTTTGTCACTCAGTCTTGTTTGACTCTTTGAGACCCCATGGACTGTAGCCCAACAGGCTCCCTCTGTACATGGGATTTCTCCAGGCAAGACTACTGGAGTGAGTTGCCATTTCTTTCTCCAGGGACTGTTCCGGACAAAGAGATTGAACTTGGGTCTCCTGTATTGCAGGCAGATTCTTGACCCTCTGAGACAAAAGGGAACAGCAAAATATGTTTCTTCTTATCTTCCTTATTTCCAGAGTTATTTAACTATCTCATATCTAACTCTCATGTTTCAAACTTCAGTGACAAAGACAGAACTCTTAAATTTCCTTCTTTTTTTCTTCATCCTTATCTCAGGAAATGACCTCTGTTCATCCACATGATGAGACCAAAAGTTGAGAGTCAACCCTGACTTCACTCTTTTCTTTGCATCCCAAACTAGTAAAATATTCTCTCTTAAACTAGTGTAACATTGAAGGCTTGCTCCATCTTTCAGTTCAGTTCAGTTCAGTTCAGTCGCTCAGTTGTGTCCAAGTCTGGGCAACTCCATGATGGAGTTACATCTTTAGCCTACTCTTATTCCAGAGTACCTTCCTGTTCCCAAAGGACTGAGACTGAAGTTACATTTTCCAGTGAAAATGGACCCCTTTGAAGCTAAGTTTCTCAAATGTGAATTTGTTTTTAAAATTATATATACTTGCTCAAAATTTGAAAGTCAGAAGTAAGGTAGAGACTATCTTCTTCAATCTTAGATTTTATTTTTCCTTCAGTTCAGTTCAGTCACTGTCATGTCTGACTCTTTGAAACCCCATGAATCGCAGCACGCCAGGCCTCCCCATCAATCACCAACTCCCGGAGTTTACCCAAACTCATGTCCATCTAGTCGGTGATGCCATCCAGCCATCTCATCCTCTGTTGTCCCCTTCTCCTCCTTTCCCCCAATCCTTCCCAGCATCAAAGTCTTTTCAATGAGTCAGCTCTTCGCATGAGGTGGCCAAAGTACTGGAGTTTCAGCTTCAGCATCAGTCCTTCCAGTGAACACCCAGGACTGATCTCCTTTAGGATGGATTAGTTGGATATTCTTGCAGTCCAAGGGACTCTCAAGAGTCTTCAACACTACAATTCAAAAGCATCAATTCTTCGGCACTCAGCTTTCTTCACAGTCCAACTCTCACATCCATACATGACCACTGGAAGAACCATAGCCTTGACTAGACAGACCTTTGTTGGCAATATAATGTCTCTGCTTTTGAATATGCTATCTAGGTTGGTCATAACTTTGCTTCCAAGGAGTAAGCATCTTTTAATTTCATGGCTGCAATCACCATCTGCAGTGATTTTTGGAGCCCTCAAAAAACTAAAGTCAGCCACTGTTTTCCCATCTATTTCCCATGAAGTGATGGAACCGGATGCCATGATCTTCGTTTTCTGAATGTTGAGCTTTAAGCCAACTTTTTCACCCTCCTTTTCACTTTCATCAAGAGGCTTTTTCATTCCTCTTCACTTTCTGCCATAAGGATGGTGTCATATGCATATCTGAAGTTATTGATATTTCTCCCAGCTATCTTGATTCCAGCTTGTGCTTCACCCAGACTAGCATTTCTCATGATGTACTCTGCATATAAGTTAATTAAGCAGGGTGACAATATATGGCCTTGACATACTCCTTTTCCTATTTGGAACCAGTCGGTTGTTCCATATCCTGTTCTAACTTTCTTCCTGACTTGTATACAGGTTTCTCAAGAGGTGGGTCAGATAGTCTGGTATTCCCATCTCTTTCAGAATTTTCCACAGTTTATTCTGATCCATACAGTCAAAGGCTTTTGCATAGTCAATAAATCTTGCTTACTAGGTATTCAGTATATTCTTACACTGGCTACACATGTTTGAATGTTAGGTTTGTGGGTCAAAATAGTCTTAAAATGTAACTTAAAAATTTTTTAAATACTAGTGGTTTTTTTTTTCTTTTTTATGACTGATTTATTTGATGTATGACAGAAACCATCACAATATTGTAAAGTAACTATTCTCCAAATAAAAATAAAATAAACACATCTTTTGATGTGGAGAGGACCTACTCTCAGTCTGTTGGCTTCACACACACACCTCATTCAACTTCATAACTAACATCTTCTTGAGCTCAGCACAATGATGCAAACACATCTTGTGGGGCCTGATTCCATCACTCTTATTAAAGACATTAAGGGCTTTGGAGGGGTGGGGGATGGCAGGGGGAGTATGGAGGAGCCTTTTAGAGTAAAGGCTGCAAGGTCAAGCCCAAGGCAACTACTTTACTTGGAAAATGAGAAACACTCTAAGGTGTAAACACATCATGTACACTTTCAAATATCCAGAGGTAGTTATTGCTACTGTGTGAGAAGGAAAGAATATATTACGAGAAACCCTGTGATTTTAACTAGAGAAAGAGAAAGGCTATCTAAGTCCTTGGCTTTAGTTGAACTTCATTTTGTTTTATACTTTTTTTTACATGATTAATTACAGGAGAAACAGTTCAACCAGAAAGACTACTGCCATTCAGGCGACATTCCTTTTGTTATTTTTACTGGTGTTATTTCATTGAACAACAAAACTTCAAGACTTTGTTTATTTATTCAATATGTAAATGTAGTTAACTCATGCCAGGAAGAAAAAAATATATAATAAATGTTGATACATAACAATGATTAAAATAATAAGAATTTCTGTTCATTAAAGTATTTTGACAGAATAAATTTATGTTCCAAAGTCAGTCACCTTAACATTTATCTCCCAGATCCAAATGTTTATTATGCTTTTAAAACCACTATGTATGTACATGCCCTAAACAGTAGGAATATAAGCATCACTGTTTAGTTTATATTATAATATTATTAAATTCTGAATGGGTTCCAGTAAACAATGAAAATTGTTCTTTAAATTATTGTGCCAAAGAACTGTTTAGCTTCATGTGGGTTAAAAATCGAACAGTTGTTTTCGGCTGACGTTCTCCAGGGTTCAAACAGGGAAAAGTACATAACCATTTCCCGCAGATCAGTGATGCCATTATTTGAGCCAGTGGAGAGCTGTTATGATACTGACCTATTTAAAATCAATTAACAAACAGGTGCCAAAATGAAACTATTTCATGGTTAGCTAACAATTGGGGAAAATTACTAGGAAAATACTTTTTGAGATTTAAACCTTAGTTGCATCAATAACTGTAAGAAAAATGTTCTTCCTTTTTACCACCAATGACTGAAATTAGCTGAAGACTCGAAGCTTTAAATTAAAGGCCAACTGAGACCACTTGATTATAGATGCCACTTCTTAAACTTAGATGAAAATACTGTGTGTCAATTGAAAGAATTTTATAATTAAATTTATTTTGAGGTTCAAATTTGTTTTTATCTTTCCTACTTGCATATTTTTGTTTTGTAAAATTCACAGTTAAGTGCTCAGACTTCAAAGAGTCAATTCACAAATAATAAAGATACTAGATCACTTTCCTTATTCCTAGAAATACCTTCATGCCCTTTTACCTCCTTCTCAACACCTATAAGCAAAGATAGTTTCAACTTTTGCTAAAGTTTTAAAGTTAATTTAAACAAAATCAAAGAATATGCATTCGTGTCTGCTTGTTTTTGTTTTTTTTTCTTTTTAAAATTTCCATTGTGTTTATGTTATTGATTTCAGGTCTCTGTTCTTATAATATAGCATTTAAAGTCATTAAATTAATGACTTTGGCCTACTTTATATGCATGTGACCATTTTCTTCTTTTTTTAAACTAATATTCAGTTAAAATATTTTTGAGTTTTCTTTGTGAACTATATGTTATTTAGAAGGGTGTGCTTGGTTTCTAAGTATTTGGAAGTTTCTTAGTATCTTATTGCTATGGATTTCTAATTTAATTCCATTATAGTCACAGAATATACTCTGCAAATTTCACATTTTTCAAAATTTGTTGAAAATTTATTTTTGCCCTAGGATAACATTTGTGTTAACAAATATCCCATGTACACTTAAAAATGTTGTGCACATTATAGATTTTGGGGGGTAATAGCACATAAATATTGGCTCCCCAGGTGGCACTATTGGTAAAGAACCCACCTGGCAGTGCTGGAGACATGAGAGACATGGGTTTAATCCCTGGGTTGGGAAGATCTCCTGGAAAAGGAAATGGCAACAAACTCCAGTATTATTACCTGGAAAATTCCCACGGACAGAGAAGCCTGGTGGGCAACAGTCCATAGCATCGCAAAGAGTTGGACATGGCTGCTTGACACACATCACATAAATCTTAATTAAGTTAACTTCATTTATCATTTTGTTCAAAATCTTTATCTTTACTGATTTTAATCTCCTTGTTCTATCAATTATGTTTCTTCTTGTGTGTATGCTCAGTCATGTCTGACTCTGCGACACTTTGGAATATAGCCCGCCAGGCTCCTCTGTCCGTGGGATTTTCCAGACAAGAATACCGGAGTGGGTTGCCATTTCCTCCTCCAGGAAATCTTTCCAAACCAGAGATTCAACGTGCATCTCCTTAGTCTCCTGCACTGCAGATTCTTCACTACTGAGCTATCAGGGGAGCCCTATCAATTATGATAGTGGATGTTAAAACTTTCAGTGATGATTATTTGATTTGTCTAATTTTACCTTTGAAGTGAAGTCACTCAGTCGTGTCTGACTCTTTGCAACTCCATGGACTTTAGCCTACTGGCTCCTCCGTCCATGGGATTTTCTGGGCAAAGGTACTGGAGTGGCCATTTCCTTCTCCTGCATCATATGTTTTGGCATTTTCAATTTTCTGTCTTCTTAATAAATTATCCATTTATCTATCAGTAGTCACTCTATTTCTCTGGTTAATATCCTTTGTTCTGACATCTAATTTACCTAATATTCAAATAGCTAGAAAACTAGGAATAAAACCACCATATAACCCAGCAATCCCACTCCTAGGCATATACCCTGAGGAAACCAAAACTGAAAAAACACATGTATCCCACTGTTCATTTCAGCACTATTTACAATAGGTAGAGCATGGAAGCAGCCTAGGTGTCCATTGACAGATGAATGGATAAAGAAGCTGTGGTATATAGACACAGTGAAACATTACTCAGTCATAAAAAGAAATGCATTTGAGTTAGCTCTGATGAGGTGGATGAACCTAGAACTGATTATACAGGGTGAAAGAGAGTCAGAAAGAAAAAGATAAATATTGTATTCTAACACACATATAGGATATCTAGAAAAATGGTACTGAAAAATTTATTTACAAGGCAGCAATAGAGAAATAAATATAGTAAATAGATTTATGGACATGGGGAGAAGGGAGGAGAGGGTGGAGATGTATGGAAAGAGTGACTTGGAAACTTACATTACCATGTGTAAAGTAGATAGCCAATGGGAATTTGCTGGCTCAGGAAGTTCAAACAGGGGCTCTGTATCAACCTAGAGGGGTGGGATGGGGAAGGAGATGGGAGGGAGGTTCAAAAGGGAGGGGATATATGTGTATCTATGGCTGATTCATGTTGAGGTTTGACAGAAAACAACAAAATTTTGTAAAGCAATTATCCTTCAATAAAATATAAACAAATGAAAAAGCTAGACCATTTTTTCTATGCTTAATATTTGCATATACACCTTTTACCTTCCTTTTCTATTCAAACTATGTCTTTAGAAGTAGACCAAATATGGATAAGCCTATCTTTTACACATAGTGTGACTCTCTCTTTCAATAGCAGTATTTACTCTGTATCTATTTACTGTAATTATTAATGTTATTTTACTTAGATCTATCATCTTACTATTTATTTATCGCTTATCCCATCATTCAATTCTTTTTTAACTCTTCTGTCCTCTTTTTGTATCAATGTAGTATTTTTCTTTTGTATTTTATTTCATCTTCACTATTGCCTTATATGCTCTTTGATTTATTTTTCAGTCATTACTCTAGAGATTGCAATATGAAATCTTAATATGTTACAATCTAATTAGAGTTAATATTTACCATTTATTTTAGATGTTAAAACTTGAAAAATACAATATATTGTTTTCAACTTTGTCACTTTATTTATAAATACATACATTATAAGGTTTCACAATGAAATGTTACCATTTTATTAAAATATTCAAGTAATTTTCAAAGAACTAGACAAGAAAAAGAAAGTCTTTTGTATTTACCATCTACTGTTTTGGAGTGGTTTTTAGTCTTTCTTATCGACTTCAGTTTGTTGATATTTCCTCGTAGTCTGGGGAATTTTTCTTAACATATCTTACAGCACAATAACTTAACTCAGCTTTTATTTATCTGAAAAAAATGTTCTTATTCCACCCTCATATGCAAATAATGTTTTTCTGGATAAGTAATATTCAGTTGACATAACTTTTCAGTAATAGATAACCTTGATGCTGTGAAAGTGCTGCACTCAATATGCCAGCAAATTTGGAAAACTCAGCAGTGGCCACAGGACTGGAAAAGGTCAGTTTTCATCCCAATCCCAAAGAAAGGCAATGCCAAAGAATGGTCAAACTACTGCACAATTGCACTCATCTCACATGCTAGTAAAGTAATGCTTAAAATTCTCCAAGCCAGGCTTCAGCAATATGTGAACCGTATGTGAACCGTGAACTTCCTGATGTTCAAGGTGGTTTTAGAAAAGGCAGAGGAACTAGATATCAAATTGTCAACATCGGCTGGATCATGGAAAAAGCAAGAGAGTTCTGGAAAAACATCTTTCTCCTTTATTGACTATTCCAAAGCCTTTGACTGTGTGGATCACAATAAACTGTGGGAAATTCTGAAAGAGATGGGAATACCAGACCACCTGACCTGCCTCTTGAGAAATCTGTATGCAGGTCAGGAAGCAACAGTTAGAAGTGGACATGGAACAACAGACCGGTTCCAAATAGGAAAAGAAGTACGTCAAGGCTGTATATTGTCACCCTGCTTATTCAACTTCTATGCAGAGTACATCATGAGAAACGCTGGACTGGAAGAAACACAAGCTGGAATCAAGATTGCTGGGAGAAATATCAATAACCTCAGATATGCAGATGTGAATCTCAGATATGGCAGAAAGTGAAGAAGAAGTAAAAAGCCTCTTGATGAAAGTGAAAGAGGAGAGTGAAAAAGTTGGCTTAAAGCTTAACATTCAGAAAACGAAGATCATGGCATCTGGTCCCATCACTTCATGGCAAATAGATGGGGAAACAGTGTCAGACTTTATTTTGGGGGCTCCAAAATCACTGCAGGTGGTGACTGCAGCCATGAAATAAAAGCCGCTTACTCCTTGGAAGAAAAGTTATGACCAACCTAGATAGTATATTCAAAAGCAGAGATATTACTTTGCCAACAAAGGTTTGTTTAGTCAAGGCTATGGTTTTTCCTGTGCTCATGTATGGATGTGAGAATTGGACTGCGAAGAAGCCTGAGCACCGAAGAATTGATGCCTTTGAACTGTGGTGTTGGAGAAGACTCTTGAGAGTCCCTTGGACTGCAAGGAGATCCAACCAGTCCATTCTGAAGGAGATCAGCCCTGGGATTTCTTTGGAAGGAATGATGCTGAAGCTGAAACTCCAGTACTCTGGCCAGCTTATGCGAAGAGTTGACTCACTGGAAAAGACTCTGATGCTGGGAGGGATTGGGGGCAGGAGGAGAAGGGGACGACAGAGGATGAGATGGCTAGATGGCATCACAGACCCGATGGACGTGAGTATGAGTGAACTCCAGGTGTTGGTGATGGACAAGGAGGCCTGGCGTGCTGCAGTTCATGGGGTCGCAAAAAGTCAGACACGACTGAATGACTGAACTGAACTGAACTGAAGAGACATAGTAATCATTTCTTCTTACAGACGTCCCATGTGTATCTATATGAATTCAAGCCCTGGAAATATCTATATTATTAGCTCATTACAGATTGTCTTCATTCAGTTAGGCATTGACATAATATCATTGACTTCTACATTCCTAAAAATCTCAATGAAGAAATTGTTTTACATCTTCTATAAAAGTTCTACTAAATATGTTGTTTATCAATGTCCCTCACATTAAGATCCAGAATTTTATTAGACTTTAGAAATAGAACAAAAGTTTATCTAAATATCGGTTTTCTCAGTTAAAATAATTACATGAAAATACATTATATTTCCCTTTTTTACCTTGAGAGTCAAAACAAGTCTTAAGGAGCAGTTTGAGTAACTGAATTACCATAGATGCAGAACATAAAAAGCAAATTGCATTTTTGTATGTGATAATTTTCTATTTTAATTTTATTTTTTAAAGTAGCCAGGATATATTTTACAAATTATTATCTTACATATGGCAGAAATAACATAAATCAAAAGGTTTTATAGGTATAAACTTATATCATGTTGGCCATTAAGCTCGTTCAGGCTTTTTGCAGAAGCTGATACAGAAAACTAAAATGAACTTTTTGGCCAACCCATATATATACATATAATCAGTTCTTTTCTATTGGCATGGATATCTTATCAAATTTCAACCCCTAACCTTTGTGTTTCACTCCCCACCCCCACCCACCGCCACCACACCATGAGGAAAGCTTTCTGAAGGCATATCTCTTGTCTAGAGCTATGGTTATGTCACAACTAAAAGAGTTGAGAGTTGAAAGGTAAATAAATGACTACAAAGGAATCATTAGTACAGAGAGAGAGTAGAGTAATTATAATATAGGTTTTGAGGATTGGAGTACAACACAATGAACTAATGATAGGAGCACTGAAATAACGGTCTGTGAACAAATAGGAGGCAGATGTACAAAAAACAAACAAAAACAACTAAGAAAACTGTCTGCTGCTTGTACCCGCTTCATCATGTTCTATCTAAAATGATGTTTAGCACTTTGGCTCCTTAAGAAAAACGTGATGGTTCACAGATAGAAAAAAACAAAAGAAACTATAGATATGAAAAAGAGTTTTTTTAAAGTGGTGGTTATTTTAAAACATATTTGACAAATAGAGTAAAAATGATTCACTGTCCATCCTTGAACTTTTGCTTTTTATTCACTGAATTATATTTACTGAATACATGTCATAATCAGTTCAATTTAGTCACTCAATTGTATCTGACTGTTTCTGACCCCATGAACTGCAGCACCCCATGCTTCCCTGTCAATCACCAACTCCCAGAGTTTACTCAAACTCATGTCCATTGAGTCAGTGATGCCATCCAACCATCTTGTCCTCTGTCATCCCCTTTTCCTCCCACCTTCAACCTTTTCCAATATCAGAGTCTTTTCAAATAAGTCAGTTCTTTGCATCATGTGGCCAAAGTATTGGAGTTTCAGCTTCAGTATCGGTCTTTCCAATGAATATTCAAGACTGATTTCCTTTAGGATGGATCTCCTTGCAGTCCAAGGGACTCTCAAGAGTATTCTCTGACACCACTGATTCAAAAGAATCAGTTCTTTGGTGTTCAGCTTTCTTTACGGTCCAACTCTCACATCCATACATGACTACTGGAAAAACCATAGCTTTGACTAGACAGACCTTTGCTGGCAATGTCTCTGATTTTATTATGCTGTCTAGGTTGGTCATAGCTTTTATTTCAAGCAGCAAGCATCTTTTAATTTCATGGCTGCAGTCACCATCTGCAGTGATTTTGGAGCCCCGAAAATAAAATCTCTCATTGTTTCCATTGTTTCCCTATCTATTTGCCATGAAGTGATTGCACCGGATGCCATTATCTTAGTTTTCTGAATGTTGAGTTTTAAGCCAACATTTTCACTCTCCTCGTTTGACTTTCATCAAGAGGCTCTTTAGTTCTTCTTCACTTTCTGCCACAAGGGTGGTGTCACCTGCATATCTGAGGTTGTTTATATTTCTCCTTGCAATCTTGATTCCAGTGTGGGCTTCAGTCAGCTTGGCATTTCGTATGATGTACTCTGCATATAAGTTAAATAAGCAAGGTGACAATATACAGCCTTGATGTTCTTCCCTGATGTGGAACCAGTCTGTTGTTCCATGTCAGGTTCTAACTGTTGCTTCTTGACCTGCATACATTTCTCAGGAAGCAGGTAAGGTGGTTTGGTATTCCTTTCTCTTTAAGAATTTTCCACAGTTTCTCATGATCCACACACTTAACATAATGAGGGCATTTAATTTGTGATGAAATAAACATAGACTTAATCTTAAAGTCATTTTGTTTTCATCCAGACAAAGATAAGTTCATAAATATCTAGAGTCCAAGGTAAATGTGATCTATAAGAGATGTATAGAAAATATGCTAAGGAAGGTGACTAAAGAATGAAATTCCCATGAAGACTTTACATATGGTTAAAAAATATCCTTGACTTTAAAGAAAAGATTGGTGATTCAAAGTCGAAGATATAGGTGAAGACACGGCATTAATGTTATGAATGTACATTTTTTTATGTTTCTTTTTTTTTAACAATGGTAATGAGGTAAAGGTCTTGTGATCTTAATAACAGTGGTAAACAATGATTGCATAGAAAATTTTATAAAGAACGTAGCACCATGTGTCCTCCAGTATATAGTTACTATTTTAGCAATAATGATCATTACATGTGCTGTTCTTGAACGTTTTAATTATAATTTTGTTTTATATAACTAGACTATAAAACATGTTAGCTAATATCCCTGTTGACTTAAGTGGCACAAATACCACCGTTCCTTCTCCTATAAGGTAACAAACATCCCCTTCACCTCATTGTTTGCTGTGATCCTTCAGAAGATTTGCCATGGTAGTGGATGGAAAAGTATTTAATCCAGTCATGGGACAATCTGCACTATTTTAGGGAAAGAACTCAGTAACTTGGGCTTACATAAAGGGCCTGCTGGCCAGCAACTCCCTTGCAGCTCATCCTGTAATCATAGGATGAATGACACACTCATTTATTTCTTTTGAAATACTTATTAGTCACAGCAGCAGGATTTTTCCCAGGAGCAAAGAGCTGACCAATTCTTGCTGCAGTTTAATAGAACTTGTTGGCCTCGGGGATCTCTCTAACTGGGGATTCCACTTGCACAGGTACGTGACACAACCAAGGAAGAAAGCAAAGGTGAGCTCTGCCTTCACCTGCCAAGGGCTCTGTGGTTGACCTCTCAATAAAGGAAAAAAACAGTTTGAAACAGTGGTCGTGCCTGACTGACATAGTGACCAACCAAAGTCCTCAGAGGAAAGAAGATATTGGGAAAGGTGTTTAAACTCTGCCTGAATTGTTTAGTACTCAGGCAGTCAGCTTCTCTGAGAAATTATGAACCTAGATGATCCTTGTGGGAAGTCCGACTTTCTGCTTTAAACAAGATAATGTAAAAATGAAAGGTAAGCTTTTTGGACATTCTAACATGCCACATTTATGAATTTGTTAATGTCGTTTAGAAAAATCAGAACTTTGCAACTTGTAATGGGTGATGAGTCATCCTTCAGAAACAGGCTGTACATTATACATTTTCCTTTAACTACTCATTTATGACACAAAATCCATTGTCTCAGGCTAAGGTGCTTTCCTGTACCTGATGCATATAACACAAAGACTAGAAGTTTTATGAAGGCAAGGATTTTATCTGCTTCATCTTTGTCTCACGAGGGTCTAACATAATGCCTGGTTTGATTACCAATGCTTAGTAAATATAAAATGTTTAATAAAATTACTCACCATATGCTCATGTCTACTCATTGGTTTAGATGTTTCACAATGATTTAAAAAATTCCCAAATGAAACATCATACTAGCAACACAAACAAGACAACTCTAGTCCTCTTATTTAATCTCTCATCACCACCTAGAGCGGTGATCCAAGTGAAAAACTTCAGAATCTTCTTTTCAGAATCATCAGTCGTTAGTATTTGAAAATGTCAGTTCACTTCTTCAACAAATATTTTGCAGTTCCTTATAGTTATACAACATGAATTATACTTAAGTGCATAAATTATGTTCCTTCAGTCTGCCCAGTCATTCTAATACAGAATAAGGGCTTTATAGTTAAGAGCTCATATTCATGGTGTAATTATTCAAGTTGTTCTTTTAAGCAGTGTAAGTGATTTTTCTCATTTAATCCACAAAAAATTAGGTAACTGATATTACGAGGAAACTGAGTCACAGGGAACCTAATTATTCCTTAATATTATCATAATAATAATATAATATTATATTATTATATATTAATATATAATATTTATTATATCTAATGTGATATAATATAGTGGTAGCCACTATGGGAGATGTGTGGCTCCCATGGGCAGAGGGTTCTGGATGTAACAGCCCTGTGGCTCTGGGTATAGAGGGTCAATTCAGTGGGGTTCCAGAGAAGGGGACGAGCAAGGACTCTGACTCTTTGCATGTGAGTAGGATGATATCTGGGGTGACTGGGTCCTCAGGGGCCACAGAAGCCCAGATGGAGTTTACCACTGAGTTGGCAGACAGGTTGATTTCTATATCTGGCCAGGAGCCAGCCGCTCTGGTCCTGCAGGGGCAAGATCTCTCCCTCCTTGGTCCCTTAGGGACTGAAGTCTGTCCTTCCAGCCTGGCCAGGCCCCATGTAAGCCCCCAAGATGAAGGGGGTTCAGGCCCAAGCCTTGAGCCCCCAAAGAGGTCTCCTACCCTAGCAGATCCTGCAGAGAGTGTTTGTGTATTGCCGCCTCAGCTCTGGGGACCCCTGACCCAGACTCTGGGGGTCCTAGCTGTGCTGGTGGTGGTCCCTGTGGCTCTGAACAATGGTATGTCCCTCCTGGTGCTTGCACTGTGCCTCTCTCTGGTCTGGTTCTTGTAGAAGCTGTTTGTGAGATGAGCAATAACAGGTTTCCCCTCTCTGGGGAGGGGCAGCCCCTGCATCACTCGCCCCCCTCCCCAGAGGGTTCAGATGGGATGTGCGGTCTGTTCAGTGAACAGTCCTTTGCTTCTGAGAATGCTCGACTGGAGAGAGGCCTCTCTGTCCCTCAGCTCTCCAGTGAGCATGGGGCTCCCTGTGGCAATACCAGTGGAGAGAAGTGGCACGGGAGGAGGGTGTAAGAACTTGCAGAATGGAATTGGGCATGTCCTCCCCTCCCACCCCACCCTCAAGTCTGTATTTATTTTTGTATAATTCTCTGGTTGAGGGAGAGTGGTCATGAGCTGGTCTTGGGGCACAATTACCCAGAGATGTATTTATTAACAGCCAACCTGTGCAACCTGCTGGAGCTTTATTTTTAATTTAATTTATATAGAGTACCTAATATTATATGCCACAATAGAACTCTATGAGAAACAAAACAAAACAAACAACAACAAAAAAAAACTCTCTGTAGACCCAGAGACTGAATTCTGAATGACTGCTATGGTGGTGGTTGTTTTGATATTGCATACTGGCTGAATTTTTTAAAAGACTATTGGTTGTATTTCTTTTAATAAACTAAGATATCTTGAGCTAACTTTTCTTTACTCAAGTTTCTTTCAGAGTCAGGTAATGTTGATTTTTGGGAACAAAGACAACAGGAGTATCTGATTAATTGGAATCTGTTATTGAAAAGGGATTCACAGGCATGTGTTGTAATGACTAATGGAAAGACAAATAGTAATGGTGGAGAAAAATCCATGCTTTTAGATTTTTGCTCTCAAGTCAGCATGGTGGTGGTAGTGGTTTATTTGCTAAGCTGTGTCCAAGTCTTGAGACCCCATGGACTATAGCCTGCCAGGCTCCTCTATCCATGAAATTTTCCAGGCAAGAATACTGGAGTAGGTTGCCACTTCTGTCTCCATCCCATCAGCATACTGGCACCTATATCCTTTCCCTGCACTTCATCTCATTTTCACTTTTCTAAGTTTTCAGAAATGTTGGAAATATTTCTATATGTCTGCATCCTCTCCCTTCAGCTTAATGATATACTTTCAGTGGTAATTTGAGTAAACAAATCTTTTCTCTTAAAGCTGTGAATTTAGTTGAAGTGTGTAGCATTTTAGACAATTTAGTGAGTGAAATTAACTTTGTAAAAGATCCAAAGGGTTTGGTTAGGACATATGACATGCAGTCAGCAACTAAAAGTTCAGGATCTGTTGACTGGCATGCAGATGCCAGGAAAAGGTATCCAGGAGCTGGGGAAATCTGTCCTGCAATGGAAAGTAAGCATTCCAATGTACAACTGGCAAAAATTCCATAATGGATAAGTTAGTATCTAGTAATCCAATTCAATTCAACTCAATTCAGTCACTCAGTCATGTCCGACTCTTTGCAACTCCATGGACAGCAGCATACCACGCTTCCCTGTCTATCACCAACTCCCAGAGCATGCTCAAATTCATATCCATTGAATCGGTAATGCTGTCCAACCATCTCATCCTCTGTCATTCCCTTCTCCTCCTGCCTTCAATATTTCCCAGAATCGGGGTCTTTTCTAACAAGTCAGTTCTTTGCATCACGTGGCCAAAGTATTGGAGCTTCAGCTTCAGCACCAGTCCTTCCAATGAATATTCAGGGTTGATTTTCTTTAGGATGGACTGGTTGTATTCCCTTGAAGTCCAAGGGACTCTCAAGAGTCTTCTCCAACACCACAGTTCAAAAGCATCAATTCTTTAGTGCTCAGCTCTTTATGGTCCAAGTCTCACATCCATATATGACCACTGGAAAAACCATAGATTTGACTATATTGACTTTGTTGGCAAAGTAATGTCTCTGCTTTTAATATGCTGTCTAGGTTTGTCATAGCAGCATTTCTTCCAATGAGCAAGTGTCTTTTAACTTCACAGCTGCTTTCACGATCTGTAGTGATTTTGGAGCCCAAGAAAAGAAAGTCTCTCACTATTCCTTTTGTTTCCCTATCTATTTGCCATGAGGTGATGGGATCGGATGCCATGATCTTAGTTTTCAGAATGTTGAGTTTTAAGCCAACATTTTCACTCTCTTCTTTTACTTTCATCAAGAATCCTTTTAGTTCCTCTTCACTTTCTGCCATAAGGTTGGTGTTATCTGCATATCTGAGGTTATTGATATTTCTCCCAGCAAGCTTGTAATCAGGTAAGTACCTTTCCTCAATTGACATGGGGATTTTTAGAAAGATATTTAGAGATAAAATATCACTGTCATAAAAGAGGTAAGAAAAAGATCTGTTTAATGGCATATGAGTTTAGCTTTTGATGCATAAAATGGGAAGAGTCAGTGGAATACTCTAGGTAGAAGATTTTAAAAGTTAAAGAAAATATACAAAAGTAATTGAGAGAGCATGGAGAAGGAAATGGCAACCCACTCCAGTATTCTTGCCTGGAGAATCCCATGGATGGAGAAGCTTAGTGGGCTACAGTCCATGGGATCGCAAAGAGTCAGACACGACTGAATGACTTCACTCAGTCAGTTACACATTATGAGGGCTTCCCAGGTGGCACGGTGGTAAAGAATTTGCCTGATAATGCAGGAGACACAAGAGATGTGGGTTCAATCCCTGGGTCAGGAAGATTCTATGGCATAGGAACTGACAATGTACTTCTGTATTCTTGCTTGAATATCCAGTGGACAGTGGATCCTGGTGAGCTAAAATCCTTGAGGTTGCAAAGAGTTGGACACGATTGACTGGCTGAACTTACATACAGTCACATATTATATAGTGAGAGTTCTGTATGCCCAGTCATTCAGCTGTGTCCAATTCTTTTACAACCATTTGAACTGTAGCTCACCAGGCTTCTCTGTCCATGGGATTTTTCAGGCACAGTTACTGGAGCGGGTTGCCAGTTCCTACTCCAGAGTATCTTCCTGGCCCAGGGATTGAACACGTGTCTCCTTCATCTTTTGTGTTGCAGGCAGTTTGTTTACTGCTGAGCCATCAGGAAAGCGCCATGTGAATAATACAACATGATGTCACATGAGTAGTTAAGATTCACTGAAAGAATGTTAAAAGGATAGGAAGAGGTAGAAAACAGTGATATAAAAGCTAGGGTTGGGACAACGTCCCAACATTTAGACAATGTCCCTAGTTGGCAGGAAGAGAAAGAAGAGCAAAAGTAAAAGTGATAAACCAAAGAAATTCTAGAAGGTGTTAAATGATTCTGTTTGTTACTAAGTATTAATACCACAGCTGGGTTTTCTGTTTGTTTGGTATTTTAAAAATAGTAACCCTTACATCTGACCCTCTCTCTCTATTCATATAATGAAATCTCTGTTACTGCTGGCCTTTATACTGAACACTTGATTAGTTCTTCATTTATGAAACTGGTTAACTTTATTATGCCCTTTTTTTTCTATTCAACTCTGAGTGTATGATTCACATAATTAATTCTGACTGTGTGGTTGCTATCTATGTGGCACGGTAAGAGTTTTTAACAGTGTTATTTATTTATTTTCCAGGAGAACGTCACACAGTCTCAAAGATTTGGAAGAATTCTGAACCCACCTTGTCCTTGATTTTGTGCCTAGATTGTCCACAGATATATCTATCCTAGTTCTAGTTCCCAAGAGAAAAGAACTCTGGAGCAAGGGTTAAATGCTGCTGCTTTCTTTGGAAGGTAAAATCCCAGAGCACTGCAACTGAGAGGAAAAGGGAGCAAGACAGAGAGGAAAGTAAAGTAATGTAAGGTAACATGTTGTGCTACCATCTGCCTTATGCCAAACCACAAAGATCCAGCAGCACTGACACACGCATCTGCCAGCCACTCGTGACTTCTTTGGGTGCACTGTGTGAATCAAACACTGCTCAGAGAACTCTATGGAAGGGAGAAAGGAGAGGAAATTTATCCTCCCCTCTTCTGTTTTCCATTTAATGAATCTTGACTATGGGACAATTAACTGACATTTCAGTTAATTAACCCACATTTCAGAGGTGTATTTTCCAGTCCCTATGGTGGTAGTTTGGAAAACTGTGCCTGTATCCAACCTGGAAGTGATGGGGAAACCTGTCAGGGCTTGTTGTTGGCTTGGGCCTGAGGCCATAGGGGAAAGACCTCAGACCTCCTGAATAGCCCCAGGTGCCGGTACTAAACATTCCCCGGGCTAAGTCAGTAGCTGTGACTGCGGAAGTGCGGGTGGGTGGTGATCGTTGAAGAGGGACCAACAACTGAGGGGTTGGAAGACATGCAATCAAGAGGATCATAGAAGATGCATTAACCCGTGCCTGCTATGATATCTAAGCATCACTAGCTTCTGCTAATTCAGTTTCTATTTTATCATCTCTTAGGGTGACAAGTGGGGCTTCCCAGCTGGCTCTAGTGGTAAAGAACCTGCTTACCAATGCAGGAGACTTAAGAGACACAGGTCCAACTTTTGGGGAAGAGAGGGGCAAAGGTGTAATTTAAGGTCCCTGAAGAATGATTGAGGGTGTGTGTGTGCACACTAGTTGCTCGGTCATGTCTGACTCTTTGCAACCCTATGGACTGTAGCCCACCAGGCTCCTGTGTCCATAGGATTCCCCAGGTAAGAGTACTAGAATGGGTACCCATTTCTTCCTCCAGGGCATCTTCCCAACCCAGAGATTGAAACTGGGTCTCTTGCATTGTAGGTGGGTTCTTTACTACCTGAGCTACAAGGGGAACCTGATTGAGGGTGTAGGAGATGGTTAAACCTTAGGACCAGGATTAAAGGCTGATTGTTTCAGGAACAAACCTCTACCCTGAACTGACCCATTCTCTACAAAAATTGAAAGAGTGTTCAGGATAAAAAATAGAAGGAAGAGTTAGGTGGATTGCCCAGATGGGCTCACTAGACATTTTTATTCCAAAGGTTGCTTTTAAAAATCCACAATATACCAAAAATGTTCAGTTTAAGCTCAGAATTTATTGGTTTTATTGCTAAGACATGTTTTTTCACCAATGCCAATACACTCTGAAATATGTTGGTTACCTTCTTTATTCATTTCACCAGGTGAGTCCATCACTATCTGGTCTTGGCCACTGCAACCATTTTTATGTTGCTCTGTTTCTCAGGGAGCACTATCAGCCTTTCAGGCAGAAATTGTAATGGTAAAGTTTTATCACAGAAGTTCGAGATGGTGCAAAAATCTCAGATCCTGAAAACCTAATGACATATCATCTCAGTCATTACATGAACCAAAACACCTCTAAAATTTCCAGATACTCTTTAAAGGGGTACTACTATCTGAGAAAAAGCTCTGTACTGTTCTGCGTGATGAGCATTTATGAGATCTTGGCTTCGTGGGGCTTGTACTATAGTGGAATTTCTATTGGAGCAAGTTGGAAACATATTCATGTGATGAATGTGGACACTGTTGGACTCTATTAGTTCAGTTCAGTTCAGTTGTTCAGTCGTGTCTGACTTTGCAACCCCATGGACTGCAGCAAGCAATGCTTCCCTGTCCATCACCAACCCTCAGAGCTTGCTCAAACTCATATCCATCGAATTGGTGATGCATCCAACCATCCCATCCTCTGTTGTCTCTTTATTTTCCTGCCTTCAGTCTTTCCCAACATCAGGGTATTTTCCACCTTTTCATATCAGGTGGCCAAAGTATTGCAGCTTCAGCTTCAGCATCAGTCCTTTCAATATTCAGAACTGATTTCCTTTAGGATTGACTGGTTTGATCTCCTTACAGTTCAAGGAAAGAGTCTTCTCCAACATCATAGTTCAAAATCACTAATTCTTTGGTGCTCAACTTTCTTTATAGTCCAACTCTCACATCTATACATGACTACTGGAAAAACTATAGCTTTGACTAGATGGACCTTCATTGTCAAAGTACTATCTCTGATTTTATTATGCTGTCTAGGTTGGTCATAGCTTTTCTTCTAAGGAGTAAGCATCTTTTAATTTCATGGCTGCAGTCACCATTTGCAGTGATTTTGGAGCCCCCTAAAATGAAGTCTCTCACTGTTTCCATTGTTTCCCCATCTATTTGCCATGAAATGATGGCACCAGATATCATGATCTCAGTTTTCTCAAAGTTGCATTTCAAGCCAACTTTTTCACTCTCCTCTTTCACTTTCATCAAGAGGCTCTTCAGTTCTTCTTCCCTTTCTGCTATAAGGGTGGTGTCACCTGCATATCTGAGGTTATTGATATTTCTCCTGGCAATCTTGATTCCTGCTTGTGCTTCGTCCAGCTCAGCATTTCACATGATGTACTCTGCATAGAAGTTAAATAAGCAGGGTGACTATATACAGCCTTGATGTACTCCTTTCCTGATTTGGCACCAGTCTGTTGTTTCATGTCGGGTTCGAACTGTTGCTTCTTGACCTGCATACAGATTTCTCAGGAGGCAGGTAAGATGGTCTGGTATTCCCAACCCTTGAAGAATTTTCCAGTTTGTTGTGATCCACACAGTCAAAGGCTTTGGTGTAGTCAATAAGGCAGAAGGAGATGTTTTTCTGAAACTCTCCTGCAATGATCCAACAGATGCTGGCAATTTGATTTCTGGTTCCTCTGCCTTTTCTAAATCCAGCTTGAACATCTGGAAATTCATGGTTCACATACTGTTGAAGCCTGGCATACTTTTAAAAAATTCCTACTCCCTTTCCCCAAATTATCCCTCCTGATCATTGTGTCTAGACTCCTATTATCATGGAACTATGAGCCTTAGAATACAGATGTTTTATTCCTATAATGTGCAGTGCCTGATAATGAAGCCAACTCTGAGAAACTCAAGATTCAAAATGGAGTTTACATGATATCATTTGTACCCTCTATTAAGTGGTAACAAACGGGAGATTAAACCAGTCCATCTTAAAGGAAATCAACCCTGAATATTTATCAGAAGGACTGATGCTGAAACTGAAGCTTCAATACTTTGGACACCTGATGCAAAGAGCCAACTGATTGGAAAAGATCCTGATAGTGGGAAAGATTGAGGACAAAAGGAGAAAGGAGCAGCAGAGAATGATA
The DNA here is from genome assembly GCA_917880005.1 of Nanger dama. Classification (NCBI taxonomy): domain Eukaryota; kingdom Metazoa; phylum Chordata; class Mammalia; order Artiodactyla; family Bovidae; genus Nanger; species Nanger dama. The sequence goes on along the minus strand of CAKJTW010000037.1, from coordinate 3,265,011 downwards.
TGGTTAGAGAGCATCACCAACTCAAAGGACATGAATCTGAGCAAACTCCAGGAGATAGTGAAAGAAAGGGCAGCCTGACGTGCTGCAGTCCATGAGGTTGCAAAGACACAAAACTTAGCAACTGAACAATACCAGCTCTTACTAGATTTTTGTTAAATGAGCTAATAATCTCCTTTTACTTATAAAACACTTTTATGGGCTTATCTTTGATACTTCAAAAATATAAAAAAATCATATTTGATGCATGGATAGTTTGATAGTATTCTTTTCATGTGCGATTTAGCCACTTCCATGTGTTGAAATGGTGAGTGAAGAGACCTAGTTTATGTCTCTGTTTGTCTATTTTCTCTCATATTGCCTGCATGTCAACTTGGAAACAAAAAAAGAAGATAACTGAAGGCAAATTTGGTATTCAGGCAGGCATAGAACTTTAGCTTTTTAATGTTGGGAACTCCCTGTTCTCATTAATATAATCAAAAGGACTTAGGCATTTTCAGCGAAGGTTGCTCAGTTGTGTTTGACTCTTTGCAACCCCATGGATCCAGGCCAGAATACTAGAGTGGATAGCCTTTCCCTTCTCCAGGAGATCTTCCCAACCCAGGATTGAACCCAGGTCCCAGACACTGCAGGGGGATTCTTTATCAGCTGAGCCACAAAGGGAAACTCATTGTCTCTGTGGGGAGACACTTTTAAACATCATATTGTTAAAAATGCTTCAACTAAATATTCAATTCAAAGCATTTTGTAAAGATGGTGTGTGTGTTTAGCATAAGGCAAAAAAAAAAAAAATTGCATGTGCCTTAACCTTATGGGCTTCCCTGGTGGCTCAGTTGTAAAGAATCTACCTGTGATGCATAAAAGGCAAGAAACATCGGTTAGATCCCTGGGTGGGGATGATCCCTTGGAGGAGGGCTGGCAACCCACTCTATATTCTTGCCTGGAGAATCCCATAGACAGAGGAGCCTGGCAGGCTATAGTCTATAGGGTCTCAAAGAGCTGGACATGACTAAAGTGACTGAGCATGAACGTAATGTTATGTTACATATTTTGCTGCTTGAATTCTAGGATGGAGTTTTGGTGTCACTTTAATAAATATGAATGATGCAATTTATTGTGCTATGTATACTTAAGCTAAGTATTAGGAAGTGCTTAATCAATGTCTTGTTGATGTCCTTTGAAAAGACAAAGTATAAAACTAATACAAATTGTGTTTTCAAAAATAGTTTATTTGTAAGCAGCAGTGCAGTTATATTGCTGGTGCCCATGTACTAGTGTGTTTTAATCTAGTAGTTCCATTAGATCACATTTCACAGGTAGTTTTTACTGGTAACTTTATACAGCTGAACTTCATGTATGAAAAATAAAACATCTGTGTTTCTATAAAATCACAGTATTTATTTATTTATTTAATAATTCAATAAAATTTCCATATTCCAGGTTATCTCCAAAGTGCTGCGGAAACAGTGATGAAGGAGAGTTATGGTTCTTGCTTTCAGCCAGAAAGCTGGAGCTTCAAAGGCATTAAATAAAATGTAATTATAGTATGTAAGCTATAAGAGGCCTGGAACTTTTGTTTCTTTTGTTTGGTGTTGTACCTAGAACAGAACAAGAACTTCACATTTATTTGTTTAGTAAATAAATAATTTTTTTAAAGGAACAAATGAGTGTAATATAAGGTCCTATGGAACTGTATAACAGAGAGATTTAACGTAGTGTAGGGGTCAAAGAGGTCCCTCTGTTCAAGTAAAAGAGCAGAGCTATAGTAATTAACCTTATGGAAAAAATCTGAAGATAGTCACCAGAGGTAGGCATAGGCCGGTAATGGATGAAAGCAGTCAATACTTATCCCAGATGACCTAAGGTAACAGAACAAGAGTTGACAGGACACTTGATCAAGTGGATCAAAGGGATTTAGTGGGAACAGAATGAGGCACTCCCAAACCTATGGAGAAGATTATGATTCTATGGATTCAAGTGTCTATCATTTACAATAATGCTTGATTAGAGGCTTGTCTCTAGGTCCCAACGAAAGAACACTGATAAATGATAATGGAGACTTTCACCCTAGTACATTCTAAAATACCTTACTAATTGCTTCCTTAAGTCTATTCTCTCCCTGCTTTAATCCATCCTACTTATGCTTGCAAAAACCTCCTCACTGGGCCAAGGAGCAAGGAAGCGTTGTGGGAGAAATTATTCAAAAACACAATACATGATGATAACCTCAAAGTCCCCAATTCTTTTCTTTTGCAAGGGAGTATGGTGATCCATATTAATCATCTGTAGATTCCTATTAGTATCCTTACACCAAAACAGTAATGGATGAAGGCTGGCCATTGTTAGCACCCCTCAGTTCCTCTGGCAACTAAATGAAAAGGAAGGAGGAGTTATTTGGCTTCTAATTTTGATAATAAGTTTGGCTTTTATATTTTTGTTTCTAAGACAGTATTCAGTGTGCAGGTATTGTCACTTTATATTTCTTCATAAGGAACACACTTGTTCCCCTATTATTAACACTAACTTCATTTTTCAAGTTTCTATTGCTTTGGTGAACACAACTGTTTTAGAAGACTGTGTGTATGTATACTGATTTTATAAATTCTCTTGAAGGAATTGAGGGTACTCAATTGTCATTTTCTAAGAACTAATGTTGCCTTTAAAAAGTTGATATGTAGTCCTTGCATCTCTAGGGGCTTCCCAGGCGGCACAGTGGTAGAGATGCAAGAGACAAAGGAGATAGGGGTTTGATCCCTGGGTCAGGAAGATCCCTTGGAGGACTAAATGGCAAACCACTCCAGCATCTTATCAGGGAAAATCTCATGGACAAAGGAGCTTAGTGGGTTGCAGTCCATGGGATCACAAAGAATCAGCCATGACTAACTGGCTGAGCACACCCACACACCTCTTACCTCTTCCTTCATGATGTGAAACAGTTAAAAGTCTATTTCCTGGAATTAAATAAGATGATCAAAGGAGACAAAATAGCCAAAGGTTCTGTTTGAAAGCTGGGGAAACTTTATGGCTTCAAAACCGACCCCTCTCCCATACCCCCACCCTGTCATTATTTAAAATTAACAGTTTCAGTTTTAGATTTTGTTTGGTCTTCTCAAGTTTGCTTATTCTTCTTTAAATGCAGAAGAAAACTGATGGTCTCACACATTAGTAAGAATGAGGCCCAATCAAAGTTCAGGTCTTACTGAGAGAGTTTGGATCAGCTCAACTTTAATGACTAAATGCAGTCTTCTTCATTTTCTCTTGCATCAGCATTTAAACAGGGATCTGTAAAATCCTAATTACTGACTAGAGTAACATTATCTGCATTTATCCTCTGTTAACAGATATTACTTTTGCTTATTTCAGGAGCTCTGCCAGAAATTACCTACTGTATGCTCAATTATCCACCTCCCCACAGCAACACATTATTTTAATATAAACTTTTCACTGTAGTCAGCAACTATTGTGTATTTTCTTTAAATTGAGTTGTCATATCTTATTATAAAATATAAAAGGAAATAACTGGAACTCTTAGGGTTAGACAGAGTCATTTTACTGTGGTTTGGCTTCTATTTGCAGCATATTTTCAGTCCAGCAGGCCTTAACATGACCATGGGAAAATAAAAGAATCTATGAAATAAACAGAACAGTTAAAACGAGAAATAGGCACTGTATATCCACTGGGTTAAGCCATTTTTAAAAAATTAAATGCAGATCTTTTTAGTACTAACCTACTGTGCTATGCAAGAAATGTAAATATGTCCTTAATATGAAGATTAATATCTAGGTTAAATCAGTTTCAGGCTTCCTGCCTGATAACGAATCTCATTTACATTCTGAATACCAAATGGGGTTGAGCCAAAAATGTTTGCAAGCTAAGAAGCTATTTTTATAAGTTCAATCTTAACATAAGAGTGACAATCTTTAAAGGTTCTCATTGATTGTGGTTTATTATTCAATTATCTAAATGCTGAGCTCAAGAGTAAATGGGAATTCCTCACTACAATCTCACTATGAAATCAAAAAAGTAGACTAAATATGTCAAAATATCTCTCTCACAGTATCTTCTGAGCCTCCTGATGTTATAATATTGGTTATCAAAATATCAGGTTATATAATTAAAACAAGGATTTAAAATATAGAGCCATTTCTTATCCCTGAAAAGTGATAAATTATAGTCTACTATCTGCTTTCCCACAATGCAGGTAACAGCTTATTTTAAAAGAAGGTGAAAGAATGCTAATGAATTATTAATCAGCTTGGTCTTGCTTCCTTTTAATATTGTTAACTTTCAGCATAATTCACAATCACAAATAAGACTTCCACTGACCAAGCTAATACGTAAATGTTTGATTACTCAAAACATTCAGATCTTTATTTCAATCATTTTATAGGTGTGAAAGGTCTGTTCCATACAGTCTCCTTCAATAATTAGGCTGGAAATCTCATGTTTCACAAGGACCTGCTGATGATAATAATAATCACCCAGGCAAACTACACTTGTATTTGCTACTATTATCATTTATGTAAAAGCATTTTGAAAAGAGCCAATTTCATGGAGCAGCTAAATGTCTGAGTTCAGAGAAACTGCTTAAACATACCTAGGAGAAGAAGTGAAGTGCATAGGCAGCTTGTGAAAAAAACAAATTATCTTTGTATTTTGAGAATCCTAATGTAAAGCATTATGATTTGCTTTGCTTTTGACAGGGCCCTAACTTGGAAACACTGATTTTTTTTTTTTTTCTGTTGAATGATACAAGAGTGTTAGTTTATATATTTGTTGAAAGTTGGGTCAATAGAATATTTATTAATGTTTGCCAAGCATTACTTCTCTGGCAAAGGTATGTAATATGATCTTGATTTATTCCTTTAAAAGTCTCAATGCTTTGTTTATCTAAAGCTTTGACTATCTGGGAAGCTCTCCAGACCACTACTAGTGATCTCAGATCAACTATGGGTCTAGAATAGATTTCAACATTAAACTAAGTGGGATCCAGTTCTCTCTCACCTCTTAAACAGTAAGGACATGCACATTTCATTCAAGTATACAGTGAAAAGATACTCTCAGAAAATGTATGTAATTCACCTATCTGTTGCTGCGTATCAGTCCTTCTCAAAACTAATGGTTTAAACAGCAGCCATTTTATTAGCTGACAATTCTGAAGAGTTAAGTGTTTAAACAGAGGTTAGCTGAATGGATTTGTGTACTACATGGCATCAACTAAGGATTTCCCATAAGGTTTCAGTGAGAATATAGATTTAAAGCCTGGCAAATGTGGTAAAAATTGCAGTCTCTCTACCTCCTGTACCTTTGGTAAGCCATATAACTTTTCTAGACTTCACCCTATCCATTCATAAAATAATAGCACAATCTATTCTGTACAGAAATGCTCTTCTGGCTTCTTTTGGCTAGATTGTTGAGCACTGATGATCTGAAGTTATCTCTTGCTACAGATACTGAGTTAAAAGAAAAACTCCCACACTCCCTTTACATGTTTCTGCTTCAGACCCCTGAATGCACTGCTTCAGTTGCAAATGCAGTAGTGGAATTCACTAGTTAGAACAGAGCCCCAAAGGAACTTTTTCTCTCCTGCTGATCACTTGTAATTGGTGTTTAAAGGGACCCAAGGACTCTCCTGGGATCTGTTCTCTCCCTCTCCTTGCAAACTCACCTAAGTGTGTAGATCCAAGGTTTATTTTTAGGTAAAGCTTGAAGTTCCATGTTGGGTTTAATCCTATGCCCATAAGCAATAGGTTGGCTTTTATAACTTTACTTACATTCTAAGAAACTTGTGACTTACTAAAGTAATTTCTCTATTTTTACTTTCTTATTTTGGAAAAAAAAAAAATTATTTCATACTTTCAATAGAGTTCCACCAAAAGGAAGGGTGATCCACATTTGCTTAGACTTCCAGGTTATAATCCCTAGTATTAATCAGTTCAGTTCAGTTCAGTCGCTCAGTCGTGTCCGACTCTTTGCGACCCCATGAATCCCAGCATGCCAGGCCTCCCTGTCCATCACCATCTCACAGAGTTCACTTAGACTCACATCCATCGAGTCCGTGTTGCCATCCAGCCATCTCATCCTCTGTTGTCCCCTTCTCCTCCTGCCCCCAATCCTTCCCAGCATCATAGTCTTTTCCAATAAGTCAACTCTTTGCATGAGGTGGCCAAAGTACTGGAGTTTCAGCTTTAGCATCATTCCTTCCAAAGAAATCCCAGGGCTGATCTCCTTCAGAATGGACTGGTTGGATCTCCTTGCAGTCTAAGGGACTCTCAAGAGTCTTCTCCAACACCACAGTTCAAAAGCATCAATTCTTCGGTGCTCAGCCTTCTTCACAGTCCAACTCTCACATCCATACATGACCACAGAAAAAACCATAGCCTTGACTAGACGGACCCTCATCGACAAAGTAACGTCTCTGCTTTTGAATATACTATCTAGGTTGGTCATAACTTTTCTTCCAAGGACTAAGTGTCTTTTAATTTCATGGCTGCAGTCACCATCTGCAGTAATTTTGGAGCCCCCAAAAAATAAAGTCTGACACTGTTTCCACTGTTTCTCCATCTATTTCCCATGAAGTGATGAGACCGGATGCCATGATCTTTGTTTTCTGAATGTTGAGCTTTAAATCAACTTTTTTGCTTTCCTCTTTCACTTTCATCAAGAGGTTCTTTAGTTCTTCTTCACTTTCTGCCATAAGGGTGGTGTCATCTGCATATCTGAGGTTATTAATATTTCTCCCAGCAATCTTGATTCCAGCTTGTGCTTCTTCCAGTCCAGCATTTCTCGTGATGTACTCTGCATATAAGTTAAATAAACAGGGTGACAGTATACAGCCTTGACGTACTCCTTTTCCTATTTGGAACCAGTCTCTTCTTCCGTGTCCAGTTCTAACTGCTGCTTCCTGACCTGCGTACAGATTTCTCTAAAGGCAGGTCAGGTGGTCTGGTATTCCTATCTCTTTCAGAATTTTCCACAGTTTATTGTGATCCACACAGTCAAAGGCTTTGGCATAGTCAATAAAGCAGAAATAGATGTTTTTCTGGAACTCTCTTGCTTTTTCCATGATCCAGCCGATGTTGACAATTTGATTTCTGGTTCCTCTGCCTTTTCTAAAACCAGCTTGAACATCAGGAAGTTCACCGTTCACGTACTGTTGAAGCTTGGCTTGGAGAATTATGAGCATTACTTTACTAGCATGTGAGATGAGTGCAACTGTGCAGTAGTTTGAGCATTCTTTGGCATTGCCTTTCTTTGGAATTGGAAGGAAAACTGACCTTTTCCATCCTGTGGCCACTGCGAGTTTTCCAAATTTGCTGGCATATTGAGTGAGCACTTTCACAGCATCATCTTTCAGGATTTGAAACAGCTCCACTGGAATTCCATCACCTCCACTAGCTTTGTTCATAGTGATGCTTTCTAAGGCCCACTTGACTTCACATTCCAAGATGTCTGGCTCTAGATGAGTGATCATATCATCATGATTAACTGGGTCTTGAAGATCTTTTTTGTACAGTTCTTCCGTGTATTCTTGCCACCTCTTCTTAATATCTTCTGCTTCTGTTAGGTCCAGACCATTTCTGTCCTGTATCGAGCCCATCTTTGCATGAAATGTTCCCTTGGTATCTCTAATTTTCTTGAAAAGATGTCTAGTCTTTCCCATTCTGTTCTTTTCCTCTATTTCTTTGCATTGATCACTGAAGAAGGCTTTCTTATCTCTTCTTGCTATTCTTTGAAACTCTGCATTCAGATGCTTATATCTTTCCTTTTCTCCTTTGCTTTTCGCCTCTCTCTTTTCACAATAATGCCCAAATAACAGTGGTTTGAGAATCAGAGAGTACTCAGTCAACTTTAGTTGCCTTCCTCTTTCATAAGTTAACTTTTGCATATTCATTATTTGAAAGATAAAGATTGTAAACTCTTATATATGAGATATAACTTCAGAACTAATCATAAAAATTCCATTATTATGCAATTTTTACAAGTTTTGTGGTTGTTGTTCAGTTGCTCAGTCATGTCTGACTCTTAGTGACCCTGTGGACTGCAGCACGCCGGGTTTCCTGTCCTTCACTGTTTCACAGAATTTACTCAAACTCATGTCCACTGAGTTGCTGATGCCATCCAACCATCTTGTCAAGCATTGTCTCCTTCTCCTCCTACCTTCAATCTTTCCCAACATCAGGGTCTTTTCCAGTGAGTCAGCTCTTTGCATCAGGTGGTCATAGGACTGGAGCTTCAGCTTCAGCATCAGTCTTTCCAATGAATATTCATGGTTGATTTCCTTTAAGGATTGGTTTGAGCTCCTTGCAGTCCAAGAGACTCTCAAAAGTTTTCTCCAACACCACAGTTTAAAGGCGTCAACTCTTTGGTGCTCAGACTTTTTATTGTTCAGCTCTCACATCTGTACATGACCTTTGGAAAAAACCACAGTTTTAACTATACAGACCTTTGTCAGCAAAGTAATGCCTTTGGTTTCTAATATGCTGTCTAGGTTTGTCATAGCTTTTCTTCCAAGGAACAAGTGTCTTTTAATTTCTTCACTGCAGTCACCAACTGCAGTGATTTTGGAGCCCAATAAAATAAAGTGTCAATGTTTCCATTGTTTTCCCATTTATTTGCCATCAAATGATGGGATGGGATGCCATGATCTTAGGTTTTTAAATGCTGAATTTTAAGCCAGTTTTCACTCTCCTCTTTCACCTCCATCAAGAGGTTCTTTAATTCCTCTTTGCTTTCTGCCATAAGGGTGATGTTATCTGCATATCTGAGGTTGTTGATATTTCTCCCTGCAATCTTGATTCCAGCTTATGCTTAATCCAGCCCAGCAGTTTGCATGATATACTCCACATATAAGTTAAATAAGCAGGGTGACAATATATAGCCCTATTGTACTCCTTTTCCAACTTTGAACCAGTCCATTGTTCCATGGCCAGTTTTAACTGCTGCTTTTTGATCTGTATACTGGTTTTGCAGGAGGTAGATAAAGTGGTCTGGTATTCCCATCTCTTTAGAAATTTTCCACAGTTCATAAGTTGATAGGTAGCTAAAATAGTAATAAAGATGTAGCTGATTTCAAGTTGTAGAAATAGTTAAAAATGACACAAGCCTAATGTACACAGTGAATTTTTAATTTTCAATAAATACTTATTGATATATTTATATATTTATTGAGACCTACTATGTACCATGCTGTGGTTTGTATGATATGGGGAGGAAGAAGATGAAGCATACATTTAATGAGTTTATCTAGTGGGTGATTTGGAGGCTGGGAAGGATGGTGAATTATGGCATAGATGAGTACATGGTTACCCAAAATACAATAATTTCTGTGACTGTGGCTAGTAGGTGGTACTATGGAAGCACAGAGAAATGTCTGAGTGCAAATAAGGTGCTAGCAAGTGCTTAGAGGATCTTCATTCATCTCCCAGTTTCATTAAATGTGTCCCGCCGTATTCTTTGTATATTCTTAATATCAAACTGCTTATATATTCCCCATGACATTGCATATGCTGTTTGTTCTATGTGAGATTCCCTTATCATCATTGTTTGGTTGGGAAACAGATATATTTCTGTCTGTCCACATATTATTTCCCTCTAGATAGTCTCTTACCAGTTACGCTCCCTTCCAAGCTACTATTGCATAGGCAAAAGTCATTCCCTACTCCCATTATCTTTGGGGTATATGGGAATTCTCTGTACCTTCCCTACAAACTTTGCCGGGAACCTAAAACTTCTCTAAAACAAATTGGGTTTTTTTGTTTGTTTGTTTTTTTAATGGAACTGAGTTTTCCTCTCATTTCATAAAATTGTGCCTGGTTCTTAATTTTTCTTATAATCCTTCAGAAAAGTGGTTCTCAGTTTTGTTTTGCCCTTCATTGCCATTCATGTTGTGCTTAGTGTTTATTATTATTGTAAGTAAAGGGACTTCTCTGCCTGGGTGGCTTGCAAAATTCAGTGCTATTTCTTTCTAATCTTTTTCACATATATTATTGCCAGTTACTATTCCATTAACTTCAGAGAAGCAGAAGCTCAAGCTCATAAACCATGGTATTAAAGTCTAAATTTCCATTGTGCTAATTTAGGAGTCTGTTTAAATTATGTGTTGAAATTTTTTGTAAAACTTCATACAGTTCATGCAATTTTTCAAACTGACATTCTAGAACTTCTGGTGAAAGGTAGAAATGAGTATTTGGAGAGTATTCACTGACATTTCAAACTCTTTAGGAATATGAAATTACCAATATGAAAGCTTAAGTAGGTAATTTTGATGTTCAACCCAAAATAGAATGATTGATTTTTATATGTAAATTTCAGCTTTTGAGCTCAGTTGAAATCTACACCTTTGTATTCCAAGGAAACTCCTCCGAAATTTAATTTGCAGGAAAAGATGCTTTCTTTTGATGGAAACATTTTTATAGAGACCTCTTCACTCAAATGTAACTGAGTGAGACATGAGGCTTCGACCACTTGCAACTTTGACCTGAAATATCATTTTGGGTGTGGTATTTATGAGAAAACTTTTTAAAAATAAAAATTAACATAAAGCACACCCCAATATTTTGTGAGAGTAAAAAAACTTGCATAGAGGTGATACAGGGTTTTTTCCTGTAATAGGAGATTTGATAAAATGCTTGGCCAGTTTCATTTGTATAAATGGTCTCGAATGGTTTATGTTCTCACATCAGTTCAGTCATTTAAATGCCAGAGTCTAGTTCTCATAGTTGAGCCTATATGAATCTGGAATCAGGTAACTAATCATTTGTATTGCCCTGAGCTGCAAGAGTGGGAACAGCAGCATATAAACCAGATGAAACAGCTTCATTTACAATTACAAAAGCAAGGGCTTTCACAGAACAGAAAACAGTTTTACTATAGCAATTCTATTTTCTAGATGGCATCTTCTCCATTTGAGAAATATGCAAAAGCAATGAAAATGGTTTTCCTTTTTTGTGTGTATACTAATTTTTGAGCTGCTTTATATAGAAACTAGAAACGGAGAGAGCATGTTGACTTATTTCAAGTATATTTTCACTGTATAACTTTTTTGAGGACAAACTATTTACTTTGGGTTATAAAATAATGATCTGAAATATTTGTCCACAAAACTACTGGATCCTATAATGTCATCACTGTTGTATTTTTTCATATTAGAAAGTGTCATTCACAGCAAATCCTATTATGTTTTAAGATAAGACCATAGTAGTATGATAATGTTATGGATGAAATGATTTCTGATTATATTATCTTTTGTATATTTGAAATGACACAAACTTTCTATAAAGCAAGATAATGAATTTTTATACAGAGTAAAAACTGTATGCAGTATTAGTAATGTGGATAGAAATAAATCATGATAAATAATTTTTTCTTCTTCACATCAACATAATTTCAGTGCTGCATATTTTTTGGGTTAATGAACACTGGATGATGACATCCACAATAAATCTGAAATAAAAGGCAATAGAGTCTGCTGTCACATAGAGTTCTTTGGGAGAGAGAAAATACTGTAACATTTTGGTTTGGGATTTTTATTTTTAACATAGACAAAAGGTTCTTAAATGTAGCTATAAAGTAAGTGTCTAAGAAAGTTGACTCTTAGTCAGATTTTGACATCTGTTAACTGGTTTTATAATACAGTTTTTAAAGCTGGCTTCAGAGATCATTATGTAACTATATACAAGAACCAATAATGTCAGCATGCCATAACAACAAGTCACTGTGGTTCGATTTCAAATACTGCTGTGCATTTAATAGCTTCCTGACTGCATTGTGTTTTTGGCCCAACAATATGATTGCATTTGGGGGCACAAATTAACAGATTAGTATTGATAGTTCTTTTGTTCGATTAAAAAAATTGTGTATGTTGCTGTACATTTTCAAGTAGAAATTTTCTTTTCCCTGGAAAGCTATCACATTCTTAGAACAAATAATGAGAAAATGGTTTTATTGTAGGGTCCAATTCTCATGATATTTGGTTTATCACTATGTTTTCTCTGTTTCCTAGAGTCTTGAATGCCAACATGTATTCTCAAATGAAAGGTTTTCTGATTTGAGATTTCTAAACTGAATATAAAATACAACTGTTGAAATCAAATAAGAATAAATACCTTTGGGATTTCAAAATTTATTTTGATCTTATATTTGTTTTTTTCTTATGAACAAGTAGCAAGGAATAGTATTTTTCCTTGCCAGTAAATATGTATTCCATTGTGATATGAAATGATGTATTTCACCCCAAAATGTAGCTTCAGACATAAAACTAATTATGTTCTTTTATGGATCCAGTATCCTAGCTTTATGGAAGATGTTCATCAAACTTTGGCTATGATTTGTGTTCACCAAACCCCAGGCTCACACATACAGAAAGTAGTTGATAAGTCACATTATACAATGAGAATGTAAAATTCAATTTTATCCATGTAAAAAGCCCTCAAGCAATATTTGCTGGGTGAGAAAAATACAGACAGCAATTTTTTTAATACTGTTCGGGTGGTGCATCTGAATATCATAATACATTCTAATCTGCTACATATATTATAAATCCAGCCATAAGAACACACTTAAGATTTCCAAAGTTAACCTCTGAAGAGAACACTAAAGCCAAACGCTCCTTAGATTTTCATTTCACTACATTAGCAAAAATGTCCTTGGGGAATGGAAAGGCCCCTGCTCATTTTGCATTTCCAATTGTCATACATAAACACATAAAATCGGATATGGACGATTTGATCCATGTTGCGTATGGATTACAAATAAATACGAAAGCCTTAATTCTTCCAGGTCCTGTTCACTTTCAACATGTCTTCTCTATTACACTGGTAGGTGATTTTACCTTCTCTTAACCATGCAAAAGCTATACTGTTTCAAAGCTGCAGATTAGTGATGGTGGCAGCTTATTTCTTTTGGTTATCTACAGCACCATCTTAGTGTCTTGAGGCATAAAAGAATATTATCTGTGTGACAGTTATGGCTGGAGCCATCTATACTGTTCATGCTATCAGCACTCCAAGTGCTCTGAATAGAAATCACTCAGTTTAAGACATTTTCTGTAGTTTCATTAAAACTTAAAATTGCTAAGTGCTGGGAGTTGCAACTAATGTTATACAAAATTTTCAGTGAGTCTCTTATGTGGAAAAGCATATAGGTGGTTGTTGGTTTTGTTTTTTTTCTCTCTCTCTCTCTCTCTTTTTTTTTTTTTTTTGATGAGTTTTATCCATCTACATTTGCTAATCTTTGTAAAGGCACTGACCGTGGCAAAGCAACCTATAAATCTGCTTTCTTTCTTGACTTAATTTTCATCACAAATAATGTGTCACTCTGATTGCATGGAATCATCAGGAGTGTCTTCAATTACTGCACACAGCCTCTGATCATAATACCTTCCTTCATTCTGAATCTGGGGGAGGAAGAAGAGAAAATACCTGGGGTGAGTGGTGGGAGAGTAAAGCCACAGCTAGTTCTGTTACAAATGTCAGTTTACAGAGAAAGCGTGTATATTCACATAAGACAATTTTGAAGCTGGAGTTGTGATTGCAATAATGCCTCATTCATATCTGCATTTCATTTAAATGCACTGTTTTGACTCACTGAACATTTGTCAAAGACGGTACAGCTAAACTTTCTCACATGACCACTGAGGTAATGACCGCATTACATTACCAGGAAACTGCATAGCTTGCTGATACTTCCATTTTCCACAGCAGCTTACGAAATAATCAAAATGTGTGCATGAAATGGCGGCCTGCTTTGAATTTATTTTAATACAGATGGGCTTATGCCGAGAGAAGAAAAGTCTTGGACCCTCGATGCAAGAGACAATGACTTTGCACAAAGCTGAATTTTACTAGCATAGAATATGGATATATGAGTATTAGAATTTTCATAGCTATAGGAAGGATAATCTTTCAATCAGATTAATGAGATAATATATTGCACAGGCCCTACAGCACTTTTTGCTTCCCAGGCTAATGCGTGATTTAAATCCCCAAAGTACATTTTCAGCATTACAATATCGTTTGATAATAATGTTGCTGGCACAAAGACAGATAAAAATAAAACAGTCCCCCTTGATTTCCTATTTCAGATTTGAGGTATATTTTCTGTTCTTTGCTAGCAATGAAGTGAATTCTATTGAGAAGAGTCACATTTAATAAGACAAAGAGAATTTTCTAATTATGCTACCTGTCAAGATGGAAATCTATGGGATTGCAACTGCAACTGAAGAAACTGGAGGAAGCAGTTGCATATAGTTCCGTTTACTTTGGTGTATGATTGCTATTTGCACGCAGATATTGCTAAATGTAAATCAAGCAAGCACAAAGAAGCATGCTTTGATGTAAACACCAAAGGCAGGATTCAGAATGATTCTACCACTCCCATTTCATTTTCAGTAACCAATTTTCTGAGATTTTCTAATTCATCTGTTGAAAACAACAGAAACCACTGGAAATGTTTAACAAAGGACAAAATCGCAGGCTGTGTTACATAACTGGCTAATGTGAAAACTTGTAAAGCCAAACATACTTATGCAATAAATATGCATATATACATAATTATGCACAATAAACATATACTAGAGGGAAGTGACTTTCAGGAAAAATATATACTAGGGAAAATAAATACAATGACTCTAGAATATATCCATATATTTTGCTATTTTGACCTAATTTGGATTACAACTCTGCAGACATTAAAGTAAATCTCACTACTATTCAAATGCTTTCCTGGAAGTTATCACATGCCATTCTGTGTGAGCCTCTGGGGAATGGTTCCATGAGCCCCATTAAACATTACTCTTTTTTTTTTCCTCACTGTAATTGTTGGTGCACTATGGCACATTAGAGAGGGAAAATAAATACTGTATTTTCAATGATTTCCTCTTATGTTATATAGACACAAAGTTGCACACAATCAATAATTATAAATACCAGCATTTGCTAAAAAATAATTCCAGTAGGACTCAGAAGATAATTATTATGATAAACAGGAATTTACCAGTAACACATTTTCAGAGACACAATGAAAAGAGTAAAAATGGTTAGCAAAATATAACGGCAGAAAACTTATGATTAGGGATTTATTTTTAAAAATTAACCTTTAATCTTCAAGAGAATAATCTCTATTAAGTTCTTCAAATACATTGACAAGGTATGAAAATGGCTTGCTTAGTCACTTCAGTCGTGTCCTACTTTGTGTGACTGTAAGGACTGTAGACTGCCAGGCTTCTCTGTCTATGGGATTCTCTAGCAAAAATACTTGAGTGAGTTGCCATGGTTTTGTCCATGGGATCTTCCCAACCCAAGGGTCTAACCTGCAATTCTTAAGTCTTCTGCATTGGCAAGCAGGTTCTTTACCACTAGCGCCACCTGGGAAGTCCCATTAAAATGTTCTTAGTTTTGCATAAGAAGCACAAGCTGGAATCAAGATTGCCGGGAGAAATATCAATAACATCAGATATGCAGATGACACCACCTGTATGGCAGAAAGTGAAGAGAAACTAAAAGCCTCTTGATGAAAGTGAAAGAGGAGAGTGAAAAAGTTGGCTTAAAGCTCAACATTCAGAAAACAAAGATCATGGCATCCGGTCCCATCACTTCACGGGAAATAGATGGGGAAACAGTGTCAGACTTTATTTTTGGAGTCTCCAAAATCATTGCAGATGGTGACTGCAGCCATGAAATTAAAAGATGCTTGCTCCTTGGAAGGAAAGTTATGACCAACCTAGATAGCATATTCAAAAGCAGAGACATTACTTTGCCAACAAAGGTCCATCTAGTCAAGGCTATGGTCCTTCCAGTGGTCATGTATGGTTGTGAGAGTTGGACTGTGAAGAAAGCTGAGCTCCAAAGAATTGATGCTTTTGGACTGTGGTGTTGGAGAAGACTCTTGAGAGTTCCTTGGACTGCAATGACATCCAACTAGTCTATCCTAAAGGAGATCAGTCCTGGGTGTTCACTGGAAGGACTGATGCTAATGCTGAAACTCCAATACTTTGGCCACCTCACACGAAGAGTTGACTCACTGGAAAAGACTGATGCTGGGAGGGATTGGTGGCAGGAGGAGAAGGGGACGACAGAGGATGAGATGGCTGGATGGCACCACCAACTCAATGGACACGAGTTTGAGTAAACTCTGGGAGTTGGTGATGGACAGGGAGGCCTGGTGTGCTGCGATTCACAGGGTCACAAAGAGTCGGACACAACTGAGTGACTGAACTGAACTGAACACTGAAAAGACCTTGATGCTGGGAAAGACTGAAGGCAAAATGATAAGAGGGAGACAGAGGATGAGATGGTTGGATAGCATCACCAACTCAGTAGAATGAACTTCAGCAAATTCTGGGAGATAGTGGAGGACAGAGGAGCCTGGTGTGCTATATTCCATGGAGTCCCAGAGTCTGACACAACTTAGTGACTGAACAACAAAAACTACATAAGCCATATTTTTGGTTTTGTAATCCATTTTGTGATCATGCAGAAAGAATGGATATTCTCAAAGCATTAATATAAAAATTAAACTGGATATGATTTTTTAAATAAACTATTATATACTTTAAAACAAAATCTATTATTATAGTACCATTGCATTATTTTTTTTTTACAATGAGATACCCATTAGAATTAAAAATTACTTCATGTATCAAAGTTCTGAATAAGCCAAATTAATAATGCTCCATTTTATATCCACTATTTCACAGTCTAATATCCACATGTTATTGGCTGAATTATGATGCTGGAAAAGACTGAAGGTGGGAGGAGAAGGGAATGACAGAGGATGAAATGGTTGGAGGGCATCACTGACTCAATGGGCATGAGTTTGAGGAAACTCCGGGAGTTGGTGATGGACAGGGAGGCCTGGTGGGTCACATGGGGTCACAAAGAGTCAGACATGAATGAATGACTGAACTGAACTGAACAAAATGCGTATGTTGAAGTCCCAGGGCCTAATATCTCAGAATATGACTGTATTTGGCCATAGGATCTTGAAAGAGGTAATAAAATGAGATCATTAGGTTGAGCATTAATCCAATATGACTGATGTCCTTATAATAAGAAGAGTTTAGGATGAAGAAAGGTACATAGAGAAGATCATAGGAAGACAGAGGGAGGAAATGACCATCTATAAGTCACAGAAAGAGGCCTCCGCAGAAACCAACTCTGCCAAGACTTTGATCTTGGACATCTAGCCTCAAGGATTGTAAAAATACAAATTTTTGTTGTTTAAGCCACTCAGTCTGTAGTACTTTGTTATGGCCTCCCTAGAAAACCAACACACAACATAAAAACACGAAACACTGAGCTGTGGAAGGTTCAAGCCCCTTTCTTAATATTATGACACCTATCTCTGAATTTTTGAATTATGGGTTGATAATATGATTTTGTAGCACTCTTGCCTGGAAAATCCCACGGACAGAGGAGCCTGATAGGCCAGTCCATGGGGTCGCAAAGAGTCGGCACGACTGAGCGATTTCACTTCACTTCACTTTACTTCACTTCACTTCAGGCTACTTATGTGGCCTGATTCTAAGTTCTGTCTTCCATTATGAGAACCAAATTCTCAGCAAGTTTATGGAATTAAGTCTACACAACCTGAGTCAGGTTAGGAAGTTATATGTATGGCCCAAACTTTGTATGTATTTTTGTACCCACTGATTTATATATTATTCTAATGATGTCATTTACCATATTATTGATTAGATATTAATAAATATTCACTTCATATTGGGATAAACAAATACAACTTAGTCTATGTAAGTGCAATGACAGAGTTTTTTAATTAATATAATTTTGTTCAACTTCACTTTGATGACTAATACAAATTAATAAAGTAACTTGAACTAACATTACACCACAATCTGAGTTGCTGAGTAATCATTAACCCTAAAAGTAACAATAGCTATCATGTATTAAGATTTAATTTGTTCTAGGCCCTGAACCAAGCATGAATACATGTTGATATTTTAAAATTCTCATAGCACTATCGTATAGATGAATCTTATCGACATTTTAAAGAAAAAAAAAAGATAGTTTGTGAAATTTAGTCAGATGACTAAAATACACAAGCCGATTCAAGTCTGAGATGGTGATAGTCTTGAAGTTGGGCTCTGAAACAGAGTCTCTCAGGGATAAAATTAAAATGATAGATCACCAATTCTTTTTACAGATCTTCATGCTGAACAAATTTAGAAATAATCCTCTTCTTTCTAAATTTGTTAACTTCAACTAAGTTTAAAATGGTAAGTTTAAAGAACACTATTGTACCACATTCTACATCAAGTTTTTAAAACTTGAAGAAGACAGGCAGAAACTATTCAACTAGAAGATAAGAAAATCATTTACTGTAGATTATAATGACTAGTAGTTTAGAAAGATGAACTCTATAATGGAAGCTGGAAAGGAAAAATAGTTTGTCAGGCTCGCTTACAGCTGCACATTGTCTTACAGTTTCACGTGAACAATGAACTATAAACAGAAGTCATAGAGCAGCTTCTTCTCATAGGGGAATACCATTTTTAAAAAATAAAAACATACCTTTAATCCTTTCAAATTCTGCTTCCATAATATAGGGAATCAAGAAGAAAGGGAACATGACTTTCTTTAATTAGTCTTTCTTTAATTATTAAGCTTTATAACTACTTCTCTGAAAGTAAAGGTCCTATATAGTTCCTTAATAGTAAAGCAACAAGAATATCTGTGTTTGCCTTCCCTGGTGGCTCAGGCGGTAAAGAGTCTGTCAGCAGTGCAGGGGACCCCGGTTTGATCCCTGGGTCAGGAAGATCCTCTGGAGAAGGCAATGGCAACCCACTCCAGTATTCTTGCCTGGAAAATCCCATGGATGGAGGAGCCTGGCAGGCTACAGTCCATGGGGTTGCAAAGAGTTGGACACGAATGAGTGACTTCATTCAGGGAGAGAGAGAAGTGGGGGAACTGTGGCCATTTGAATGATTTCTTATTGGAGATAGTCATACAGCACTCAGAGATTTGCAGAGTGAAAGTGAAAATGTTAGGCATACATGACACTCCAGTATTCTTGCCTGGATAATTCCATGGACAGAAGAGCCTTGTGGCCCCATGGACTATACCCAAAAGGCTCCTCTGTCCATGGAATTATCCCGGCAAGAATACTGGAGTGCGTAGCCATTCCCTTCTTTGAGGGATCTTCCTGAAAGGGACAGTGAGAAGTGAAAGGGAAAGTTGCTAAGTCCTGTCTGACTCTTTGCTACCCCATGGATTTTACAGTCCATGGAATTCTCCAGGCCAGAATACTGGAGTGGATAGCCTTCCCCTTCTCCAGGGGGTCTTCCCAACCCAGGGATCAAATCCACATCTCCCGCATTGCAGGCAGATACTTTACCGGCTGAGTCACAAGGGATCTTCCTGATCTGGGAATTAAACCCAGGTCTCCTGCATTATAGGCAGATTTTTACAGTCTGAGCCACTAAGCAAGCCCTTGCAGAACAAGAAAGCAACAAGTCAAACTAATTTTCTGGAGCCTGATGAAAACAAAAATGTAGCAGCACAAAGGAAGTAAACCTTTGTCTAGGAAATGAAAATGGGGATCATTCATGGAAAATTTTGACCCCTCACAGAACGTGAATACATACTGGAAGGCCAGGTGGAATGAATTAGGAGCTTTCTTAAGAGATCTGAAGTCTATTCCTTGACTAATTTGTATCTGCACTTATAACAGAAATAATTTGTTTTAATCTTATGTATCATAAAGTTTTCAGCTGCAAAATGTGGTAAATGATATAATCTATGAAAACTTTCTAAAGCCTTTAAAAGAAACATATTACTGGTATTGCTAATGAAATTGTGATAAATTACAGAACTGAGTTTTCAGACTGTTAAGAACATGATTTAAAATTGATTTCATCTGGTCTATAATTTCTTGTTAATTCTAAACAATTAAACTTCCAAAAAACTTAGGAAAACTTTCTTTAGAAAATCTACTTTTTAGTACCTATCAAAAAGAGAAAAACATTTTATAGATTTTCATAAAAAATATCTTCTTTCACTCATGAAGAATGCTTTTCTTTTTTTTGAGTGGGGTGTGGAGGTTATTTGCTCTGCCTTGGCTAACTAGGACGGAAAGAACTGAGGTAAATCTTACCTCAATGCTCATTTTCTGACTGGAGGCAATTTGCTAAGCAGGAGCAGGCAGGGTGGAACAAAACAGGATTTGAAGTTTCACTGAGTTAAGGAAGCAAAGCTTAGTATTTTGAGAGACAGGTTTCTAGAATTTATAGGGCAAAGTGACAGATAGTAGGGAGGAAGAGAGAGAAAGAGCTTCATTGTATTTTTGTCAGAACCCCATCTGTCATCCATAAAGTGAAATTCTATGAGACTGGCAAAGACCAACTTCAGAGGAAGAACAATTAGTAGAAATCTATAAGCTTAACAATTTCAGAGCTTAGAGACATCTGAGAGCAATTCCATTTCTTCCATTAACCAAGGTGGAGAGAAATTATTGTGGAGTCACATGACCAGACATTCCAGAGTTTCCCCACCCTCAAGAGCCTGTTCCTGGGGTCACACGTCCACAGTCTTCAGTTCATTCCCTCCCAGATCTGGCACCTAGGGTCGCAAGTCCACAGTCTCCTGTGTGATGTCACTTCTCAGACACTGGACCTGTGGTCTCAGGTCCACAGTCTCCAGGCTAACCCCCTTTCCAGACCCTGTAATTGGGATCACATGTTCTCAGTCTCCTGTTGACCCCACCTTTCACACCCTGTTCCTGCGGTCACTTGTCCACAGTCTCCAGTATAAAGCCCCATGCCAGTCCCCATATTGTTTTCAAACATCCACAGTCTCAAGCAAGATCGTGTTCCAATGTGTTGCACCTGGAATCATATGTCCACAGTCTCCGGGTGAACCCCCATTTCACACACTGCACCTGGGCTCACACATTACATTCTCCCAGGGTGACCACCCTTGAAGACCCTTTACCTGAAGTTAATTGCATTCTCAAGAGTGACCCCACCTCCCAGACAGTACCTGGGTTACATGTGATGCTAGCTGTAGACTACAGACTATTTAGACTCACCTTATAAGAATTCAAAATAAGCCTGAAGAAACCCACATTGTTATGCAAGGAATTTAACTGCCTATTAAATTAAAACATTTTCTTTAAAGAAATATCACATAATCCAGTACTCAACATTTTAAAACTTTTAATATCCACTGTCCATTCAAAATTTAATAAATATGATGAAGCAGAAAAATGTAAAACATATCCAGAATAAGCAGTCAATAGAAACAAATAGGAAAATAACAGATAATAGGATTAGGAGACAGAAACTATAAAACAGCTGTTATAAATATTACTATAATGTTCCAAGATTTAAAGACAAACATGAATATAATGAAGAAAGAGATGAAATATATAAAGAGAATCAAATGAAATTCTAGAGATAAAAATATCTGGAAATAAAATATTCTGGAAGTAAAAATTTCACATTTGAATCAATAGCAGATGAAACATTAAAAAGTAAGTGAACTTGAAACCAAAGCAATAAAAACTATAAAGATGTAGCACAGAGAGAAAAGAGTAGTCTAACATATGTGCAACTAGAGTTCCAGAAACAGATTAAGAGTAATAAATTTTTCATAACTATAAATACACAGATCCAAGGTGTTCAAGTAACCTAAAGTGAATAAACACAATGAAAACTACTTGTTGAAAGCAAGTGAAACAGCATATTTAAAACATGCAGAAAAAAGGCACATGCACTAGAAGTTAGATCAGAAGTTCACGGAGTTCTTTTTAGAAACTGTGAAACACACACACACACACACACACACACACACACTGAAACATAAAGAGTTGAAAGAAAATCTAGCAATTTAGTATTCTAAAAAATATTTATGAAAAAGATAATGAAATAAAGAACTATGAAAAAACATAACAAAAGCTGTTGCCAGTAGGTGTAAACTAAAAGAAATGTTAAAGGAAGTACTTCAGGTTGAAGGAAAAATGGCACTAGATAGAAACTAGAGTCTACCCAAATACTGATGAACGCAAAAATTGTAAATATAATGGAAAGGGATAAAGATAAAGAATGAAAGAGAGATGGAAAGATGCTATTGTAAAACAGTTGACCCTTGAACAGCACTGGTTAGAACTGTGAAAGTTTATCTATAGAAGGATTTTCTATACCAAAATATAAAATAAGATAGCAAATATCTTCAAACCAGGAAGAGGAATATAATAACTGACATATTCAGGGACACAAACTACGATATTTTGATCTTATTCCTAAAGTTTTATCTGGATAAATTTCTGTATAACAGCTTCCAATTTCCTGCTTTTGTAAGAAATCTTATGAAAGTTTAAATACTGTAGATGTACAGTTCAGTTCAGTCGTTCAGTCGTGTCCGACTCTTTGCGACCCCATGAATCGCAGCACACCGGACCTCCCTGTTCATTACCATCTCTCGGAGTTCACTCAGACTCACGTCCATCGAGTCCGTGATGCCATCCAGCTATCTCATCCTTGGTTGTCCCCTTCTCCTCCTGCCCCCAATCCTTCCCAGGAACTCTTCTCATGAGGTGGCCAAAGTACTGGAGTTTTAGTTTTAGCATCATTCCTTCCAAAGAAATCCCAGGGTTGATATCCTTCAGAATGGTCTGGTTGGGTCTCCTTGCAGTCCAAGGGACTTTCAAGAGTTTTCTCCAACATCACAGTTCAAAAGCATCAATTCTTCAGCGCTCAGCCTTTTTCACAGTCCAACTCTCACATCCATACATGACCACAGGAAAAATCATAGCCTTGACTAGACTGACCTTAGGCGGCAAAGTAATGTCTCTTCTTTTGAATATACTGTCTAGGTTGGTCATAAAATTTCTTCCAAGGAGTAAGCGTCTTCTAATTTCATGGCTGCAGTCACCATCCACAGTGATTTTGGAGCCCCCCAAAATAAAGTCTGACACTGTTTCCACTGTTTCCCCATCTATTTCCCATGAAGTGATGGGATCGGATGCCATGATTTTCATTTTCTGAATGTTGAGCTTTAAGCCAACTTTTTCACTCTCCTCCTTCACTTTCATCAAGAGGCTTTGTAGTTCCTCTTCACTTTCTTCCATAAGGGTGGTGTCATCTGCATATCTGAGGTTATTGATATTTCTCTCGGAAATCTTGATTCCAGCTTGTGTTTCTTCCAGTCCAGCATTTCTCATGATGTACTCTGCATAGAAGTTAAATAAGCAGGGTGACAATATACAGCCTTGACATACTCCTTTTTCTATTTGGAACCCACATCTGCTTTGGCAGGAATGGCTAAGGCCACCCCTCCACCCATTGGAAAAAAAAAAAACAACAACAGCAGTCTGTTGTTCCATGTCCAGTTCTAACTGTTGCTTCCTGACCTGCATACAGATTTCTCAAGAGACTGGTTAGGTGGTCTGGTATTCCCATCTCTTGAAGAATTGTAGATGTACAAAAATGTCTTATACCTCTCATTATTAAGAATAGAAAAAGCAATTGCTTTTTGATTCTTGAACTTTTGAATGTTTGCATGCATAATGTTGATTAGTTATGAAAATTCATCATGGATTTTCAGATCAGTGGGTAAATGGTGTGATTGCTATATCCTATGTTGAGATTATATTTAGCTTTATAAGTAAGTGTCAAAGTCTTCCAAGATGACTGTACTATTTTGCATTTGCATGACTGTACTATTTGTAACAATCTCCTACCTATTGTTTTGCAACTTCACCAGCAACTGATATTGTCAGAATTTTTTTTTTTTCCAATGGGTGGAGGGGGTGGCCTTAGCCATTCCTGCCAAAGCAGATGTGGGTTTGATCTCTGGGTGGGGAAAATCTCCTGGAGAAGGAAATAGAAACCCACTCCAGTATTCTTGCCTGGGACATCCCATGGACAGAGAAGCCTGGAGGGCTACAGTCCATAGAGTTGCAGAGTTGAACGCCACTGAGTGACTAAACAACATGCCATTCTAATAAATGCACAGTGGTAACTTGTTTAATTTCCAGTTCTCTATAGAAAACTCAAGTTGTGAATATTTGTATGTGCTTATATTCCATTTGCATATCTTCTTTGTTAAAGTGTCTGTCCGGGTTATTCTTGCCCAGTTTTTTAAATGGGCTTTCTTATTAAGCTTTAAATGTTCTTTGTATATCTTGAAGTCATCTGTCACACATGTGATTTGCAAATACTATTTTCCCCAATCTATGATCTGTCTTTGTTTCTATAAACAGTGTTTTTCAGAAAGCAGAAGATTTAATTTTAATAAAATTCAACATCATTTTTTTTTTCTTTAGTGGATCATCCTTTGGGTGTTGTATTTTGCAGTTTCATTACCAAAACTAAGGTTGCTTATATGTTTTCCTATGCTTTTTTCTAGGAAATTGTTTAATAGATAGTTGTTTCACCTGTGAATAAATACATTTTTATTAACCTAGATAGCATATTCAAGAGCAGAGACATTACTTTGCTGACTAAGGTCCGTCTAGTCAAGGCTATGGTTTTTCCAGTGGTCATGTATGGATATGAGAGTTGGACTGTGAAGAAGGCTGAGCGCTGGAGAATTGATGCTTTTGAACTGTGGTGTTGGAGAAGACTCTTGAGAGTTCCTTGGACTGTGAGGAGATCCAACCAGTCCATTCTGAAGGAGATCAACCCTGGGATTTCTTTGGAAGGAATGATGCTGAAGCTGAAACTCCAGTACTTTGGCCACTTCATGCAAAGAGTTGAATCATTTGAAAAGACTTTGATGCTGGGAGGGATTGGGGGCAGGAGAAGAAGGGGACGACCAAGGATGAGATGGCTGGATGGCATCACTGACTCAATGGACATGAATCTGAGTGAACTCCGGGAGTTGGTGATGGACAGGGAGGCCTGGCATGCTGGGATTCATGGGGTCGCAAAGAGTCGGACATGATTGAGCGACTGAACTGAACTGATTTACTTTTCTCTCTCTCTTCTTTTATTTCAACAAGTAAAACTTCCAGTATTATGTTGAATAGGAGTAACAAAATTGGACATCCATTCCTATTCCCAAATTAGGGGAAGGTGTCCAACTACTGTTAAAGAAATAGTCTTTCTACATTTAGTATATTACTGACTATAGGGCTTTTTTTTCAGACATTTTTTATTAAGCTATAGAAGTTCCTATTATTCCAAGGTTGCTGAGAATTTTTATTAAGAATGTGTTTTGGATTGTGGGATGTTTTGTCTACATCAGTTGATATAATCATGTGGTTTTTTTTTTCTTTAGCTTGTTGATGTATTGGATTATGTTGATTGATTGTCAAATGTTGAATGAGCCTTGAATACTTGAAACAATCCCCATTTGTCATAGTGTATAATTCTCTTTATGCATTGTTGAATTTTGACCTAGCTTTTTTCATTGAATATTCAATAATGGGAGATTGGAGATGGCTGAGACTCCAAAGAATTACTGTATAAT